>OZ010795.1:514272950-515521700 GCA_963932465.1 Maratus speciosus
TATAAGTGAGCCCTAATTAGGTTGGAGGCATGAAATTTTGAATACTTATAGCTCAACGCCTCACATCAAATGACAAACCATAACAGTTTGAAAAAGTCGTACATTTAACCCTTTGGGCTCCCACATATGTATTTTAAACAATTCTTTCTATGTGAGCCTCTAAGAAGGTTGGAGGCGTGAAATTTTGCATACTTATAGCTGAACACCTCACATCAAATGACAAATCATAAAATTTTGAAAAAGTTGTAAATTTAACCCTTTGAGGTCTCACATGTGTATTTTAAACAATCCTTTCTAAGTGAGCCCCTAATTGGGTTGGAGGCGTAAAATTGTACATACTTATAGCTGAACACCACACATCAAACGAAAATCTATAAAATTTTGAAAAAGTCGTACATTCAACCCTTTGGGCTCCCACATGTGTATTTTAAACAATTCTTTCTAAGTGAACCCCTAATTAGGTTGGAGGCGTGAAATTTTGCATACTTATAGCTGAGCACCTCACATCAAACAAGAAATCATAAAATTTTGAAAAAGTCGTGCATTTAACCCTTTGGGCTCTCACATGTGTATTTTAAATAATATTTTCTAAGTGAGCCATAATTGTGTTGGAGGCGTGAAAATTTGCATACTTATAGCTGAACACACATCAAATGACAAATCATAAAATTTGGAAAAAGTCGTACATTTAACCCTTTGGGCTTCCACATGCCTATTTTAAGCAATTCTTTCTAACTGAGCCCGTTATTGAATTGCAGATTTGAAATTTTGCATACTTATAGCAGAACACCTGAGGCCAGGTTACAAATCATAAAATCTTGAAAAAGTCTTACGCTTAACCCTCTGGGCTTCCACATATGTATTTTAAGCAATTCTTTCTAAGGAAGCCCCTAATTAAGTTGGAGACATGACTTTTTGCATACGTATAGCTGAGTACCTCAGACCACACGACAAATCATAAAATTTTCAAAAATTCATATATTATTTACTCCTCCGGGCTCAAACTTGTGTATTTTAAGCAATTTTTCTAACCTCCGCCCTTTTCACCCGGGGAGCACTTTTCCAACTTTTGCCGATACCCCTTTGACCATTCTTTCATATTATGCACCATAGCCTTACATATTTTAGTTTCACTTTTTACCGCCAGGGGCGCCTACTTATCTCGGGTGCTATGGGCTCAATCCCCTCGTCTAATATATCTACGGATAGTATGAAAAACGGAGTTTCGTTCGGATAGAGGTTTGTTTAGAATAGAGTGCGCCCCTGGTTGCGAAATGTGGAACTAACAGATTCTTCAAAGGGATAAAGTGTTTTGAAAGGAAAATTAAACGAAACCCTCTGTGCGATATGTGATCACACTTACCCACTTGTTATTTTCAAAATCATCAGAGAAAAGGATATTTAATTAATTAAATTTGAAAATCCAGGGAGAGGCAACGTCCTTCCTCTGCACTGCCGGCACCCATAGATGAATGATACATAGTGTGGCATAAGCACATAACTTTATTTTTCATTTTCAGTACAAAACAGCAGGCCCAGCTATAGGATATTTAATTTGAAAATTTAATATAGGAACTTAATAGGAATTGTTGTTTCAGAAACAATAAAAATTTCGAATCAATACATTTCGTTTCAAAACATGCATTCAATGTAGCAGTATTAAAATATAGATTTCAGCCGCAAATTGACAGTCAAATAGTTCGTTGTAGGAAATTTAAATTAAAATTGAATGTCGCTTGGTGGATAAAATAGTCACATGTAAACACATTTAAAGCATTAAGTAAAGTGTCTAAATATATTGTAACTTTACAAAAAGTAATGATATCTAACAAAAACATAGCTGTGAAAAAAGGCAGTCAAGTTCTGTAAAGACAATGGCAAGAAAAGAAGTGATATCTAAGTGGGTGTCAAGTTCAAATAAAATTCACTCAAACTTACCTATAGAAGTATTAGAGCATTTTTTAAATTGTTTAGAAATAAAAATTATTGATAGCATATTAATAATAAATCTAGAACTTGGCAAGTTTTTGATAAATGTTATGCCTATCAATTTCATGTCTTAATAAAATGATGATGTTAATATTAACAACAATGTCATTATAAAAAAATTAATATATAGTTACTATTTTAAACAAATGACTCATGTTAAAGATTTGATAAACCAATAAATACACAGATACACTGCCGCTCGTCTTTGGTTATCACTCTAGCACCCACCCTCCAGAAACCTCAATGCAAACAGACTAAAAGGCCTGAGAAAGAGACAGACACCCTTACGCTTGTTCTTGGTCATCCCTCTAGAGACTGCACCCCTTTAACCCTTCAGGGGCAAAGAGTTTTTATTCGTGACATGCTGAAATGATTGAATCACACCAGAATTTAAAAACAAATTTATTTCAAAATGAGTAAAAGCTTCTTTTCACGTATTTAATAAAATTAAACTTTTTAGTCCTGAATTCTAGTGTCAATGTGGCATTTTGCAGTTAAAATTAGGTGGGATATATTTTATTCCACCACCCTTCAAGGGAAAGGAGCTCACTCAAATGAAGGCTTCCAAACATGAAATAACAAGTTTTGATATAATAATGTCATTAATAAAAATAAAGGACTCGTAGGTAAAAACTTGCCAAGTTCTAGATTTATTATTAATATGCTATCAATAATTTTTATTTCTAAACAATTTAAAAAATGCTCTAATACTTCTGTAGGTAAGTTTGAGTGAATTTTATTTGAACTTGACACCCACTTAGATATCACTTCTTTTCTTGCCATTGTCTTTACAGAACTTGGCTGCCTTTTTTCACAGCTATGTTTTTGTTAGATAAACATTTTCTACAGTCGGACTGTATTTAAAAGAACTGTTTTTTTTTTCTCATGGGCAACTATATGTAATTATTTCCAGATGTAAAGAGGAAGGACATTTAAAAATATATGTCGAAGATACTGAAAAGCAAGGTCAGCTTTTAAATAATAAAAACGTTTTTACAAAAAACGTCGTATATTCTGAAGTTTTCTGACCAAATGTTAATTTACACTTAAATTGTATTTTTATGTATTCATTATACATAGTTTTTCATAAATGTGTTTCTTTTTTAAAATGTGTTATTTTCATCTATCACTGCGGAACAAGCGAGAAAAACTCATATCCTTGCAGATGTGTTGCATATAACAGATCTATATATTACATTTTCCGTCATTTTTGACGGGCTATCTTTCTAGTTAAATACAGTTTATAATAGCTCCATTGTTTAAACAGAAATCATTCGTTTATATTTTTTCGAAATAGCACGTATTTTAATTAGATTTTCTTTCGGTTGTTATGAGAAAATGCCAACAAAAATATATAATTACTATTTTAGAACTATTTTTCCTTTACTTTCTACAGAAATGGAATACTTCCGTTGCCAATAGTAAGCAAATGGCTCTAAAAACTACAGAAAAATTAATATTTCAAAAATAAATGGAGATACAGTTTTCAAACAAAATGCATTTAAAAGAACTTTTTTTCCCCAATACGACGGTATAAAAATCGAAAATGTGCGATACTTAGAAGTTAAAAAATTGCTATAGAGTATTTAATCGTACTGCTTTGTTTTACGGCTGGCTTCTGTAAAGTAACGTTATTTTTTGGAATACACAAAATATGCTGGAAGAAATAAATAGCATACCGTACCGGGGGCTAACAAGTGGTATGTTTATTTAGCTAAATAGTTTAGAAATAATAAAATAATTGTTATTGTTAATAATAAATAATAATGCGTAACGCTGGCGTCATTTTGATGGTGGCAACAGCAGATGTTTAAATTTAATTTTTATTACCTTTTACAGCCTTTTTAAACTTTTCTAAATAGGGCACATTTTCAATTTTTACACCGTCGAATTGGAGAAAAAATGTACCGGGTGAGCAAAAAGTTCGTTTAAACTTTAAAAGCTCATAAAAACGGAAGAAATTATGATAAAGGAGTGCTGTTTGCAAGAAAGGGCTCACAAGGTAGTCGGATTTTTTTTTAGCAGCAAAAAAAAATAGTTAAAAATCACATGTAGATGGCGCTGACGACCCGAAAGACAATGAATAGGACAACAGTTGTGTCGTAGAATATCCTGGAAGTCATGCTGAGCATTTGTTATTGGAAGAACAAATGAATGGAGCGTATTGTTGACCTGTTTATTGTGTGTCGGGTCGTCAGCGCCCTCTACATTTAATTTAACTTTTTTTCCTGCTAAAAAAATCCGACTACCTTGTGAGCCCTTTTTTGCAAACCGTACTCTTTTATCATAATTTCTTCCTTTTTTATGAGTTTTTAAAGTTTTAACGAACTTTTGGCTCACCCGGTATCAGTGGCGAAGCCTCTGGTCATCGGTAGATTCGGTGCTGACTAGAGAAAAATAAAGACAATATAAACATTTTAATTTGAAACAAGCATATTTTGAAATGTTTTTCTTTTTCCTCTTTAATTTTTGGGCTAAAGACGATGTGATAATAGTGGCATTCCCTTTTTCCTTATAATTAATATGTAGTGCTGCCATCTGTTGCTTTTTGAATGAGGCGGGTAACTGGATCGTAACTTGCCAGAAGGATTCGCCCAGATTACCAGCGTCTCGGTGTAGCTCCGCTCCCTATGGTGATTTTTCTCCTACCTCTTGGCTGAGGAATTGGCGCTAGTTATTTTTGAGGTTGCAGTATTTCAGACGAAGCACAAGCGCTCGCTCGCGCTGTCGTTGAAAGGTCTGTTTAGGTTAGATGTTGTTTTTTTGAGCGAAGATGGCGATGGCGGATAATACAGCGATAATTTCATACTCACAAATTTTCACTACTACAATTCTACACATTCTACTATTTCTATACTACAATTCTACTCTCATTATTTATTTATCAATCAGTTGATTGTGTTAAAAATAGTTAAATGCTATAATTTAATCTTCCGTAATTGGGTAATCTTTTTAAAACAGGGCAAATTAGCATGTTTTTAGATAAACCGCAAAAACAATTGTATGCGGCATGTTCTTTGTAGGTTGGAAGATAGGATTAATTTCTTGTGCATTATTAAACACTAGAAAAATTCTTTCTTAAAATTTTCTCAAAATATTATGTGAACCGTGGTACCTACAAATAAAAATTCAATAAAATCTCATATTTCTTCTATTAAGGTACAGTAAACACTTCTCAAAAATGATACCATTTTCAGGCATGAAAGTGTTCCTCTTGAAGGTGGAATTCCACTTTTTTAAAAATAATTTTGGTCATTTTCTGGGTTGATGCAAAAATGCAAAAAAAATATTGGGAGCATATAAGGGGGGGGGAGGGGGGGGGAGAATCTTGAAAATTTAATAATAAGACATTTTGTCTAACTAAAATCCTTGGAGTTTTTTTTTTTTTTTTTTTTTTCTGAATTGCTTTGCAAATGATCTATCAAATCAAAGGGAAGTTTATATTATAATCATATGAAAGTCGTGTAAATAAATTTGATTAAAGTATCTCTCCAGAGTGAAAGTTTTTTAGACTTTAAAAGAAAAAGGAAGTTTCATAATGTTCTTTTTGGAATAGAATATTTTCTTCTATTTATGCAACACTTTTGATTTAAAAGTTTAAATTTGTTTTTAATGCTTTCTAAGCTATGAAAAGAAAATAACAACGTACAATTATATTTCATTTTATCCCATAAATAACTGTTAAAATGTGTCTAAATTTTAAAAGTTTGGCGCCATCATATAGACCGAAAAGATTTTCCTCCTTTTTTTCCTATTTCCCACTTTCATGCCTGCATTTTAGGCTCTTGGATATCAACCCCCACTCCTCCCCAAAAATGCAATTTTAGTCTTTAGATTGACATTGATACCTTAATTTTGCAGGCAGGTACATTTTGAATAGTAATCCTGTTTAAATGTTACTTTATTGAAAACTTTAAGAGAAGATAATCTACCCCCCCCCCCCCACCTCCTTCATTAAAAAAAAAAGTTTTGGTGGTATGACTTCGAATAATCAAAGGTATTTTAAATTTTGTATGCAGGTAAATCCTTAATAGTATATATGCTAAGAAAATTTGAAGGGTCTTAAACAAAAGTGTTACTTTTTTTATCAGGGGAGGGGAGGGGGGAAAACATTCTTTGGACCCCAGTCATTAAAATTTCAATTGGAGTATTTTCGCATCACTATTGAGGTTATTTGTTCATTCAAAATTTCTAGTGTCTATGACTGTTTTAATTCTGAAACAAAAGTACATATATTTTTTTAGAATTTTTCAAATTTAAGTATGATTCTATTCAGAATGTGCCTGCCTACAAAATGCAAGTATTTATGACAATTAGAAGACACATTATCAAGAATGTTATTTTTCCGTGAGGGGGGGGGGGGGGAAGGGAGGCGAAACCCTTTGGAATCCACAAGTTGAAATTTCCGAAATCGGGATATAATAAGCATCATCACTATTCAGGTTCTATCTGTGTTCAAAATCTCTAGGAAATTGTTTTCGATATAACATTTATGCTTCGCGAAACTAGCAACACTTCGCCAAACTAGCAATACTTCGCCAAATCTAGCTTCGATTGGACTTAGTTGAATCCAGTCACTACGATCTCCATAGGGAGCGGAGCTACACCGAGACGCTAGTGCCCAGATTTCCTAATCTGGTCTTGGATGCGCACGCATATTCTCAGCCCTCGCGACCAATCAGGCTACGGAATTATTCCCCAGTTTCCGAGAAATAACGCTGCTTGTCATCGCTTTTTTTCTCGAATCCATTCTTCACGCTTTCAGAGGAAAATTAGTACGTGTATTTCATTTTTTACGCTTAATTCCCTTTTTGAATTATTCTAGAGCATAAGTTCGTAACGGGGGCGGTACCGCCCTCAGGGGGCGCTGGAGTATTCCAGGGGGCGGTGACGGGTCCAGGTGCAAATGGGGGCGTTAAGACAGTCCAGGGGGCGGCCGTGGCGTATCTACCTATTTAAGAAATTAATATAATAAAACTAGCTGACCCGCCTCCCCGACGTTGCCCGGCCGCATGATAAAAATCTTAAATATGCCATTAAATAAAAACCTATAAAAACGAACCTAGAACTGGGATTTGCTCTCACCTGTCGCAACTTGCAGCGAAGGGGAACTTTTTATTCGGAAGGGGAACTTTTCTTTTCCCCCCCGCTTGTGGTCACGTGGTACACCATTTGGATCTCAGAAGCTTATGATATGAACACGGTTTTTTTTTAATTCTCGCAGCGACGAATAATTTGGTTTTGTTGTGTTTGATGAAATAAAAAGGAAATTTAACTTTCTGATTGAGTAACAAACGCATTCATCAAAATATTATCATGATCACTAGTGCAAAATTTGCTATACTAAGCTGACTAAAAGTTTAAAACAGAATTCCTTTTTTATAACAAGTATTTTGAAAAATGTCGAAATATAACGACTCATGCCTGAATAGAGATTTTTAAACGAAACTGTGGTTTGAACCTGCTCAAGAAATTCGTTTATTCTGAGTGAAAGCTATAGAAGTCATTATAGCCATTATTTTTATACCTATCTATAAATATGTTGCAACTTAAACTGTGCCAAATTTTGTATTTCAAAATGTCTGAATCTAAGAAGAAATGCCGGCAGTATTGAATATTTGAAATATTGATTTACGCATTCTCCCGCAGACCAATTATTACCTATGTGTTTAATTTACCAAAAAGTTTTTTCAAATGAAGCCTTCTAGATTACAAGAGCATTTGAATAAAATGCATGCTGATAAAAAGGACAAAGATTTATTCTATTTTCAAGGACTAGAAAAGAAATATTTAAAACAGCCAAGTGTATCAAACCTCTTTGAGTTGTATTCTAAACAAGAAAATGACAGACTACGAGCTTCATATAATATTACATTGCTACTCGCAAAAGTGGGAAAACCACTCACAATTGGTGAGGAATTAATCTTGCCGGCAGTGAAAGAGGTAATAACAACTGTTCTTCATCACAAGACACCGTCAGATATCATTAAAAAAAATTCCTCTGAGTAATAATTCGGCACAAAGAAGAATAGATGAAATGGCCAAAGATGTTGAAATATCATTATGCAATTATTTAAAGACTTGCAAATTTTCCATTCAACTTGATGAATCAACACTACCAAATAACGAAGCACTACTCTTATCATATGCCCGTTTCATAAAAGAAGAAACAATTTGTCAAGAGTTATTATTTACTAAAAATTTGGAAACTGATACAAAGGGAGAATCGATATTTAATACCATGAACATGTTTCTTCAAGAGAAAGAAATTCCTATTCATAATACACTGCTCAAAACAATTAAAGGATATTGCAGTTTTAGGTGGATTTTGTATCTGGTAAACTGTTTAGCTGATTGATACATGGTCGACAGACATAGTAGGTTATATGAGAATAAATTACACATGTTTGGCAGAAAAAAATGAATTTTATTGCGCATTTGTGTACTAAAGGAAAAAAACACAATTTGTGCATATGAGAAAAAAAGAATAAGAAAAGGTGTTTTCTTCAAAGAAAATCATTTTCAGTAGAGGGTATGGTTTCCACGGGCGGCCAGCAACGTTGAACACCTTTGAGGCATGGACTCAATGAGGCTATTAATGACGAGTTGGGGTATTCTGCCCCACTCTTCCAGAAGAGCTCTTTCCAGTTCTTGGAGAGTTTGTGGGGGTTGTTGGCGGCCAGAAACTCGTCTTCCTAGAGCGTCCCAAACGTGCTCGATTGGATTCATGTCTGGAGAACACGCTGGCCATTTCATTCGAACGATTCCTTCCTCGAAAAGGAAATCCTCCACCAGGTTTGCACGATGTGGCCTGCAGTTATCGTCCATTAAAATGAAGTTATCTCCGATTGCTGCAGCGTAAGGGACTACAATAGGTCTGAGGATCTCATCCCTATATCGGCGACCAGTCAGAGCTCCATCTCGAATGATGTAGAGGTCAGTGCGCCCGTCAATGGAGATGCCACCGTACACCAACACTCCTCCACCGCCAAATCTGACACTTTCGTGCACGAACGCAGGATTATTCCTACTGCCACGGTCCCTCCAGATGAAAATACGCCTATTATTCGGATGCACAGAAAAACGGGACTCGTCAGAAAACAGAATATTGCTCCATTCATTTCTCCTCCAGTTGACATGTTTGGTTGCCCACTCCCTGCGGTCGCGACGATGCCTTGATGTTAATCTAACACATACCATCGGTCGGCGAGCATACAGACCTACAGCATGGAGCCGGTTTCGGACAGTCTGAGTTGAAATCGTGGTGCCTGTAGCCGAGCGAAGGTGTTGTTGAACGAAGAGTAGCGTTCATGGTTCGGTGTCTCCGAGCTGTTAACGCTAAATACCGATCTTCATTGGGCGTTGTTGCCCGTCTACGACCTTGCCCTGGTCTTCGGCCTGCACATCCACTCTCCAAAAAACGGTTCCAGATCCTGTAAATGACACTTTGTGACACTCCAATGGCTTGCGCTAATTCGGCTTGAGTTTGGCCCCCTTCTAACCTACCAACAATTCTCAAAGCTTCTGAATCTGTCAAATGACTTCGCTGAGACATCGTACTCATCGAAACAAAGCAATCACTGAATGCCGATCATCCTTGTCTTCATTCTCTTTTATCCAGTTGAAAGTCAAATTTCATTCGCTGCCGCTGAAGCGACGTTTTTGACGTCGAACTCAAAATTTGCATACTCCACAGTTTGAAAACCAGAAAAATTTGCATTTGTGATTCTCTTCTTCTATTTTCGGCAAAAAAAATTTCGTTTATATCTTTATTTTATATAAAACTTCAAATATCCTTTAATTGTTTTGAGCAGTGTATTTTGTCAGCAGCTACTGATGATGCCCCAGCATTGACGGGGCGTCATAAGGGTTTCATAGCGCTTTTGAAACGAGCAGTACCAAATGTACTCGCTGTACACTGTGTTATTCATTGTCAGCATTTGGTTGCAAAAAATCAATGAACGTCTGCATACGTCGCTTTATTACGTTATTACAGCAGTCAATAAGATTAGAAGTAATTCATTGCATGACAGATTATTTGGCCAACTTTGTAGTGAAAATGACGAAGATTACAATCGCTTGCTCTTGCACACAGAAGTTCGTTGGCTCTCGAAAGGAATTTGTCTGAATCGTTTTTTCAATCTATTTGATTCAGTACTGGACTTCTTTGAAAACAGAGATGAAAAATTGCGCCAAAACCTGATAACATCCAAAAATGACATTGCTTATTTGACAGACCTGTTTAGAATTTTTAATGAAGTCAATTTACAATTACAAGGTGATGAGTTGAATTTAATTCAAACAAAAAATGTCATAGCTGCTTTTGTGAGAAGACTTCTTCTGTTCAAGCGAAATCTAGGTAGAGGTGAATACAGCCATTTTCCCATATTATTAGCAGTCTCAGCAAAACAAGAAGATTTAGTTACTTACTGCCAACACTTGGACGTTCTTCATACTGATTTTATGGAGCGATTCCAGGATATTTTAAACATGAATATACCCAGTTGCGTTTTAGATCCTTTTGCAAATGCAGATACAGCAGAATCATCAAATTTAGAAGAGGAATTCATAGAACTCACAACTAATAAAGAACTAAAAGTAAAATTTCGAAGTGGATACCAAGATTTCTGGCTTCAAAAATCTATACCAGCTCTTTACCCTGAATTGTGGGCAAAGGTACAAAAATTTTTGATAGCTTTTCCGTCATCTTACTTGGCTGAGCGTGGGTTCAGTGCAGTATCTAATTTACTGGCTAAGAAAAGAAATAGATTGCACATAACTGAACGTGGCGATTTGCGACTGGTGTTAACAAAATTGGAACCCGACATTAACAAATTGTTAAAACTCCACCAGCCTCAACCATCTCATGAATGTTTTTTATTTCTTATTGATTTTGTGTTTATCTCATTAATTTTTTTAATTTCTTGTTGATTTTGTGTTTATCTACATTATTATTTGTGAAGCATTTAATACGTTAAAGATATCACAAATCTAAAAGATGTTATCACATAAAAAAACAAAGTTTTAAAAACTTAAAAATTCAAATATTATACAACGAGCGCTTTCGATCAGAACTTGATCATCCTCAGTGTAGCTTTGTTTACGTTGTAATACGAAAAGGAAGTTCAGTACGTAAACAAAGCTGCCCTGAGGATGATCAAGTTCAGATCGAAAGCGCTCGCCGTATAATATTTGAAGTTTTTAAAACTGTGTTTTTATATGTAATAACATCTTTTAGATATGTGACATCTTTAACGTATTAAATGTACCTTTTCAGAAAGTTTTTTAAATTTTATTTTGTGTTTATTTTTAAAATTTTATTAAACAATTTTTTATTACATTTGACGGTCGTTTTAAATATAATTTCTATTTTGCGATCCTTAATAAATAGATAGACAGATAAAATAGGTATAGATAATATGAAACAATATTTTAATTGGTATAGTTAAATATTATGGAAGAGGGGGGGGGGGCGTTGGAATATTGTTTTCTTGTAAAGGGGGCGGTGGACTAGAAAAGGTTGGGAACCTATGTTCTAGAGGAAATCTACAATGGTTTCCAAAAATTAAGGAAAAATCACAAAAAGAACGCTAACTCGTTCAAAAATTAACCTATCCGTATGAAATTTGGATATGTTGTTAACTAAAAGGTGCTGATTAAAATTACAAACTGCAAATATCGGATTGCGTCATCTGTGCGGAGCATAAAAATGCATGCTAGAGAGTACGGCTGCTGGTGTCGCTGTGATTATGAAATAAGGAAACTGAAATAGCCAATTCATTAGTATGACCTTGGGGTATCATTTGTCCGCATAACTGCGATATAGAGCTATTGGAAGATTGAATGTAGGCCAAAATCAGACAGTGGTGGCCATATGGTAAAATTTGAGTTCTTCTGTTCTTCATAGGCTTTGGAAACAATTTCAAACCACTGGTTCAGCCTCCAGAAGGTTTAGCCAAAGACGGGCAAGAGCTACATCAAGCACCGATGATCGATATTTGCCGTTATGTGTACGAAGGAATAGAACAGCAACCCCCTCTCATCTAAGAGCCTCCCTTGTTGCAGCCACTGGAAGGTTGGTATCAACGTCTACTGTACGTAGAAAAGCTTCATGAAGGTGGTCTTTACGTTACGTGGTTTTTACTCTCACCGTTTGTCACCGGAGGGAACGTTTAAGGTGGGCACGTCAACATGTCAGCTGGGAGGCTGTTCAATGGAGGCGTGTTCTCTTCACAAATGAGTTCCAGCTTAGCCTCCAAAGGTATAGTAGGCATTGTTTGATTTGGAGATAACAGGGAACAAGCTATCAGCCATCAAACATTCGTAAAAGAGATTCGTATGGAGGAGGCAATGTTTGTGTTTGGGATGGTATCTCTTTGGGCGGACGTACAGCTCTCCAGGTCTTTCCACGTGGAACTGTGAATGCTCACATCTATAGAGATGGCATTCTTGAAGTTCATGTGCACCCTTATGCCGGTGCAATAGGTAATGATCTTCTGTTACAGGACGATAACGCTAGACCGCACAGGACTCACATCGTAGAAGATTATCTTCAGTACCAAACAATTCAGCGCATGGAATGGCCAGCGCGATCACTGGACTTGAATACCATCGAGTATCTTTGGGATGCTTTAGGAAGATGTGTCTCTGCTCTCAACCCCCTTCCTCAGACCCTTGCCACACTTACACCTGCTTTACATGAGCAATGGCTCGCACTTCCCAGAGAAGTTATCGATCGCATAATTGACAGTATCACACATCGCTGTATGTGCTGTATTGCTTCTAGGGGTGATCATACTCCATATTAAATGTACTTTTCCTATACCAAACTGACACATTTATTTTGCTTATTTTATAATTGTATTAATTTCTGAAACACCACAATCGTCTGGAAATTTCTTTTAATATTATTTTATACTTTACTATGTGTTGTACATTGTGCCTCAGTTTTATAAAAATCTACTTGTAACATTTTGAGTAATCGCTACTTTTGTTGTTTTTCCTTAATTTTTGGAAACCAGTGTATTAACACATTCATCACACTTGTGTGCTTGACACCAGGGCCTGTAAAGAAGATGTTTGTCGTTGCACAGGTGGTTCATTTTGCTAAGTTTCAATACCGACTCTAAGGTAAAAAAATCAATTGTTAATTATTTTAAGAAGAAGGCAGGGAAATGCTGAGATAATAAAAGGCAGAAATTTTCTGAAGGTCTTTATTGTGCACCGGGATCGTTTCCACCACCGCCGAGAATTACACGGCCAATGTTGGAGAAGGGAGCGAAGAGTTACATTTTTTTTTGTTCACATCATGCGAGTTCAGAAGCTAGTCTGATTCAAAATACACTTTTTCGAAATCTGGAGTGTTGGCAAGCTTACATACACAATTTCGCCAAATATATACACTATATGGGGAGATTAAAGAGAGGAAGACATGTGGTCAAAGTACAATAATTGAAATTGAATGTGGAATGTAAAAGAGTAATAAGAAATATTTAACGCCAATGGCTGTGTAGGAATTCTAGCTCATAAACCGCGAAAGACATTCTATAGGGGTTGCTAAAGTTCTCATGGGATTGAAGCGGCCGAAAGAGCACGTTAAAAAAAACAAAAACAAGATAAAGACAGGGTTAATAACTGAAATGACACATCTATCTAACATCTGGACCAACGGCTAAAAATGTAGAAGTAATATGTCTGACTAATTTCTGCATATCATCAAACTAAGGCAGAAGGATGAAAATTAGAACCCAGTTATTAGGCGAGAAAAGGAAATGATTTCTTTTCTTTTAACTGCAGTGCGTTGCGGTTAAAATATTAAAGAGACTGAGAATTGAATGCTTAATTTATGAAGGGAAAAGAGCGCTAAAAACAGATTGAATCCGAATGCAGACAGATAATTAAATTTAAGAATTTAAAAATGTAAATTTAAAGGGGGGAAAGAGGAAAGGTCTTAATATTAATATGTGAAGGTAGGCGCCTTCACATATATCTAAGGCGCCTACCTTCACAGGGCCCGCTTATAAGTCATCGTCGATATACAGGGACGAGATAGCACAAGGAAATTTACAACACTAGAGAATTACATCCTGTGGGCTCCACCAAGAGTGTGCAACGGAGCCGGCGGGATTCGAACCCGCCCCCACCTACGCTCTCAAACGATTAGCGGCGTGATGCCTTATCCCCTCAGCCACGGTGAGCCCGAGGTTATGTTCCAGCATTGACCATCACGAAACCTGACGCCTCGCCACTGCCCGGTATATCTGCGTGAGAAACGACATAAAAAAATATCTTTTACGTCATATTTTAAAAAGAAACTAAATTTAGGCGATAAGTCACATTTAAAACTTACAAAACATACTTCATCCTAAAAAGTTTATGTGTTTTGCATATAAAATGCTTAAAAAGTTTTAAATGGTTTAAGTTTGTGAAAAATACAGAAGAAAAAAATCAGTAAATATCTAAAAAATATGTCATCTAACTAAAAAGAAATTAAATTTTGCGAATTCGCTGTTGTGGAAGTAAAGGGAAACATAAGCTCAATAGTTTCTTCCTGTATACATTTCATAAGAGTCTAAAATATGTTTTCTTCCAAAAATTCCGTATTTATTTGTTTCAGATTCATTTAAAGTGTTTCGTTTGGAACTTCATTTGCGAAAATTATCTCAATAGATAGCGCTGCTCACTATAGAGATGTTTTAAGGGAGTCTGGTCTTTCTTAGTTCATGATCCATGCTAAACACCCACTCCACTTATTAGTCTTCTTTGATATCACCTTCTTCAACCTAGCAAAGTATTTGTTTTTCATGAACAGATATAAGGTCTGTTGTAAATTTAAGGGAATCAATCAGCATCATAACAAAACAATAAACATGGCTGCATGCCGCAGATTTTTAAATGCAACTAAAAGAAACAGAAATTTTCTCTATATGTGAGTGGAACTTTAATTTTACTGTTCAGTTTTTTATACTGACCTTAATGTTTCAATATTAATTTTATTTATACACAGTATCTCTATAAATATATTGTAGATTGTATGCTCTCTTTATGTTAACGTATTTCTTTTAATTTCATAGATCGCACAGATATTATTCAACAGGTGTTGAAGTAAAACCTGATTCTGGTAAGTTGGTTGCAAGATGTATATAATTCTGTTTAGAAAGTAAGCTGTATGGTAAGAATTTGTGCTCTCTCTATATATTAGATCCAGGCCTATATTGGAATTAACCATTAAAAAAAAAAAAAAAAAAGATTTTAACCGTCTTGGTTAAAATATGTTTTGACCATCTGTTATTAAAGAAACTCTTTTTGGCTGTGTAGAATAAAATGGGCTTGTTTCCACAGCAATAAAGTTCAACTAAATTGCATTGGCGTACAATGCAATTTGGAAACAAGTGTCAAGTGCTGTGTTGTTTACCAATGTTTTACGTAGGACAGTTCGTTTACTAATCTTTCCGAGAATTTTGGTCTGTGGGTTGCGCCTTTCTTTCGCGTGAAAACTAAAGGAAGAGGAGATTGTATTTGGATTACCGTTCAGTAAATGGAAATAAAAATCAAAGCACTTCAGAAGGGTTAGTTTTTCTTTTGATTTTTACTCACTGTCAAAATAATCTGTTGCCAGTAATGGATAGATATCCATAAGATGTTTCTTTGTTTTTATATAAGACAGGCTAGTTTTTAATTAGTCAGTTTTTACACGTTTCAGATAGATCTACTGATATTAAACAACATCTGTCGCCAAGCACTTTGATTTAACTCAAATAATGTTGGAAGTTTGAAGGAACAGGTTGCTCTTTATTTAGTCAGAAAACTAACAAATACATGTAACATAATACTGTTTCTTATGTTATTTGATCTGTGTTCATTCTTTTGTAGAGCTCTGTAAATAAATCATGCAGTTAGAATTGCAATTTTTGAATCATGTTCCTTTTATACTTTTTTCAGTTAGCCGGGCACCAGTGTTATATATACACACATATATATTTTCACATACACATATATATATATACACATATGTTATATATATATGTGAAAATATATATTGTTATGTATATATAACACCGGCACCCGGCTAACCGAAAAGTATACCATTTTTTCTATCTTTCAAGAAAAAAAATATTGGATTTGTTTAAAAAATTTTCACTTCTGGTTTTCGACAGATATGGGTTCTTGAATAAGATTTGAGTGTTTTTTAGGAAATGCATGTCTGCATGTGACACAAATTTTGTGGGTGTTCTATCTCAAGAACTAATGTGTGGACTTTAATCAAACTTCATATTCAGTTGGATATTGTGAAACTTTATAGTACTCTGTTAAGCTTTAACATAAATATAGATGCTGTTTAGGTTTGGGTTACTGTGTTTTATTTGAGATTTCTGTAACAGTTACATCTCAAGAATTAATGCGTGAAATTTCATCATTTCATATTCTGGTAGCCCTTCACATAAATAGATGCTAATTCAGTTTTGACTATGATAACTCTACAGTATAGGTGAAAACTAGGAAATTGCATCAGTAGCCAGTGGCTAGTAAACTCAGTTTCATTAGTGGCCGCTATAATGTTTCAAGCTTTCTTGACATCTAGATAAACTATAATCATTGTATATATACATATTTCTCTATAAATCAGGATTTTATACCAGCCAACTATTCATGATAAGAATAGGGAAGCAGTTTAAATTTAAGAAAATTACTTTAAAATCCAACTGAAGAGCAAGCAAATGGCAAAAAGACAAAATATTGAAAATGCAGCTAAGTCACTGAAATCTATTTGCATTTGGTAGGAAAAAGAATTAACCAGTTTGACAATTAGGTATAATGAAAGTAGAGATGCATATTTCCACGAAAAAAAGCTGCATTTCACTTAACAGTCAATAAGATTTTTTAATTGCCACTTGGCGAGTGGTGATCAATGGTCAATTTTTTAATCTCCACTTTTACAACTTTAATCGCCATGTGGCGACTGCTAATTTTTATATATACTCTACAGGGGATGCTGCTATTCTATGCTTGGAGAAAGATTCCTAATCAGGTCCACAATCATTTGATGCAATTTAGCAAGTGTGGCTAGCCTCTCTTATATTAACTCCATTTTTATATCTCTCATGCACTTTTAAAAAACATTGTTGTCAGAATCACTCATTTCTTAAATGATGCAAGTAAAAACGGAACAGATGTGTTATTATCCCACCCTCCGCCATCTTGGATTTTTTTTGGCGAGAAAACCCTTTTTCTGCCAAGTTGTAAATGTCGCCAAGCACCCGTTTATACGCATGTTTGGCTCAACGAAAATAAAATGTAAATAATAAACAAAATTCGCTAAATTGGCAATCAGTAATCCTTGTATGAGCGCTTCGCGCACATTTAACGGAAAAAAAACATCGCCGAATTCAGCATTTCTCGCGATATAGCATTCTCAAAATTCAGAAGTTCTCGTCTTGTAGCAATCTCAAAATGTAAAAAACTCTTAAAACAGCAAAATATACCTAAAAAACGAAACTCGCTAAAGTGGCAATCAGCAATAGTTGTATGAGCGCTTCGCGCTCATTTACCGAAAAAAAACCATCGCCGAATTCAGCATTTTTCGCGATATAGCATTCTCAAAATTCAGTAGTTCTCGTTTTGTAGCAATCTCAAAATGTAAAAAACTCTTAAAGCAACAAACTATACATAAAATTATCAACATACCTTAACAGACATCTGCTTTCTTGAAACCTACAGCACAAAATATAACACTGCCGTCATTTTCCAAAATAGGCTTAATACGCATTGACACGCTATAAACAAACCTCCCTTTCTTGTCAAAATTTCCTCATATTTCTTAATTACTTCAGCAAGAGCGTTTAAACGGACTACAGAAACTATAGTCAATGAAATACATCCAATAAATTTAACATAAAAATAAAAAGACAGCCATAGAACACAATATCAAAGAGTATCTGGTACAAGAGTCAAGCAACCGTCAGCAATGACAGCACGCTCTCGCGTCGTAAAAAAGGGGTTGTCATAATAAGTTACTAGACGCCAAACGCCGGGGTTGCCAGAGCGATAAAAATCGCCAAATACTCAACATCGCGGAGGGTGGGATAATAACACATCTTAGCCGTAAAAACTATGGAGCAGATGATTTTTCAAGAATAAACATAATTTTGAGTTGTAATAAAGGATATTTTGTTATTTTAAATGATGGAGAAGAAACTGTAGAACAAGTGAATGAAAAGGCAATTTTTTATACTATTTAAATCATTTTATTGATTTGTATTTTATTGAAAAATGTTTTCTGATGACCATAGCGTACTAGTTAATAGATTAACTTATCACAGATTTACACATTGCATCACTTTATTAATTTTTAGATAAAATCTCATATCGCACTGTTAATGTGCTGTTATGGCAGAATCCTGTAAACTTAAAAATAGTTTATTAAATCCTGTTTCATAGATAGAAAGTCTTAAGTCTTTATTATTATTTTTTTTTTTTCCAAAATGAGATAAAAAGCAGTTAGCTTATATTTTTCATTACAAAAACTAAAGTGGCTTTATGAAGACGTTTTTTGCTAAAAAAAGAGATGGCCGTTTTTTGTGTTGACGAGAGATTTTTAACACCAGGTCCTATTAAAAAAACTCCAATTCGTAGAACGAACTTTTCCTTTATTTCATGATGAAAGTCGAAGGGAGAGGTACAAGGGGAAAGCAATAAGGAGCCTCTTTTAAGACGTCATCACGAGGCTAGCGGGAGAGCAGGAATGTGTTGAATATACAGTTACAACTTTCTTGCTTGGCGGACTACAATATCGCCAATCTAAAAGTATTTTTGCGCCATGCACAAGAGGCAAAGAGAAACATTGGCTGGTATGTTCGCCAAAAACATACGGTAGGCTTCTACCATATTAATTGTGATGGGGGGGGGCAGATTGTGGGCTGCATACATTCCTGAGTCATGATAGCCGCAGACTAATCTGTACATTGATACAGCTGCAGTTGAAAAAAAATAAAAAATGTTATCTGGAAAGGGCATAGTAACAGACCGAATTCGTTAGGCTAAAAAGCATGAGAATGTATTTTTCTAGACCAGATGTTAGATCAAAGATGAACCGCTTTACCACAAAAATGCAGAATTGCCATACATCTGAACAAAAGGGTGTGAAGCGAAGATAATTCTAATAAATAGATTGCATGTAAAGGGATTTTAAATGATGAGTTATATTCATGCCCAAATAAGGAAATGACCGAAGTTAAAATGCTTTAGTTTCTAACAGACAACAGTAACGTTTTTCTACAAGGTTAAATCGTATGTGTGAGAGACTCACAAAGTGAAAATGGAGAGTGATTCACTGATTTTATTTTATTAAAGAGATGAGTACTTAGAATAATTTAATTTAAATGTGAAGGGCTGTTAATACAATCGATTTAGTTTTTAAATGTTGAATTTAATTTAGTGGCTGCACTGTTTGACTATAGTGCACTAAAATAAATAAGTTATTAAACCGAATTTAATTGAAACTGGTGGGGGGGGGGGGGGTGGAATGTAAACATATATAACGAGATAATCGTTATAGGCTTATCCATAATATTCGGAAAAATATTGTCACATTATACATTATTGCCATTAAATCGCATTGTGTCGTGATAGATTTAACCCCTTAATCATCACAGCAGTTACATTCACACAGGCAAAATGCACATGAAATGAAAATTCTGACGATGAAAGTGTTAAATGACTTTAAATGGTCGATGGCAGGGTTAGAAAAAACCCCGGTTTTTTTCAGGCTTTATTGAGTTTTTTTGAAGAACACTTTAAACTTCTAATTTTCATATACATAATACCTAAATTCTCCATTTATCAGTGAAATCCAGACATAATTTTGCATTATGTCTATGAATTAACCCTCGTTAATTGTTATGAATTAACCCTCAGAGCTTCTTGCAAAAAGGTAAAATTGTAATGTTGTTTTCTGTTTGTTTTGTTTTAAATGCTAAGAAAATATGATTCTTTCAACATTATTAAAAAAACTCAATTACAAATATGAATGTAATCCTTGAGAGTATTAATCATTCTTCAATGTATTTAAAATTCATTAAATCTATAGAATTATATTATCTTAAATATTGCTTGTATTGCTGTGAAATCTGGAGCTTAGTGAACGGAATATTACGTCCAAAACACTTAGAGGGTTAACAAAAAATATATAAAAAGAAAAAAAAATCAAATTAATTTAAAAGGTACATCTGTATATGGGACTAGTTTGCTGCACTAAGGATATATTAAAGTAAACCACAACTTAATTTCTTTATATAATTCTTACCTTAAGTTAAACATGCTTAATTTATATAGTTTATTTCATTCACTTCAAATCAGAAATCAGTTGAAGACTTTTTTTTTTTTAAAGAAATGAGATTTGTAATAATATATTTGAAAATTTTAGCAAAATTTGCTACATATATATTGCAATAATATTAAATGTTAAATTAGATTGTCATGGAAGTCATTGTCAATGATATTTGTAAATTTAGATTGCAAATGGCGATACACTTATTACTAGCTTTGCTGTTTTATCAACTCCAAAATGTTTATGTAACTTGCTTCAAACTAGACCAAATGCAGAAAAGTATTGTTCGATTGAAGCAGGGATAGCTGATGTGAATGTAAAGAAAAGAAAAGTTGACAAAATCCTGGAGGAAACTTATCTGTTTCACTTTTTTTTGCCATAATCTGAACCATTTTTGTGTTGAAAACTCCTATATAGCACTTTCATTGAACATTGAAGAAGGATAATAAATGGGATTATTAATCTTAAAAGCTACAACAATGCAAACAATCAGGATGGGGTTCAATTGTCATCTTTTTGCATGCATTAAGATTTAAAGCATTTGGACACATTTAAGATTACAGGCATGAAAATCTTCATTCTTTACAGCTTGTTTCTTTTTTGGTCATTTTATCTCTGCTTATAAATTCCTTTAAGGCCAGTGTCAGACAGATGTCTTTTTGCATGCTTTTTTACTTACGTATTATCCCTTCACAATGCTAGCGGCATTGTGTAGGGACAATACATATGTAAAAAAAACGTCCGTCTGACATTAGACTAAATCTGGCTCTTTTGAAATATATTTAAATTCGCATTTATCGTTGCATTCTTATACCTTAGATTAAATAATGATATAGTTGTGAAAGCACAAGAAATTTTGAAAAAACCCACAATGGGTTTTTTCAAGTGGACATGCCCGAAAAAACCTGGCTGGGCCCACTTGGTCAAACCCTGTCTAACAGCCACTGGCTGACTACTAACCCAATTTTCCTGTTTTCACCTATTCTCATACCTTAGATTAAATAATGTTACAGTTGTGAAAATATGAGAAAATTTGAAAAACCCCACAATGGGTTTTTTCAAGTGGGCCCGCCCGAAAAAACCCAGGCGGCCCATTTGGGCAAACCCTGGTCGATGGGAATGTGAACTAGTACCAATTTTATTCTCAAATTCTTACGATAGATTGTTAGTTCAAAATAAGCTTTTCTCCTTTAGCCAGCTGCTGATTCTGATTACATAATATGATTGCAGAGAATGAATTGTTTATTTTAATGACACATTACATAATAAATCTCAAGTTGTTTTACAAATGTAATTAGTTTTGCTATTTCCCATGCTGGGATTTATTTTATAAGCACTTAAGTTTTATTATGTAAGTTAGGTAGTTTAATTTTTACAGTCAGTGTGGTTACAGCAATTACTTGCCAACTATTTCTGTCAGGAGCAGTAATCTGTTACTCGTCGTAGTCACATTGTTAAATTAAAATTCTCTGAGACATCTTGTTATAGATTTTTTTTTTTTTTTTTTTGTAATTTTGAAAAACTTTATTACTTAGTTTATATTGTCTTTTTAAATTATGTATTATTTTAAACTAACTAATAATTCTAAGTTATGCTTGCTATCATTCTTTCTCACTTAATTCATAAGAGACTTTTGCATTTCAAAAATAAATGATTAAATTTAAAGTATGGGAAACACACATAATGAGTGGAGAGATAAGGGTAACTATCTTTTACTGGCGACTAGAATTTTTTTGTTGGCTTCCAGATATGTTGGCCTTGATCTAAGGAGTTACATCAATCTACTTGCCAATGGCAAGTAATTGCTGGTATAATGTTATATTTTGCTATCTAGAATTTTTTTAAAAAAATCTTTGCTAGTAAGAGTTTCTGAAAATTCCTTACTCTTGAATATAAACATTTTTTCAAAATGATTGCAACTGCAGGATTACTAACTTTATATTTCTTAATTTACTGACTAATTTTTCTTGATAATAATTTTTTTCAATCTCTTAATAAAAACTGAATGAGCTTATCAAATTTTATTGTTGTGATTCTTTTTATTGATTTTTGTTTATTATATGTTTAGGGAAAGATAATGAAATAGTCATACCTTATAGAATACACAGGTAATTTTGTAATTAATTTTTTTAAATTTAAACTTTATATATAATTTTTTTCATTAATTTTTATTACAAATGCCTCTTTTAATTTTAATAGGGGCCCCACAGATATATTAAAGGCCTTAGCATCTACAATATCTAAAGTGAGTACAACTTCAAATATCCTTGTACAATTTTTATGTTAACTTTCTCTGGTCCAGTTTTTTTTTTTTCAATTTATAGAAAAAATTACTTTTACATTAATAATATTAATAGTAGCCATGCAAATAGATTTACTGAAGCCAAAAATTTGTCAAATATGGAAAGATTGAAGTCCCAGCGAATCCATGGAAAATAACATTAATTTATGCTGCATAAATTGGAATCTAACTAACATGAAAGTGGGAGGTTTTTTTTTATTTCCTACTAGGGTATAACAAAATCATGATTACAAAAAAAAGGATTTTTTTAAATTTATATCAGATTTTTGTTTTGTTTTTCCCCCCAGCGTTAAAATACTGAATAGATACCATTTAGGTTTCCAAAATAATTAACCTTCTAATTGCTAACATAATCTATGTTTTTATACTTAAATTAATAAAATTTAATTAGTTAGTAACTACAGAAATTTTAAAAACTGTAAATTAGTATTTCATTAGTTAGTAGACTACAGTAAAGTTATACACATTAATATTTTGTAATAATTATATAAAACTATATTAAATACTAGTGATATTTACATTTATTAAAATTATCAGTGACTGCATTTAATATTAAATTGTCAACACTACTTAAAATTAATAATTATTAAACAATTAATCTCTAATTAGGAATATAATATACATTTTCATGCTTTAATTACTAAAATTATTTATAATTTAGTATTCATTTTAGAAGGAAAAGGGGCAGGATGCTAGTTCCAAAATAGTCTATTTCATAAGGAAATATATTAGTAATGTGTTTAATAACAATAAGAAAAAAATAGGAATATAATTTTTTAATATGATAAAAAATCATTAATTTTTAATAATTTATAAATTACAAATTGAAAAATACAATTAAATTACGGTATGATTTAATAATATACTATTTTTCCTAAAGAAATAAAGTTCTATAATTTTTGTAAGGTGTTCGGCACACGTACCTAGAAATATTGCGGTATGGAAAATTTTTTACAAGAAATCTCTGGCTACAACTACAGTTAAATTTCACTATTTTTTAAAAAGGCAGGGTACATTTTGTCAATTTCAAAAGGGGAAAGGTGTGCACCCTTAAAAAATGGCCCAGAAGAAACAGTAACTAATTACAGAATTAATACAAATTGCAAATAAGTAATTTCCTTAGTTAGTAGTGAAAATAACACAAAACTAACAAATATTATTGGCAGCTCGTTTTGCATTTGTACTAAAAAAAAAAAAAAAAATTACTGTTAATCGCCTAAATCTTAACTTACACAATGTATGTGTATGCTAATTGCAAACAAAAAAAAAAAATATGAAAATGAGTTACAACCATTCATACACATATAGAATAAATATATGAATTGTGTTATAACTGAAATCCTCAATATATTAAATAACAACACTATTACCCCTCAGTAGGGATCTCTTGCTGTGCTTAACGTTTTTGTACCAATTAGTTCTTTTTCTCTTATACATTCTTTTACAACAGCTGATGAACAGATGTTATTTTTCTTTAGCTCCAATATTTGGTATAAATATATTATTTCAAAAGTAGAATGAGAAAATAAGATTCTGGTTATTTACTCTCTTACTTTGCAGAAATTTATAACATACTTGCTATGCTTATTTTATATAAAAGAACGGATAATTTGATTACTTAAAGGAAATTATGACATCACAAATTATATTATATTTAAATATAATTTTTAAATTATGCTTTTTATGCCTTTACAAACTTATTGTACTTAATGTTTTACAAGATTCAGGAATTAAGCTTAGAAACAATGATTTAAAGCCTTTTTTTAATTTATTCATAAGTAGGGTGTCAACGATTTAAATCAGTTGATTTTTTAAATAAAAAGTATTCAAATCTAAGATGAACATAATTTGGAAAGTTTCTACAGGCATTGTGACTTATGAATACACAAAACAAAGCTTTAAATAATTGTTTCTAAGCGTAATTCCTGAGTATTGTAAAAAATTTAAGTACAGTAAGTTTGTAAAAAGCATGGATTTTATCTAACAAACATAAAAAGCATTTAATTTTAAAATTATATTTAAATCTAATATAACTTACAATGTCATAATTTCCTTTTAATAATCAAGTTATTCATTCTTTTATATACAATACTAGGAGGCTACGCTACAATACCTACCTTTATACCTACGAGCTACGCTCGCCAACCCCCGTTCAGACACTGCAGATTTTAAAAGCATGCTAATTTGACCGGCTTTAAAACGAATTATAATTTAAAAAACAGTAGCGATCTCCCTATAAACGGCTTCTATTCATTTCTCTTTGATTGGGGAATTTTAACGCCAAATCAGCTGCTATTAAAATATACAATGGCTGTTTCCGTCTTTGATTAAATAAAATCAGTTAAACATTTCAAAATAAGCTAATATAAAATGAATTAAGTAAACAGAATCTTTGTCTCCCGGTATTTTTTAACAAAACGAAAAGAAAGTTCTTTTAAATAAGATATTTTAAATGTTTTGTTTTTAATCTGATGTAATTTTCACCAAACTTTTTTTTCTCTTTTTAATATTCACGTGAAAATACTTTTGTTAGAAATGAAATATTATTTGCACTGAAATAGTCAAAAAGATCATCTCAAAATATCAAATAAATGTCTTGCACTATTTTTAAATTTAAACTGTTTTGCAATATTATTTTTTGTTCATTTTACTTATATAAGTGTAATATGACGTAATTTATCCTATTTAAGATTTCTAACGAATGTTAATGAATTTATTATTTTACAATATTCTTTCTCTTTTAAAATTCACGTGTAAATATAGTTTTTATGACGTAATTTTCAATGAGTTCCTGCTTTTTATATTTTCTGCTTATAATAGTCACATGTAAATAAATTTTTAATTTGAAGCAAACATTATTGTTTGCACTATTTATACAGTTGGCAACAGTTTAAATTAATACCATTTTCTAAAATATGTAAAAAATATCTCTCGAAATGCTGAAAATTTGAATTTAAAATAGAAATAAAACCTCAAAAATGAGTCAAATTAAAGAAATAAATGCAGTCTGCACACCGGGAAATTCTAATGCATAATATAATCTAAAAATGATTAAATTCCCATGTATAGTCTTTGCTCCTATAAAACTTTTTTAATGGAACGATTTTGTCCAACTTTAGCATTAAATATCTCTTAAAATAATTCTTCGATTTGAAAACTGTCTGCATCAGCGTGTTTATCAAACATTTCTCTGTAATACCACAGATTTTCATATTTTTGTATATAATATTTTTCTTAATATTAACGAAGAAAGACTTCTGGTCACAAAAAAATTCAAAACCGGCGGCAGTGACAGCATTATTTACCTTTTTTTAGAATAGAGAGAAACATAGCAATAGAGTGTCAATGATTTTAATCAGATGATAAAATCACATATTTTCTGATTTTTTAAAATGGTATGAAAAAGCAGTATAATCAGTAATGAAAATGATTTATAATGTTTGTAAGATAATTTAATTGCTGAATAAATAAAAGAAGATCTTTTAAAAAATAAAATTGTTTTAAATATTTTAAATAAGGTATTTCTTTAAAAATTGACAAAGTTTTTATCATAAAACTATATTTTATTTAAGTGGATATTTTATAGTTTCTACATGTTTTCATAACTTCTTTTGATTAGTTAAATTATTCCCTCTACTACATAAAATAAGTGCAATCTATTATTTTTTGTTGATAAACGCATTCGAAGAATTTCTGTGTAAAATTACTGGCTGCTTTATGAATTTATCAAACTATTATTTATCACTTTTTTTCAACCACTTTTTCAAAAATGTAGATTGTGTTTTTAATTAAACAGTTAATTGTTTAATAATTAAAAAATTAATCTGCATCGCCAATTTAAAATTAAATGCAATTTATCAATAACTTAAAAATATATAAGCAGTATTTAATATTGGTTTACATAATTATTACAAAATATTAATGCACATAATGTTGTATGTTACTAAAGAAATTTTTAATTTGCAGTTTTTTGCAATTTCTATAATTACATAATTAAAATTTTATTAATTAAAGCAAAAGAACATAGATTATGTTAGTAATTGGTGGATTATTCATTTTTGAAATGCTTAATTCTTGTTAGATGTTTAATATTTTTACACAAGGAAAAAAATTAAAAAATCTGATTTAAATAAAAAAAATCCGATTTAAATAAAAAAAATCAGATTTTTATTTATTTATTTTGTTTAAATCATAATTTTTTTACACCCTATTCATAAGGCAAAATACCTGTTGAATGGCAAAATACCTTTCCAAATTATATGAATCTTAGCTTATTTTAATACTTTTATGTTATTTTAAACATTTAGAAATTTTTTTATTTTAATCAATGGTATAAAAAAAAAAAATCAGTTGATTCAAATCACGATTTAATCGCTGATTTAAATCAACTGATTAAAATCAACACCCTTTTTCCTACTGAAGCCAAACTTTTGTTTAAGGCAGAAAAAAAGGATATTTTTAAAATGACAGGCATTTGGTTTATGAAACTTTAAAACAAATAGATATGTGAAATACTGTCGAATATTTAATTCAATTCCATTATAGATTAATAAAATTAATTCATAAGAACAAAAACACTTTAATTTCTTAAGAAAAATTTCTTTTTCCATTATTTTATATATAAATCTGCATATAAAAGTTATTATTGCTAGTAAAGTGCACATTTATGAAAAGCAGGGCTTGAATTTCAGGGCAGGATGGCGGGATTCGCGCCCAAAATTTTAAAATCCCGCCCAAAATAATATCGTGGGCGGAAAACACCCGTCCAAAAAATCTCACCATTTTCTTCCTGAAAATTTTGCATTTTGAAATTACGATCAACTCCCGCAAACGCCTTGCAAATTTCCCGATATTTTTGCGCGACTGATTGACACATTTTGCTTTTTTTTTTTCTTTTTTTTTTTTTTTTTTTTACCGCGAAAGGTCTTTGAAATTAACGAATTTTCCATGCGACCGATAGTCAAATTTCATTATTTTTTTCTCGAGATCGGTTGACAAGTGTCCGCAACCGATTGCCGAATTCAGGGGTGAATCTGTTTCGAATTTTCCGAAAATTTAAGGCATTAGGTTCCAAAAATTATGAAAAATCGGTCATCAGTTCAACAGAAAAATATCGCAAATTTCGACAAATGATCGCCGAAAAAATCAATTTCGTCAATCGTTCAAGGAAAAAATCGCCAATTTCGTCGCAAAGGATTGCAAATAAAACACAAATTTTGTCAAAGGATCGCAGAAAAACGTGAATTTCATCAGATCGCGGGGGAAAAAACTCAAAATTCATCGAAGGATCGCGAAAAAACGCAAATTACATCAAAGGATAGCAAAAAAATCATAAATTTCGGCAAAGAAACACGGGAAAAATGCGAGTTTCGGCAAAGGATTGCGAAAAAAGAGAATTTCATCAAAGGATTGCTGAAAAAAAGCTAATTTCGTCAAAGGATCGCGGAATAAACGCGAATTTAGTGTTTAGTCAAACGGCCGCTGAAAATAAAAACCGCGAATTTCATCAAAGAATCGCGAAAAAAACACGAATCTCATCAAAGAATCGCAAAAAAAACACACGTTTCGTCAAAAGATTGCGGGAAAATGCAAATTTCGACAAAGGTTCGCGAAAAAAACGTGCATTTCGTCAAAGAATCGCGAAAAAACGCGAATTTCGTCCAGGGATCGCGAAAAAAACTACGCGAATTTCATCAAAGAATCGCGCAAGGAACTCGAATTTCGTCAAAAGATCGCGGGAAAACGACAAATTTCGTCAAAAGATCGAGAAATAACGGTAAATTTCGTCTAAAGATCGCAAAAAAACACATTTTTTTAAACTCAGAATCACCCCTG
This sequence comes from Maratus speciosus, assembly GCA_963932465.1. NCBI lineage: Eukaryota > Metazoa > Arthropoda > Arachnida > Araneae > Salticidae > Maratus > Maratus speciosus. The sequence goes on from OZ010795.1 coordinate 514,301,402, forward strand.
CTTTCTTACTTTTTTAAATAAAAAAACATTTTGCATCATCATTCTGAGTTGTTGATTTAAATTGCTTCAATGGTATTTTGTCATGTCTGTATTAATACAGACATGACAAAATAATTAATGTAAATCTTTAAAAAGCACGTAAAATAACAGTGGGTTTTCGATTTTCTTTTTCTCTCCCAAGTAACTCAACTCCCCTCCATTTATAACTGTTGGTAGGGAGACTCCCCTCCTATGAAAAATTGAATTTCAAGCCCTGAAAAGTATGTATTTTCTAAAGTACTAAATATTATGCTTGAAGGTTACTCAAAATGACAACTTTTTGCAACATCCTGAAAGATGAGTTATCGCCAAAATCTTCAAATGATTGCCTAACTGAAACAGCAAATCGCTGCTGTATGCGAAATCATTCCTGCTATAACAGTAGTACAGTTTCTCTGAATTTTGTCCTCAGAGTGACTCATGTTGTTGCTGCAAATGGTGGTTACTAAATTTGAAATTCTATGAGACTGAAAATTTACTGGCTCACTAAGTAGAGTGCAGTAAACACTGTATTTCTATCCCTATCGCTTTCTGTTTTTCTTTATTTAATTTTTCAAATGCACACATCATTTTTTGGACATCCTATATATGCATATCACTATATGGCCATTGATGATTGGACACTTTCAATTTTTGACATTTTGTCGAATATTTAAAGATATATTTGTTGGATTTTTCTGAAACTTCAGGATTATGAAGAATATCTTCAACTTCGTATTTATAAATGACGATTTGGTCATAAGGACAATTAGGGGGCCAACAAAAAATCAAAGAAAAATAGTAATGTTCGAGATCACCCTGTAAAATAAAATGCACGAAATGATCTATCGCTATAGCTTACGACTATATGGATATTGTACAATATGTGTATTCATTTGTAAAAGAATAGAACTTATTTCATGGAGCTATATCGATTTTATTTTTTTAAAGTTAAATTTTTTTTTTTTTTTTTTTGCATGTTTTTTGTTTATATCATGCAGAGTTTTTTACCAAATTTAACACCAGTTTCAGACAATTTGACAAAATGTAGTAGAAATAATATGATGTAGTTGGAATGTAAATATATTAAATATTTGAAGAGATATGAGCAGTTGAAGGAAACATGTTTTATCTGTGCATGCACGCACTATAAAAAATGTATTTTTATTCACGATTTGATAGTCAACTCTATGGAGCAACTCATAAAAAAGCCAGTCAAATATCGTGAAAATTCAGAAGATATCGGCAATATAGTGAGTGAATTTTTAGTTGCTCTCTAAAAGCTGCTGAATGCTAAGGGATTTTCCACAAATTGTAATTTTTTATTAACTGGCTTTCTGCAAAGGAGTTTGTACTTAATGAATGTCAATGAGTAGATTTAGAAGAAATGCTTAGATTTTGATACTTCTTTTTTTCTTGGAATAGGCTTGTTCTGGTGATTTTCCAAGAAGATCTAAAGCATCTATAAAAAATGAAAATTAAAAAATAAATAAAAATTAAAAGCAACAATTTATGGAAAACACCTTATCATTTAGCTGTTTTTAGAGAACAACTAAAAATCAGCTCAGTCTATTGACAATATCTTTCTGAATTTTCACGATATGTGACTGGCCTTTTTTTTTTTATGAGTTGACTATCAAATCATGAAAAAAAATATTTTTTATTGTGCATGCATGCACAGATAAAAAATATTTCATTCAACTGCTCATATTTCATCAAATATTTAACCCTAGAACTACCGGAAATTTTACTCAAGTTTTATAAAAACATTCTACACCAGAATTTTTACTTAAAACTATTTAATTTGTTTATTTAACTTATTATTGTCTGATTTATACATTTAGTTTGTTTTGAAGAAATTTCTGGTTTGAATAAATATTTTGAATGTACATGTCGGGTCCATTGGACCCTTCTGGTAGACAGAGGGTTAATACATTTACATTTCTATTACAACATATTATTTCTACTACATTTTGTGAAATTTTCTAAAACTGGCATTAAATTTGGTAAAAGAAAACCTGCATAATATAAACAAAAAACATTCAATTTTTTTTTTTTTTTACTTAAAAAAAAATCAATATATCCCCATGAATATATGTTCTATTCTTCAACAAATTAATACATATATTGTACAATATCCATATATTCGTAAGCTATAGCAATAGATCATTTTGTGCATTTTATTTTACAGGGTGATCCCCCAAACCTTATTCTTTTTCTTTGATTTTTTTGTTGGCCCCCTAATTGTACTTCTGATCAAACTGCCATTGATAAATATGAAGTAGAACATAGTCTTCATAATCCTGAAGTTCCAAAAAAATCTGACAAATATATCTTTAAATATTCGACAAAATGTCTAAAATTAAAAGTGTCTGATCATTAATGGCCATATAGTGTATATGTTATATATTTATGCAGACTATATGTAGTGTATGTATATACCTTGGCAAAATCATAACTTAGAACCTTGGTATAATCATAATTTCTAAAACTGCTGTAAGAAAGAAGTACCAAAAATTCTGCTATTGGGATTGTGTTTAGTCATTACTTTGGTTTAGGAAATAAAGTTTTGTATAGGTGTTCGATTATTGAAAAAATAAATATATAAATTTGCTCTGACAGAAAAGAATCAGTATAATTTTTTTATCATTATGTATGCTCTAGTTTAATGTGCTTTTAAAGTACACACAAAAGCTTTCTTTATATTTATTTTTATTTTAATTCAATATTGATGCCCAATATTTATATAAATGGATGTTTTGTGTTGCAGGATTATACAGCCCCACAATACAGATATGAAGATGACCCGTATTTTATTCCAGCCAGTAATGTTTCCAAAGTAAGTTGTATATCTTTTGAATTCAAAACTTCTATTTATATACTGTTTTTATCAAATAAAATATTTTTATTATTTTAACTATTTAGTTAATATTGGATTGCATTCTATTTATATGTAGCTTGTGTCATAATTTTTTTTAATTGTGAAAGCTTAATATAAGGTAACTGTACCAGTAATAGACACTTTAAGAACATTTTTCACCTATTTTTAGTGCATGTTGCTTTGTTTTAGTGACTGCAACAACAGTGAGTGTTCAACATCTCAATTAATTCTATCTGCACATGGCGGTACAGCTAAGTTGCTACTTTAAAAGAAATTCTACACAAAATGAATTTTTTTCAGAAAGCTTAAAATAGGTCGTTAGTGCACATGCGAAATCTAGTACTTGACACCTGTCTGTTCCAGTAGCAGACATGTTGGAATTGTTGCATATAATGTCAAATAAAAGAATAGACAGTTCGAAAATATATTTTATTAACAATAAAATATTTGTTCTGTTAATGAGTTAATACAGAAAAAAAGACAAAAACAAATTTGTATGGAAAGAAGAAGAAAAAAGTGTCTTTAAAAAATATAACAAATTTAACTTTGTAGCATGCACATTTTGTAACAGTGCATTAATTGCAGCATGTTATTGTAATTAAGTATTAATGTGTTGGTGGAATTTTAATCGGAGCTTTGTGCAGTAACATTAAAAAAAAAAAACTAGCCTAATCAACTTCCTCAATATAAGAGCTGATTCGAAAAATAGCAGCTATTGTAAGCAAATTTTTCTCAGCATTCAAATGATCTGTTGAATGTGGCTACTGCTTTTATGAATAGTAATCTTTGCCGTATTTTACTATAATTAAATTAGGTAAAGATTACTATTCAGAAATAGTAAACTTAAGTGAATGGTTTTATCCCCTTTTAAAGTGAGAAATTTGCTGGTTTCAGGATTTAAAAAAAATGCATGAATCTTAAAGTATTGAGCTAAGGCTCTTTTCTGGTACCTATCTGTGGGCTTCCTCCAACTATTTCAGCAGAGTTTCTTTATTGATGCAGCTGTTATTGCTGTTGAATGCCAAGTTACTTTGCACAATATTGATAGATTCCTTAGCAAAAATTCATTAAATCATTTTTGTCCTGGTCAATTTATCTACAAAATAAGTTAAATCCAGTTACATCTTCAGTTTTCACATGCTGTTTGCAAAGCCATTCCTTATCACCAGGATTCCAATTTTTTACTGGGCTGTCTACTACTGGTTATTGTGATGTCTTGCAGTATTGTAAAGGACACCTTGTAAGAAATAAGTTCAGTAAGAAATATGCCAAGTTGATGTAAAATTAAAAAATAAACACAATAAAGGAATTCTGCATCATAACAATTTTAGTCATGTTAAAAGCAATGTATAAAAAAATTGCTTAAATATAGGAACAAACATAACAAGTAAACAAAAATTTACTTTCTTTTTTCCAAAATCCATGAAATGTAGGTAAAATGACTTTATGGTCACATTATTTGAGTTGAACATCTTGCTTTGTAACTGATGGCTTGAAATCTGTGTAGTTAGAAGCATTAACACTACTGTATGGCTCCTGTAAGAAAACCCCTGGGTAGGGTTACTGTGGCGGTGATTTGTATACTCAGGTTCACAATATGAGTAAGAGGAAAAAAACTCCAACACAAAAATTTAGAAAACTTACGTCTTTATTATGAAACTTTTAAAAAAGAGGTGCCATGAGAGTACAGTGGGACGGGGAGAAGTCAAACACAAGACTGCCCGACGGGACGGCCCCGAAGGGCAGAGAGCTGAGGTCCGTCACGTTCAAGATCAGAGGGAGTAGTGGTAAAATATTCATTACAATCACTCACTCATTTGCGAGATGAATAGGAACATATGTACTGTATTGGCGATGAATATTGGTGGCGTGGACAAAGGAATCAGAAGCATCCCGAAGTATTACATAGAACTCAAACTTACGCCATGGCGTGCTATATGGTTACACGTATCTTAAAATTCCTGTGGTAAGGAAAGTGGCTAAAGGAATAGCTAACACGTGATATTACATGCTCGTTATAGATTTAACGACAGCTGAATTAGTCAGCAAGGGGCATATGGCTTTTATCCGACAAACAGAAGTGTGAGAATTGATTATTAATGCAAGCCAGGAGGCTGAGAAAATATGCAATACATATTGTCGGCAGCGATGGGAAAGACATTCACTTCCATTTTATTCTTTTATTTTATCTCGGCGGAAAACGCTGCGGTTAAGATCTTTTTCTATCCGTGTGAACTTGAAAGAGAGAAAAAGGAACTGAGATAAATGATGTCTGCATTTAAAAAGAACTTTAAAAAGTAAAATTGAAACTTACAGTGGTGTGAAGGGGGGGGGGGAAGAGAATGACTAAAGCCATATGAAATTAACTCTGAAATGTCAAATTTAAACTAAATATTTTATTTGAAGGTGGGTGGGGGGGGGGGGATAATGACAATTTATAATGAACCAGTAAGGTTAAATGTTGACTTTTGAGGGGAGAGGAGGATAAATGAATATATAACGGGAAAGCCGTTATATATATCACCCATTACCACCAGAAAAAAAAAAACTATGAACCTTGTAGAAGAGTTTTTTTATATTTGAAGATTACTTTGTCCACCCCATACGTATAAGTATTTAAAACAGATATAACGTAATAACAAAGATAAGCCTCCATATATATATATAACATATAACTGTATGCTTGCAATTGTTTAAATGTTTGCATAAAGCAAAACTTTTCAGGTCATGATAAATGGCGCCTTTTTTTTTTATTCTTTTCTTGGTATTCATTAGTTTTTACAGTCACCAAGAAAGTGCAAATAATATTTTTTTTTTTTTTTGATTTAACAGGATCCTTTTTAAATAGCTTTTTAGTATTTGATTAAGAGGCTGGTACCAGCATTTTTCATGACCAAAATAAGAGAAGTAAATTTTTTTTAGTAACTTGTTATAATATCTTCTCAAAATAAAAATAATGTAATATAAATGCAAGCAACAAAAGACACAGATACTACTTTAAAATGAAATAGCAAATAAATGACATATGCATGTCTGTGAATAAAAGCTAAATGAAGTAATATAAAAAAATAAAAAAAAGGTAGAAAATTGGTTTTCGTGCACACCGCACAGGACTACAAAAGAACAGGATGCATATAGCATGCCTATGAATGGGTGTAGCCCTTATTCTTGTTAAGAAACAAGTGTAATGATGAATGTTTAGAGTTGAGTTACTGTGTACACCTTCAGCAAAAAAAATCCTAAAATGTAAAAATCACCATGTCTGATGACCCGCATCAGAAAAATTTTCACTAACGTTCCATTTCGTCATTCATTTGACTATTTGCGCGCTAACAATCAAATGAACAAGCAACCTACTGTACACTTGTGTTTATCTAATAAAATGAGAGAAAAGAAAATTTAATGTAACTGAATAAACTTCAATTAAATCTGAATAATACTGTCGAAAACTGACATATATATGTAAATGTATTAGAAAATGGAAAAAAACTTTAAAAGGAATGTTGTTGATAGTAACTCCTTCACAGTAATGTGTGTTAAATAAAAACGAAAAATGTAAAATGTATGTTACATTGTTTTTTTTTTCTTAAAAGGAAGCTACATGAGATGTTTATGGGAATGTATTGCAGTTGTATACTTTTTCTCGCATTAGCTTGATGAATTTTTTTTAATGATTCACAGTAAGGTGCATAGGCATTGTGGAAAATGTCAAAGTTAGTGTTGTTGCTTTCATTATTTCTAATGCAATTAATGCATTTTGGAGGATTTCTACACTGAGGGTCAATGTGTGGCAAGGCACACATAGAGCATCTAATGCCATTATAACACGAACTTGCAAGATGATCATTGTATACTTGACATTTGGAACAACGTCTAACATTTATATATGGTTTAACAGGGTACGGTTTTGATTGTATCATAATTTCTCTATGCATTAATAATTGTCTAACATCCTGTGGTGCAAACTCCAAGATCCAATTAAAGGACTTGGTATGTAGGAGTTTGTACTTTTTAACAAAGTGAAAATCAGGTTCAGGTATATGGATTAAATCTGAAATACCAAACAAGATATCAGGAATATTTAAATTTTCAGGGAGGTTACAAATAATGACACGAATAGGCTTAGGTACATTAAGTTTAGCAGGGGGTAAGGACTTTAGAGAGGAATCGCTAATATCTGTAAATTTTTCATTGTGCTTACCTTAAGTGTGCAGGTCGGAGCTAAGATATGTGTCTTTTTTATCATTTTCCAGTTGTGGTAACTTTTCTTGTTTACATATATAAGAGGGGACAGTTTGAATTGATTTATGTAGGGCAGATGGAGGGAGTTTGTTGTTGACATCTACCACCTGATCACCCATAGTATTACTACATTTAGTACACTTCGTCTTACTTTTCTGTTGGGCTGTGATTTCATGTAATCTCTCTACGAGTTTCTGATTTACAAGAAATAAATTATCTTTATCCTGTTTTAATTTGGAAAAATCATCATTCAGAACATTAAAGTTTAGTTTAAGCACATGAAAATTGAATTTAATGATCTGAAGGAAATCCATAATATTTTCAGACAAAGATGCAGCATTTTCGGTCTTAAGTGAATTTTGAATAGATGTGGCTTCCATATTAATGGAATCCGAATATCTTAATAATATCTCCTCGAAATAATCTACCCATGGAGATACAGAAATGGGGTGATTAAAGTCACTAACAGAATTTTCATCATTTGCTACCATATTGTAAAAATAAACTGGTGAAGTGTCTGTTATCTCCAAAACCCTTTTTTTATCTGGTGTTTATTTAATTTATGTTGTTTACTTTTTTTTTGAACAGCCAAAATGGAAAAAGAAGGAATTCTTTTTTTTTTTTGAGGGAGCAACCCAAATAATGCAAAATAAATAATACGAGTATTTCAAAAAGGTGTAAGTATGCAAAAACTCTAGTTATCAGAAATGAAATGCATGCACATAAAATAAAACTCAATAAGTTGCATAAATAAATTATACACAAAAGGAAATATGAATGTGGGGGGGGGGGGGGGATGTAAAAAAATATGAGTGTATCAATCACAAGATTTCTGTAAGTTAAATTTCTGTCTACATCCAGTTGGATTAAAGTGTCCGAAATTTAATAAATTTAAAAAAAAACAGGTAACTAAATTGTAATTCTGGTTTAGAATACAAAAAAAAAAAAAAAAAAAAAACAATGTCAGAGTGGAGCAACACATTCTGAAAAGTGTGCAAATATCACACACAAGTGAAAATGTGCAAACGTTGTGAGCGTAATATGCACATATTTATATAAAAATATCAAATACTGCAAAACTTGGAGCAGAGAATTTTTTGTTGCCTATCGGTTAAAATAAGTATACCCTCAAAATATGACAGTGGGGTTAAAGGGTTATATTATAGATTTTTAAATGCATAAAGAAAAATACCTTAAGAAAAAAAAAACAGAGCACAACATAGCATGCATATGCAATTTCATGGGAAAAATGAGAATACTGTCATAATTTAAACACAAAATTATAATAACTGAAATATTAATAAAAGTATAATAAAAATATCGTTTGAACTAGCATATGCACTTATGATTATTATTATTATTATTATTATTTTTAGAAACAAAAACAGCCAGAAAGGAGAGAAACGAAACTAAAATGCTATGACTATTAATTATATTTTAAAATTAGCTTAGAAGTAATTTCTCCGTTCAAGCTGACACAAAATAAATTTATGACACTGCAATTGTTATGAAAGTACAAGTATGAATAGGGAACAAAAATAACATGAAAAGAAACTGGTAATTTACTGAAATTGAAAAGAAAGAAAATAAAAAGAACTAAAACAATTTACAGTAATTAATTTAATATAAAAACATTCCCTGTTCATACTTAAAATGCAACATGTGTGTGGTTTTTTTTTGTAGAAAAGTCAAGTGACATAATTATTTTCAATGAATTCAATCGATAAATGTCACTTTTTGTAGAGAGCATTCATTTTAAGCATGAAAACAGAGCGAAATGAAAAAAAACAACGCCTTCCTTTTTTTAAAAAATTAAAATTAAAATGATTTCAGTAACGAACTGAAATGGGCAAATTTTGAAAACGAGTAAATATAATTAACGTTCTGTTTTCATACATCCATTATTCTTGTATGACTAATTGCTATTGCATGTTTTTTTTGCAAGAGCACTTAATAAATTTTTGAAGACATATTTTGAAAGTAATCTCATCAGTAATGATGTAGATGCAGATTTGTTATGATTTACTTTAAATAGCACTAGTTCACAGGATAATATTTTTTTAAAAGAATACGATCGGTGCACTGTAGCATATAAAACACAAACCGAGTGAACACTGGGAAGAAAAAATATTTGTTTGTGTATTTCACTTTAAAGTTTGCTGGCACAAATATCGTTTTATGATTGCTTCACAAATTTCATTTCTAATGCAGATTTTTTTTGTGACAGAATAACACAAACAGAGATGAACTTGTGGGGTAGGATTATTATTATTTTTTTTTTAATTTGTGTGATCACTGCACAGCCCTAATTTTTTCCTGAAATGATTTTCAGAAACATTGGTCTTGCATCTTTGAAGTTGAACACAGCTTAAAGAAAACAGGTGGAGCAGATGAATCTTAGAAACAACTAGCTGATGTTTTATATAGAATTTGGGCCGACCTTTTGTATAAATGAGAATCATACATTACTTAAGCTGTAGATCAAACGGAAAAACATACAACGAGGACCTTTAACTGAAGGCACTTTTTCTTTTCACAAAACATTTCGCACTAAATATATTTTCACTCACACTGGTAGCACGAACATGTTTGTTTCAAGTTGAATATCGCGCACAAAAAAAAAAAAACTGTCGTGATTTTTGTTTTGGAGTGGAGTACTGACAGATTTTTCCGATAGAAATGAGTAGGAGTATGAAGAAACAACTTCACGCAGGGGAAATAAGTGATGCAGGTGTCGTACTTCGTAGGAAAAAAAGATGAACCGCTGCAGGAGGCGACATCGTTCGATGACCCGTTGGGGCACCACAGGCTTTAAACCTTGCTTCTCGTTAGGCCAGTGTAAAGTCCGGAAGAAAGAGGCACTCTCCAAATCCATTGGGGTGGCGAGAGTAGGCAAGGGAAATCCCCTGAAGTTGACATCGGCGAACGAAAACAGAGTCGGAGTGGGCAGCCGGAACTCCCGTGGGAAAAAAAAGTCTGTCATAGGTCGTTCACGTCGCTGATAAGAAGAGTGAAACAGAATGAAACTTCTCCCCATTTTTTTTTTTTATTTTTTTTTTATTTATTTTTTTTATTACTGTTGGAGAAAAAAACTGGACAACGGCGCCAAATTTATGTGGCGGTGATTTGTATACTCAGGTTCACAATATGAGTAAGAGGAAAAAAACTCCAACACAAAAATTTAGAGGACTTACTTCTTTATTATGAGACTTTTAAAAAAGAGGGGCCATGAGAGTACAGTGGGACGGGGAGAAGTCAAACACAAGACTGCCCGACGGGGTGGCCCCGAAGGGCAGAGAGCTGAGGTCCGTCACGTTCAAGATCAGAGGGAGTAGTGGTAAAATATTCATTACAATCACTCACTCATTGGCGAGATGAATAGGAACATATGTACTGTATTGGCGATGAATATTGGTGGCGTGGACAAAGGAATCAGAAGCATCCCGTAGTATTACATAGAACTCAAACTTACGCCATGGCATGCTATATGGTTACACGTATCTTAAAATTCCTGCGGTAAGGGAAAGTGGCTAAAGAAATAGCTAACACGTGATATTACATGCTCGTTATAGATTTAACGACAGCTGAATTAGTCAGCAAGAGGCATATGGCTTTTATCTGACAAACAGAAGGGTGAGAATTGATTATTAATGCAAGCCAGGAGGCTGAGAAAATATGCAATACATATTGTCGGCAGCGATGGGAAAGACATTCACTTCCATTTTATTCTTTTATTTTATCTCGGCGGAAAACGCTGCGGTTAAGATCTTTTTCTATCCGTGTGAACTTGAAAGAGAGAAAAAGAAACCGAGATAAATGATGTCTGCATTTAAAAAGAACTTTAAAAAGTAAAAGGGAAACTTACAGTGGTGTGAAGGGGGGGGGGGGGAGAGAATGACTAAAGCCATATGAAATTAACTCTAAAATGTCAAATTTAAACTAAATATTTTATTTGAAGGTGGGGGGGGGGGAGGGGGAATAATGACAATTTATAATGAACCAGTAAGGTTAAATGTTGACTTTTGAGGGGAGAGGAGGATAAATGAATATATAACGGGAAAGCCGTTATAGTTACTGCTGACAATGGTCCCAAAACTTGTAAGGAAGGAAGTTTGTCCACAGGAAGGAGTGGGATTACCACATTTGGCTGCATCCTTACAAAACTGGTTATGGTGCAAAGTAAGAAAGCCCGTGATGATTCATGGATTGATTGCTTGAAGGAGGGGGGTGGGGGGTGGATTGGCTTGAAAAGAAATGTCACTCTTCCCTAAAATGAAGTCAGCTGACCAGTTATCCTGGCAATAGAATCGAGCTGAGACCGGTACCAGGGTTTTTCTTATGATAGCCACCCAATAGTGGGTTGTATTAGCAACGATATAAGGAGCACAAACCACTGCATAATTTAAAAGCCTATTTTTTAGTTCAAATTTCAAAGCGACCACCATTACCCTATATATACCCTATAAGTGGCCAGCTTGTTTGTTTCTGCTATCGAGTTTTCTATTTAGAAAGAGGTTGTGATCTACCTGTAAATATATTTTTACTTCATGCATTGATATCAAGTTAAAAAAAAAAAAAAAAAAAAAAAAAAAGTTTAAATTTGTATAAGCATTTTAACAATAAAAATTTTGATCAGCTAAATGGAAAAACAAATACAGTAGAGTACCATTAATTTGCAAAACTGTAATTTGCAAATGTCTGTAATCTGTAGTTTATATATGAATGCAAACAAATAAATACAATTTTTAAAAAAATTCTCAATGGTAGCATATTTTAATTTTCAACCCATGTTTAATCTCATCTTTGATACATACTAAGTATATCATTTAACCTTCTTTTTAGTAATTTAAAATTTTAGTGCGTATAAAATATTTTATTTATTTAGTTATTAACATGGTAAAATTAAAAAAATTCTTTCCTTTTGAAAATTTATTAAATATGTAATATTGATATTAATGAAAGATGATGGTCAAAAAGAACTTAACACCATAAAATTTAGAAATGTGCAAGGCCTTTCAAAAGAACTTACTCTTCCTTCATCAGATGCAAAAAATATGTGATTCTTATTTGAAAGCAAAAGGAACACTCTTAAAAGTATTGAGTCTTTACATGTGTTGTTGCAAGTCTTTGAGTGTTGTTCCTGCTTTTTAAGCAGAAGTACATATTTTAGCCCCCAGTATGCTATTTCTTTCTCCCAGCTTATTTTGTCTCCAATAAATAACATTACTTTGTATACGCCAGCCGTAAAACAAAAGCCGATGTTTCATTGTGTGATTAAATACTCTACAGCATGTTTTTTTAAAACTTCTAACCATCACACATTTTCAATCTTTATACCGTCGTATTGGGGAAAAAAAAGTACTTTTTAATGCAATTTGTTTGAAAACTGCATCTCCATTTGTTTTTGAAATATTAATTTTTTTGGTATTTTTTAGCAACATTTGTTTCATTTTGGCAACTCAAGTACTCCATTTCTGTGAAAAGTAAAGAAAAAATTGTTGAAAAATAGCAATTATATCTTTTTGTTGCCATTTTCTCATAAAAATTGAAAAAAAAATTAATTTAAATACGGGCTATTTTGAGAAGAATATAAATGAAGGATTTATGATAAAACATGGAGCTATTATAAACTGTATTTAATTTTAAGTATCTATATTAATGCAAATGATGTCATTTTACATAGAATAAAAGCGTGTGCTTTATGTCTTAAAATTGAAATATGTTTTGCAGTAGAGTCCCAATTATCCGAGTCCCGCTTAACCGAGTTATTTTCTTCTGATGGACTGGTTGCTTCTATTATTATGAAACAGCCATTATAAATGAAGCATTAAGTGAAGATGAAAGAGCAGCTGTAAAAAGTAGGGATGCAACGGATATCCGGCAAATATCCCATATCTGGCTGATTTTTCAATATCCGAAATACCATTGGATATCCAAATCACAATCACCGGATATCCGACTTCTCTGCCAGATATCCTGCAGAGTGCAGCAAAGCGAATGTATAAGGATAAGAGAAATCGTTTGACCCAAACAATGCCAAACAACTTTTGTTTATAATGCAAAATATGAAAGTAAGTTCACTATTCATGAGTAAAAGGTAATTCTCTACCTAACGTTTAAAGAATTGCAGCTTTCCTAACATTGATATCTGAACTCTTTATAATAAATTTAAGAATTTATGTTTACTTCTTTTAGAAAATTGTACCTTTACTTTCAGAATGTAAAACAAAATTTGAAGTTGTTTAATTAATTTTCTTTCTTTCTTTTAAGTTTAACAATTAAACAGCCTATTTTTACTTTCTCTATCTTCACTAGAAGAAAGTATTGTAATTGAAATTTTTTCAGTTTCCGGTTTTCAACGGATTTAGACGTTTTAGGGGTAAGAGATCCCAAAACATCTCTCTATTCTAAAAAAAAGTAACTACCGCTGTCACCGCCGCCGCCGGTTTTGAATTTTTTGTGACCGGAGGTCTTTCTTCGTTAATATTGAGAAAAATAATGCATACAAAAATATGAGAATCAGTGGTTTTATACAGAAATATTTGATAAACACGCTGATGCAGACAGTTTTCAAATCGAAGAATTATTTTAAGAGATATTTAATGCTAAAGTTGGACAAAATCGTTCCACTAAAAAAGTTTTATAGCAGCAAAAACTATACATGGCAGCGTAATCATTTTTAGATCATTTTATGCGTTAGAATTTGCCGGAGTGCAGATTGCATTAATTTTTTTATTTTGACTCATTTTTTCAGGTTTTATTTCTATTTTAAATTCAAATTTTCAGCATTTCTAGAGATATTTTTTACAGATTTCAGAAAATTGTACTAATTTAAACTGTTGCCAACTGTATAAAAAGCGCAAGCAATAATGTTTGCTTCAAATTAAAAATTTATTTACACGTGACTATTATAAACAGGAAAAAAACTTTCAAATTAGAATTAAATAATTATGTATAAAAAGCAGGAACTTATTAAAAATTACGTCATAAAAAGTATACACGTGAATTTTAAAAGAGAAAGGATATTGTAAAATAATAAATTCATTAACATGCGTTAGAAGTCTTAGGAGAAATTACGTCATATTTACGTCACATTATAGTTATTACATAAAATGAACACAAAATAATATTGCAAAAAAGTTTAAATTTAGAAATTGCGCTAGACATTTATTTAATATTTTGAGAGGATATTTTCAACTATTTTTGTTAGGAAAGCGCAAATAATATTTCATTGCTAACAAAAGTACTTTCATGTGATTATTTAAAAGAGAAAGAATAGCTTGGTAAAAATTACGTCAGATTAAAAACGATTAATTTAAAATGTCTCATTTAAAAGAACTTTCTTTTCGCTTTGTTAAAAAATACCAGGAGACAAAGACTCTGTTTACTTAATTCCTTTTATATTAGCTTATTTTGAAATGTTGTTACACGTGTCTACGTCATCAAGTTATTTTTATTTCGACGTTTTATTTGTATTTTTATTAATGTTGTACGAATTTATTTGTTCTTTCGTTATTTAAAATAAAAATTATGTCAATTTGTATAATTTGGCGAGTGGTTTGGCGATTTATATAATTTGGCGAAATTGGTCGACGGGATAATCAAGTAGTACCGCAGCGGATTTGGCGTTAAAATTCCCCAATCAAAGAGAAATGAATAGAAATTCGCTTATAGGGAGATCGCCACTGTTTTTTAAATTATAATTCAATCTTTCGAAATCTTTTTAAAGCCGATCAAATTAGCGTGCATTAGAGCCTGCGGTGTCTGGACGGGGGTTGGCGAGCATAGCTCGTAGGGGGCCGAGCCCCCTAGTATTTATACAAAATGTCTGTCTGTCCGTGTGTCGCCATTGTACCATCAAAAAGTGTATGAAAATATACATAGTATTGCACCAAATTTTTTGGCTATAGCCGGCTGTGCCCTCCTTCAATATGGAAACATTCCACTGGAAGGGGGTGCTGTAACTGCGATTTTTGTGCCATTTTCATTATTGTAACATCGAAAAGTGTATGAAGCTAAGCATAGAATTGAACCAATTTTGTGTGTATATTTTTGGCTATGGCCAGCAGTTTCTCCTTGAATTTGGAAATATTCTGCCATAAGGTGGCACTGTAAAAACGATTTTTGTAAAATTTTCTTGATTTTTCCTCTTTTTTTTTTTTTTTTTTTCTTTTACTGTATATTGGCGGCTTGTGAAGCGACGGGAACTTCGCATCCTACTAAGCTGGCTATTCACAAACAGCTGATGTACAACAGAATAATGAAAAAGGTATTGATTTTAATAAATATTATGATTGAGATTAACTTATTGTTATTCTGATTAATTGACTGGAGCAGAAATTTTAGATAAGAATCAAAGTTGGTATAATATTGAAGTAATAATATTGAAGTATTAACATTTGGAACTACTTTTTGAAATATTAAGATGTATAAGATAGCAGGGGTGCAGAAAATGTTTCTACTCGCAACATTTCCCCCAATCCACATGAAAATTCCCCCAAAATCTTACGGTATGTTATAGGTAAAAGCTGTATTAACGTAGGTATAGAAAATTTATTTTTCCAATATATCTCAACCTATGCACGAGTATATAATGGAAGGGGTGATTCTGAGGGGGAAAAAATCTGAAATTAACAGCAAATTTTCTGAACGGTTACAGCAGCAGAGTAGGGGAAGGGGAGAAATCCACTACCAGCACTAACTATGTTTTTTTCACGACCCTTTGCAGAAAATTCGCGTTTTTTCGCGACCTTTTGACGAAATTTGCGATTATTTCGTCTTCCTTTTCACGAGTTTTGTAGTTATTTCGCCTTCCTTTTGACGAAATTCGCGGGTGTTTCGCCCTCTTTTGATGAAATTCGCGGCTGTTTTGCGATCATTTGACGAAATTTGCGATCGTTTGACGAAATTTGCGGTTCTTTTGTGATCTTTTGACGAAATTTGCGGGGTTTTTGCGATCTTTTAACGAAATTTGTGGTTGTTTCGCGATCTTTTGACGAAATTCGTGGTTGTTTTGCTGTCTTTCGACGAAATTTGAGATTGTTTCGCGATCTTTTTACGAAATTTGCCGTGGTTTTGCGATCTTTCGACGAAATTTGCGGTTGTTTCCTGACCTTTTTAGCGAAATTTGCGTTTGTTTCGCGATATTTTGTCAAAATGTGCGGTTATTTCTCTATATTTTGACGAATTTTACGGTTTTTTCACGATCTTTGGGGGAAATGCGCGTTTATTTCGCGATCTTTTGACAAAATTTGCGTTCATTTTGCGCTCTTTTGATGAAACTTGCTGCTCTTTCGCCGAAATTTGCGGTTTTTTCGCAATCTTTAAACGAAACATGCCGTTCTTTCGCGATCTTTTAACGAAATATGCAGTTATTTTGCGATCTTTTGAGGAAACTTGCGCTTCTTTCGCGATCTTTTGGCGAAATGTGCGTTTATTTTACGATCTTTTGACAAAATTTGCGTTCATTTTTCGCTCTTTTGAGGAAACTTGCTGCTCTTTCTCCGAAATTTGCAGTTTTTTCGCAATCTTTAAACGAAACATGCGGTTCTTTCGCGATCTTTTAACGAAATTTGCAGTTATTTTGCGATCTTTTGAGGAAACTTGCGGTTCTTTCGCGATCTTTTGACGAAATTTGGGGTTATTTTGCGATCTTGTGACGAAAAGCGCGTTTTTTCCCCAATTCTTTGACAAAATTCGCGGTATTTTTATGTCCGAATTTTCAGATTGATGACCTTTTCTTTAATTTTCGGAATCGAATGCCTTAAATTTTCGGCAAATTTGGAACAGAATCACCCCTGATATACGGTACGTATTATTCCGAGATCGATTTTGTGAAGATTGCCATACCGATCTTTTTATTTGTAGTGAATTTTTTCTATCTCAAGGAATTATGGAATTTGTTGTTAAAATCGAAATCAATTGTATATGTTTCGGCAAAATTTCCCTAGGTGGTTAAAATTTCCTCCGATCCTAGATTGCCGGATCGGACATATTCTGCACCCGTGTAAGATAGAAGAAAGTTTTGGGATTGGCACATCCAATTAGTTATTTTTGTAACTTCATTATAAATATTTAAAATTAAAAGTAATTTTTTTTTTACTTATAAATATCAAAGTAATTTAACTTAAAAAAAACTAAATGTGACTTAAAGTAAAACAGTATTAAATAATTAAAACAGAAAATCGGCATCAACTAAACCTATGTTTGGAGAAAATAACTCTTTAATCATGGGTATATTAGTAGCTATTTTATGTTTAAATTATAAAACGAAAGTATGTATATTTCTTTGTGAAAATACTCTACAATTATAGGCATATTAATTGGTTAAAATTTGTTATACAAATTATCAGCATTTCATTGTACAAATTAATTATTAGCAATTATCAATATAGCCATTCCCATATCCAAATCCAATAGCAATTATCAACATTTCATTGTAAAAATAAACAGAATATTTTAATGTTTAAATTACACTTTTTATACAACATTATTAATATACATTACAGGGCTTGAGTGGGCAGATACAGGGTTTGAATTTCGAGGCAGGATTCATGCCCTAAAGAATATTGGGGCGGGAGGCTCCTGTTTCCAAAAAATCATTTTCCGAAAATGTTTCTTTGTTAAATGACGATCAAGTCTCAGGACCGACTGACAAATTTCATGATATTTTCTGCTATTGATTGGTAGATTTCACAGTTTATTCTTGCAACAAATTGACAAAATTCATGTTTATTTTTCTGCATCTGACCGAAAAATGTTGTGACTTTTCTCCACGACCAAATGACGAATATCACGATTTTTTCTGGAGACCGATCAGTGAATTTCATAAATTTTTTTTCTCACGATCAATTGATAAATTTAGCAATTTTATTCTGTGACCAATTGGCAAATTTCCCTACTTGTTCTAGAGACATACTGATGAAAGTAACAATTGTTTTTCTGCATCCAATTGAAATATTTCACGTTTTTTTCTCTGCGATCGGCTGGGGAATTTCATGATATTTGCTCGTGATGGACTGACAAATTTCACAATGTTTTTCCGTGATCGATTGACAAATTTCGTGATATTTTACCGCTTCCGATTTCCCACGAACTTCGTTTTCTTTCTCACGACTAGTCAACAAATTTTTTTATTTATTTTCACCATGACTGACGAAGTCAGCATTTTTTTCTACGACTGATTTACATATTTTGCAATGTTTTTTCTGTGTGCCCAAAATTGGAAATTACTAAAAGGGCAGTAACGGCCATTGGAGACTGAGCTCTACCAAATTGGCCAATAGGCAGCACTAAACAAAATGAAATTACACTTGTGGTGCACATGAAAAAAAACCCAACTTTGGTGAACTTTAAAAAATATATATATTTAGAAACAGCAAACTAGTTGATTCTCGCAATTCAGAGAAATTAAGACTTTTTTTTAAATCAACTGTTTTTCGTGTAATAGAAGAAATCAATTGACTATTCCCTTTTCAAACTTTGGATATGG
Organism: Maratus speciosus; assembly: GCA_963932465.1. Taxonomy (NCBI): domain Eukaryota; kingdom Metazoa; phylum Arthropoda; class Arachnida; order Araneae; family Salticidae; genus Maratus; species Maratus speciosus. The sequence continues at coordinate 514,320,034 of OZ010795.1, forward strand.
ATTTAAAATTCCAATACATAGAACATAGTTCAATTAACGAAAATACCAAGGATTACAGTTCTGACATAATTCCATTAAGGATATAATAAAACAAGTTTATTCAGATGTGACATACAATCACTGTAGGATATTGACAGTACAATCACCAATATGCATTATTTATGCAAGTAAGTTAAAAATGAATGCACATCAGATTTTGCAAAGTTTTCTAAAAGTTTTTTAAAGAGCGTAACCTTGTGTTTCTGATAATTGCTAAAGTTATAAGGTACTTCCACAGTGTCGGACGTAAAATTTGCACAAAATTTACTCATAAAAACTTAAAAATCTTAGAGATAAAATAATTATACTGATCCAAATATTTTTTTTTAATACTTACCTATGCATATACAACCATAAAATATAAAAATTATTTCTAGCAAAAATTAAACTTAAAAAAAAAAAAAACATCTCATGGTGTCGGACGTAAGGGTCATTCCATGTCAAATCAACACACTTTTTGAAAAAATTTTACCTCACCATCTCAGATTTTAATGAACGATGGCACATAGTTAGTACATATATAGACTAAGAAAAATACCAAATTTTTTCAAAATATATCTATCCGTTTTGAAAATATGGCTATGTAAACTTTTCAAAAATTGTCAAAAAATGGCAGTTTGACAAATTTTCAAATCATCATAGGGTCCCTCCTAATTAAGATAGGAAGGTGAAAGAAGTGTCATATTGCAGCATTTTGTATGGACTTTAATATGATATGCAACATAATACAGGTTTTAAGAAAAAAAAAATTTCAAAATTTCAATTTAAATTTTAAAATTTAAATTGTAAAAAAAACGTTTTTTTAAAAAATTTAAAAAAATTAGGAAAAGTAAATTATATTATTGTAAAACATTACAGAAAGTTTCAAAGTGGGACAACAATGGGTTCATAGAAAAAATAATTTTTTAAAAATTGGATTTTTCATCAATTTCAAGTGATACAGTACAATACAATATGATGCAATGTAATATGATACAATATAATACAATTATATACTAAAATAGTTCAAATATAAAGACTTAAAAACTTTTTTTTTGTTTCAAATAATTTAAAAAATGAGTAATATTATTGTAAAACAGTATATACAGTTTTACAATAATTTTGAAATTTGAAAATAGGACAACAATGGGTTCATAGGAAAAATAGTGTTTAAAAAGTTTCATCAATTTTAAGTATAATAGTATATAATATAAAAAAAAGTATGATGCATAATGTAATATGATAAATGTATAATACAATATGATACACTACAGTCAGTTCAAATAACGGTGTACAAAATTGTCAAATTGTTAAATAACACAAAACCTTACCAATGCAAATCCTTTAACAATTCTTGTTATTGAATTACTTTGGACAATGAATTGTTGGATTTCAAAATGTCTTTTTTAGTTAAAACATAAGTTCTCCCAGTTGGTGTTAGAGGCTCAACAGAACATAAAACATCCATAAGTGGCACCCATAGAACATCTGGCTTGCTAGGATAAGAAAATGATGAAGATGGCCCATGTGGATGTAAAAATGTGACCTTAAGCTCATCAAGTTCTTCATCTTTATCCAGGATATATGCAAGCCACCAATGCTTGTCATATGCAGCGGTGATATATCCATTGCAATCTGATAATGATAGTTTATCATCAGATTTTGAAACTATTACTTTAAATGATTTTGAAGAATCAGAAAATGATTTAACAAATATGTCTGATGTATTTAATTTATCCGGAATGAAAGCATGATATTGCTGTGTTCCTTTAATGGTAACTGCTTTGTTGAACCTATCTTTTAAAAATATTTCTGAATTAATGTAATCTTCCTGTGTTGAAAATGCAAAGGTTATTTTTGAAGAAAAATTGGATTCGGCCCATTTATGTAATTGAAGAGGTGTTACTATTTGATTTTCATAAGGTCGCTGTAAGCTAGCTCTTGCTGCCTGTCTCTTAATTGTGCCACCCAGTCCATCACAAGGCCCTTTCCCATGAGCTGTGGCTGAAAAGTGCCATTCAGCTTCAATATTAAAATCTTCTTTATGAAAACATAGGTTGGAGAAATTTTTCTTATTTTTATACTGGGCAGCACATCCATCTGAAAAATAGAAAATCTTTGTTGGGGCTTTTTGAAATTTATTTTCGAGAAATTTAATGAATTTCTTTTGGAAGGTGTACACAGCAACAGTATTATGCTCCAAACAGTCTGAAATTACAACATAGTTTAAGTGCTCAACTGTATTTTCCCTTTTGTAGTACACTACAAACGGATGAATTGTGGCTTGTTCATTAGCCCAGTGGTAACTTTGAGCTTCATCTTGAATAACCATGCTGTAATTTTCAGAAAAATCAAGCACAACAGCAAATTCTGATTCTTTCAAATTTTCTTTTACTTGATTCATAAAAGATGATTGCTGTCTTGCAATGAAATCGTGTCTAACCAAGGTTGACAGTTTGTCACAAAAATATTCAATAAATTCTGCTGATGATTTCTGCAGAGTCTCTAAATTGCAGCGATCTACAGAAACCCACTGTCTAAATGTGACTTTTTCTATTAAATTATCCTCGAATGATTTCTCTAAAATATTCCGTATTTCAAAATCACCAGGGCAAGATGAGCATTCAGACATGTTGCAGTCTATTGACGGTGGATTGCACAACATTTTTGATATGCAATGTTTGTAAGTTGGCAATTCGGCATTGGTAATTGCACCCATTTTAACGTTTTCTATCATTAACTTGACATTTTGGTGAGTCGTGCAAACACAAACTGTGTGTGTACCTTTTGACCCAGCCAAAATGCAACGCTTTGGACGGAGCTCTGCAAACTTAGAAAAACTAATTTTTAAGTCTGGAAACTTTTCTTTGAATAGTACATGAGCCTCTTTTAGATTGCATAAAATGAGCCTTTTATAAACTTTTACTTTGTTTCCACTTTGGTCAGTGATACTGATACAATCTTTAATTCCGGGCATTGATCTGCTTATCTCATCACTTTCATAAAATAAAGTGACCGTGTTAACTATCTCAGTAGAAAGATTTTTACCTGGCTTAGAATTTGGGGTTTCCAATATTCCTTTTTCTTTCAACAGTTTTTTTGATTGACGTACCATATAGTTAGGTGCGTTAAACTCACGCATGATTTTTCTGATACCCCAACTTTCCGGTAGGCAAGTCAATATCATAAGTTTTTTTGTCCTACTTGTTGTATTTGAAAAATTCTCTATAAGATTTTGCAAAACTGTTTTATCTAAATCTTCAGCATTATCACTTTCTGAAGACTCTTTTGCTGATACAAACAAATTTCTTTTTAGGGCTGAGTCTATTGTTTTAACTTTTTTACTTGCATATTGTTTTGATTTAATTTTTTTCCTATCGATAGGGGACTCTCCTAATTCATATAGTGAAGAATTTAATGTTGCGATCACATGTGATTCAGCAGAAAAGCTAGGATCTTCTGAATCTGAAATTTCTTCTTCTTGATGAGTAGAAGTGCTCTGATCTTTTAACTTTGCTAATTCTTTCCGGCAGTAATCACAAACTTTTGCATGTTTGGGCAAATCAGGATACAAATCACATATCCAATTTGTAACCTTTCTTAACTTTTTCTTATCCCTTATGGTGTGATTACTTTTCTTAAATGGATTGAAACAAGTAACATTTGAAAACTGACATTGTGCCATTTCTTATTTCAATCGGACCTCTATTAAATTCTTCTCACAGAATCAAATAAACTGCAGTTGAAAATGTACTTTTAAAAGAATCCACATTACAAAACAGAATTTAATCTTTAAACTAAGAAACACAAAGTTTTAAAAAGTTCTTGCATAAAATATCCTGAAAAACTTTAGAAACTTTGTGAAAACTCATTCACATAAAAAAGAAAGAACACTATTTTAAATGAAAAAGAATATTCCTATATTCTGAAACCAAAACTAATCAATATACTAATATTCTTCATTCTACATCCAAACAGAACTGATTCCAAGATTATACTGATTGCAGTGCTGTTGACTGGTGATACCCATGGCTGACCTTTGATCTGTCTTATCTCAAGTAGTCAATAGATAACAAACCCTTGACAGTTTGAGACAGGCCAGACCTACAGACAGAGAGTGGTTACCAAAAAATCCCTTCTAATTAAGATAGGAAGGTGTGAAAGTATTATTTTGCAGAATTTTATATGAAAACATAAATTATACATTAGGATTACCTAGCAACTGAACAATTTTATTTAATAAAAACATTGTTTTCTGCTTTCCTATATCATCATTTATAGCAGATTAAATATTAATTTTGAGTTTCTTGTTTTATGAGTTTTTTCTTTTTCTTTTATTCTATATAACCCCAATTTAGTAAAATATGCTCATTTAAAGTTATTTTTAATATGGATCTGTTCTCCCATTTTCAAACATTGTATACTATTTTACAATAATACAACATATTTTCTATGATTGTTTGTATTTTAAAAAAAATCACACTTAATTTTTTTTCCCCCTATGAATACATTGTTGTCTCATTTTACAACTTATTTTCTATATTTTTTTGAAGAAAAAAAATAAAATCAAAAATTTTTTTCACATTTGAAATTTTAAAATAAAATCAAAATTTTGAATTTACATTCTTTTTTTTTTTTTTCTTTTTTTTTTTTTTTTCAAATTCTGTCCTGTGACATACATTAAAAGTAAAATTTTCATGGATTTTTCGCATCATACTTGAAATTGATGAAAAAGCCCATTTTTAAAAAATTATTTTTTCTATGAACCCATTGTTGTCCCATTTTGAAACTTTCTGTAATGTTTTGCAATAATATAACTTACTTTCTCTAATTTTTTGAAATTTTTAAAAAAAACGTTTTTTTCACAATTTAAATTTTAAAATTTAAATTTAAATTTTGAAATTTTTTTTTTCTGAAACCTGTATCATGTTGCATATCATATTAAAGTCCATACAAAATGCTGCAATATTACACTTTTTTCACCTTCCTATCTTAATTAGGAGAGACCCTGTGATGATTTGAAAATTTGTCAAACTGCCATTTTTTGACAATTTTTGAAAAGTTTACATAACCATATTTTTAAAACGGATAGATATATTTTGAAAAAAATTGGTATTTTTCTTAGTCTATATAAGTACTAACTATGTGCCACAGTTCATTAAAATCTGAGATGGTGAGGTAAAATAGGTGTGTTGATTTGACATGGAATGACCCGTAAGAGAAAAAGACATAAGAATGAGAGACATCAAACTGAAATCTAATATTCAGCTGAATGGTTTATTCTGTAATATTGTAATTATTTTTATATTAAAGAGCATTGATGAAAGATAAATAACTCACACATTTTCATCAAATTAATGTGGTATTAAGTTGCAAAACGTTGATTTTTAATCTTTAGTGTCAGACGTAAAAAGTTGCTGTCGGACGTAAAATATGCAAAATTAGCTTGGTGTCAGATGTAAATAAAGCTTTGTAAAGAAAACTTGGTACTTTTTGGTTAGCTGGGCACCAGTGTTATGTATATACATGTATATAGACATATACATGTATATATACATAATAAATTTGAAATCACAAATATATGAAGAAATTGATAAAGTTCTAAAGATGATTTAGAAATGAAGATTAGATATACATATATGTGGATATACATGTATATATGTGTATATATACAATATATGTATACATACATGTATATATATACATATATGTATGTATACATAACACTGGCGCCCGACTAACTGAAAAGTACCAAAAACTTAATTAACATATCACCTTTATTTTTACAAACTATCTGGAATAGCACATTAGTTACAATTATATTTAAATATTTACACATACATTTATAAGTTTAAGTTTTTTCAGTAAATGTAAATTGACCCCTACTACCAATTGGAATAGGCGGTGAAATTTTCTTCACAATGTTTTCTTATGTATAGAAAATTTTGTCCAACTTTTGGCCATTTAAAATGGCCTTCTGCCTTATACATCACAAATACTTCAATTTCATCACCATTTATCTGGGTGATGCATCCTGGATAGAGTGCAGACTCATATTTAACAACTACCCAGTCATGCAATTTCATAAGTATAGGGGGCATCATATTTACAGAGCAATCAGACATTTCGCTATCTGACAACTCCTCAGTAAATAAAATTACAGACTTTCTTTTGTCTGTCAGATGTATCTGAAACAATAATTGTATTTGATGAGGTTGCTTTTACATAGTGCACCGAATGGATATTAGGAACTGGGAGGATTTTTTTCCCAATATTCAGGTAAAAATGCAGAATTGTACATGATTTCATCGGATGATATGTACTTAACATGCACATTTGAAATCAGTTTTGAAGCTACTGACGCATACTCTATTGGTGTATTTATACACAGCTTCCCAGCTTTTATGTGTCTCCATACAGTCCTTTTTATTGTGCCACCGATGCCGTCTACTACCCCTTTCCCGTGGGACGTAGCAAAAAAGTTCCACGCTAACTTTACATTGTGTTCTTGCTCGAACAAATACAAGTTCGAGAACAAGTATCTTTGTTTGAATTGGGAACTGGGCCCATCTGAAAACATATGAATGTTTTTAATAGTTGGATATTCATCTTTTAAAAATTCAAAAACATAATTAATAAACTTATATATAGTAAGTTTTGTATGGTCCAAAGTATCAGAAATAATTGCAAAACTTTTAGAAACTTCTTTAGAAATCCATGCATGAACTGGAAAAATTGTTACTTGGAAGTGTGCCCAATGTGCTGACTGGATTTTATTTTGCTCTAATATAGTAGCATTTTCAGAGCAATCCACCTGTATTACAACATTTTCTGTATTAACTTCTGATTTTAATTTCTCAAATGCCATGACCTGCTCTCTTTTTATGTATGTATATAGAAGAAAATACTTAACCTGCTTTAACAGTTCTGCAAATACATCCTTAAATGTACTTAACATTTCTACTTTTGATATTTTGTCACTTTTCTGCCACTGAAAATACCTTGTTGTAGCAGATTCGATGTCAGCATGTGGTTTGAATGAAAGAATTTTATTCGTACAAACTTCACATTCAGAATACATACAGCTCCTTTCAGGAGGACTGCAAACAATTTGCTTTACAAATTCTGAAAATTCAGTGCTTAAATTAGTGCATGACTTTAGAGCCTGTAAAATCAGCCTAATGTTCTCATGATAAGTACAGACGCATACATTATGTGGTATTTTGTCAAATAGACGAATGTGATCAGGAAGCAAATTTGAAAATTTGGTACACCAACTTTAGCATCAGAATAGTTCTTGCAAAACTCTTCATATGCCTCACGCAATGACATGAGCATGTACCGTACTTGCACATGGGTTTTCTGTATTTTACCATCATTATCCACATTTTTGATTAGCAATTTTCTATCTTTCCGACCAGCGGCTTGCCATGAAATTTCATCATTGTGGTAGAAATCCTCTACCAAAGTCAGAGTTTTTTTTTATCTATACTCAATGATGATGATGCTTTCGTCAATTGTATATGTGGAGATAGTTCCAAACCACATGATTTTGCTAATGTTGTGGCAACAATTTTTTTCTTGCTTGGAGATGTAGGCAGATTGCGAGAAGCTCTGTAGACTGCTTTCTTAAAGGCACAGTGGCAATTTAGGTAATTCTTCAGCAGGGCTTATAAGAATACTTGTGCCTGCAGTTTCTGTTAGCTTTTTCTAGTAAATTGCCTTAACACGGGCACTTTCCTTGGCCTTAAAATTTTTGGCCAGAAATTTTAAAAAACTAAATAACATAAGAGAAAATTGCACTTATATTTTGGCAAAGGGGAACTGGAAAATAAGTGTAGAAAAAATGTATCTAACAGTACAGTATAACAGCTTAGAACCCTTTTATATTCCAAGAAAGAAACCCCTTGCTTATTTTGAGAGTATATATGTTTTTGTCACAAGCACTGGCTCAGAAAAGAGAAGATTAACAAAAGAGATTAAGACAAAGACCCAAAACAAGTTCTGTAAAGAAAGAAGTCCTTATTAATAAATTTGTATTTCGGTGGTGGTGGGGGGGGGGGGGGGGGGTACAATACAATAACTTTGAAACGAAAAATGTACGTACTTCCATTGGGAAAAAATTTCCCAATATGTAAATATAAAATTTTTTTTTGGTAAAAAAAAAAAAAAAGAGGTTTGTAGTATAAATTTGGCACCCCCACCCCCTCAATTTCCGCGCCAGGGGCAACTCCCACTTTCGCCCCCCACTTTGCACGGCCCTGGCTCTGTGCTGTTTGTCAAAAGTGTAACTTGTGAAAGAGGCTGAAGCACGCGAAATGGAATAAAATCTAAATTAAGAAATTCATTTTGCAACCCAATTGTTAATTGCCCATAACATTAGATGAAAGTTGAAAAATAGACATGGTATATATAAAGCTTGATTCTGTTTCTTTGTTTTAATAAAATAAAAATTTTGGATAATTTTGAGTTGTTAATTTAAATTATTTCAGTGGTATTTTGTCATGTCTGTATAAATGTAATTCTTTAAGTGGCACATGAAAAATTACGGTATTTAAACACCCTCTCCCCCTTTCTAACAGTTCAACTTCCCTGCATTTATAAATGTTGGGTAGGAAACTCCCCTCCTGGGAAAACTTGCATTTCAAGTCCTGAATATTAAAAGATATATAGTTTTTGTAAATGATATTTCAATACATTTAAAAGGTTTTAATGATGTGTGAAGCATGTTTGTAATTTATTATTCTGAGATGGCATTATATAAAGAAATAATTCACCATATAACTAAAAACATATCTAGTAATGGAAATGCCGCGGGCGACACTAAATTCTGAAAAAGCAGAATTCCTGTTCTCTAGTTATATATATTTTTTTATATCTGATGAGGGAAGATTAAGTTCTTTTGAAAGGCGTTGCACAATTGTAAATTTTATGGTGTTTTAAGAAATTCTTTTTGGCCTTATCGTATCATACAAGCTTTTTTTCATCATTAATTGTGTAATGAAAGATGGTTGCTTAGACATTGTATTCAATTTTTTAACTAGAAATAAATATAATTTATAGAATTGAAAATAAAACCATTTACTCAAATTAAAAATTCTTAAATCAATGTCGAAAAATATAAAAATCAATAAATTCATATTTAACCCTTACACATCATTATATGTATTATAAGAATTCATATTTAATCCTTACACATGTATTTCAATATTTGTTCAATGATATTAAACTATCTAAAACCAAAATTTTGTAGCTCAGTAGACATTTATAGTTATTTATAGACTGTAGGATACAGAAACATAAACCAAAATAATACTAAAACATAAATGTTCAAATATAAACAACTATTGATGATATTTATTTAAAAAATATAGAAATCAATAACTTATTTTTAAAATAATTATTTTTTTTATTGGTGTTTAAGTGTCTAGTTTATTTATTTTTTAAGAGTTAACAATCTAAATTTGTCCAAATCATGAATTTTAAAACCTGTAATCCGAAAAAACTCTCAAATCCACAAAATACTTTGAACCACTGTGCAAATTAGTGGTCTTCTGCTGCATGTACAATAAGGTAGAATAATGAAAGATGTTTCAAAATGAAGTAATATGTGTAAAATAAATATTTTTTTGTGTAAGGTAAATGTAAGTTTTATTGATTATAAATCGTTGATATTGCCAGTATTGTGCATAATAAAAGTGCTAGGATTTTGAAAGTGTTAAAATCCCATTTTTAAAATTTATTCAATTGAGCTAGCTCTGCTAGTCTATTTATTGTTATTCTGATTGGGAAAACTCTTTAGTAGTAGTCTAATAATTTTATTTTGCTATGTTACAGAGAGCATTTGCCTTATCAAAAGAATCTGGCAAGAAAGCAGCTAGGTATTTCCTGGAAAATTATCCTGAGCCTTTCCTGTGCAATACATCTGTTCCTCATATAAAAGTAAACATTTTAAATATTCATTTATGTTTAATTTGATTGGTTGAAATTTTTCCATCTGTGTTTTTTCATGTTTGCAACCATTTTTAAATTGTTGATTTTTTTTTTTTTTTTTTTTTGTGTATTTTAATAATATTTTTAAGATTTATAAATAAATAAGTAAAATTCTTTAATAATGTTTATTCATAATTATAGTCAGATCTCCACTCATAATTTTTTGTATGCATTATTAATTTTGTATTGCTGCATTTGTTAAAATTATAAATACTTTGTATTATTAAATTTCTATATCCAAGACCAGAAAAGTACACAGGTATAAAAATCTTTATTGGAATGATTGCTTTATTATTTTAATACAGTCATAGTGATTGGTAGAGAAATCATGCAAGTTGTAATTTTTTCAACTGGGTGAAATTTAGTGGTGTACCGAGTAGTACTTTGGCTGAGTAGCCGAGTACCGAGTACTCGGCCACTGACTACTCGGCCGAGTACCGAGTACCAAGTAGTTGTGTAATAAGGAAAAAAAATGCTGATGTGCACATAATGTGAGCTTAGGTATACATATGTGTGTACATATATATATATAAATATACCTGTGTGCATATATATATACCTGTGTGTACATATATATATAATATACATATATAAATTAACTAATTAAATTTGAAATTTATTTGTGCACCTTTTAAAGACAATTTTTGACAATTCAAAACAGTAGCAAAAAAAAAAGAATTGACACATAACAAGTACAATTATTAACCAATATAAAATTAAAACACTCTTCAACCCTCTATCTAATTTATTCCGATACCTGAAATCTGTCTATCAAAAATAAAAATGTTTATTGGTTACTGTAACAATTCATTGAATAATGCAAAACATTTCATATTTATTTTGTAACTGTACCTTATTTTCTTTTGATTAAAAATAAAAAAGAGAGGTACAAAAAGTGATACAGGCTTTCTTAACAGAAGACTGACACTCCATTTGCATGGTGGGGGGAGAAAAAAGAACTTTTCTGATTATGGGCAACCTTGCAAAAAAATTCAGTACTTTTCGGTTAGCCGGGCGCCAGTGTTATATATACATATTTATATGCATACATACATATATGTATGTATACATATACAGTAAACTCTGTCTAAGGCGGAATCGGTTAGGACTGAGAAAATTTTCCGTGGTAGACAATATTCCGGCTTATGCAAAAAAGCTCCCAACTCCCCCTCAAAGAGAGAGAAAAAAAAAAAAAAAAAAAAAAAAAAAACTCGATTTTTGATTATTTTTTATTGATTTTCCTGACTCGAAAATCGATTGAAAACTGAAGTTCTGAAAGATCCTTTGTCTTTATAGGTAAATAAGAAATGCTATTCAATTTCTTAGTACTGCTGTAATACATGCGAATTGGAGGTTTACACACACAAAAAGTAATAAACTTCGAGAATGAGACAGAACACTATAATTTTGAATTTGAGTTCAACCTTAAAATATAATATATTGTACTTTAGAAAATATGTATTTTCATAAATGTGCATTCTACTAGAAATAATAACTTTTAAATGCAATTTTGTATAGGAAAAAAATGTCATAAGCAAGAATTCCTTAAAATTTAAACAGTTTCTGCTCTTTTGAATTAACTTTTTCAAAGCGTTATGGAATTTAACTGACATCCTCGACATTGAGTACTTGACTTAACAGTTTTAAAGTCTGATAAACGAAATGCCTTTCATTTTTAAAATATCTTTTTTTCCACCTTATGCAAAATTTTGGTTTTGGTGGGACCTTAAAATCCTTTCTGTTTCCGCGTTAGACAGATTCCGCCTTATGCAGCATGAGTTAATGTAATTTTCTATGGGTTTGCCGGGACTTGAAGAATTTTCTGCAGTAGACAGATTTCCGACTTACACACAGTCCGCCTTAGACAGAATTTACTGTATATATTTACATATATATATGTGTGTATATATATACAATATGTGTATATGGATATATATGTATATTTACATATATGTATGTATATAAATATGCATATGTAACACTGGCACCCGGCTAATCAAAAAGTACCAAAAATTCTTATGTGCACCTTCAACCACTGTTTATTCTGAATGTATATTTTCAGAGGCAGGCCAAATTTATAGTAGTAAAAGAAATACCCTGTCTACTGATAATGCAGAACGTTTGGTATTTTTGCACCATAATTTGAAATATAAATTTAATTATTAATTTTTTTATTACATTCGTTGTATTTTCAGTTTCTTTATCCAAAATAGTCTTTTCTGTTTTTCTATATAGTTAAAAAGAACTTATTTTTATTTGTATAAATGTGAAATTAATTTTAATCTGGAATTATTTTATGAGGGTTTTTGTTTTTAATTTTTTCTATGTTTTGTAGACATGTTGTTAAATACCAAGTAAATAGTTTTATGAATTATTGCATATATTATACATTGATATTCAAATAACTTTTTACTGATCAGTTTTAAATTCATATGCTTAAAAAATGAAATTCTTACAAGTACTCGGTACGGCTGTAGTGAAATTTGCTTGTTGCAGTACTCTGTTACTCTTAAAATATACCCTATCAATTATTAAAAGTACTTTTTTCTAAACAATATATAAAAATCACTTCAAAACGTCAAAGTATTTAATATTTGCTATAAGTGATAAAAATAAATTTAAAAGGCAAAAAATACCTTTTATTTATTCACATTCGACATGTTTCATTGCATCTGACGGCAACATTCTCAAGAATTAAAATGACACAATATTTTTGCAAAAAATTTTAACTTGAAAAACTAATAATCAAAAATCACGCGGACACAAGCATAATGAAATTAGCTGCTATATTAAAAATGGATATTTGTAAACGTGAATTATTTTATATTATTGTTCCATTATTCTGTATAGCATCTCTTTCCAAATTTTAGGAAGCTCCATGGAGGCTGAATCATTGCATGTATTCTCACTGCGTAAGAAGGCCTCTATTGATTCTCAGATAATGGATGGATGGCAAATAAAACCTTGATGGATAAATTATTCTACTATTTTAAAAATTAATTTGTAAAGTTTCTTTGTTATATAGTCTGTCTAAAACTGAGTTTTCATGTTGTATTTGATGTTCTATATGTTCTTTGATCCTAGTTTTGAGCTTTGTCTTTGTCATTCCTCAAATTTGTCCTTTGTCATTTCACAGTGCAATTTTATATAGGAATGACAAATAGAAAGCTCAAAACTAGGATCAAAGAACATATAGCAGACATCAAATACAACAAGAAAACTACAGCTTTAGCCAGACTATATAACAATGAACTTTTACAAATTAATTTTAAAAATAATAGAATAATTTATCCATCAAGATTTTATTTATGATCTATTATCTGAAAATCAACTGAGATCTGTTTACGCAGTGAGAATATATGCAATGATTCAGCTTCCATGGAGCTTCCTAAAATTTGGAAAGAGATGCTATACAGAATAATGGAACAATAATATAAAATAATCCACTTTCACAAACATCCATTTTTAATATTACAATTAATTTCATTATGCTTGTGTTTGCATGATTTTTGTTTCCTAGTTTTTCAATGTAAAATTTTTTGCGAAAATATTGTATCATTTTAATTCTTGAGAATGTTGTTATCGGATGCAATGAAACATGTCAAATGTGAATAAATAAAGGTATTTTTTGACGTTTAAATTTATTTTTATCACTTATAGCAAATATTAAGTACTTAGGTACTTTTTTCTTTTTGCTGTTTAGTTTATCATGATAAAATAGTTTCTAAAAATCTGAAAACATATTAATCAAAGCAATTTTTTTTATTGTATTATTTATTTAGTTAATCTTATGCCTTATAATCTTTTTTTTTTTTTTTTCTATTTGCTAATGTAAACCATAAAGCATTGTCTTAAAAATAAATATTAGTATTACCTTGTTTTCTGTAATGAACATAATGATATATATTTTTAACAATCTGCAGTGATTTAAAATATTTTTAAGAATGTGACAAAAATCTTTTCCACTTCTTTTTTTTTTCTTTTTTTTTTTCTTTGTTAATGTTTTATGCCAACAAAAAGTGTAAGTATTAGCAGCTGCAATTTTAGAACCCAAAGCCAAAATAAATTCATTCCAGCCTTAGTTGTATCAACTGTTAAATGCTGACTTTAAAGTAATGAACTTAATTTTTATTATTTTTTATTTTTTTAAGGCATTTGATCCTCCTACTGTTTATACTCAAGACAATGTAACTTCTCCTAATGTATTAGTGGAATGTATAAAGAATTTTCAGTTGAATAACTCTATAAATGTGTATAAAATTTTAAAAGAGAAAGGTAAGTTCAAAGGTTTTCAAAAATTTTTAAGCTTGTTTTCTCTTGTTTTATCCACAAATTGTAATTAAAAAAATTTTGTATTGTATAGTTTTAAAATTTTATAGTATCCAAAATGTAAAAAAATTGCTACTTCAATAAATTGTATGTGATTTGATAATGGTACTATTTATTATACTTATTTTCATTTATTTTTAATAATGTGACCAGATATCAGAAAATCAAAAAACAAGATACAATGTGGTAATGTCCCTCACACCTGTTTCTAGAAAAAGCTTTAGGTATATGTTTTTATAACATAACAGATGACAGTATATGTATGTATAGTTTTTGAATACCAAAATAAATTTGTAATAACAGGGATGCCAGTTAGTCACTTTTCTCACTTTTAGTCACTTATTTTAAATTTTGTCACTTTTAGTCACTTATTTTATAAAAAGTCACTTTTAGTCACTTTTTTTGACTAAAGAGGCCCCTATTGGCGCGATTTTTTTCTAATGCCAATGTCATATACACAACGGGTGCTTAATTGGCACCAAAGTGTCGTTATTTTGCTTGATATGGTAACCCGGATGTTGTTGATGTTTTTGCCAAATTGGCGTCGGAAAACAATCGTGTCAATATGCGTATATGACATCTGTGCCCTAAAGAGATTAAGTTTCTGAAAGTGAAGGAGCTGGTTTACTCACATTTCATTTTTATCTTTCAGCCTTGTCGATATCCCCAACATCAATAATTGTTCATATTCTCTCTCAATAAAAAAAGACCATGTGTAAATACAATCTAACTCTGTTAATACAAGCCTGGCTAATATAAGGGGGCAGTTAAACAAGCAATTTTTACATTAAGAAAAATTCATCATTTAAACTGTATTAAGATTTTCTTACTTATATATTTTTTTTATCTTGCTTATATTGCGTTTACCTACAAAAGTAAGATAACGGCTAATACTAGCGAAACCTTTTTCACTTCAGTTTGAGTTTCGGTGAAAAGTAGGGTAGAATTAATATAAAAAAAATCCCATCACGTGTCTGTGAGATTCACGGCACGGGATACTTCATTGTATCTCCATTTCACAATTCTGTTTTGTATTGCAAGAATCAAAACAGAAAGTTCCCTAAAAAGCAATCACCACCTTTATGATATTATATTAATTTTAGCATTTAAAAGATCAGAGTAATTAATAATAGTAAGTTATTAATTTAATTATGTGTGTGTTTTTAAGATTTTTATTATCTTTCAGGAAGGTATTAAGAGTATGATATTGTAATATTTCATGTTTGATAGTTTGATATTTTTTTTTAATAGTGTCTTAAAATGAGAGGAATTTTGAATGTCCAGTATGTTAAAATATTTTTTTTTACTATATCATTGTTATGTGGCATACCTTTTTGTCTTTAAAAATATTTTTAATATTTATATATATGTATACACTTGTAAGCAATTTGTTACATTTTATTTGTGCTTTTTCTAAGAGTTGTAATTATTTACTCGGGATGGATTTAGCACTAGAATTTTAACTTTTCTTTATTTTTATCATTTTTTCTTAAACATTAGTTTCTTTTTGTATAGTTAGTTGCAGCTATAATTTGAATTTGTTCCAGAAAATATTGCAAGGATGCTACCAGTCATCTTTTTTAATATTACTATTTGCAATCAGTAGATTTCCTATTGTAAACGTTGTAAAAATAAAATGAAAATTGTTCTTTAGAAATAGAGGTAATAAAAAGTGAAAGGTAGCACCCCTGACATTTTGTTGTGACAACAGCTTACTTATTATAATTCAATTTTAAAAGTTTATTATGATAACATCGTACTTTTTGTTTTACATGATTAAATAAAACTGAGGTTTGATCTTATCTGGCATTTTGGTAGGGGATTTTCATTTAAAAAACAAAAATGTGTCTTATTTACTGAATTTAACTTACAAATTGATAAAAAAAAAATTTGTCTTGTACCATTCATGTCACTTTTTTTTTGGTTTTTTGAATTAGGCACTTTTTTTTATACGCTTTAGTCACTTTTTCGGCGCGTTTTAGTCACTTTTTTGGCATGCTTTAGTCACTTTTTTGTCACTTTTTTTGGTCTTTTAGTCACTTTTCTCACTTTTTTGGAAGCATTATTACACTTGCATGCCTGTAATAATGATTCACAAGAACATTTTCTCTAAATTTGTTGCTCTTAAGATTCATAAATAAAAACAAAGGTTCACTTTAAACACATATCAGTCTCCATTGTCTTGTCTGGCTTGCAACCAAGTGTTTTTGGAAAATCGACTTCATCATGTGGCGTTTTTGAAAACTTTTTTTTTTTTTGCTGTTAATATAGCACTTAATACATTAATTGCTTTGCATCATTAAGTTCGCAGTCTCTTACATAAAATTATTATGTAAAAGGAATTTATTATATAATCTTTTAAATAAAACCAGTTTCCAGTTTCTCCCGTGGCTTTTTTATGCATGTGCAAGTTTTTGGCAAAGCAATCATATCTCCTAAACTATATAAAATATTATTATACAAATTGCATACAAAATTCAGAAAGAATCACAGAATTAAAATGTAAAAAATAAAAAATATATTTTTAGTTATTAAAATATCCCTAAAATGAGACTGTTGATTGGTTAAATTTTATTTTTTCAGTTATTTATAAGTTTCTACAGAATGTATTTTTATTTATTTGTTTGTTTTCTAAATTGAGAGTATTTTTTCAATAGTTTGTCAGTGGAATGTGATATCATCCTTTATGATGCCTTTCAAAGAATTACAGCTTATTTAATCATAACTCAACTTAAAAATAAGTTAAGTATGTAGAAATCAGGATAATTTAGGATTTTCATTAAAGCTGGGACACTTTTAACCTTCTGAGTACCAAAAACAGTTAATTGGATCTGAAAGTTATTTTTTGTTCATCATATAAACAATAATTAAAGAATATAAAATCTGATATCTATCCATTACAATAAAAAGTTTTTCTTTCTATTTTATATAGATTATGTTGTATTATTTTATAGTAAGTAGAATCTGGTTCTCAAACTCTCCAGTTGTTGAACAGTTTACTTTTCGAAGAAGAAATTCAAGCAAAATTTTATTCAATTTCCAAACAGAAATATTGTTCTCAAATAATCTCTGCCAAATTTACAGAATGAACCAAATATAGCATAAGAAACCAAGTTGCTTTCTTCTTTTTTTTTTACACTAATGAGCTCTTCCTGCCAGTATTAGTGGTCTTAAAAAAAGAAGTTAAAAATATTAATTTCCTGAGGCGATATTTTAAATATACGAATGCATTCCATACACATAGTTTTAACATTATATCCAGGGGTTTAATGATCTGGGAGTTTACTGACCAACAACCTTAATATGAAAAAACTATATAATAATAAGGGTAGAAGTTCATCTGAGTTTGTGTGTACTGTATTTTGAAGAGGCTGTTGCATGCAGAGCTACAAGATTTGGCACCTGTATGTCTGAAGTTATGCACCTTGAAGCCAGTTTTTGGAATTTTTAATAATAAGCCAAAACGTTAATTAAAAACTGTATTGAACATCATAAAATTGCGAGCTTCCATCATGCAGCTGAATGTTTCTGTGCCTATCCAAGCTTTCCTTGTTTCTTCAAACAGTTAAATGAAAAAAATTCCATTTTTCCTGCAATTTGAAATCACAGTGTCCAGGTCATCCCCGGAGTCTATTCTTAAAAAATGTAATGCTGTCACTGCCAGAAATAATTTCTTTGTGACAGCAGGTCTCTCTCGGTTAATATTAAAAAACTGTTGCATACAAAAAATAAGAAAATTGGTACTTTTATAGAGAATTGTTCGATAAACATGCTGAAGCAGACAATTTTTAAATTGAAGATTTATTTTAAGATCTATTTAGTGTTGAAGTTGGTCAAAATAGCCCCGTTAAAAAAGTTTTATAGAAACAAAAACTATGCATGAAAGTTTAAGCATCGTTTGAAGGGACAAGCTTGCAGTGTGCAATAGGGTGGTCACAAGCAACATGGGTAAAAAAAATTTTAACGTTTTCTTCGGGGGGACCCTCCTAAAAGTTGCCAATTAGTTAGAAAATGAGATTGGCAAAGTTTCAGCTCAAATAAATAATATTAACCCGTGCCTCATCGAGGTTGAATTCTTGAAAATTTGCAATTTTTGGCAAAAAATTGTCGTTTTTCTTTCCTTACGTGAAAAATATTTGTCTTAGAAACCTGATTCTTGTTTTATTTCATAGAAACAGTTGTTGCCTTGAACTTTTACTCTCATGAAAACTTATATTTAATGAACATTTAGTATTTTTCAGGACATCTAGTGAACCATACCCTCAAACTCTGCATTTTTGAAACATAGGTAAAAAATGACAAATTAAAAATTTTATTACTTTTGATAAATTTTTTGTATCATTTTTATTAATAGGCAAAAATAAGTGAACAATTTTTGTAACTTTAAAAATATTTCACGAATTATAATTGATTATTAGTTATCTAGTTCTGTGTCTAGTAAGAAAGAGCTTCTCGATTTGTGTTGCAGTTGAACCTCTGAATTTCTCTTTTTATTACAAGGCTGTTTTTGTTATCTGTTATGGTTATCTATTTTTAGAATTGACGAAACATTCCGTAAAACCCCTTCCCCCTCATGATATGATGGCAGAAATGTAAGATTTTTTAAATTGGCCACATGTCTCATCAAATCATCGACAGTAAGCAGCTAAGTAATTGTCAAGTTTTATGTATTTTATTTTATAATATTCGCAAAATGAACTGAATGCCAGAGAAGCTGCTAGACTTAGAATACATCCACTAGCTAACCACAGACATCGACTCTGCAAATAACTGTTTCGTAAACAAAAAACTGAGCTCATCAAAAACAGATTTTAAAATTCCCGTTTAGAGAGAACTGTTGTTCACTGGGGTGGAAAACTGCTTCACCATTTTTTGAATAAAGAAAATGCAGAGTGGATAAAAGTTTTAATTACTTGTGGGGATGAAGAACAGTTACTACGAGTTCCTCAACTTGAAAATAGTATCGGAATAATTCAGGCGAAAGCTGTATTTTCAGCAGTTGAAGAGTGGAAGGAAGTTGGTAAAATCCAGGCAATATTTTTTGATACAACTGCAGTAAACACAGGTCGCCTCAGAGTTAACCTGCATTTTTCTATAGCAATTGTTAAAGAAAAAGTCTTCTGTATTTACCATGCCGCCAGCATAATTTAGAAAGCTGTTCTTGATTGTAAAATGGGCACAATCACTGCCCCTCAGCCAGATATTAAAAAAAAAAAAACAATTCTGATTGGGTGGTCTAAATTAAACCAGAGTAAGTATACAAATGTTACTGAAGATGAAATACTAGGTATAAATAGTTAATTCAGAAGAAATTTCAAATTTTCTTACAGGAACTCTTAAAAATTAACAGCTCAGGAATGATTATAAAGAGTTTATCCAACTTTGTTTAATTTTTATAGAACTCCTTCCTGCAAAAGACTTTTTTTCAAAGCACATGGTACTTTTGATCATGTCAGATGGATGGAAGCACAGGCCATTCATTCTCTTAAAATATATTGTTTCAGGGATCATCTTTCAATAAAAAATTTAGAAAAAGAAGGTATCAGAGATATTTTCTTATTTTTAATCAATATTTATGCAAAAATGTGCTTCAATATTTCCACTGCCACTTTAGCCCCCAATTCAAGACCTGCAAATAATAAAATCACTTGTTCACTACAGAAAATTTGATAAATAAGTTACAGACAAAGCACTTGCAAAAATGACAAACCGCCTTTGGTATCTTAACTCGGATCAAGTTGCATTTTCATTTTTAGATAATACTTTGGTAAAAAAAAGTCAACATAAGCCACCTTATCTAAACCATTACCACTTCAATCCTTTCCGGCATAGTGTCCCACGCCGGGACCACCTAATTTTAATTCCAAACTTACAAACGGCACGAAGAATATTTTAATAAAATTTTGCTTTTACAATGAAAGGTTAAAGTAATGTGATTTTAATTTCTAAAAATGTCGTTTGTAAATTCCGGGGTAGACAATCATTTCATCCTTTTATGAACAGAATTTTTCTGTGCCGGAAAGGGTTAACGTGACAGTTGTAAGGGAGAATAATTTATTTTCTTTATTATGCCTCCTTTCTTGTAACACAACTTTAATATTAAAATGCGATTGAGCATTATTTGCTCTCATTTCTATACTTCCTTTGCCCTCCCTTTTTTAAAAAAATTCTTTCAGTTTAAAATTCGATTTTTTTCCTTTTCTTTGGAATTTTTTTTAATCAAACACTTTATTGGACTTCCACAAAACGAAAAAAAGAAAAACAAAAGGTGGAAAGCAGATGAAATGGAATGTTACAAATTTTTTTTCGCTTTTTCATAAAAAGTCAATTTTTAGGATTCAAGTGAAGTCTGGTCCTGAAAAATGCGCATATTTTTAAATCTATACATTTTTAGAAAAAAATGGTGTGTGATTCTTCAAAGCAAAGCTTTTTTTTATAAAATAAGACCTGCATTATGTTTCTAGGTTCAATTATATTCATTTCATGAAGGAAAATCAGCCTTTTTTTGCTAAAAATCACGTTTTTTTTCAAAGTTAAACCTCAATGAGGCACGGGTTAATATTATCCAAATGAGCTGAAACTTAGCCAATCTCATTTTCTAGTCAATCGGCAACTTTTTGGGGGGTCTCCCCGAAAAAATTCGAAAATTGATTTCTTGTGACCACCCTAGTGTGCAATTATTTTTTTATTTGACTAATCTTTTGGGGGATATTTTTCAATATTTTATTCAAAATTTCGTCATTTCAGTAGAGATTTATTTGATATTTCAAAAAGATAATTTTTCCTTTTATTACCAAATTGTAAAACAGCACAAATAATAATATTTCCTTTCAATTAAAAGATTTATTTACATGTTATTATTAAAAACAGAAATAAAACCATAAAATGACTAGTTGGATGTGCCAATCCCAAAACTTTTTTCTATCTCATACCTGTTATTACTTCAAAATTTGCTATCACAGTGGCAAAAATTAAATGTGAATCTATGTCCATCATGAGGATTCTAAAGATATAGATTCTTTGAATTGTGTGCATTTAAAGAGGAGATATAAGCATCACATTTTTCAAAGAAATCATTGAATTTCAGCATACAGATGTCTGCAACCAAAGTTTCCAACCCAAAGAGAATAAAAGCAACACCTGTTGGGCAGTATATACTGAAGCCTAATATGGATCTATGTATGTGAAAGTGTAACAGAATATGAAGTTTGATTAAATTTCATGCATTAGTTTTTGAGATGTTCATTAGGGTTTTTAATTAATATCTTGGCTTATTATCAAAAAATCCAAGAACTGGCTTCAAGGTAGATAAACATACAGATAGATACCTAGCTTCCAATCTTGTAGCTCTGTGTGCAGAATTCTCTTCAGAACACACTGCACATACACTTAGACAAACTTTTATCCTTATTACTTAGGTATAGTTTTTCTTATCTTGAATAATATTGTGGAATTCTATCGAAAATATGGAATACCAAACCAGACTCGCAAGAGTCAAAACTCAAGCCGAAACCAGCCAGAACCCACAACAATTGGAGTCATCCTGACACATAATAGGAAAAATTATTGCTGTACTGGCCTAAGCCAAAGTGTGGATAAGGTTTGGTTCCACTAAATTTGAAATGCCACACCTGAAGCAAGACTATAATCTACATTCATTTTAAATGTCATAGTTGTCTTGCCACACCTGAAGCAAGACTATAATCTAGGGATGCGACGGATATCCGGCTGATTTTTCAATATCCGAAATACCATCGGATATCCGGCAGAGTGCAGTAAAGCAAATATAAAAGGCTAAGCGAAATAATTTGACCCAAAAATTGACGAACAACTTTTGTTTATAATGCAAAATATGAAAGTAAGCTCACTATTCATGAGTAAAAGGTAATTCTCCAAAAGTTTAAAGAATTGCCAGCTTTCCCAACAAGGATATTTGAACTCTTTATAATAAATTTAAGAATTTACTTTTACATCTTTTAGAAAATTGTACCTTTAATTTCAAAATGTAAAATAAAATTTGAAGTTGTTTATTAAAGTATGACTTTGTTAATTTTATTTCTTTCTTTTAAGTTTAACAATTAAACAGGCCTATTTTTACTTTCTTCTATCTTCAATAGAAGAAAGTATTGCAATTGATTTTTTTTTCGATTTCTGGTTTTCGATGGATTTAGACGTTTTAGGGGTCAGATATCCCAAAACATGTTTATACAAAATGTCTGTCTGTCCGTGTGTCGCCATTGTACCATCAAAAAGTGTGTGAAATTATGCATAGAATTGAACCAAATTTTTTGTATATGTTTTTGGCTGTGGCCAGCAGGTCCTTCTTCAATATGGAAGTATTCTGCCGGAAGCGGGCACTGTAAATGTGATTTTTGTGCTATTTTCATTATTGTACCATCGAAAAGTGTATAAAGTTATACACATAATTGAACAAAATTTTTTGTGTATATTTTTGGCTATGTCCAGTAGGTTCCCCTTTAAATTGGAAATATTCTGCCAGAAAGGAGCGCTGTAATAGTTATTTTTGTGCCACTTTCATATCTTGTACCATCGAAAAGTGTATGAAGTTATGCATAGAATTGAAAAAATCTTTGGAGGTATGTTTTTGGATATGGCCAACAGGTCCTCCTTCAATTTGAAAATATTCCCCTGAAAGAGGGAGCTATAATAATGATTTTTGTGTTATTTTCATTGTTTTATCATCGAAAAGTGTATGAAGCTAAGCATAGAATTGAACCAATTTTTTGTGTATATTTTTGGCTATGGCCAGCAGTTTCTCCTTGAATTTGGAAATATTCCGCCAGAAAGTAGCACTGTAACAGTGATTTTTGTAAAAGTTTCTCGATTTTTCCCAGTTTTTTTTTTTTACTGTATATTGGCGGCTCGTGAACAGACGGGAACTTCACATCTTGTTAAGCTGGCTATTCACAAACAGCTGATGTACAACAGAATAACGAAAAAAAAAAAAATTGATTTTAATAAATATTATGATCAAGATTAACTTATCCTGGTTAATTGACTGGAGCAGAAATTTTAGATCAAAATCAAAGTTGGTATAATATTGAACTAATAATATTGAACTGATAATATTGAAGTATTAACATTTGGAACTGCTTTTTGAAATATTAAGATGTATGAGATAGAAGAAAATTTTGGGATTGGCACATCCAACTAGTTATTTTTGTAACTTCATTATAAATATTTAAAATTAAAAGTAATTTTCTCTTTACTTATAAATATCAAAGTAATTTTACTTAAAATTAAACTCAATGTTTTGCTTTAAGCAAAACAGTATTAAATAATTAAAACAGAAAAAAGGCATCAACTAAACCTATGTTTGGTATGAACTATGTATGAGCTTAAAAATATATATATATATATATTTAGAAACAACAAACTAGTTGATTTTTGCAATTCACAGAACAACAATTTTTTTTTTTAAATCCCTGCCATGATTGACAAAATCTCTGCTATTTTTTAGATATTTTGCAATTTTTATTTCCTTTGCCTAAAAAAGGAAATAACTAAATAGGCAGTAACGGCCACCGGAGACTGAGCTCTACCAAATTGACCTGGAGTCACTATTAAACAAAATGAGATTAGATCTTGTGGTGTACACAAAGAAGAAAAAAAATTTCAAGGAAACTATTTAGGAACAACAAACTAGTTGTTACTTGCAACTATCTTGTTACTAGTTGTTACTTGCAATTCACAGAAATTAGGACATGACTTTTTGAAATCAACCTTTTCTCATGTAATAGAAGAAATCAATTGGCTATTCCCTTTTCAAACTTTGGATATTGATTTAAAATTCCAATGCATAGAACATAGTTTAATTAACGAAACTACCAGGGATTACAGTTTTGATAATAATTCCATTAAGGATATCATAAAACAAGTTTGTTCAGAAGTGATATACGGTCACTGTAGTATACTGGCAATACAATCACCGATATGCATTGTTCATGCAAGTAAGTTAAAAAATTAATGTACATCAGATTTTGCAAAGTTTTCTAAAATTGTTTAAGCGAGCCTAACCATGTGTTTCCGATAATTTCTAAAGTTACAAAAGTTGCTCTGTGCTGTTTGTCAAAAATGTAACTTATGAAAGAGGCTAAAGCATGCAAAATGGAATAAAAATCTAAATTAAGAAATTCATTTAGCAACCCAATTGTTAATTGCCCATAACATTAGGTGAAAGTTGAAAAATAGACATGGTATATATAAACCTCGATTCTGTTCCTTTGTTTTAATAAAAATGAAAATTTTGGAAATTATCTTGAGTTGTTAATTTAAATTATTTCAATTGCATTTTGTCATGTCTGTATAAATGTAATTCTTTAAATGGCACATAAAAAAAGGGGGGTTAAAGATTTTTTTTTTTTTTCCTTTCTAACCTTTCTTTCTTTATTCCCTGCATTTATAAATGTTGGGTAGGAAACTCTCCTCCTGGGAAAACTTGAATTTCAAGCCCTGATATTCAAAGAGATATAGTTTTTGTAAATTATATTTCTATGCATTACAAATGTTTTAATGATGTGTGAAACATGTTTGTAATTTATTGTTCTGAGATGGCATTATATTAAGAAATAATTCATCATATAACTAAAAACATATCTAGTTAAACTTAAACTTACACTATGTGCAAAACTACTTAAAAGATCAGACAATATTTAAAAAGATGTTAAATTACTTTAATACCTTAGTACTTTTCACTATAAAAACATAGTCTTCATCAGAGAAATATTTATAGTTGAAAGTACTAAGGTATTGAAGTAATTTAGCATCTTTTTAAATATTGTCTCATCTTTTAAGTAGTTTTGCACATAGTGACTTTAACTTTTAAAGATGAATTAAGCATTTCTATTTATTTATTTACTAACATATCTAGTGCCAAATATCCGAATCCGGCAGGCAAAGGAGCTTCGGATATCCGATGTCCGGCAAAATCAATATCCGGTGCATCCCTACTATAATGTACATTCATTTTTAATGTCATAGTTTCCATCATTTCCTATCTATTTCATGCTTTACTATGCATTATCTACAGTAGTTTTACTTACATTTAGTTGTAGATGGGATATTTACTGCAAGGGAACAATCAGGTCAATTAAAGGCAACGTCTCAAGATGACCGTATCAAATGGTGAATAGCTGTGTGTCACCTAGTTGTACCTATAAGAAAATAATTCACCTTTGTTTATGGCAAAAAGAAATGTGAGCCTGATGACTGTAGCTAGGTGTCTAAGCAAGGAATTTGGGTTGTCTTTACAATTAGCAAGTACCGGGTGTCCCAAAAAGGACTGACTGATTTTAAAATTCAATAACTTGCAAACGGTGACAGATATTAAAAATATTCTTGCAGGAGGGTTATGCATAAGGTCAAAAGTTTTATTACAGTGATTTTCAATTTTAGTTCGATTTACAAACAATAGATGGCGCTGTAAGCAGTAGTCGCTAAATTTAGGATCGAATTTTGGTACTTCGTGGCCCGGATAATACATTTCCATCTCCTTTTTCTGCATGGAACAAGATAAAGGACCAAAAATCGAGCCTGTATTTAGCGACTATTGCTTACAGCGCCATCTATTGTTTGTAAATCAAACTAAAATTGAAAATCACTGTAATAAAACTTTTGACCTTATGCATAACCCTCCTGCAAGAATTTTTTTAATATCTGTCAAAGTTTGCAAGTTATTGAATTTTAAAATCAGTCAGTCCTTTTTGGGACACCCGGTAGTTTTGAATGTTGTCATAAACATTGGATGGTCTTAAAATTTTGTTATTTGCTGTATACAATGTGCTGTTTTAAATAAGTAAATACAGAAAGTATATTGGCAGTTGTGAACCATTTATTTGTATTTTCATTATTTGTTATAGTAAAATTTGTTTTGGTTTTTGAACAAATTTGATTTGGTATGAATTACGTTCAAGAACAAATGTACCATTGTATACTCATTAGAAGTCAATAGTTTATTTGTATTTTGGTAATGTTATGTATTTAAATATGGGTCCAATGGACCTAAATAATAATTTTTGCATAATCTTTTTTTTCTCTTTGTTTTTTAATAGTTAAAGTGTTAAAAAGCATAGTAGTTCCAGAAAATTAAACTAGGATTGTCTCAGGAAAACTGTGATGTCTGGTCACCTTAGTTTTTAAGTTTAACAGACTTGCCATGTTTGATTAGTATAAATGAATTTTTTATTCAATATTATTTTTTATATTTTAGGTGTTATTGTTAGTCAAGAAATTAAACAAGAGCTTTTAGAGTTACTGTGTTTTTATAATGGATTAGAACCATCTGATGAAGATTATTATGAGGTATTTTAAATATTTTTATTCATTCTTTTTATCAATAATTTAGATCAAATTTCTCTGTTGCATTTGTGTCTTTGTACCAGTTATTTTTTGAAGTGATATAATTTTTCTTTATTGTTGTTAGTATTATTGTTATCGTAGCTGTAACTGCAGATTTACATAAATTATCTGGAATTAAATCTTTAACCCACAACAGGCAAGGTAGAAAGTAAAACAAAAGGATGTGTATGTTCAGTCTCAGAGACCATATTTATTTATGAATCCGATAAAGCTGCTTAATTTAAATAGTAGTGGGAAATTTGACAGATGTGCACTTTGAATATTCAATTTATGAAAAAAAAAAACAATAACAATTTCAAGTTTTAAAGAAATTTAGAAGACAATTTAAAAATATGATAGAATGTCTACTTCATCAGAAAACTCATTAGGCTTAGTTGACACAGCGTAGCCTCAGAGATCTCACATGTTACAGGTTAAATTGTAGTTTTGAATATTAATATTGAAGGCTTTTTAAATAGATAAAAATATCTTTTGTACTTAAAAGTAGGTTTGAAATGGATTATTAAAAACAAACAATGTGAAATTTTTACTAATCTCATATTTATTGCAAAATTACAGAATAGCCCTGATATGTTTACAAGCACTAAAAAATTATTAAATGATTTTTTGTGATAATTTAAACTTTGGATACTTAGCCAAAAAGTAAAGTTAAAAATAATTTTTTTCATGTTTGTAAATTTGTTGAGAAAATCTTCTATTATGCGGAGAGAAAAAAGAATGTCAAAGGCAGATTTTCCAACTGAATGTTCGAAAAAGAAATAGCTGTGTTATCTATTGCTGTGTTTCACAAATATTATTGAACTTCATATGAGGTTTATATCTGATATAAAAATAAAATATGCACAGTTCACTGTTCCTCAATACAGCCTATAGTTACTTCCATGTGAGAGGGTGTTAATAATTTAATTAAAATATTTGTATATTAGGTGACTTTCCTCTTTTTTTCCCCTTTTTTAAAAAAAAATCTTTACATTGTCGTATTTTTATTGAATTTTAATATAGTGTTTTATTTATTGAATTATTCATTTTATTCAGGGTGGTCACAGACCTGGAAAACATGGAAATGTCAGGGAATTTTGTTAATCTGGAAATATCAGGGAAATTCAAACTAAACCTGGAAATTCATTGAAACACATGTCAGTTTACATTACAATAGCAGTAATCTGGAAGGAAAAAAATAATCCTCGCTCTCGGACTCAGTCCATGCCTGAAACCAGCTTGGACTCTATTTTTATACCAGTCTTCAGGCTCAGGCTCATGGCAAAAATTTTATTTATACAAAAATTGGAAAAAAAGAAAAAAAAAACTTGTTATTTGAGAAACAAGAATGTGGCCTAAGTTTCTTACAGCAATCCTTTAAAAACTGAAATGAAAGTAAACTGAATTGTTATTAATGTGATATAAAGAGAAATATTGTATCTAATTTTGAATCCTTTGCACGGTCAGTGTTAGTAACACAAAGAAGCCTTGAGATACCTCATTTTCTGTTTGAAGTCCTTTGTTTATTTAAAACAGAACTCATGTGTTTCTGCCATAGTTGTACAATGGTATTTGATAAGAATGAAAATAGTGACTTTTACAGATTTTTGCCAGTTGTTGGATATAAAAAAAAAAAAAAAAACAAATTTGAAAAAATCTACCATGCAGAAGAGAAAATGTCAAAGGCAGATTTTCCAACTGAATGTTCGAAAAAGAAATAGCTGTGTTATCTATTGCAGTATTTCACAAACATTATTGAACTTCATATGAGGTTTATATCTGATGCAAAAATAAAAAATGCACAGTTCACTGTTCCTCACTACAGTCTATAGTTACTTCCATGGGAGCGAGTGTTAATAATTTAATTAAAATATTTGTATATTTAGGTGGCTTTCCTCTTTTTTTTCCCCCTTATTTAAAAAAAATCTTTACATTGTCATATTTTTATTGAATTTTAATATAGTGTTTTATTTATTGAATTATTCATTTTATTGTTTAACTAAAAGCGAACAAATCTTTACATTTTAAAACTGTTTTGATAAAATAACTTATTATTGTTAAAAGATTTTTTTTTTTTAATTTGCAGTTTTAATAAGTGTAAATAAATTAAAACTTGCCTTTTTATTCATTCTATGTCCTGTATTTGGGTTATTTTAAAAAATAATACATTAGTGGTTTTTTTTTTTTTTTTTTTTTTTTGTTTTTTTTTAAGGAAAGATACTTCCAAAGAGTTGGCTTAGCTGGAGAAAGATGGAAGTATGTGACAATATATATTTTTCTATGTAATATTATTTTGTACATATTATTTCAATTTATACTAATCTTATATTCTATTTCAAGTATTTCTTTTTTGAGTTAATAATTTAACTAGATAGTGCCCGTCAAGATTTGACGGTAAATAACTTAAATGTTTCATTAAAAAAATTCTTGAATCTGTAATTAGTTGCTTTTAAATTAGTTATTGAAATCGTGACAAATTTCTATGTTGCATAAGTGATTCCTATTTCTTGAAGATGATAGAGGGCGCTATCAGTCTGACCTATTCAATGAAGTGAAAGAATGTTAAGTTCATAATTTACAACTAATTGCGCTTGTTTTTTATCAGAAATTTACCTAAAAATACCGAGTAAAGCATTTATTTTTACTGACTACGGTATTTTTTTTTCTTCTTTCTTTTTTGTTTTCAAAAATAATAATATTTATATTTATTTATTTATTTATTTTAAACTGCACAACCATTAAAAGCTGCCATGAATTTTATTTTTATCAGCCTTATTCTCTAAAACCTAAATTTGAAACTTTATGCAGCTAACGATTTATAATATAAACTTTTTTAGTTGAATTTTATTTTACATTTTTTAAAAATACTAAACCATGGATATCAAGGTAATTTCTTTTATAATTCTTATATGAATATTTTTTTTCTTTCTTTCAGTTTTCTTTTTTACGGAAACGAATGACAAACTTTTCTTTCTGCCACATACATATATATATATATCCTTGATAATGGTCAGAAAATATAACAAAAATTGTAGATCAGCTCAATTTATTTAATTGATAATTACATGCAAAATATTTTAAATAAAAAATTATTATTTTTTTTAAATATTGTTGCATATTAAATTTTATTTAATTATAAAGCATTCAAATAATAATAATAACAAAATAAAAATCATACAACTTCTCCTGCTAATAAAACGTCATTATTGAAGAAAATCATCACCAAAAATATTACAGAAATCATTTTGCCAGGCGTTGGGCTCAAACCCACGTCCCCTACAAAAATTCAGAGCCTTAAACTGCTGCGTTTGACCGCTACGCTAGCGGGGACTCCCTCAATATTCCTCTAAGTTAAAGAGGTTCAAAAAAGAGTTGACGCATGCACAAATGTGTCAATATTGGTTTAGTGATCGTGATCTTACAGAATTCCCTTTTCGTTTTAATATACATGATTATGAATTCAAAATATCAGTTAGTTGGCCATTTGATCAAAATTTGTCTACTTTATTTTTTCCATCTTGTTAACGCAAATTTTATTAATCGTTTAATTAAGATTTTAATAATTGTAGTAATAGCCAAGAAATCATGCTTTATTTAACAACTAATTAAAGGAGATAATTAATGCTCACTATTTATCATATGATGACTAAATGCAAAAATGGGAACATAATTTTTTTTTTTTTTTTTATAAATTGGCACATTAGAAGCTATTTTTTTCTTTCTTTTTTCATTGTCTGACTCCGGGCTCAATAAATTCAGTCACCAAGTCGCTATTGATGACCAAAATATTTTAACTGGTGATGACACTTACATTATTTTTAAAAATTGATTCCTTAACTGTTTTGAAAAGTTAGCAATTCATGCTATAGGATTACTTTACTAGTAATTATTCCTTTTCAAACAGTTTATAAAGAACTTGTCTGCTTTTTGCAAAATCCATGGTTTAATAATATATATGGGGGAGGGGGGAGAGGGGAGAAGAGAGAATTTTGTTATAAATTTGCTTTATTATTTATCATTAGTGTAATTTTATTATATTTAGAGCAAAAGGTGAAGCTGAGCGACTGTTTGATGAAATGGAAAAGGATAGCAAAGCTTATAGTGCGATGATTGCAGGTGCTGGAAAGGTAACATTCTGTAATTTTCCTAATTTTTACTCTTCTTTTTTTAACCTTAGAAACATGTAAAAACGAACATCAGTTTCCAATCTGGAAGCTACTGAATCTTTTTATGAACAATGCACTATTACTACTTGGTTACTACATCAAGGAAAATTTTTGTCAGCATATGGTACTAAATTTTTGCTTTAACTTTTTCATTAACAGAATAAAAACCCTTGTTTTGTAAGAAGGCTAGTAGAATGATTATTAAAATGTGAAAATGCATTGTGGGAAATCTTTAGAAAAATGCTAGAATACCAGTATGATTATGAACGTGCATTCTACAACTTTTCACAACATCTTTATGTGTTTCATTTTCATTTGCAAATTAAATGTTAAAAATTTGTATTAGTTACTAGTAATTTATGAAGCAACGCATTAAAAAAAGTTTTTTAATTGTAAAATGACACGGTAGTCCAATAAATAATGAGAAATAACATAATTATTTTTCAAATCCTTTTTGTTTTACTTTTTATGTTTTTTCTTTCCTTTATGTTAACCTATTTTATAAGTGCATCCTGAAAATTGAATAACTTTCTTTCTTGTCTTCCGTGTTTATCATCATTATATTGCTCATACTGTATAATGATAATCAGTTTCTAATGCCATATTTTAATAAGCAGCTAAAGACTTTCACAATGAGCAGTGTGTTTTGGAATAGATGCACAATATTTTATTAAAGGCATTAATGGATATTGTTCAAACATATCAAAGGCTAGCAAAAATTCAAATAATTTCTTGAAAGTCATATTTATGCACCTTTGCTACAAAATATGTTTAAACAAACTTCGTGTTGCAATTCTGTGAAGGATGTTTTTGCAAATGTTTTAGTAAGATGCTTTTGAAAAAAAAAAAGCGAAAACCTATTGCTTTATTTTCATATTTTATATAGCCTTGTATTTTGTGAAAAATGCAATGCAACTGAAACACGGTGTCTGAGCAATATTATTTTAAAACTTTCAATGATATAAATATGCTATTAAAATCTCATTATGGATGTTATTATATCTGACACATTTTCAACTCCTTTTTTTTTTATACCATATAATTAAAACCTATTAATTTATTGGTATGTTTCTGTTGAAAATGTTTTAGAATAAAATGTATTTTTAATGGATTTATATGTTACATTAAGATAAAATTTTAATTGTAATCAATTGATAAGGATTGTTTCGGTTAATAGCTTTCCTGCTGGGCCATTATTTAAGGGTGCAGCAGGGTACATTTTCTTAAAATAGTGAAATACTCAAATAATAACTGACAGCTATTGCTCAAAAGTTGATGACCCTGACAAACTATTGATTTTGAAATAGGATGGAGGAATAGATTTTGAAAAAGCTATATTACATTGGAGAACACAAAACACTTGAATTTATTTAATCATGTTCTAATTTAACTATATCTTTCAAGTCTGTGTCGTCATGGTACAGAACGACTTTGAGTAATAAAGAGTAGGAATCCCTAGCTGGAATTTTTTTCATCTCTTTTTGAATTTCAGAAAAAAAAAACAATGGCCTCGATTTATTAGTAATTAATTAAACAGTTTTTTTTTTTACTTTTTTTTTTATCAATTCTCGGAAGACTGATCCATACAGGGGTGTAAAAGATTGAATGAATAACATATCAAATTGATATTAGTTGATTAAAAACAAACTTCTTGTTTTTGCCATAATGTGTACTTTAAAAAAAATCATGATAAATTCAAAAATCACTGTGTGAATTCCAAATAAACTTCATTGGAAAGATGACAAAATTTTCTGTATTGGGCTAAATGATTGAATTTGGATTGCGGTTATGAGTTGCTCAAAATTGCCAATGAACTCAGAAAATTGGAGAAATATTGAAATCCGTCTGTTCAATGGAAAATAACAACAACAAAAAAAAAAAACCTAATAAAAAGAAATTCTGAAATTTGAGTCTCAGCACATTTGGACTTCCGGCACTTGGCTATCCAGAACCAAATTTGCAGACTTCTATGTGCCATATCTTTTCCTAGCCATCGCCTGCACACACATACATCTTTCTTTTGTTAGTATATATATATATATATATATAAAGTTTTTAGGTAATTTATCAAAATGTTATCTTGGTGGCATCACTATCCATGTGGCAGTACTTACAAGACCCTCTTGTGATAAACCTCCTTTTAAATTGAGAAAAATTCTTTAATGAGGTAACAACGAGATCAACATTAGCTGTTTTGTCTTTCCCAGGAAGTAATTTCACTTTCTTTTAAATATTTTAAGAGTAAATTGTAAATTATTTTTAAACTAATTTTTTATGTTTTATTTTACGTATAACATTAAAGGAAATGTTATTTGCAATGAAAGGCAAAATTTAAATACAAAATTAATTATTTTTCAACAATGTTTCTTTTCTTTTTCCAAATTTTTATGGATGATTTAAAATAAATATCATTATTTACATTATTAAGCATTTTCAAAGAAGGTTCTTCACAAGAAGGTGTTATAAGTATTTCCGTGTAGTCATTACCAAAACATTTTATTTGGAGTTTAAATGCTTTTCTCCTGTAATGTTATAGAAAGTGGTATGTCAATCTGATAATAATAATAAGAAGAATTGTCTTAAACCATAAATAATGTATCATTCTCAATGCCTTTACTCTCAGATACAGATTTAAGCCTTCTTTGACAAATTTTTGTATTTAATAAACAATTCGTAAATTTTGTATCTGTGAAACTTTTTTATAAAATTTTCTGTGTTAACATGTCAAATTTGGTGGGCATTTTCTCAATCCATAATTCTTTTTTCTAAATGTGTAAAGTGTGTGAGTACTAGAGATCACTGATAAAGATATATTTGTAGTATTTCAAAGATTAACAACTGCATTGTCATTCTGATCATTTTGTATGAACATTCTGTTTATTTATTTTTATGCCTTTTCACATTTAACTGAACAATAAGTGAAATTATATAATTAGTTTCAGGACTCAGAAAGAGCATTTCAGTTGTATGATGAGATGAAAAGCAAAGGACTTATTCGTAAGCTTCTTCTTCTTTTTTTTTTTCCTCTCATCTTTTCATTCTTGAAATTATATTGTGCTTTCCTGCCTGAAATCAGCTTGTATTGCTTTTCTTCAAAAATATTCTGATTTTACATATTTTTGCTTTGTTTACATAAGTATTTTCTTTAAACTTTAGTGAATGAGAACATTTACTTATAAAAAGAAAATCTTGTAAAATAAATATGAAAATACAAGTTAAATTAAATTAAAAGTACAGTAAAGATTTCTAACTGATAGGAATATAAATTTTCTAATGGTCTGTAATTTTTTACTCTTTAGATTTTTTTTTTTTTTTTTTTTTTTTTTTTAACGTTTCTCCAGTCTATGTATTAAAAATTTTAATTTATAAAGCATTTTCTTACAATTTTTATATTGTTCTTACATCTTTTTCCATCTTTTATACATTTACCTCTGTCCTTTTTTATTATAATAAAGATTGTGAAATAATCCTGTTTATATTGTATGTATTTAGACAAATTTGGTATGTTATGCAAATTTTTCTTAAGTTATTAGGTCTGTTTTTCACAAATGATATATGTTAAATTCATTTTAACAATGTTATGGCCTGGGTTAGTCAATTTAATATCTCTTAACCACCAAAATTTATTTATCGGATATGTAGCCCAAAGTTTATTCAAAAGAATGCTCAGGATAATTGTTCCTCCGCAAACAGTCAATTACAAATCATCAGGGAGAGGGAGACTAATTTTATAGCTATGTGTTTAAATTTTGTTATACCATTAACATTCTGTAGTAATTGAAGCATTCACTAATTGATTGAACAGTTTCTTTAAAATCCTGTTACCATTGTATTAATGAAGTATTTGGTATAGACAGTTATTGTTTTTTGCTAAGTCATTTGCCATGTCTAATGCTTGTTCATCAGCTCAGCACTCACAACATTTTGGTGTTCTTTTAATTTTTATTATCTGAAAGTGATGCTGTATCTTCTGCCACACACAAACTAACATATCAAATGTTACACATTTGATAGCTTCTGTGATCTGTGTCCACCTAAGTATGTTGGGCGTGTTTGTCAAATCAATCTCATAATGTTGTAAGAAATTTCATTCAACTGTAATTGACGATTTGTTCTATGAGTATCTCAGTACACACCGAGCCTTTTGATGTGCTGTAACCATCATGTGTTTGTCATTATTTCCTTCATGAAAAGGAAAGAAACTTTAGATACAGCAGAAGATTCAGCAAAAAAAAAAAAACAGTGACCATCCAAATAAAATAATTGGTTATTACATTTTGTGATAGTAATGGACTTAAGGATAATCAGTATTTTCTTTAATTACTTCTACCTTTCAGAGAATTTTATACTTGCAGAGAAAAAAATGCAATCATAATTTAAGGGGAAAAAATCAAATGCCTTGAATTAGAGAAAGTGTTATTAAAACTGAATTTTATGCCATTATAGCTTGGAGATGCAGATTTTTTTAAATAAACCTGAGACGTGGAGGTTTGAGTAAATCAACTTGTGCCTCAGTTACCTTTGTTGTCATAGGATATGAATTTTTTTGCAGAATCATAACTGGATGTACTGACAATTAAGATTTTGTAAAAATATAATGCCAAAATTTTGTATTTTTTACTATAACCCTTAAATTATTAAATTTTTAAACCAAAGAGGATATTTCCTCCCCCCCCCCCCCTTACAACCCAGTTTTAATTTTATTGGTACAACAAAGAAATGTTCTTCCTGTTTTTATTGCTGCTTATGCAGGGTTGACATTTTTGCCAAGACAGTGGCAAAAACTGAAAAAAACTAGGGCAAAAATGGCAAATTCTTATTTTTCTTTAATGTGTAATAAAATCTATAAGCTAATAAGGATAATAATGGTATAAGCAATTAAATTTAATAACATATCATTTAATATCTTTATTTAATTTGCTAATTAATAAATATAATTAAATATTTTAAATCTTTATAAAATAGATGGGATTCAGTCTAGTACTTAGGAATTTAAGAACCAAATTAGAAATCAGATATCTATTTTTTTTTTCTTAAGTAAAGTATTTTCTCAGCTATTAATATTTTTTTAATTATCAAAAGGTTTTATATAACTTTGCTACTTTTGCTTCATGAAATATGCCTTGAAATATATAAATATTTAAGTCTTTGGTACTAATTTATAATTGTTTATCTGATGAAACTAGTCTGTTACAGATAAAAAAGTAATTAAATTAAATTGGAAATTATATATTGAAAAAACTCTGTTATGTCTTGTTAGGAAACTAGAATTTTTCCCCTCCCTCTTTCACTCCAAGAAAGGGTCAAAAAGTTACATTTTTTACATTTTATGTAAGTAGCCTGTAGCCATTTTAGATTTTTTAACTAAATATTAAGTTTCTTTTTTCTTTCATGAAATATTTTTTTCTCTTTTTCTGCAAAAAAAAATTAAATGAACCTATTTTTGCCAACATTTTGGCAAAAACTTATTTTTGCCGCCGGGACGGTTTTAACCAGGTTTTTTCCACCTATTGCAAAACTTACCAACCCTGTGCTTATGTGATTCATGTTGAAGTGTATTTTTAAGTATGCATGTCCATAATGAGCAGCTATTTATAAAAATGAATACCATATTTTATTTTTTAAAGCTGTTGTTAAATCCAAAGGTGCTATTTTCTGACACATTTTTTAATTTTTGTTTGAAAATGCATGAAATTACATCCCTACTTACTGTTCTATTAATAATAGATTTTTTTTTTTTTTTTTTTTTTTTTTTTTACACAATAGTTGTATATTATATTACGCATTTACATTTTTCACTTGTGCATGGTCAATGTGAAATAAAAGTGGGGCAAAAAGAACACCCTGATTTGGAGGAAGCATCTCAGTGTAATGGTACTGCAGTGAGTTTTGTCTCTTCAGGTCTGCAAGCTCATACAGTTTTCTATTACAGTCGAACCTCATTATCCCGACACTGTGATGACCAGAAAAAAGTGTCATCATAAGCAGAGTGTTGCAGTAAACGGAGTTGGGGGAAAAATATGTTTATAAAAAGCTATATGTTTTAATTAATTTTAAACAATTTTAAATTCATAACTGTTCTTGCAGTTTTAAGTAATAAAACATTATTATTAAACAAAATAAATGCAAAAATAAAATTGGAAAGAATAAAAATTAGATTTATGATGACTTGTTTTTATTGTTACATGAAATATTGATGAATTAAGATTTGCTTAACCCTAGATGTGCTTCCTATAATTCTTTTTTCAATGTTATACAATGAATTGTAATCAATATTTGTTGTTTCAGAAATAGATGTTAGATAATTTCTGATTGTTTCAATGCAATGTGATGCTTCGGTTTTAGTCGGATGTAAAACGACGTGTAACCACAAGAAATCGCCGCCTGCCCAGAACAAAAAGACCGCGAGTAGAATGATATGTCTATTGGAGTTTAAGTGATTCATAGTGTGTGTGTTTATTTATTCAGATACAGGATTGAAGTAAAATTTCTCATTTATCTCAATTGGTATTTTAGAAACTTTTCTGAAAAGTGTGGCTACGACGCTTCTTACTGCTTAATTTCTGTGCTTATAAGATGGTTTATGAAAAATGGACAATTTTCCTAAACCTTCCTGATTATCCGGAGTTGAAAATTATTCAACGATGTAAAATCCGGAGTTTATTTACATTAAAATCATATACAGAAAATTGGGATTTTGAAAAACTGATGTGATAAACGGAGTGAAGTGAAAACCTGGTGTCGAGATAGCAAGGTCCGACTATAATACATTCTGTTCTTAAATTCAAAGGAGTTACTTTTTGACACATTTTAAAATTCCTTTTTGTTTGGAAACTCATGAAATTGGCAGGTATTCTTATTCAGAAACTATGTGATCAAAGACGTTTTCCATTTTTCGTAAAGGTAGATGATCTTTCAGAAAATACTATCAAAGCTGGTGTTTTGAGCTTAATTTCTAGACACAATACTTAGAAAAAGGAGAAAAACCAGTCATCATATGACCACAATCATATATAACTCGATAAGTATTTTATTTATAAAAAATGGAAAATGCCATTCGATCCCAAATCATTTCACTAGTCAGGCCTGTGAATTTTATGCCTTCACGTTTGAAAATGAATCAGAAAATGTATCAGAAAATTTTTGTGTTGTTGAGTAGGGGATTTAAGAAATGCCTTAAATGAAAGTACTTTTTTATGTTAATCTCTTGAAAACTGGAGATACAAGACAGACATAATTAAATCAAATGGATATATAAGAATTATTACTTTATTGCATGATCAAAATATTGATGACAATAATTTCTAAACAATTTTCCATTAAAAATATCCAATACTTTAAATAACTAACTTTGTGTATTCCTATTAATGTAATGTCTGGATAATTTTTTTGCTTTGAAAAATTACTGTAAATTATAGTCAGCTCAGTGAAATCTGCACACTTAGAGACTATTGTACACTTAGAGACTTGTGGATTATACATTTTAGTAGATTATAGATCGTCCCTTTGTTTACATTTTATTTTTTAATGTCTGACTATAAATTAGGAAAAACTGTACAAAAATTACAATTACAGTGGAAAAGAAATACATAATGCAACATTGGTTTAATATATTTAATAACTAAGATTAAAGAAAATTTAAATTTAAGTATATACAGTATAACCTCAAAATTCCGGCATTGTCGTGAGCAAGACTAAGTCAGATTTTTGAAAATTTCAAATTTCTGAAGGAATATCAAAAGTACTTCCAATATTACTAATGACGCCCCTATTCGTAATTTAATTCAGAACCAAGTGATAATTATGTGACAAAAAAAAAGAGAAAAAAAAATATTTAAAAATATCTTACTTTAATTGATCATTATTTTTCTATGTTACAAATAACAATTTAAAAGGAAAATATAATAAACAGTAAAATCATTTTCTTCTCATATTAATCGTTAATGTTATTTGTTCCAATTTTTTGGCCATTCTTTAACAAGTTTTTCTTGCATTTTATACAAGTACAGAATGCCTATTTTGGAAACATTTTATTACAGTCTTGTTTTCCCAGCTCCAAGTTTTTTTAGATTTTCTGTTGTTCATGAATTATTGGGTCTGACATGACATATGAAGAAAACACGCATTCTCCTTAGTCAATTGTTTATTTTTTTTAACTTTTACTTTCGAACTCAAAGTTTTTAATTTGTAAACAATTGCTATTTTTTCTTTCTCACGTAAGTTCGAAGTGTCAAGAAAAGGGAAGGAAAAAATTACTTTGATGCCGGATTTTTGAAGTCATACTGTACAATATAAATTTTACTGATTGTTCATTATTTTAAATACAGTAGACTCCCTCAAATCCGCACAGCTTGGGACCAGAAGTTGTGC
Source organism: Maratus speciosus (assembly GCA_963932465.1). Lineage (NCBI taxonomy): Eukaryota > Metazoa > Arthropoda > Arachnida > Araneae > Salticidae > Maratus > Maratus speciosus. The sequence continues at coordinate 514,359,267 of OZ010795.1, forward strand.
AGATTTTAGAATTTTGCAGATTTCTGGTCATTGATTTGTTTGCATTTTTGAAACATTAATTTGATTGGTAGTTAAGCAAGGGAAATTATAATGAATGCTTACAATAAAGTGAAACATTAAAATAAGTAAAATATTAAAATAATTTATTAGTTTAAACGTAAGTAATTATTAAAATAATTATGTAAAATAAAAATTTAGAAAAATATTAAATTATTACAGATGAAATCGATTCAATTCTATTCCAAAAGTCCTCTGCTGCCATCTAGAGGTAAAGCGATCGTAAGATCAATACATCATTATGCTATTATCAGTATATATAGCTTATTGTGCTCTCTGTAACTTTTTTCATTGTTATTTAGAGTCTTGGATGTTTTTCTTATACTGCTTTATATGTTTAGAAATAAATTTGACTATAATTTTTTTTTTTTAATTCCGCGAACAATAATTTTAAAATAGCGTTCCGGTTCATGGATTTTTTCATTTCGAATCCTGGAATTTTTGATATAAATATGCTAATTTATATCAAAATCAAAAGTAATGTAAATTTATTTAGTAATAAATCAGCTGTAATAACCAAAAGAGAATGATTAACAAAAAATTTATTAAAAAAATCATTGTGGTAGTCATTGATTTTGATGCCATCTTGAATTTTGTTCCTGCTACTTAACTGTAAATTTCATTGTTTACATCTGAAAAAATGTTTACATCTGAAAAAATATGCAGATTTTAGGCATTCGTGGATTTTAGGATCGTGGATTTAAGGGAGTCTACTGTATTGACACAATACAATATACAATGGTAGTTTCAGTTTTGGTTTGTTGTCAATAATTTTTTTTTCTGCAGTCTATGAACTCACATTACTTCTTGCTCCAAGATAAAATTTTGGCACTCAAGAAAATTTAAATATTTATATCCAATTTATATTTAAATATTTATTCGTTGGAAAATTGATAACTGAAAAATATATATACCAAATTTTGCTCTATGAGTTTAACTGTTGACTGTACATTGATTTCAAATATAAACAAGTGGGTAAGTGTCATCACAGATCACACAGAGGGTTTCGTTTAATATTCCTTTCAAAACACTTTATTGTTTTGCAAAATCTGTTAGTTCCACATTTTGGAACCAGATGGCGCACTCTATTCTGAACAAACCTCTATTCGAACGAAACTCCGTTTTACAATCTATCCGTAGATATATTAGTCGAGGGAGTCGGGCCCATAGCACCAGAGATATGTAGGCTCCCCTTGGCGGTAAAAAGTGGAACTAAAATATGTAAGTCTATGGTGCATTATATAAAGAGCGGACAAAGGGGTGTCGGCAAAAGTTAGAAAAGTGCCTCCCGGGTGAAATGGAGGAGAGGATAAAAAATTGCTTAAAATAAACAAGTTAGAGCCCGGAGGATAGTTAATATAAGACTTTTTGAAAATTTTATGATTTGTCATTTGATATCAAGTGTTTAGCTATAATTTTTCAAAATTTCAAGTCTACAACTTAATTGGGGCTGAGTTAGAAAAAAAAAGCTTAAAATACACAAGTTAGAGCCCAGAGGATTAAATATAAGACTTTTTTGAAATTTTAGGATTTGTCTTTTGATGTGAGGTGTTCAGCTATAAGTATGCAAAATTTCAAGTCTCCAACATATATAGTTTCTGAGAATGGGCACTGTGACAGACAGACAGACAGAGGAGCGAGACAAATAGGGTTTCTTCAGATGAACAAAACCCTAAAAACAAAGGTTTTATTAATTGTTATTTCGTAATATGAAAAAAAATGAGCAATTGAAGAAATACAAGCAGAAAAGTAGATCTATGACAGCATTTTAATGATATTATATAAATAAATTTTTTTAATATATAAAATCAACTAAGCTTGATAGATTTTTCTGAGTTTTCTGATTTCTGTTATTAATTAGTTTTCATAATTAATGCATTTTAGAAATTTTAATTCATTTAGAACTATGCAAATAATATTTCAATATTCATAAACCTTCATGAACTTTTTTTAATCCATAGCAAGGAAAGTACAGTCTCTGCAACCATACTTTGTCGACTAAGCCTAATGAGATTTTTTGATGATGTAGACACTCTGTTTTTAAATTGTCTTCTGTGTGCAAATTTTTTTTTAACTGATTCTTTTTCTCTGTCCTGTAAGTTAAATGTTGAAAGTACACATCTGTGTAATTTCATATTAATGTTTAAATTTGAAAGCTTTATTGAATCAATAAATAAATATGGTCTCTAAGACATTTGCTTTATTTTTTTTCCTCCCTTGTTACACTTTAAAATTTTGATGTATTTTAAAATTCAATTATTTCAAAAATTTTCCTTAGTCTTTCCATTATAATGGCCTTTTTCCGTAGAGTGAAGAAGTAATTTCATATATGCTAATTTATGAACTACATTTTATAAAGAGCCATTGTCTGGGCTGTATTTTACATTTCTTCTAACACTGTATTTAAATATTTTTTTCTTCATAGCTACTGTTCAGGCCTACAATAGTTTGATCTGTTGTATTCCTTCAGTGAAAGAAGAACGAGATGGTAGTTGTGAATATGCCACGGTTTGTATAATTATTTATTTATTTTATCTGTTTGGCAGTAAAAGAATTAAATGTATTTATTTGTTATTTTGTTTAACCTTCTTACTCATGAACTTTTTCATTAATATTATTTGAATTGACATGGTTAATACTAAATGTAGACAAAAATATGGTTATGACTTATTGCAAATCATTCCAACATCTACGCTATCATTAAACTTGGTAAAAAGCAAATATATTTATGCATGATCGGGACTAGCCGGAATTGTAAAGAGTAAATTAAAGTTAATAAAAGCATTGACTCTTGCTAAAGATAAAATTAGTACAATTAATGCATTGTGAATATTTATGAAGATAAATTCAGACGTTAAACGTCTCCAGGATTAATTCATTAAATAATTAGAGGATAACAACCTGTCAATCCCAACCACCCTATTACTTAACCTGAAGAAAGTGTATACATGATACAGTATAAGACAAATTTAATAATTAAATTAACATTTATTTATAGAATTTTTATGAACATAAATAAGAAAAAAAAAAGTAAAGCTACCATGTATGACTTTGATTGTAATATTTAATTCCATCAAATATTCTTTGTAGGATTGTATGCAAACAATGCATAAAAACTTTCATAATTAATTTGACAGATCCACTACAATTCGTTGTTACATATTAGCATACATTATCTAAATAAACTACTTATTAAAATTATTTTACACATATAAATGTTCACCATCTGAACTATATTAATTATTAAATTTCATTTATATGAAATATTCTTTGCTCCAGAAGTGGTACCTATTTATAGTAAACATACATAAAAATACACCATGACAAAAAACAGTAAAATTAGAGTACTTTTGATTTATCAAAGGACATCGAAGAAGTGAGAGCGTCTTCCTCCTTCCAGTAGCACCAGCATCAATATTTGGCACAAATTTAAATAGCCTATTAATTTCAGACTTATTAGAATCTAACATATACGAAACAACTGACTCAGTTGTAATAACTTATTTACTGTAAGCATGAAAGTGTGTACATAGGAACTCACATCTGAAATGTAAAAAAGTACATGAAGTCATAATAAAAATAATACTGTGATGCTCAAAAGCAAACACACACAGTAGTTCCTGCAATAATAATAATAATGATAGTAATATAACATCATATCGCTCGCACAAGAAAAGTGACACATTTCGACAAAAGTAAATTTTACAGGAGAGACAAAAGAAAATTTACAGGATTTTTCTGTGACATGAAATTACAGCACTTAGCTCTGCATGCAGGAGTAAAAGCGTGCATAAAAGTATAAAACCCCCAAGAATGAAGGCATATGATGAGGTTTGGAGGGTTGGATAAATTTACCTCCCCACATAATTCACCCCTCTTCTGTTGTCACAAATGGACAAATAGCGTAATAAAGTGATTTTTCATATAACTACACTTATGAAACTTTTTGTGTAGCAAGACACACCTATGACAGACCTATTTGTGGAATAAGACGCAAAATGAATTTTTGCGAGATGTGTTACTTTTCTTGCGGGTGAGCGATATTTGCAGGTCAGGAAGTATATCCAAGGGGCCCGATACTGCAATGTCCATCTGCCCGAACTGTATTAATTAGCTTGTTAATACATGCATCTGTATAGTAAAGCTAGTTAGCTTCAATTGGCAGTTAGGACCTGGCAACCCCTGGACTCTACACACTCTTCCTGTCTGCTGCTGTCCTTTGACACCCCAAACGTGGTACGGATAACCTCTGATATCTTCTAAATTCACTTCCATAACCATACTTTCACAACCGTATTGATTCGCTAGTAAATCCATGCATACCTATTGTAAAGCAAGTTAGCTTCAATTGGCAGTTAGGGCCTGATAGCCCCTGTACTCTAGCAACTCTTCCTGTTTGCAGCTGTCCTTTGACGTCACAAACCAGGTCCGGATAAACCACTGATGATAGCTCATAAATTCACTTCCATATACCTGTAAGACTACAGTTACTATAAGCTTTATCACTAATCATTTCATCCAGCTTGATGATAAATAAATCTGAATTACTTTTTTCTTAATCATTACCTGGCAATGAATAACTCTAAAAAAAATATGAACTACATATTTAAAATACAGATACACACAAAAAACAAAATTATATATATTACAGAGTTAATTGTGATCTTCATTTGAATGTGCTTTACACCTTTTCGATAATTAGTTGTAATTAAACAAAGTTTAAATTATGTTGAATTTACATATAGCATAAACACTGCAGCCAAGGGGAGTCTTATGGTGGCTTTCTTGCTTGGAGTTAAAAGGCTATTAAAGATTTTGTAAAAAAAATATATTATGCAATTGTATTACATGACACTAATAAACATAACACTGCTTTTTATCAGTTAAGTCAAGAGCCTTATATGAGGTAAGCAACAGGGTTAATAGAGAAGAACTGTCTTAAAATCATTATAAAAGATTATGAAAAACAACGTGTTTTAAAAGAAGTTAGTCTTTCTTCATCAGGGACAAAATATTGTGCTATCACTCTGAAAGCATAAAAACACTGATTTTATTTTTGGCCCATGATTTCTTTTCTTTATCCCTTTGTTTGTCTTTTTTTGTTTCCTTTGATTAGTACTTTTTTTCTTACTGTCCTTGTCATGTCATATACACTTTTGAAAATTGGCTAGTACTTTTCAAGTTTTGCTAATCCATTGGTTAACAGTCTGAATACTTTAACACAATCCCTGCTTAAAAAAATTTTATTCATTTCAGTTGATGCTGTCTTTTTTTAGATTATCCTTTTTTCCTAATGCATCTAAATAAAACCTAAATTATTATTCCTCACTAGGTCATTTTTATGTTAATTTCATGCTTAGAGTTATAAATTTTGTATTACACACTGTAAAGTTCAACCTTAATTTACCAATTTCTTTTCTCGGAGTAGATGTCTGGAACCAGTTCTCCAAACACCATAACTACTCTTCGAAATAAATTTTATATAAAGATGAAATGTCATCAATGTAGTATGTGCTATAGAAAGCTCATATAATTGCAGAGCAGTCTATTATAATTCAAAAAAAAAAAAGTTGTTTGATTGCATAGTTTCTAAAAAGTGATGTCTATAAATTTTATATTTTTATAACTAAATGATTTAATGACTATGTCAGAAATTTTTTAATTACTTCTATGCCTTGGGTGAAGAGCAAAATATTAATGGAAGAAATTTGGTGCATAATAAAAAAAAGCAATCGTTTTCAAATTCTCCCCCCCCCCTTTTTTTTTTAGAAAATTAAATTTTAGAGAGTAATCTTTAAAATAAAAGAAAATCTATTTTATACTTGAATTAAATATTGAATAAAATATATAAATTCTATTTAAAAAAAAAAAAAAAACTAATTATTATTAATGAATGAATCTTTTGCAAGTTTCATATTATTATTCTATTAATTTTCAATATATCTTCAGGCACTAATTTAGAAAAGTATTGAAGTGACCCCAATATTTTGAATTATTTAGTCTTTTTCTTTACATAGTTTTAATTTATTCTTTATGTTCTGTATTTCAGCTGTTTCTTAGTACTATGCAAAAAGAAGGTTTAAAGCCTGATTTATATACAATGAATGCCGTTTTAGATGTTTTTGTCAAGCGGAGAAACCGAAAGACTGGAGATCTTGCTTTGGGTATTGTGGCAGAAATGAGGAAACTCAATATTGGTATGTTTAATTTAAAATATCCTAATGTATTGTTATTTTTTAATGTGTAGCAGGAATTAAAATCCTGCAAATCTGTGGTTCTTTTTTTTTTTTTTCTCTTTTGTTTTAGATCTTTAATTCTCCAAATTTTAAATCATCTTAAAATTATTTTCAGGACCATGCTATGAAATTAAGACTAGCAGCCAGCACATTAACTAAATTTGAAAATCATTAGCCAATTTTCAAGTGTTAGCCAAAAGCTGTATTGACTTTTTTTTTAATATTATTTTATTTTATACATAATATATAAAACTTAAATTTTACAATAATGAGTGTAAAAATTGTTATTTGTAAAGTGCACCATATCATAGCAATTTCCTTTCCCTTTAGTTTTATTTGAAACATTATTAAAAAAAAAAAATTTAGTACTTCCATTGTATTACTGTCGGAATGTTGGGCATTTGGCCCCAGGCTCCTCTAAAAACTTTCAGACATCTCTGTTTTAAAAGCATTCGGTGTTAAAATAATCATTCGCCACATGTTTCACCAAAATTAAATTTTTATCTCCATTTTTCAGATTTATTTGCATTTGGAGAGGTAACAGATGGTTAGTGTGGCCCGTGATTTCCCATATTTGCAGCATTTTAAATTTTTGTCATAATTTTTTATGAGAATTCAAAATTTTTTATTTGCACAAGTTTTATATTTTTTCCGTTTTTTTTTTAAGTCTTAACACATTGGTCCTCAAATTTTTATCCTTTGCATATCCCTTCAAGTATTTTATGTTAATACCTCCTATTTTTTAACATTTTCCAACATAGTTGAAAAGTATTTATTAATTCAGTGTATTTGCCTGTGCTTTAACTCATAAATATACTCAAATTGCCAAGGTTTATTATTGAATGTTTAATATTGAAAATCAGATATGTAGCATTTGTAGATCATTTACAGGAGCACACAAAAGATTTCCATTACATTATGATGTATGCGAAAAAATCACTTGTTGTGCATTTTATTAATGTTACGATATTTCAAACATGAGACTGATATACATCACTGATATGGACTAGAGTATAGAATAAGTAGAAGTTATAGCTCCATTACATAATGATCTATGAGGAAAAAAATTATTTGTGGTGCATTTTAATGATGTTATGATACTTCAAGCATAAAGAAATTTAAAAGGATCACTATGTTAAATATGAAAAAAAAAATATTGATATTTTAAAAGGAAAGAAATTTAATGTAAATTGAATTTAAAAGAAGGCTCGTGATTAAGTGGTAAAATAAAAGAAGTGCATTAAAAGAATATACATGATGGATAAGTAATAAGAATTATAGTAGTATTCACCTGAACTGTGCAGTACTCATCTATTTTGAGATATTTGAATTGTTTTTCTTAAAATCAAAGGGCACAAATACCTAAATACTCATTATAAATATTCCATGTAAATTACAATAAACAAAGGACACTTATTTAACCAATCAATTGTTTTTATTGACATTCCAGTGTATGTTATTTTAATAATTTTAGTGAAAATATTGCACACAAAACCTCACAAATACAAAAATAAAAGGATGACTATGATCTACGTAAGAACATGTTACGTAATTTTCATATTTAACCATTAACATTTTACAGAAGATACACTTTCACTACCTCAATCCATTTTAATAAAATAATAGTTGAAGAAATTCCACATACTCTAACTAGTTCTAAAAGTTTTTCCATTTAAAATCGTGAATGTTTATTACTCATTTGAGGAGAGCACCTGATTTCAAAAGGAAAATTCACATACTCGGAGAGTCCATTTTCTAGAATCAACATGATATTTTGTTGAATATAAAATCTACGAATCCCAGAAGTAATTCCAGCGAGTGTTTATTATAAACTAGCAGGCTGAGCCCGCTGCGCTGGGCCATTTTTCAAATAAAACTTCAATCAAACTACATACCAGTTTTAATCATGCAACTATTAACCTAGGAAAATAACCTCGATAACTAATTCAAATAGAAAACTTAACCTCTAGTTTTCATTCAATAAAATCTTCCCAATCATCCGTAATCGGATCCACAACCAAGTTTGATGTGAAACGTTAGAAATGTTCGTAACGGTATGGCTAAAAAATGTACCAGAGTTAGCTACAAAACAGGGTTAATTACGCTCCAAACTAAATTCCATTAAATAATGTCAAATTGCTGTTGATTGATTTTTAGATCTTTCACTATCAAAACTCTTTGAAAATGATAAGTAAAGTTAGTTATGTAAAATTTTTAGTAGTGATCTTTTTGGCAAACCGAAGATTTTTTTCGCATTTCTCTAATGAGCGTAATAAGACGGAGAAATAAGCATGCTTTTATTTTCAAGACGTCATTATTCATCAGTTTGTTGCCTAAATAAAACTAAAAACGTTAATTTGTGACTATGATCAGCTGCTCGGGCTGTGCATCAGCCAAAATTTCTTTATAATGATTGAAATTTTATTTGAATCTGAGGTACTTTTTTTTAAAAACCTAGAGTAAATGAACAAATATTGTTCCATTGGCCACCTTTGGCATTTAAAAGGTTTTTGTACATTCAAAGTAATGCTTTTCTAGTGATAGTAAAATAAACCTAAAATTTGTCACTACTATCAGCTGCTCGGGCTGTGCATCAGCCAAAATTTTATAATAATTGAAATTTTAATTGAATTTGAGGTACTTTAAAAAAAAAAAACCTAGGCTAAATGAACAAATATTGTTCCATTAGCCACCTTTGGCATTTGAAAAACTTTTTTTGTACATTCAAATTAATGCTTTTTTAATGATAGTAAAATAGCTGCACATGAAAAATATCTATTAGTAAATCTTCTTTAGTCCGTTTGCTCCATACTAAAAAAACATAAATTTACTAATCGCTAATTACTAAAAGTACAAATTTTGTGTAATCTTCTAAAAACTGATTTATCGTCCACGGTTCCTTTCAAATATAAATGAATCTTCCGACACTATACAGTAAATTCGCCAATTGTTAGGTGGCTGATTATGGAAGATTCATTCAATATCTTTTTATAACATTTCAAAAAGAAGGGAAGATATGAAAAAAACAATAAATGACGAATGGAATGGAATATCGAAAAGTGATTTCAGAAAGCAATTTTTATTGCAAAATGTCTTTTTCCGTGATAGAAATAACGCATAATTGCTTACATTTTCTTAAGAATAATCTTTACTATCTAACATTACAAGCATTGAACATTTGTAGAAGGGAAATTGGCGATATGTTTTTTTATTTAAAAAAAAAAAAGGACAATATTAGCTAATCTGGCTTCGAGGTTATAAAAGTCACAAATTTGGAGAAAACAAACCGACATGCTTTCGCAGTAAAGTATGATGAGAAATTTTTTAAATGTCTAAAATTAAATTATTTTACAGTATGTATGTGCGTGTGTGGGAGACATTAATACTAAAATTAAAATATCTGACTCCATTTTTAAAACATTAATTGCTATTTATATATTGTACATTTGAATTTTAAAAAATACTCAAAAGATGCTTTCGTACACTTGCAAAATCACCTTTATTGTAAACATCGCTTGAACCCAATTCACGCTTACATCTTTTTGGCTTAAAATCAAATTGTTTGGCGACAAAAGTGAACTCAAAAATCACAAATAAACATATAACATGTAAATCATAAGTACCATCATTTTTACAATTACATCTGCTAGTTTCGTCTGTAAGTCACATGATGGAAGAGTTAGAAATAAAAAAGAACAAATCAAAAACAAAATTGTTACCACAAGGAAGGTCTCCTTAAAGCGCATACTCAAATTATTTTGAAAAGAAAAATGCTTTTAAAACTACTCATGTGTGTAGTAAAACATCAGTCAAATTTGGCGGTGGAATCCCAGTAAAAATCTATATATATTTGAGTATTTGGCACAAAAAAGACGAACGTTCCACGCTATTTTTCTAGCCAACACATTTCCATCCCAAATGCAAGATTTTTAAATGCATTTGAAAATTGCTTGTTAAATAAGTGTTTAAATGCCTAAAACTCAATGAACTTAAACGAAGGATTAGCATGTTATTTTTTATCTTTAAGCGTATATAATATATACAAATTGCGTGTTGCAGTAGTTATTTAATTTTACATGGCTTCACCAGCTGGAAATGTTTTAAGGGTTACTATTTGATTATTCATTCAACCAATTTCGCCAAATTATATAAATTGCCAAACTGCTCGCCAAATTATACAAATTGACAAAATTTTTATTTTAAACAACGAAAGAATAAATAAATTTGTAAACATTAGTAAAATTACAAATAGAAGTGAAATTAAAAATCACTTGATGACACAACAAACACGTGTACTGTGTTTAATGTCAAGTGAATGTAAAATTTACGATCAGCTATTATTGGCATTTATCTTATAGTTTGGCGATAGTTATTTTGTCGACGGGATAATCAAGTAGTACCATTTTAAATTTGTTTTAAAAGTAGCTGGCTAATTAAAAATGCTACCATTAAACATTTTATATTAAATACTTGTTTCCATGGCAACAATAACCTTCATTTCTTGTTTCTGACACTAACAATATCGAAGTCAAATTGCCAATGTTCCAAATCGGACATTAATTTTGAATTTGGAAAAAAATTTAATAAACTGAAATTTTGTTTTAAACCGCATAATTACGATAATAAAATTTTAATATATACACATATAAAAGTATATGACAAAACTGTAGTAATAAAAATGTATTTATTATGTAAAACTTAATCTAACTATCTTCGTATGAAGAGTAGAAAAAGGTTTTACTTAAAAATTATTTGTCATAAGAAAAAGTATCATTCAAAATTTTATTGTGCTGCCAACCAGCATTAAATCGCCAAAAAAATTAAATTTTCATTATTTTTTTACAAACACTAAATCGAGGTTCTGCGGATTTTTTTTATAAACATATTATATGTCACGAGAGGAATATTCTATATATTCCTCATGAGAAGAATATTATATAATTTTTTCAAATATTTCTGAGCATGCACTTATTGAAACTTCCTTGATATCATCCTATCAATTTTTCAGATGCATTTTTCTTAACCTGACACAAAAGATAAAGAGCCAAATCTTTTCAATTGCAATATTTTAACTGAGTAATTATTTAAGCATTACGAACATTCCCTTTCATGTTTAAATTAAATATTTTTGTTTTTTAATATTATCACTCATTAAAACGAATTTTTTTCTTCCTTCTTTTTTTTTAATTAAAATTAGTAACAGTTTTTTCTTTTATGTTTTGAGGTGTAATAGCTGTTTCAATTTTTTTATCAACGATAAATTTTGCCAAGAAATAAAATGGTAAACCTTATCATCCAAAATAACAGAACTTTCCGTCATAATTCTATAACTAATATAGGTAGAATGATGTGTTATAGCTTAAAACCTTCCCTGAAACGATACCTATCTAATGGTATAAGTCCAGAAGCAGAATTTTCTCTGTCAGTCTGCAGCAAACTAAAATTTATCTGCGACCTAACAATGCTAGACTAAGCTTACTATCATACGAAATAATATAAACCCATAAAATAAGCAAAATTTGCATTTATAAAGAAACTATAATTAAAGGATAACACAAAAACCATAAATCTAGAGACTTAAAGTAAATTTTAGCTATTTTTTAACCTCAGCATTTCTTTTTAAGCTTGTGGATTGATCTGCAAGGTTTAAAATAATCTGCAGCGCCCGCTTCAGTGCTGCACTGTTTCTGCTACTGGGGGTATAAGTTCCGTAAAAATCTGTGCAGTAGAACTCGAAATCTAGGCGTTTGGAATGAAATTTCCGATTGGATTTTATATATATAATAGATGATGTACATTTTAACAGTCACAATAGGCAGATTTTAAGCATTGATCACAATGAGAACAACTTTTTATTATTCAATTTATAAAATCCACATTCACAAGGATAGTATTTATGCATTATATGTACCCAGTGACACTATTAAATAAGTAATATATAAAATGTAGATCTTCAAAATATGTGGTTAGTAAAATTTAAAATGGCATCGGGTCAATTTATAACCAGATTGTGTCCCATTCCACATGTAGATGAATGTTTTTCATCTCATGAATATTTATCCAATGTAGACTACTTAGGTGAAAATTTGGTGGATTTCGAGGGAATTCTCCAGCTTGATTTGGTTCTGTGATAAAACAGATTACTTTTAAAATTACTTTTAATTAAATACTTTAATTTTATTTTAAATTTAAAATTAAGACAGGGCACGGCCAACCGCATAATCGAAACTACTTTTATTTCAACGGCCGGCCTGTCATAAAAATCACAACTACGCTGTTTGGCGTCCAAAAGAGAAAAAAGATAGCTTGATGCTAAAATGACGCTTAAAAAATGGGATAGAAATGCTGCCATTAGCTGCGGCAAACGCTGCCACACGGAGAAGTTCAGAAGAAATACGATTCGCGATATGCAACGACGCAATCTTTACTTGCATGTTGCAAAGAAATTAACTAAATGCACATCGCGAATGCTGTTTGGCCGGGGAATCGCAAAGATGGGGTATGCAAAGGAATTTTTATGGATGAAGCAGCGTGGGTGGTAAATACTTTTGCCGAAAAACTTAGCATGGCATCTGAAGTACGTCGAATTTGTTGTTTTCTGACAGAATGGAAAAATGGCATAGTTTAAAAAATAGCGTGTTTTCTGAATTGAATAAAATGGAGGGAAAATTGCATTTTTACTTTAAACATTTTATTTTTTCACAAAAATTATCAAAATTTTTCATAGAAATAAGATAATATTATTGAAATCGTTAAAAGGGAGATAATTAACGAAATATATATTTTTTATTGGATAAGTTAAGAGATTACATTTTTGTTATTTTGTGGGGAGTATATAATTTAGCAGACTATCGTTTTTATGGTTGATAAGAATAATTAGGTTGAAGTTAAATATTAAAATTTGAATAATTAATATTAATTAACTAGTTAAATATTTTAAAGTTGCCATCACCTAACACACTAAGGTGCATGACATTTATTGTTCATATACAGAGACACACAAAATAATTCGGTTAAAGGACTGACAATAATTAATAATTACTGGAAGTGCATTTTCAGCTGTGGTGTGCATTTTTAAACTTATCTAATTTTTAGTGTATTAATTAGTGTATCTATAATAATAAGGAAAGAAGTTTGTGTGTGTGTTTCTGTTTGCATTGTTCTGAAGTGACCATGGCATACAGAGCTACAAAATTTCTGGGGAAGATACCTCCATGTATGTAGTTTTGGATCTTTTAAATAGGTTTTTTAAATTTAATTTTTTATGCAATTTATAGCGCTTTTTCATGTTTTGAGGCAATTTCTATACATTAATTTAAAAAAATCCGGTTACAATATTCTAGTATATAGTAAATTTTGTCCTCTTTTCAATAATGTTTATTTCATAAAAATCAGCCCATAATTAATCGAAATATTATTTAAAAACTCATTTAAAAGACTCATAAAAAAAAAAAAGCATTTTATTTCCCAAAATGGCCCAAAAATATCACATCTGCTGGACTTGGTTCTTGCATCTCTTCTTCCTTCTTCCCTTCCTGGCTTCACCAATATTTGCTTAACTGAGCCCTATCTAATAACTCAACTTCTATTACTAATTTCTCTTTGAAACTAATTCCACGTTAAACAATTAATTACATTAATATTTTAATTATCACCACTCACAGTTTTAAAGTTAATTTATATAGTATTGGCTACCATTATGTCTGAATAGTAATTTCAGCAAATTTCTTAAATTAGGTTACTTGCTCGGGTATCAGCCTAATTTTTGACCAAGGACTTATCTTTCCTCCTCCCCTTTATCGATTTTTGCTTAACTGAGCCCCATCTTAATAGCTCAACCCCATCAACTCATATTACTCATAGATAGCTCTTTGAAACTAATTCCAAATTACAGTAATACCTTAATTCTCACCTTTCACAAGTCTTAAAGTTAATTTATGAGTAGTAGTTACCACTATTTCTGAATAATAATAATTTCAGCAATTTCTTAAATTAAGTTCCTGGGTCAGGTACCAGTCCAAATTTTTGACCAAGGACTCTAGTACTTTTAATTAATCAGTTGTCAAAAAGCAGTGGCCACAATCAATGGACGAATTTCCTACTTTTTGTACCATGATAGGTTGACAAAACTTGTAAATTTTTTTCCCCCATAAGCAATTAAGGAAATTCCACTACCAGTCAGTGAAAGTCATGATTTTTTGTGCAACTGATTGGCAAAATCCACTATTTTTTTATAACCAGTTAAAATTTTCCTTTTTTAGTGATTAGTTATTTTGTAAAACACAAAAGTTTTTTCAAAACTATTTTTCACCTAGTAAATTTCTTTGCACCTATTAATTCCAAAATTCTGATTTTGTGAAATTCTGCAGAAAAAAAAAATATATTTGCAGAAAAATCACATCATGGAAAGATGGAACATAAAGATATTTTTAACCCACCTTCCTGATATGCTAGAATTGAGGAACTTCAGAGATTGGGTTAAACTAAACCAAAATTTAATTAAAAAAAAAATTCTATAGCTGCAAGTTTCTGTATTTATTACTATACTACCATGCTTTACACTAAAATTCGGGAGATGTTGGCATCTATGCATTCTGTAGAATATAATAAATTATACTGAAAATTGACATTCTTTAAAATCTACAATCCTTGTCCCATGGCCTGCTAAGCCTATTGGTTAATCTCCTACTACCCTTGCCCCCCCTCCCATAGCAGTACAGTTTTTTTTTTTTTTTTTTAAATTCATCTGGAAATAAAACGTTTAAAGATTTGAACAACATTTTAATGTTTTACCTTAATTATAAATGAATACATTAATTTTAAGACATTTTTCTGTTAGCCTGCCACAGGTAATAAATCGCCAAATATTCTCTGTAACTCGAGTTGAAGCAACAGTCATGAAATTAGGCATGATGTTCCAGATATGTTGAATGCTTATAAAAAAGTGGGGGTTTTTTAAAAAACTATTTTTACTTTTATATTTATTTATTTTTCTCTTTTTGTAGGAAAAGACTTGTTTTATTAGTGATCACATATGAATTTAACCAGAATTTTAAAGTAGTATGTTTGCCTGATTTTTTTTTTTTTCTTTCCAGACTTTCTTAACTTTTGTAAAAATTTTCAAATTACCCTGAAATTGGAATATATTATGTTAAGGTACACAGTGCTACTTTATTTTAATTTTTTTTAATGGTCATTGTATTGTGTATAGACACAAAATTTTTAGTATATCCTCATCTCTTATGCATCAAATATGAGTGATGCTTGCAGCAGTAGACTTTAAAGTTAAGAGGGTTGATCAATAAGATCTCAAATTCCCCTCACTAATGTTAAACCTATGGGCATGTGATACATTTATAGTTAACTTCTTTACTGTGTACTCTTCTTGAAGGATGTCTCCTTTCATTTTAGCTGTGAAAATACAGTGGAATTCTGATTATCCAAGTTAATATGGACCAAGCTCTCCTCGGATAAGCAAAAAACTAGGGTAAACTGGATTTGCACAAATAGTCACCAACTAAGGAGATGAACTATAAATTTTCACTTAATTCTTTAATTTTTATGGTACTAGTAACATTTTTTTTATGTACATTTCTGTTATTTTTAAGAAATACGTCGAATGAAATTGTTTATTTGAAAAAGCCTTTGATAGATTTTTGTTTATTAAATGTCAATTTTGCTGCAGTTTTTTCTTTCTCTGCAATATTATGCTTCTGCATAGCTACCAATTTCTAAAAATTTTTTCTTATCACTAAAATTTACCAGTAAATTTTTGCCTGATTTAATCGCCGAAATCTAACAATTGCCAATGATTAAATGTGGCAAACATTTGTATTAAATTTTAGAAGTAACAAAATCGTACGAATTGGTAGCTATGTGATTCTATTAGTGTCATGAAAACTGCAGATGTAGCCTCTTCTTTCTGCTCAAAGTATTAAATAGTTTTCTCAATCGAACTTATACCTTTGGAATGGATAATTTTCTTCCGATGGACTAATGGCTTCCATTATTATAAAAAAAAATATGGCCATTTCCCCCCCCCCCTCCCCCATTTTGACCAGAAAATCAGAGTTCTAACTTTTTTTCCGGCTCCTCTTTCATCTTCACCAAACACTTCATTTATAATGGCTGTTTCATGATAATGAAAGCCACCAGTCCATCAGAAGAAAATAACTCAGTTAAAGCAGAAAATCAGTTAAGCGGGACTGGAATAATCGGGACTCTACTGTATTTCTAAAATATATACTTAACAGACCTGCCAACCTTTGAAAATGAGAAATCGTAGCACACGAAATTAAAATTAATCTGGAGGTTGGTTGGTTGGTTGGTTTTCGTGTTTCTTTTGACATTCGTAAAAGGAATAAGGTTTCAGTCTTTAAACTCAATACATTAAATTTTTTCCTCTGAAAATTCACGTTTTTACCATGATCCTTTGACAAAATTGATTTTTTTACACGGTCATTTGTCGAAATTTGCAATACTTTATTGCAACCGATCGGCAAAATTTTCGATATCTTTTCGCGACCAATTAACAAAATTCACTATTCGTTTCCGTGACCTTCTGACGAAATTTGCAATATTTTTCCCTCGATAGTTTATCGAAATTCGTGATTTTTTGCACACTCTTTTTACGACATTCACAATTTCTTTCTGAACTCTTAACGAAATTAGCGATCAATTGAAGAAAATCACTATTTGTTTCTCAGATCTTTGACGAAATACTCGATATTTTTACACAATCATTTGAAGAAATTCTCATTTTTTCCACGATCGACTCACGCGATCGAAAATCGCGGACTTCCAAGAAATTTCAAAATATAGGGGAGAGTTGTACAAAACCGGGTAGGCAGGTAAAACTGGGTAGTGCTGGTTCCTCCTTAATTTGAACTTTTGCAGCCCAGATTCCCCCCCCATGAGCATTTATGTCTGAATTTTTGGACTAATGACCAATTTTTTAAAACTTTCGGAAATGAGTACTTTGAAATTTTGGAACAGAATCACTCCTGAAAAATATGCTGTGCGGGATAAAAATCGCAACTAGAAACAAACAAGTAAGAAAAAATCATGCGTCAAGCATAGATTATGAAACACTTTCCAACACATTCAGAATAATGTAACAAAACTGCATTGTTTAAAAAATTTAAATATTACATCTAATTCAACCATATCGAAAAGCATAATACATTTCAGAACCCAATTTCAGCTGTTCCCATCCACAATCGGAAAATTATGCGATTTGCAGCCCTGTATATGATTTATAGATTTGAATCTATTAGGTACATGCAGGCCAAAATTTAGTTCACTTAAGAGTTACATATACTTCAGTTGAAAATTTACCTTCAGCAATTTCCTCTAATAAGGAGAACGGTACGTGAATACTTTTGTGGAGCCCTGTATTTGAGGTACGGAATTTCTATATAACGAGTAAGATGCAAAAAATTAATTAAACTTAAAAGCGCATACCGAATTTTAAACCGTGCACTCCAGCAATTATTACTCAAAGACAGTACTGTATTGTAACCGATTTCTTTTGTGTGTCCCTGTAAAGGAATAAAAAATGCTATGATTGTCCTAGTCTAATGTGATCGCAGTGAAATTCAGTGATTTATATCAGTTTCAATACATTTGAAATAGCATAATGTCATTGAAATACTATGCAAACAATTTTTCCCCATATACCATAATGTGATGGAATACTTTTGAGTGCCCCTGTAAATGTACGATTAATCCTACATACTTCATATACAATACCAAACATGCTTTGGGGGCCCTAAATAACCTTTATCAATTTCATGAAAATCCGAGTATATTTACGGGAGTTATTCCCCATATACCATAATGTAACGGAATACTTTTGAGTGCCCCTGTAAATGAACGATTAATCCTACATACTTCATATACAATACCAAACATGCTTTGGTGACCCTAAATAACCTTTATCAATTTCATGAAAATCTGAGTATATTTACGGGAGTTAGAACGCAGACTGACGGCCAGACAAACCGAATGCATTAAACACTTTTCAACTTTGTTGGAAAGTGTTAAAAATGCGTTTGTGTTTTTTGCAAAAAATCGTAGTTTAAGACCGATTTTCATAGCATCGTAGTTTATAGTTCCAAATCGTAGCAACTACGATTTTTTCGTAGCAGTTGGCAGGTCTAACTTAATTTTATTGGAAGTGTTAAGCTAATTATAAATTAGGTATATGTTTTAGAAATATTTTTACAAGAGAGATCCTCTCAGAGCAGTGCACAGAAAAAAAGAAATTAAAAATATTAATTTCCTCTGGAGATATTTTGAAAATACCAATGCATTACATGCCCATAGTTTTAACATTACGGAGGAGAATTTGAGATCAGACTGGCAAACCACCTTGATGTGGTTGGATAACAATATAAGGTTATCACAAAAAGCACTCTTTACTACCTACTCGCTAAAAACGCACCAACTGGTGTTGTACATGATAAGTCAGTTTTCTATTTAATTAAAAAATTATTTGTTTCTAAGTTACATTATGAATGATTTATGTTTAAATATTGCTGCTTAGATTGAGCCAATTAATTTTATTTCAGAGCCAAGTTTAGGTACTTACAGCAGTGTGTTAAATATCTTCATTAATGAATGTAAGTATAAAAAATTTCATAATTTGAAATAGCTTTATAATTTATTTCAGCATTTCAATGTGTTGATTATGTTTATATTTTAAGCTGTTCCATACGTATGTTTATTTTTACAGATTCTGTAAAACTAGGTATTCTGTATGAAATAATTAGCAAACTTGAAGGACTGGAATTAACTGCTAGACATCCATCTGATGGTACTATAATATTCCTTTTCATTTATACATTCTTCTTTCAAAACTTAAATTATTTGGTAATTTTTTTTTCTTTTTTCTAGCATCTTTTTTCATGAATGCTATGGAGAAGGTAATTTTATTGTTTGTTATTGTTATGAATAATTATTACAAGAATTTGTCATGTTACTTTTAAAGAAACAAATAACCAATATTGGTTAATTTTTCAGTGCTTTAGATATGCACAAGATAAAGATCTTGCCTATCGCATTAATAACATTGTAGAGTATCGAAACAATTGCAAACTCCTGGGGAATGCCTTTTCCGAAAATGTATATTTGTAAGTTCTTTTTCCTTTTTAACTTAAATATTTCTCATGAAATGGTACTGTCATGAAATAATATCTATAGAATTAAATAAAATGCAAAATATGAAAAAGAATTATCTTCCTTGAAGTAATGTTCAATTTTTTTTTTCCAACCGAGTCTCCAAATTACTTAATTTTAGTTCATGGTTATTTTAATGTTATGTTTTTTGCACCTTCGATGGAGGTTTAACAGGGGTTGCAATCCAATGAATGTACTCCTTAAGCACCTGCGTTGACTTGACTTGACTAGACTAATGTTCAATTTTAATTTCAGTTTTTATGAAAATGAGTCAAATAAGATTCATAAAAATTGCAATACATAGTGCATTGTGTTATCCTAACTTTCCTTCTTAATGAAAGCCTGTTATCATTATGCAATACAATTGGACTGTGTTTAATAATTTGTTTTTTTTTATTTTCCCACCTTCTAGCAACCCTAAAAATGCTCAGATATTCTTGCATTTTATATATAATGTTGAAATCAACTGTCACTCATTCCTCTTGTTCTTTTTATCAGTTATAATTCTTTTACATGGTGTCAAAGGAATTCATATACATTGCTGACAATTAAAAAAAAAACTGTTGTTTCAAGTCCAAATACTCAGTCATTAGGCAGTTACTTTTTGGTGTGAATTATAATGGTGATCATATAAACTTGCCATAGTTTTTTCACAATTGAAAAAAAAAACAACAATTCAATGAACAACAAAAGAATTTCTGCTAATTGTTTTCAAGATAAAGTAGTACTCTGCTGTCTAGTTTATATTTAAAGGCTAGACAAAATGAGGGGCTTGGCACCTCTATAGTTTGTACTTTATTTGTAATAGAAACAAATATCTTGTTTGTGTGGAAGACCATAGTATATCTGTGTACCATGTTAAACTCAATAAAAATTAACTCTTTTTGATGAAAATTGTTCATTTTGCTTTGGTAAAACCAATTCAATTTTGCTGAAAAGTTTAATGCAAGCAATATAATACTTTTCACTGGTCAATCTTGGTGAAATAATTTTCAAACATTCAAATTACAGCAAATCCATTGTTAAATCTAAGTGTAATAAATAATTATTTAAACATTACCATCAAGGGTACCTCAGGTTTTTATAATTCTCAATCCAATGCTCTTTGTGAATTTTCTGAACAGTATTATTCTTTTCTCAACTAAACTAACAAGGAGACGACCAGACATTCGGGTCACTAGCTAGTAGAAGACTAAAAGTAGAAAATAGCTTTGAAGTAATTAGTTGCCAACTCCCAAAAATAAAAAAAATAAAAATGAATTTTAAATTTTTGAATATATTGTTACATCTACTTAAAATGTTTAGTCACATCAGCAAGGAACCTCTATGGCTGATTGGTCAGAGCAGTGTGCTTGAGTCTGCGAAGTATGGGATCAAAACCCATGCTCTCCTTTTACTTCAGATTTTAATTTTTATTTGTTTAATAATACTTCATCAGTTTTTTTATACTTTTCATGATAATTGCAATGTTTTTGATGAAACTAATTTTGATACAGCAGACTAGAGGCCTGTACAGGCCAGAATTTCCAGGCCTGGGCCTGGCCCGATGAAAAAATTAAAAGTTCGTCCCGAGCCCTGTCCGTTTACATTTTCACAGTTTATGGCCCGGCCTGGCCCGTACAAAAATTAGTCAAAACAGGCCTGGCCTGTGGAAAAAATCAATTAAATGAGGCCCAACTCAATTTCTACAAAAAATTCCGGTTTTTCTAAACATGCAATTAAGATTCTTTAAAAGAATAATACTATATACATGAAACGATAAAAGCTAAGCCCCTTTTTAAAATCCCCTTTTTGTCCCTTTTTAAAATTTAAATTTAGAAATTAAAACTTTTAAAAGGCTTTTGTAATTGTGTCTCAGTTGAGTGAATGCATCTGCCCCTGTTAAATTAACTTTCCCGCATCACATCTTATAACTTTTAAAGATCGTTTTGGCACATCTCATAAGAGTATTTTTGCTGAATAAGTGCAATTCGTAAGTCTTGCTGCATTCGATCGGCCAAACTCAAACCACAGCCTTTATCCCGGGCAGTCAATCATTCAGCTAACGACCAATTATAGTTTAAAGACGCCTCCTTTGCCTTCAACGACCCCTAGCAGGAATAATGTGAAATACAGCATATTTATACCGATGCACAGGTCCCCGGACAGAGCTTTTTACCATCAAAAGAATGCACTAACTCCACGTCACTCGGCTCTCTTAAGTATCGCTTTGCGGTACACATAATTCCCAAGCCCGATGTCCATAAGGTAAATTAGCAGCTCTCAAGCCACTAGGGGCCTGATTTCTCAAAAGGATGTAACAAAGGAACAATAAATCAGGTCCCCGGAAAAACTGTGTCTTTATTGGAATAACTACTGTCTGAATCTGACTTTGAGTTCCCGGATACCACTCACGGCCTGCGACTACCTAAATATGCCAGAAGTTCCGTGGGTTCGCTCAGAAATCGGCACGCATGCATCCGTGGTTCGTGCCCCTGCCCCTATCGGCCGGACGCTGACCGACGCCACAACAAAAGATATGTAACTGGAGTAGCGGCGAATTCGTTACATACATATTTTGGGGATAATTTTATAGTATATTTTTAAATTACTATGTGTTCACAAGACAAAGACAGAAAATACACAATAGTAACATTAATGATTACTTAGGGTCTTAGGCATTTTAACATTCAAATAAGAATTCATTAAAAAATTAATGTAGTTTAGAATTTAAAAAAAAAAGGGAGGATTAAAAACATGATAACTTTTGATGCTCTATTGATGTTGTCAAACTAGCATCGGTTCGGAATGCACATATACACTTATTCTTGCAAAAGTCATCTTCATTGAAAATGGCTCGTATTTTATCGCCTTCAATTAAGTTTTTTTATCGGCCCGTTCAATTTTTTCGCAGGCCCGGCCCATTGGAAAAATTGTTCTAATTCTACCGGCCTGTTTGAAAATTCACCTTCACTTTGCCGGCCCGGCCCGTACAGGCTTCTACAACAGACTCCCTCAAATCCACACAGCTTGGGGCCAGACTTTGTGTGAATTTCTGGTCATTGATTTGTTTACATTTTTAAACAGTAGTTTGAATATAATAATGCAATCTAAATTGTAATGAATGCTTACAATATAGTAAAGTATTAAAGTAAAGTAATAAACTAAAATAATGAAAATTAAGAAAATTTTAAAAATAAATAAATTACTAAAAGTAAAGGCATGTAAATAATTAATAATGCATAATTAAATATGCATAAAAAATGAGATAATTTATCTTGATTTATTCAATACAATTCACCTCATACAGGTACCCTACTAATGCACATCAAAATCATAAAATAAGGAAGTTTTATTTCAAGTTTAGCCAGGCTTAATAACCAAAAAAGTTTGATTAATGCATAAATATATTTGGTTAAAAGATTGTTATTACCAGTGATATCAGCAATATCTTGAATTTTTTCAGAAATAAATTTATACTTCTTTCATGAAAAAGCATGAGTTCAGTCATGTTAATGAGAATTACATATTAAAATGCATACGAAATGATATAAAAATAAAAAAGTCTGTAATTTTGTTCCTACATCTGAACTGAAAGTTTCATTGTTTACATCTGCGTTGATGTGTGAATTTAGGTATTTGTGGATTTTAATGTTGCAGATTTAAGAGAATCTACTGTGTTAACAACACTTGTCAGATTTATTTCAGTTATTAAGT
Organism: Maratus speciosus; assembly: GCA_963932465.1. NCBI lineage: Eukaryota > Metazoa > Arthropoda > Arachnida > Araneae > Salticidae > Maratus > Maratus speciosus. Next base: position 514,382,435 of record OZ010795.1, read on the forward strand.
ACTTATTTAAATTAGATAATATGAACTCTTTAAATTCTGTTAAATTTTTACATTATAGTGTTTTTACTATTTAATGTTTCATATCAATGCAGTATTATTAAATAGGTTTACTTTTTGAAGCAGGTAGAAAATAAGAACTGCATAAAAATATCTGTTTGTGCAGATAATTTTGCCAAATCTTATATTATAATGCGAGCAAAAATTGTGCGTGTATGTGTGTGTGTGTGTGTATGTAAATTTTATTTAAAAAACGGCTTGAATGATTTTGACTAAATTTTGCACCCTAGCATTTTCGGGTGCAAAAAGACCATTGGGATGGGTCATGTCTTCGAGAAAATTCGATTAGTGGGTCATTATGGGTCAGGGTCAAGCTAATTATACGTAAAAAACGGCTCAAACGATTTTGACTAAATTTTGTATCCAACCATTTCCCGGTACGAGAAGACTATTGGAATAGGTCACATGTTCGAGAAATTTTGATTAGTGGGTCATTTTTGGGTCACTGCGGGTCAAGCTATTTTTATCTAAAAAATGGCTCTAACGATTTTCACTAAACTCTATATTCTACAGTTTTGGATTACGAGAAGAGCATTGGGCTATGTCACATGCTCGAGAAAATTTGATTAGTGAGTCATTTTTGGGTCACTGTGGGTCAAGCTAAGTTTATCTAGAAAATGGCTCTAACGATTTTGATGAAATTTTGTATTCTATCGTTTTTGGGCACGAGAATATCATTGGGCTAGATTTAGATTGCATGTTCAAGAAAATTCGATTAGTGGATCATTTTGGGCCACAATAGGTCAGGGTCAAGCTAATTGAATCTAAAAAAAGGCTCAAAACATTTTCATAAAATTTTGTAATATACCATTTCTGGGCATGAGATGATCATTGGGCTAGGTCAGATGTTCGAGAAAAATCGAGTAGTGGGTCATTTTGGGTCACAATGGGTCAGAGTCAAACTAATTGAATCTAAAAAAATGCTCAAAACATTTTGTCAACATTTTCTAATGTACCGTTTCTGGGTATGAGATGACTATTGCGCTAATTCCCTTGTTCGAGAAAATTCGATTAGTGGGTCATTTTTGGGTCACTGTGAATCAAGCTAATTGTATCTAAAAAAGGACTCAAACGATTTTGACAAAATTTTGTACTATACTGTTTCTGGGCACGAGCAGACAATTGGGCTAAGTCACAAGTTTGAGAAAATTTGATTAGTGGGTCATTTTTGGGTCACTGTGATTGTATCTAAAAAAAGGGGGCTCAAAACATTTTGACAAAATTTTGCATTATATCGTTTTTGAGCATGAGAAGACCATTGGGCTAAATCACATGTTCGAGAAAATTCGATTAGTGGGTCATTTTTGGGTCACTGTGGGTCAAGCTAATTTATCTAGAAAACGGTTCAATCGATTTTGTATAAATTTTGTATACAACCGTTTTCGGGTGCAAGAGGACTATTGGGCTAGGTCACATGTTTGAGAAATTTCATTTAATGGGTCATTTTTGGGTCGTTGTGACACAAGCTAATTTCATCTAAAAAATGGCTCTAACGATTTTCACTATACACTATATTCTACAGTTTTGGATTACGAGACAACCATTGGGCTAAGTCACATGTTCGAGGAAATTCGATGGGTCATTTTTGGGTCACTGTAGGTCAAGCTAATTTTATCTAGAAAACAGTTGCAATGATTTTGACTAAATTTTGTATCATTGTTTTCGGGCTCGAGAAGTCCATTGGGCTAGGTCACATGTGCAAGAAAATTCGGTTAGTAGGTCATTTTGGGTCACAGTGGGTCAGGGTCAAGCTAATTGTATCTAAAAAAACAGTTCAAAAGATTTTGACAAAACTTTGTATAATACAGTTTCCGGGCATAAGACCATTGGGCTAGGTCGCATACTCAAGAAAATTCAATAAGTAGGTCATTTTGGGTCCTAATGGATCAGGATCAAGCTAACTGTATCTAAAAAGCGGTTCAAACGATTTTGACAATTCTTCGTATTATACTCTTTCTGGGCACGAGAAAACCATTGGGCTAGGTCGCATGCTCAAGAAAATTCTATTAGTGGGTCATTTTAGGTCATAATGTGTCAGGGTCAAGCTAACTGTATCTCAAAAAGGTTCAAATGATTTTAACAATTTTTTTATTATACTGTTTCCCAGTATGTGCAGACCATTGGAATAGGTCACATGTTGGATAAATTTCGATTAGTGGGTCCTTTTTGGATCAACGTGGTTCAAGCTAATTTTATCTAGAATATGACTAACGATTTTCAGTAAATTTTGTATTTCATCGTTTCAGGCTTGAAAGGAGCATTGAGTTAGGTCGTATGTTCGAAAAAATTTAATTAGTGGGTCATTTTGGGTCTCTATGGTTCAATTTCAAGCCAATTGTAACTAAAACAGCAAGAATGATTCAGTGGGAATAATATATCGAGATAAACACAAAGCTAATTTTGACCGAGCTTAGCTCGGTCATTCCTGCTTGTATATATATATATATAGGAGTATTTCAACTGTGAATTGTTGTGAAGAATGCAAAACATATTATATGATGCAAAAGGTCAATGTGGAAGGCTTTTTTTTTTTTTTTTCATGTAAAAGATTTAATAATAATTCACTATTTTATTTTAAATTGTGTATCAGCATTTATATATGGTAAAAACATCATAACAAAAATAATATATAATTAAAAAATATATATATGGGGCATTCTCACAATCTTTTGACTTTTGAGAAAAAAAATCTGGCGAAATTAAACTTGCTAAAATAACATTTTAATCTGATAGACCAGCATTTCTTAAACTGTGGTCCGCGGACCCCTGGGGGTCCGCGAGCTTACAGTCGGGGGTCCTCAGGGCCAGTGTGTCTTTTTTTGGCAGGAGTTTCTGCATCTGCAGTTGTGAATAAATGCAGGACTAGAACTTCTAATCTAGGACTATTAATAAGCATAAAATAAACACCTAAATCTAAATCTTTCGAGGGAGACATTTCAATGCTGGGGAACGGAATGCCATCCTTCTCCTCCGCTCTACCTTCTGAATTCATCTCTGCGAAAGATAAACATTTTTACCCAATTTTATTCCCCTCGCGCTTTACATATGCATTCTGTTTCGCGCTGTCATAGTAGCAATCGCATAACCATACGTCATCTTATCAAGAAACGCGAAAGAAAGGTGGAAACGGTAATGGGTGAATTCCAGCCATTGTCATTTTTAAGAGCACTGCTTGTATTTTAGTCTCTCTTGTTACATACTTACATTTTTTTTAAATTCATGATATGAATGAGTGGTTAAAGATCGGTAAAATAAAACATAAAGAAGAGATGGAGTCATATATATTTGATGATGATTTAATACCTCACAATTAAACAGCAAAAAATTACTGAAAAGGAAAAAAAAACGTAAATACTCTGAAAAATATTTAGCAAAGGAATTTACGAGAACCTGTGTTAATAATGAAGAATAGCCTGTTTGTGTTATGTGTCATGATATGCTGTCAAATAAATGTATGAAATCAGCAAAACTCCGTAGATATTTACAAACTAAACATAAAGCTTATTTAAACAAACTAACAGGTAAATCACCAAAAAACAATGTTTAAACACACAATAAATAAGCTAAGCAATGTGAACATAACCTGACGTATATGTTTCGTGAGTACTAGGACTCACATCATCAGTGTATAAAATCAATATAGAAAATCAGTATCCCTCATCTACATGCAAGCCGAAAACTCAAATACCAGTAAACACAGCACCGAAAGACCATCAAGTTTCAGCAACTAATTAAATCAAAGCGAATTGAAGCATCATACTGATTTGATACATTGATTTTATGCACTGATGATGTGAGCCCTAGCATTCACGAAACGTATCGTCTGATTATGTTCACATTGCTTAATTTATTTATTGTATGTTTAAATGCAGTTTTTTGGTGATTTAGTTTTCCACACAAGTTTTTAGAAACAAACTGGTTTTTTTTCTTTTTAAGAAAGTTAAAAGCACCGAAAACAAGGCAAAAACTAATTGAAAAGATCGTAGGTGTTTCCAATAATTAAAATGTAGTTTTTACCTCGTATGGCGTATCTTTGATGAGAGCAAAGATACCCGCATCTTGATCTGCAAAACCTCATACCACTGCAGAGCATTTAATTCTACCTGCTGCTACAGCAACGATCACAATAATGCTAGGAGAAAAAACAGCAAAGGATCTAAATTTAATTTTATTATCTAATGATACTGTTAAGAACAGAATCACCGACTTACGTGAAAATATTGAGAGTCAGTTTATTGAACATGTAAAAATAAATCCTTATTTCGCATTACAGATGGATGAGAGTTTAGACTTTTAGCTTTCGTTTTTATGAATTTGGTGGTAAGGTATGTGAAGAATTTTTATTTTGGAAATCCACTCCATCTTAAACAGCACGTGCAGCGCTATTCCATGTTTAGACTGTTTTATTCAATAAAAAGAAATAATTTGGTCAAAATGCGTCGGAATAAGTACAAATGGGGTTCGAGCTATGAGTGAACCTATTAATGGTTTACTCAGCTTGTTTAAAGATAAAACATCTCATACAGATTGGACACGCTGTTGTATTCCCCTCTAATCACTGGTCTCGAAAAAATGCCTGAAGATGCATTCAGCGAAGTTGTTTCAGTAGTAAATTATATCTTGACTCGTCCATTTAATTCTAATGTACGTTGATATAATCTAAAATGATTATACACGTTAAAATTTAATCAAATGATGCAGATAACGCACGTAAAAACATTTGCTGGGAAGGACTATCCTGAAATTGAAGGTGTAGAGATGTAAAAGTGTAGTTTGATCTTTATAAGTGTAGAGTAAAACATATGCAGGTTGAATTAAATAAAAGACAGTTTATTATACTTCCAAAACATGCTTGACATCAGTAATAAATATCATTCATCAGAACAGACATATTGGAGAACATGATGATTGATGACGATGTTTCACAGATCAGAACGGACATTTTGTTCGATGGTATCACAGCTTTAGGATAAAACATAAAAACACAGGTATAACTTAAACAAATATTCCAGAACGTGGACCAGCCATCGTTCAGTTGCTTGACAAACTTCTTCCATTGAAGGAAGATAAAAGTGCAACTAATGAAAGTTAGAATCGTATATTTATGTAAAAAGGAACGGATCAAAAACGTCGTTTCAGGTGAACGAACCAATCAGAGAACGGCATTGAATCGATGCAAAGCAAGATTCGATGAAAAGATTCGATTTGGAAACGATATCCTAAGTCGCCATCTGGCGGGAGAAATATCATTACGGGAGTTGAAACGTAGTTGGAGGAAAAATTTTGCCGGTGAAGCACGGTAATGAAATGAAAGTAGAAACGGCAAAATGGTATAAATTACTACGGATGTTAAAGAAGTCAGAAAACTTTTATTACAGCTGGATATTGTCTAGAATCAATAGAGAGGGTAAGTAAAAGTTTAAGGAATATTTATTACTGTCATTATTTAAAAAATAAATAAAAGTAAATGAATGACTATGAAGTTGAACTTAAAAATAAAATGAGGTATGTGAAATGAGGTTTTATGACAGGAGATGATAAGAGGCAATAAGAAATGCAGTGTTTGTATCTCTATCAAAGCCCCCCCCCCCCCCCCCTCTCGTTGTCTCTTAAAGAAGAGATAACTTGTGAAAACAAGTAAACTCAAAGACAAAGGATTTAAGACTACCAATAAAGGACGGTAAGACTACCAATAAAGCCACAGTGCTTGAAATTGATATTTAAATGCTTATTTATATTCTGCAGTAAATTTCCTGTCAAAGAATTTTAGATATTCTTTCTCTAGCATACTTCTGCATGAGCAAAAACGTGAAAAAAATTCCGTCGCTGCATCTGAAGTGATTTTCTGTATCATTTTAGAAGAGGGATGGTAAAAAATCTAAAACCCAGGGACAGAGTTCAAAAAATAATATCAACCCTAAAAATGTGTGCAGGTTAATTTTTAGCTACATATTTATATAAAACAATAGTTCCAGTTTCAGAAAAAAATTACATTGAATTATTTTTATTGAAACAATTTTATCCAGACAGCTCCAAACTTCAAAATCAGCATCAGGGACACGGGACGGTAGATGAGTTTTGCATGTGTTTGGACCCCCAACATTGTCCAAAACTTATTTATCTCGTTAATATTGTTGTGCAATCATGCATTGGGATGTTCCCAAGAATATGAAATAAAAAAAACACAAAAAAGTGTATTAAATAAAATATTATTATTCAGGGACATGAAAGTTAAAAGATTGTGAGACTGCCCCATATGCAATGTGCTTCAGCAAATTTATTTTAAGAACATTAAGAAAATATATAGTAACATATTGTAAGAAATTAATTTAATTCTGTTCATAAGATATTTATGCTTCATCAATGTTGTGATTAAAAATCTTTTTTTAAATAAAAGGTTTAGAAACTCTTTTTATCAGATTTTAACAAATATTGTATTTTAATAAATAAATCTGAACATTTTAAGAATTTTAAAACTCATTAATGCACATCTTAAAACAAATTCAGCAGTACTTTTTATTTTGAAGTAACAGTAAATAATTAATCATCTCAAGCTTCCATCTCTCCATTGAAATTTTTGTTTCCTTTTACAAAAGAAAAAGGAAACAAAAATTTCAAAAAAAAAAAAAAAATTGTCTGCTATTGAAAATAAAGTTTATCTAGACTTTACTGATTTTGTGATATACGGTTATTGAAATGAATGATGCAGTTCCGAAATATGTATTGTATAGCAAGTTTTTACAGTTTGGAGTGAACGTCAATAATTTGTAATGACCTTAATTTATTAAAAAAGTGCAATTCTTATCGTAATTCTGGGAACAAGTTTTTGGGAGAATTCAGAAAAGGAACTTTTAATCAATGTCATCTGTGTTCTGAAAATTCCAATGGCACAATATTTATTTTATCCCCAGTGTGTCCAGTATGCACTACTCCACTGGACTGGAATTTTCTTAAAATATACCCGGAAAAGTCAAGGAATTTAATTCTTCTGTATGAATAGCAATCTTAAGAAAAGAAATTTAATTAAGATAAAAATAGATTGTGAAACAAATCCTTAATTTTTTAATTCTCTTATCACGTCAAAGTTTTGACTTTCACAAAATTTTAAATAAAAAAATTATGTAGCCATCATGCAAGTTAGATCTTAGTCCCTATAGTGATTTTATAAAAAAAAAAAAAAAAAAAAAAAAAAAAAAAAAAAAAAAAAAAAGTTCGTTTATATTTTTATGTAATTGTGTTGCAATTTTTACAGAATTCTAAGTTATTCTTGCAGTTCTGTATTTTATAATGCATTTTATAATGTCTCTTTTCTTTCTTTTACAGCCGAAACTTTTTCAGATTATTAATCGAGCAAGAAGAATTCGAAAAATTCATGGAAATTTATACACAGTATATTCCTAATGTAAGTTTTATGATTCCATTTTCGTTTTCTTCTGAAATTTCTTGTTTCATAATATTCTTGTATCTTGTAGCTCTGACCTCTGAAGGAGCTAGCAACTTGAAATATGGCATGATAGTTACTCAGAGGATGTAAATGCTCTCTATGAACAGTCGGAAAAAAAATTCGAAATTTAAAAGGGTTGGAAATGAAAGAAAAGCATTCTAAAAATGTTCTAAATTACCATTTCTGTGCAATCTCAGAAAATACGAAACCGATTTAAAAAATAATGGCAGCAAATTGATGGTAACTTTTGCTGCTCCAACATAGACTATGTATATTTTATGTCTGTGTCACTACGACCTGGGGTTGCTGAAGCAAAAAACATTCTAAATTCTGATACTGAAGTGACTAACTTGAAATTTGGCATGGTAGTTATAAGATGCAAATCATATATAGGAACAGTCGAAAAAAATTTAATACACAAAAAGCATTTTTAAAATGTTCTAAATTACGATTGGTAGGCAATTGTTAAAAATAGGAACTTGAAATTTGACGTGGTAGATATTTATGCTCTCTAAAAACAATTTCTAAAAAATTCCAAATTTAAAAGGGTGAAATGAGCGAAAAGCATTCTAAAAATGTTCTAAATTACGATTTTTATGAAATCTCAGAAAATAGTAACCCGATTTCGAATGTATTGATTGCAAATTGATTGTGGCAGTCCCTGCCTTAACATAGGCTACATTTTATGTCAGTGCCACTACCATCAGGGGTTTACAGGAGCAAAAAAAAAAAAAAAAGTTCTGCATTACGATCTTTCTGATCCTGAAGTGGCTAGAAGCTTGAAATTTGGCATGGTAATTATTTATAATTTAAAGTGTAAAAATGTTTGCCTGACGTGAGGGTCAAAACAGATAATAAAATGCCTTTCCATATGGGTGAATTATAACCCAGAGAGTAACATGGGGTAATTTTTATTTACATTATTTAAATACCTTTCTTAATATAATAATTCCAAATTTCGCTTTTTTCATTGAAAATTAACAGACCTTTTTCTTATAAAATTTAACGTTTTTCTTCATTATTGCAAATAATTCAAAAGCCGTAATAATAATTTATCTATAGAAACTAATTTCATTAATTAAATTAAACTGAAATAGTTTTTTTTTTTTTGTTTTTTTTTTTTTTTAAGAATTAAAAAGGTTAATATGGCATCATAGTGGAAATAAAAAGGATATTTTCAGAATAAGTTTTTGCTTTGCTCAAATTTATGTTTTAGTAAAAAAGTTTCAAATGGATAGCTATTTTTACGCAGGTAGCGAACTTAATGAGGAATTACATAACTTAAATTTTAAAATGTATTTTCTTTCCCAAGATGAGAACTATTTATTGACCAAGTTAAATTTAGGTAATAATTCTCTTGTGTTTTTGCCACCCTTTTTGTGAGAGAATAAGGTAACAAAATTTAAGTAAAACTTTTTTTTTAATTTTTTACTGTATCACAGCTATAATATTGTTAAATATTTGCATTAAGGATTCAAGACAATTTATTTTTGCATTCATAGCATTCCTGAGTGGAAAATAGGATATCTGAATTTCAGTGAAGTTAATTTTTTATGTTTTGATTATAGATTTTTTACGTTCAGATTGGAAGTTTTTGTCCAAACTACAGCAACCTGCATCACTGCAGTGGTGAAATATTTTCAATTATGCATTGGTAAACTGCATCGCACATTGTGATGCAATACCGCATACATCAAAGCATGATGATGATACCCTCCATTAATTTTGAAATGAGTTTGTCTGAATGCAGTAGTTATTAAAAATTTTGACATAGTAAACAAAAACATAATTTGAAGAACAAAAAAAAAAAAAAAAAAAAAAAAAAAAAAAAATATTTCCTACATTGGTTAAGCCCAAAAAGGGACAGATATTAAGATATTTCATTGAATTAGTTCTACATTTAATGTTGAATTTTTGTAACAAATTAGTTAAGCCAAGTGAAGATTAAAAAATAAAAATAAAATTTGTACAATATGATACTTAAGACACCCCAAAAAATTAGATTCTGTTCAAATGAAATCGAAATAAATCTTAGACTTTTATTTTAAGTTTTGTATTTTGCATGCATCTTATCATTTTATGCACAATCATTATAAACATAATACAAAATCTGCAATACAAATATTTTTAATTAAAAACGGAAGAAGTCTAAGATTTATTCATATTTCATTTGAACAGAATCTAATTTTTAGGATGTTTTAAGTATCATATTGTATGAATTTTATTTTTATTTTTTAATCTTCAACTGGCTTAACTAATGTGTTTCAAAAATGTAACATTAAATGTAGGACTAGTTGAATGAAATATCTTAATATCTGTCCCTTCTCGGGCTTAAACAATGTAGAAAATATTTTTTTTTCCCTTCAAATTATGTTTTTGTTTAATATGTAATTGCAGTTGAAAGAAGATTGAAATTTAAAAGGTGTGAAAATGTGCAAAAAGCATCCTAAAAAGGATCTAAATTGTGATTTCTATGCAATTGTTAAAGAAAGAAAATTGAAATTTGCCATGGTACAGTAAGATATGAATTATCTCTGAGACAGTTACTAAAAAAATATTTTGAATTTTAAAAGGGTGAAATGAGCAAAAGAGTTCTAAAAACTTTTTTAATTACAACTTCTATGGAATCTAAGGAAATGCCTGACCAATTTCAAAAGTAATGGTGAAAATTGATGGTGACAGTCTATTCTTAAATGCAGGCTATATTTTTTGCCGGTGCCAAAAACAAGAGAACAGTGTAGGAGCAAAAAACATTCTAAAATTGTCATTTTTGTGATAATGAAAGGGCTAGAAACTTAAAATTTGACATTGTACTGACTTATAAGATGTAAATGATCTGTAAGAACTGTTTCTAAAAAATTTCCAAATTTAAAAATGTGAAATAAAAATGAAAAGCATTTTAATTTTTTTCTAAATTTCGATTATTTTAGAATTGCTAAAAATAAAACTTGAAATTTTGTATGGTAGCTTGTTATATGATGTAATTGCTCTCTAAGAACAGTTGAAAAAAAAATCAAAATTTCAAAGGATGAAATAAGTGAAAAGCATTTAAAAAATGCTCTAAATTACAATTTCTATTGAATTTTTAAAGATAGAAACTTAAAATTTTGCATGATATTTATAAGTTGTAAATTCTCTCTAAGGACAGTTTCTAAAAGATTCAAAATTTAAATGGGTAAAATAAGTGAAACGCCTCTTAAAAACTTTCTAAATTACGATTTCTATAGAATCTCAGGAAATACCCAACCAATTTCAAAATTTATGTTGGCAAATTCGTGGTGACAGTCTTTGTTTCAACATATGCTGTATTTTATGTCGGTGCCACTGTCACTAGAGGAGTGATAGTCTGTTAGACTAGAAGCTTGGAATATGGCATGATGGTTATTTTTAAGACGTAAATGTGTGCTAAGAATGGTTTCTAAAAAAATTCAAAACCTCAAATGAAAACTGAAATAAGCATAAAAGCTTTAAAATACATTCTAAATTATCATTTATTTAGAACTTGAGTCCTTCTCATTAATTTAAGTCTAATTTTCACCTAATGCAGTGTAATAATGAAGTTTAGTGAAAGTGTCGCTTAATTGGTAATTTTTTAATTATTCCTAACAGTATAATTTTTGCTAATAAAAATAGGCACACAAATACCACTTGGCATTATTCAACTATTATGTGAGCAAAGCCGTGGGTTTTGCTGGTACAGTATACAGATAATCATTATTAATTTTAATTGGCTGTTGTTTTCTAATTGCAAATTGCAGATCCAAAATATTTTTCATCTGAATATACATGTCTTCTTTTAATTATATATCTCCTTCTTATTCTCATATGTGATATATTTCCTTACATTACATATTTGTTTTTTATGTTTACTAATGACCAGTTTTTTTAAATCTTCTGTACATTTTAGACTTATACTCCTGAGCCATTGTTGATGCTGGATGTACTTCAAAATCTGCAATTGACTGGCTATTATAAGTACTTACCAAAATTATGCAATGGTAAGTCTTGGTTGACTTAATTTTTTTAATTCAACTTTCATAAAGTTATTTTTAGTTTCTCCACTTTTTCTTGAGGTACAGGTAAATAAGCCTGCTATAGTGTGTAGTTGATTTCTGTTTGTTTCAAATTTAGATTTTTTTGTTGTTGTTATTAGTGATGTATTTTTAGAAATTAGTAGCGAAAATATGCATATGAATGTTTATTATTTCTGTATATTACTAACAGTTAAATGGGAAATATTTTATTTAAAGTTTAATTTATTTTTTGCTTCATTCCCTGTACATTAAGTAACATGAATTTCTCCATAATAAAAGGATACACAAAAGAAATTCTTTTTGTTTTACCAGCAAAATGGATAAACATGCTAAGATAGAATTTTTCCAAAATGAGAGGGGTAAAGCTTTACGAATTACTAAAGCCCGGCTCTTTTAAGAAACCTGTCATGAGAGTCCTGTTTTTAAAATAAAATAACAAAAAAAAAAAAAAAGACTTTTGTGTCACATACCTTCAGAAATTTAAAATCAAAATAACTAACTAATTAAAAATCTTGAAAAGTTAGCACTTGAGTCATATAAATTACAGGGCTGCCACATGCTACTAAAAGCGACTATTTTCAGCATCAGGCTACTATGGCTACTATTTTAGCCCAGAATCCTTCAAAAGCGACTATTTTGGAGGGGAAAAAAAGGGGGGACTACTTTCAAATTCCAGCTACTATTTTTGGGAAAAAAACTGATTTTTCATCAACACAGGTCTGCTGACTCTTCCCTTTTTATATTTTTCTTCAACCCAATACCCTGTTGCAATTTATCATGACCAGCTAACCTGCTTGGCTTTTCCCGGGTCCGTGATACTATTCTTAAATGAATATTAACCCTTTAAGATCTGACATACACAATTATGTAGGTGATCCTAAAGAAAATGAAAAACATTTTCCTCTTTTTTGTACGATTTAAAGTCGAGCCTACAGAATTGTGTAGATCCTTCCTTGGCATAACCTGATATGGGATATTTTTTCTCCATCAAATATGATCCTATTAATTAGGCAAAATCACCAAAACTTATCATTTCTACCAAAAATTTTTTGGTATTTAAGGGTTAAATTTGTATTTTATATCTGTAACTCGAAATTGATGTTGTCTCAAATACGTGCCCGCTGACTGTGGGAAAAATTGGTTAATAAAAATATATCCACCCTATATATATAAAATTCTAATGAAACGAATTTATGAAAAGATTTCATGAAACGACTAAATAAACAACTGATTATGTTTCTCCTAAAATATGGAATATTTTGCGATGTAATTAACCCCAAAAATCCGTATTGATCTGCAGATGTCAAAACTGGTATTAGAATTTTTAAATTCCAATTAGTTTTCGAAATATTAATTTTTTTTCTAATTTTAAATACTTTTTTCTTATGATGGCAACTCAAATTTTAATCATAGCAGATATTTTTTTCATATTTTAGAAAAGGTTATTATTTTAAACTAATTTGGCGACCAGTTTGGCCTCCCTTAAATATATGCTAAGAAAACGTATCATGTTACTTTTATTCATAATTCAATTTGTATTTCATTATCATTTTTAATACAAAACATTTCGCCCATAGAACCCGAGATACTTTAAAATGAAATTTAAAAATATCTTGAATTATTATTCGAAAATAGTGATATGAGCTACTCATAATTTTACTTCAATGTTATAGAGTGTCATTATTAAGTTAATCATCATGTTTGGAATTGTCACTATTACAATATCTGTCATGTGGGCTAATTGCGATATTTTTTTAAATCAAGTCGTTCACTCCCCTCCCCATTTCCACAAATATATAACAAATTGAAGAAAAGAGATAATGGAGGTTCCTAATGTGAAAGAGTGGATAAAAGGCTTTCCAATGATCACATGAAGGGGTCGTAAAAAGTTAGAAAATTGCCCGCTCAAGAGACTAATGTTACGCTCCCAGAATACATCCTCCCATTTTGAAAGTTTTATATTTTATAAATAATATTTATCGGAGGACTCCATAAAATCAGATCTAAAATAATATTTATTGTAGAAAACGTTATGATTTTATAACTGTAGCCTAAATAGCGGGCCAAGCCCGCTAGTCAATATCATAACATATTTTTAATCTTTTTATATATCCTATAATAAAAAATCAGACTTAAAATTTATGATAATTAGTAAAGAAACACTAAGATTTAAATAATGTGCTGTGGAAAAGCATTTCTTTTTTCCTTTAAAAAATTGATTTTTTGATCAAATAAAAAGTTCTTCATAGATTTTTACAAAAGTTACATATTTGGATTCAGTGATAAAAAATAAGCAAAGATACATAAATTTCAAATCTATAAATGTAATATTTGTAAAAAATTTATATACCAAGAAATAATCCCAATATGAAAATTGTTTTTTTTGTTGTTGTTGTTTTTTGTTATTTTTTTACCACAGACAGACTGTCTCTCGTTTTCTGCTGCTAAAAAACTGAAAGCATTTATTTTTCATTTAAAAAAAATGATTTTTTAAAATAATTAATTTTCTAATTAACCGATTTTAAAGAAAATTACATACTTGGATTCAGCATAAAATATGCATAGATGCATAAATTTCAAATCTATAAATGCAGTATTTGTAAAAAATTTATACCCTGCGAAACAATCCCAGTATAAAAATCATCTGTGGTTTGTATCACCTTGGCAACCCTTCCCCCTCTTGTGAAGTTTGAAAAAGAATTTTCTTTGCGGTCTGATTAAATTCCCTGTTTTAGTTGAATTATGAATATCTTTTAATTAAGGTTTTTAATTAATAACTTGCCTAATTATAAGAAATTTCAAATTCTGCATCTCAGTGCACCAGGAGAGGCCTTCGACTACCCTCACAAAAATTTTCTGCCATTGCAGACAGACAGACAAACACACAGAATGAAACTTTCTTTTATTAGTATAGATTTTCAATTTGTTATCATTTCAGTATCCATTTTTTTTTTTTTTTTAATCTACAAAAACTTTTATTTGAAATGGATAAATTGCACTTTTAAATCCATAAATGTAGCTCAAAGATGCTAATCGTCCAAATTTTGGTGGGAAACTATTGATTTTCTGGTTGACTCCCACTCATACATTTTACAGCGTATATCTCCCAAATTTTTAATGCTTTTAAAAATATGTAAAATTTTTAACTGTCATATGAATTTTATGCGATTAATTCTAGATTTGTTCACTGTGCTATGTGCATTTGATTTGTTCCTAGTCTCTTTCCTCATAGCGTAAATATATTTCATACCTGAAATTTAGTAACCAATCTGAAATAAATGCCATTTAAGAATAAGATACATTTTATTAAATAAAATTTCTAGTTAAAATTGGTATATGAAATGGAGGGTTTTAAAATTATCAAAAATTGGTACTGAATTGATAACAAAATTAACTTAGCAAGGCTCAGGGATGTAAAAATTTTAAACATTATGGTGGTCAGTATTTTAATCTTTGCCAATGATTTACCACCGTGCTGATTGGCATGGCATAATTTGCTGTGTTCACAGTTTCTCTGATCACAACAAAAATCAAATGCCAACATCCATGGAAGGCTGATTAAGACAAAATGGCAGTCCTTAAGGCCTTCTTCTTATACCATCACGAAACTTTAAAGAAAAAAAAAGAAGTGGAAACATATAGATAGATGCATAGTTAGATAAATATATATATACATCTCTTTTTGTTATTAACCTCTTCCTATTCTAAAAGTAAAAAATATTGATTATTACAGGATCAAAAACGGATTAAAAGATACATAAAAAAAAAAAAAAAAAAAAAAAAAAAAAACATTAAATTGGTATTCCCATAAATCAATGGACCCATAACCTTTTAGCTATTTTGGCTTGTGTTTTATTAATCAGGCTTTGATAATAAAAGAAAATTGTTTTTTAACACAGTTTTTAAATTTAATAATAGATTTAAAATGTTAATAATAACAATTTGGAATATTGTTTATTTCTTGTTTAAACCATTGGTGGCTATAAAATCCGGCTTTATGCCAGTTATACTATTTACATTAATTTCTTGTTAAGGTTAGATCAGTTTTGCACACAAAAGTCGCACATGCCTGTTCTTTTCAAACGCATCTTTTCTGATAAAGCTATTTTTTATAGACAGGTTTCCTGCTTTAATTCATTAAAATTGTAGCTAACGCATTTAAAGTTGTAGCTTATAATAAGATTTTCTTTTAGAATTAAGGCCTGATTAAAGCAGAAGTCAATGGGCTTGTGTCTCTTGACTTATGGGAATGCCAAATTTAGGGTGTTTTTTTTCTTCGAAAAATGTGTATATTTTTAATAAGTTTTTGATCCTTAACTGATTATAATAAATAACAATTTTTTTTTTTGTTTCCAGTTGCTTCACAGTAATGCCAAGCAAAAATTCAGTTTAGTTTGTGAAAACTGAACTCCATTCTTTTTAAAATAATTAATATGTGATTTTATATTAAAAGTACAAAAAGTGGCAAATTAGGGTTGAAACATAAAGTGTAAAATAAGATGTGAATTTTCATGAAACAGTTTTGGTTATTATTTTGATAACAAATAAGGATTCTTCCCCTACCCCCCCCCCCCTTTTTTTTTAAGTAAGCATGCAACTATTTTGGCTACTATTTTTGTACAAATGATACTATTTTGGCTACTACTTTTTTCATGGTAGGCTACTAAAGATACTCTTTTTGATGCCACTCGGCAGTGGCAGCCCTGAAATTATGCATTTTAGTGTTATCTTACATATAGTGCTAAGAAAAAAGAATTAAAATAAAAATTTCCATCTACTAATAAAGCATCAGCAGTAAAGTGGATGCCAGGAGTTCCTTGCTTCAGAGGGCAACACATCAGCTAAAATTTGGTATATAGCTGAGGGACTTTTTAATACTGTTATATTTAAAATTTAAGTACTTATTTATGACTTTTCAAGAAGTAGTTATTCAATAGATATATTTTTTTCCCTGATACATAATTAAAGTCTGGTGTTACTGGAACCTGCAGGACCATCTACTGCCCTAAATGTGAAAAGTGGAAAATGTTTTGAAATTTTAATACTGGTAAATGAGATCCATCTAGAATTATTGTATACTGGCTGCTTTTAGCCAAAAACTATTGAAGTATAATTTATTAAATAATATTAAATTCACAATAATTTGTTTATATTTGCGAAAAGCAATCTTATTATTTAATTATTATAGGTAACAAACCATTGTTTCTTAAGCATTTGTTGTATATGACATCTTAAATATTGTTTTATTTATATATATTTCCATTAGTTCCTATATGTGCATGTATGAGTGTAGATTTATTTTTATTTTTAGATGTATTTGTCTTTGAGCAGTCAGAAAGAGAAAACATTCTTACAATAATTTTGGAAACAGCTGGTTCCATGAAGCATGAAAAAAAGGTAAGTTTTTATCAATAATTTGTATTTGTGGTGTAAAACTTAGAAGAAACAAAATGTAAGACTTGATATTGTGTGCTACTGTTATCAAAGTTACATATATTTAAGTAATGAAAAAATCTTCTTTTAAAATTTTAGATACAAGAAGAATTAGTTGATATTATTTGGAAAATAGTAGAGAAGATAAATCAAAGATTAGAAGGTGGAAGATTTAATTTTGCGTAAGTTCATTATTTTCAAACTATAAAATACCATATTATATGCTTTGAACTTGTTTAATTATGTTTTTTAATAACATAGATTTTAGTTCATGATGGTGATAACTGTACTCCCCCCCCCCCTCCCCCTTTCTCAGAGAAACGTTATTGGGTATAGGAAAGCAAAGTTTTTCAGAGTCAAATAAATAACAGGGTGTGTACAGGTTCCTTTTAAATAAGAAAGTTTCCAAGGAGTACTTAGAACTCTTTAAATAAACAAAATACTCCTTAACAACTCCTTAAATTGTTGCGAGCAAAATTTGCAAGCATCAGTGATTTAATTGAAGATCAAAAATGGAGATTTGTGTCTTCATGATGAATATTACAACTTTAAAAACATTTTTCTTAAGGCTGTTTTCAAATCCAAAAGGGCAACTTTATGACATAAGTGTTATTTTTGTTCGGAAATGCATGAAACTAGCCGTTGTTGTTGTTCAGAAACTATGTAATCAAGCTGTTTTTTCTAGTTTTTTTTTTTTTTTTTCAAACGCAATAGATTTTTCAAAAAATAGTGTCAAAGTGGGCATTTTGAACCGAATTTCCACGCAAAAAGAGAAAAACCACTCAAGAAAGGATAAAAATTGTGTTTGTCACATGATCAAAATCTCTTATAACTTAATAGGTAATTGATTGATCAAAAAATGGGAAACACGGTTAGATTCCAAATCGCTTCCATGGTCAGGTTTTCCAATTTCCAGGTTTTACATCTTTCCATTAAAAAATGAATTTGTGAATGTGTCAAAACATTTTGCGCTTGTTGAGCAGAGCAGTTGAGAACAACTTTAAGTACGAAGGCGTGAAAGAATTTCACATTTTAAAGGAAGTAAAATAATCTTCTCATGCTTACAAAGATAAAGTTGAAGTGATTACTGCCATTCTAAGATAAATAAATAAAAATTTAAGCTAGTTTTCTTTTTTTTTTGTGTGTGAACTGCAAAGTATTTTTCCTTCAAAATTTACTTTA
This sequence comes from Maratus speciosus, assembly GCA_963932465.1. Lineage (NCBI taxonomy): Eukaryota > Metazoa > Arthropoda > Arachnida > Araneae > Salticidae > Maratus > Maratus speciosus. The sequence goes on from OZ010795.1 coordinate 514,400,585, forward strand.
AAAATCGAGGTGCATATGATACATGATAAGTTGTTGGAACTTGACTGACTTCTATCTATATTGTCATTTGTCACTGCATAAAATAGTTTGTTAACAATTTTATATTCAACTTTATGAAACCAGTAAATAATACATTGTAAATACTCTGAAATTTTTGCAGTAACTATTAGATTTTAATAGAATACAATCTGTTTGAAATGTTTTTCTATGGTCATAATAAAGAGAACGAATATTTTTTCCAACTGTATTAAATCATATTCAAGGCTGGAGTAGTAGCACAGTTGAAGTTTAATCCAACAGCGCGAAAAATGTCCAGACCAGGAATCGAACCTGGATACTTTGCATGCCGTTCCAATGCTTTATCTGTTAAGCTATCCAGATGATACCTGGCTGACATAATTCATTTCTTATTTGTTGGACATGGCTGCGAACTGTATTATCCGGATAGCTTAACAGATAAAGCATTGGAACGGCATGCCTAGTATCCAAGTTCGATTCCTGGTCTGGACATTTTTTGCTCTGTTGGATTAAACTTTAAATGTGCTACTCCAGCCTTGAATATGTTTTTCTATTTTTTTTTCCTTTTCTCTCCAAATGAGGTACTAAAAATTAGAGTGTGCGAATTACAGGAAAAAATATGGTACATCCTTTAAAATTTTTGAACTCATTAGAATTCTTCTAGACTCATTGAATTTTTTCTTCACTAGTCTGTATGAACCCTGAAAAAGACATATTAGATTGAATTATTTTACTTTTTTTTAAAATAAATTTTACTAGGAAAAAGTGTATAGCCATATGCTAGTTGCCCAAATTTTTAATTCTATTTTATGCAAGATACAATTATATGTTGTCTATGATTAAAACATATCAAAATTAATTATTAGTGAAAACTTTTATCTGATTATTGAGGTAAATCGTGTAATTTTACCATTGCAGTGTAATCTTTAACTCCGTAAATCAGGGTTGTCCAATACCCTTCAAGTGCTTCCTGCTACTTTTTTTTTTTTTTTTTTTTTTTTTTTTTTTAAATCCTTTACTCGGCAACTGTATTCATCTATTTCATTTCAAATAAGTGAGGGAACAGTTAATGCTTGATAAACATTGCTGTGATATTTTTAGATGTTTTGCTGACAATCTTCAGTCACTGCATAACATGTTACTAAGCAACTTATCACCTTGTATGTAGTTGAAGTTGTTGTCTGGTTACAGTATATCCATTTCTTACAGTTGATGTGATTGCTGTATAAGTTGCTACTAAGTTTTGCAAATAATAAATGTTCAAAGTGGCATATTTTTGAAATATAATATAGATCTTTGAAATTTGGTAAATAAAGGTACCATACTTTCAAACTTTACTTATGCTTTCATACAACTTATCCTGGGAATAACTTTTCATTGTTATGAAAATTGTAAAACATTAAAATTGATCATCGCTGAATGATTCTCAATTTGAAAGTATCTTATGCGCTGTATGTTTTGGATTTTTCTGTCCTCATTGACGCAGGAAAATTTTATCACATATTTTTAATCATTTTAATAATGGCATCTTTCATCTTCATCCTTTATCATCAGCTTAATTGCATCATACTTACTGAAAGGTTGAACAACTGGCTTGCCATAAATCCATATGAATATGATAGAAATCTCTCAACAAAGAAAAAATGTATTTTTGCACCCTTACATTATTTGTTTCTCAAATTTTTAGAGACATGAATATTATTATTATTACCTTTATCTTAACAGAAAAAAGTTCATATTTTGATACTACATATTATATTTTCAGTATATAAATCTACACTGATATGACAGGAGTTATACTGCTGCTAATATTCGGACTGGAGTTGTAAATTCATCAACAAGTCCATGTAGTAGGAGTTGAAATTTTTCCAAATGAATGAAAAAGTATACAGGGAAGGATGCAGAAGAGATTGATTTATGTTTCTAATTCAAAAATTTATAATGGAAACAATATTAGGAGCACTACAGCTCCTTTCAGGCCAGTGTAGAATTATGTACTGAAAATACACTATATGGCCAAAGGTGAACAGCCACTTGCGATTTTAGACGTTTTGTTAAATAGCTAGAAAAATACATGAGGAATTAACCTGAAACTCCAGGTATGTAAACAGTATAGTATAGATCATATATTTCCACGACGATTTTTTCCCGAAACCCCATAGGGGACCGTCAACAAATTGAAAAAGAACGAATATCTGTTGCATAACCCTGTAAAAACTAATGTAGCAAAAGCGTTCAAACTGGAGATTATGATTACGTGGCTTATTGTAATAAACTGTGTTCATTTTTATGAGGATAGCATGTATACTCTTAGAGAAATTAAGGTTTTTATAAAAAGTCCCAAATTTCACCAAGTTTTTTGCTTATAATTTGCAGAGTTCTTAATATAAAAAAAAGTTATTTTCAGAAAATATGACAAACAACATTGTACACAATACCCTGCAAACAGAATTAAAAAGCAATAAAAATTGGGTGAAAAATGAGCAGGTTTACTAAAAAATATTTCACTGTGCATGTGCGAATGCAATCAAAATATAATGTGCATAATGTATTAGCTAAGTATATAGAATAGAGCAACTTTTGTGAAAGTCTCAAAATCATAGCTTGAAAATTCTGAAAAATTATCGTCGATAGAATAAGCCCGAAATCCTTTGTTTTCAAAAGGAAGCAAAAAGATGAGGGGTTGTATCAAATATCTGTTGATTAGTGCCAAGATAGCATACACAATATTGCACGTACTACTACATTTGGATACAACCCCTCATCTTTTTGCTTTCTTTTGGGTATTGAACTAATAAAAATGAAATTTTGATATCTGTAACAACATTTTGAAATATTAAAATATATGAGATCGAAGAAAGTTTTGGGATTGGCACATCCGACTAGTTTTTATGAAGAGTCCATTTCACTGTCATCGAATTTTGTGAACAGTCAGTTAACAAACTCAGTTTTTCTCCTGGACAGACCCCTGCTGTCTATTAATGGATATAAAGTTAAAGCACTAAATATTCTCAATGGCTGAGATGTCATTTATTATGATTGACACACAAATAAAGCTTAGGGTTAATATATATTTTTTTAATAACTCTTCAGTGGCTATAAGTATTCATTCAATTTCTAGCATAGATTTTACTTTTTAAGTAATAATTACTTACTAATGAGTTTTATTTTTTACACATACATGAATAATATTTTTAGTTGATGTGTGATTTTCTATATGTATTTTTTTAAACATTTTCCTCAAAGCTTCAATTTTTAATATTTTTCTTTCCATTTTTACACCCCTCCTTTCCCTCTATAAAGCACACCAGATATTTCTTATTTCATTTATCATGTATCTTTTGTTCAAATTTTTGCATTTCATCTTAGCAGAAAATTTTTTGTCATTAAAAATATTTTATATTCTTAAAATATCATGATTCTGTAAGCTTTTGATCTATATGTTTATGTAAAGAGTTTGCACGGATCAGAGGAAACCTGGAAAAGTCAGGCAAAATTTTTATAGACTAGAAAAGTCATGGAAATTTACCATTTCTGTGGAAAAGTGAGGGAAATTTAAAATTTCTGATAAAATTTTAAACTTCCAAAAAAAACAATATAACATACATATCACTACTTAAAAGGTGACTCAAACATATAAAAATAACAAAAACAAAATAGTATGCATGCGCAAGCGGAGTTCAGTCCATTTCTCTGCAGAGGGGTGAAAAGATTAGTCTCCTAGATTAGATCCCCTGTGCAGAGAAATGGACTGAACTCCGCTTGCGCATACGTACTATTTTCTTTTTGTTTTTAAAATGTATCTCTATTCAGTCAGTCATCTTTTTCCCTTTGAAAATGAACATGTGTGTGTTTGAAAGATCTCGGGTTGCAATAAATAATATTTTTATATGTTTGAGTCACCTTTTAAGCAGTTATATTGTTTATTAATAACAAGGTGAAAATTTCCTTCATGACACTAGTGTTTAATACAGTGTTTTGACTCTATTCCAAAAAAACTTCAGGAAATTTTTTCTGATTATGAAACAAAAGATTTAAAAAAACAGTGTTAGGAAAATCTAACTTTGCTCTTCATAAATACTGTAAAGAGTATTTCAACCTCTCCTGTAATTTTTTTTGTCACCTTTTCAGTCCTACCTCATTACTCCGAAATTTTCATTACCAGCTTCACTCTCACTGGAAATCTTTGTACAGTTTTGTAAGATTACTTAGGCAATTCAGTTTGCTTATTTATCTTTGTTAGTTTGGCAACATTTTTTAATTAATTTATTATTCTTAAATTTGATTGGTTACAGAGCAGTTGTCTTACTTGTAATAAAAATAATAAAATAATTTAAAGGAATTAAAATTTAATAAAAAAAATTAAATTTTGGAAAACTCTCCTAAATGGGAGATGAATAATTTATCTACTTTTAATGGTCCAGTAATCGTGAAAGTGGAAATAGTACATTGCTTAAATTGTGAAATTAAAAATATATTAAAAGTGATCTCAATTTAATAACAAAATATCACTTACCTGAACTAAAGTACTGCAATCACAAAACAAAGTAATCGAACATACCTAAGTAGTGTTTAATCATTATAGCAATAATTTCTGTACCAATTACCGAGTCTATTCTTTTTAAGAAACATTTATTAATGATATCTTTTTGTTTATTCAATAAAAAGTTATTGAAATCATTCAGAAATTATGTATGTGTAAGTAACTATTTATTTATATATTCAATTATATTTTTATAAGCTGTATGATATTGAAGATTAACTTTGTATTTAAAAATTTATTCTTAAAATTCATTTTTGGCACACTAATTATACGAACACAAGACAAACATAAATTAAAACAAAGAGATAGATTTACATCTATCTCTTTGTTTTAATTTATGTCATCGATGTTATGTCATTATGTTCATCGAATAACTTTATTGTATAAACATATTTTAATTCAAATTAAGTTACCTATTAAAGAGGAGGGAGGAGGGGAGGGAAAGTGCACTTACCCGTACTTTACGGAAGAACATTGTGCTTTTTTTATATTATAAAAATTAAAAATATATTTGAATTGAAAAAGTGTTACAATGTAACATTACTTACAAAGAAAAATACTTTGTATTAAAGTATGTCACAGCATTCTGTGACTGGTATAAAGAATTTTATCCTGAATAGACAAAATAGATAGAACATGTTGCTAAAAGTGTAGCTGCAAGATGTTTAGCATGTTAAGAAAGATTATCATTAAGAAATATGTGAGTGTCAAGCAATTATTATACAACTTTTAAGGTTTTATGTATGTAACATTGCAAAGCATCAATACCTGGATTTTTTTTTTTTTTTTTTTGTATAAAAAATAGGAAAAGTCAGGGAATTTGTAGCAGAACTGTGCCAGTGGTTAGGGAATTTCCAATACTCTGTAAATTAGGGAAATATCTCCTTGATATAAATGAGGAATCCATTACTATTATAACTTTCAGCTATTTCATTTAATCAAAAAGATTAAAAAATTAATGTGTAATTTATACTTCCTAAATTACAGTTTAATAGTTTGATTGGTTTGAAAAGTATCTTGTGTCACATTCAAAGTCTTATTGCTTGTAACAAATCAAATGTTTAAAATACTGGTGAAGAACGCAATACCATGGCAGTGACTTCTAAAGCACACATAAAAATTCTCTTTGCTTTATACTTTATTTTGGATTATGTGATTTATTCATTCTTTTGTACTTGTATTTTTATGCATATAATTGTGCTCGTATGTTTGTTGGACATAAATTTCCCACAAAAACAAAATATTTATTTCAAATTTTGATGGTCTTTTATACTAAATAAAATAATAATAATAATAATATTTTTAAAAATTAGGCTTTTATGAGTGTTTGTGTTATAATTTTTTTTTTTAAAGAGAAAAAGGGAAAAAAAACCCATAAAAATTACTTTTAGATTATCTTACACCATATGATTTTGATTAGAATGTATATTAAAACAAAAACCAGCTAAAAATCACTGTGCCAAATGGCTTTAACAGCTTTTTTGACGGGCCTGTCCAACCTTTCAGTAATCAGGGGTGACCTCAGCTGTTGGCAAACAATGAAGGGCACGACTGGAAGTATACAATGTTTTCTCATGTCTGTAGCGTTAGCAACACATACTCATCTTTTGCTATGTACATGCATCTCATAATAATAACAATGCCCATGTAAAAATAAACTGCAGCGAAAATGTAAGTCATAATAAAAGTAGAATTACATTTCCTTGAGAGGAGCTTATCTCAAAAACTTTGGTAGGATAAGGGACCAAAACCTTAATTCTGCTTACAAAAGTCTGTAAATGTTAATATGGTGTAAAAATAAGACTTTATAAAATAAATTTTTAGCTTTAAAAAAAGCTAGTAACATGAAACATTCGAAAGGCACACACACGTCTTATATGATGCACATACGTCTCATAGGGATAGTTATGCTCATATAAAAATAGACTACGGATCAGATATACATTGGCAGTCAAAAGTTTCCGGTCAGGATAAAATTTTTGGTTAATTTGTAAGTATACCTATATGAAGAGGAATCTCAAAGTGATACTTATACATTTTATTGACATAATAGTTAGGAACTTATTTATGGAATAACAAATAAATATCAATAAATTTAATTGACAAAATTAATTGCAAACGAAAACGCATGTTCTCAAAAGTTTCTGGCCATCTTGTCAAGTTTGGAAAAAAATGGTGTTATAATAGAAAATAACAGTGATCAACAACATTTACAATTAGTATTTTGCGGGGTGCAGAATATGTCCGATCCGGCGATCTAGGATCGGGGAAATTTTGCACGAATTCCATAATTCCTTGAGATCGAAAAATTTTGCTACAAATAAAAAGATCCGTATGGCGACTTTCACAAAATCGTGTCTCAGGATAATATTTACTGTATATCAGGGGTGATTCTGTTCCGAATTTTCCGATAATTAAAAAAAAAAAAAAAAATCGATCATCAATCAGAAAATTCAAACATAAAAATAGCGTGAATTTCGCCCAAGAATTATGAAAAAAATGCGAATTTCGTCACAAGATTGCAAAATAACCGCTAATTTCGTCAAAGGAACGCGAATTTCATCAAAAGATCGCAAAATATCCACAAATTTTGTTAAAAGATCGCGAAAGAACTGCAAGTTTCGTCTAAAGGTAGTGAAAGAACCTCAAATTTCGTCAAAAGATCGCGAAAGATCCACAAGTTTTGCCAAAAGATTGTGAAATAAACGCAAATTTTGTCAAAAGATTGCGAAATAAACGCTCATTTCATCAAAAAATCGCGAAATAAACGCAAATTTCGCCAAAAGATCGTGAAACAACCACAAATTTCGTCAAAAGATTGCGAAACAACCATGAATTTTGTTAAAAGATCACGAAACAATCGCAAATTTCATCAAAAGGGGCGAAATAACTGCAATTTTCGTCAAAACAGGGCGAAATATCAGGTTGTAACGAAAGTTTCCCGCCATAGCTAATATCGTCTTTTCAAACAGTTCTCGTTGACATGTTTGCTCATATTTTGCCAAACGGTTTTTGGCATTTGAAAGAAAGAGACTTGCTTTATAACATTGTGTTGAGAAATTTGTAAAAAAATATCATTATCATTAAGTATAGGGCAGGAATGGCGAACCTATGGCACGCATGCCACTTTTGGCACGTCATTGCTTGTGGCTCTAAATCAAAATAAAGTGAGATTACATAAAATTGCGACTGATCTTTTGTAAATTCGATTAAATGGAAATTGAAAAAATTTAATTGCGGCATATTATATTTCAATCTGATAAATTATAGTCAGAAAAAATTTTCAAACAAAGACGATATTTGAAAACTATCGACAATAATTGGTTATTAGACATTGCTAATTTCTAATGATAAAGTTATGGCAACTTTGAATTTATTTCAGAGCTATTCAAAGAAACTGGTGTTTTTCATTTTAACAGTTTTTATTATGCCTATTCATGCTTTCAATCCACTGTTTTCACAAATGAATAATATCAAAACTCATTCTGAAAGTAATAAATCTGGCATTTAGTTTGCATTAAAATTAACCTGATATTAAGATGCAGCAACAGAAATCAAATTACATAGCGTTAATTTTTTAAAATTAATTTCTAAAATACATTTTTTGCCATAATTATTATAATGTAATACCTACATGTATGTTCCTTACATTTTTTAAAATCTTAATAGAAATTTTTAAGCAATTTACACAATTTTAAAATCCATTATTTTTCCACCTACTAAATTTGTTTTTTAGTTGGCACGTCATGGTCACATAAAATATTTTTTGATCAAATTTGGCACGCAACAACAAAAAGGTTCGGCGACCCTGGTATAGGGAGTCTGAAATGGAACTATCACGCTACCAGATTAAAACCAGTATTTACTTCCAATTCTGTCGCAAAAAGTCAGCTACAGAATGTCACCGAATCATGTGTACAGTTTTAGGTACTGCTGATGTATCATATGACACTGTGAAGGTTTGGTACCAAAAGTTCGAAAACAAGGACTATCACATTCAAGAAGCAGACAGCTCTGGCCGGCCAACTGATGTTGATGAGGCCCACCTGCGAGAACTTGTGGAAGAATATCAGTATTCAATCACTCAAGCGCTAGATAAGGAGTTAGACGTTAGTGCCATGCCCATTAGTCACGCTGTGCATTGCATAAACTTGACATATAAGTTCAATCGCTGGGTGCTGCATGAGCTGACTCAAGCAGATAAAGGCAGACATGTTCTGGCCTGCACTAATCTGCTCGAATATCAACGCAAGGACAAAGTTCTGGACCGGATCGTCACTTGTGACGAAAAGTGGATTTACTTCAACAACACAAGCCGAAAAGGGGGTTGGTCTGCACCCGGTGAGCCCGTCGGCAGCATCGCAAAGCGCAATTTGACTAACAAAAAGATAATTTTTTGTATCTGTTGGGATTGCCGCAGTATTATCCACAAAGAGTACCTGGAAAAAGGTAAAACCATGGGCAGTAAGATTTACAGCTCAAGAGGTTAGTCCGTGTTGACGCTGTTGTCAAGACAAAATGTCAAAATGAGTTCTGACGCAAGAAGGTAATGTTTCATCAAGAGGATCCTAGATCACATGTGTCTGCATTTACCAGCTGGACTCTGTGGACTTGAATGGGATCTTTTGCCTTTTGCCACACCCACCATATAGCTCCGACATCGCTTCTTCGGACTTCTACCTTTTTTAACACCTGCAGATACATCTTGTTGGTGCTATCTTTAACTCTGCACAGGACGTCCAAAATGAGGTTGATCTGTTTTTGGACTTGTGATCCCCAAGTTTCTGCGCTGAAGGCTTTGAAATATCATAGATTCGGATGGTGATTACTAGCCGCACTAAAGGTACTGCTTTCATATTTTTTTTCTAACTTTATTAAGAACACTTTTTGGTGGAAAACTTTCGCTACAACTTGATAACCGTAAATTTTGTCAAAGGAACATGAAAAAACCCCGCAAATTTCGTCAAAAGATCATGAAATAACTGCAAATTTTCTTAAAAGATCGCAAAAACATCCAATTTCGTCAAAAGATTACGAAAGAACCGCAAATTTCGCCAAACGATCGCAAAACAACTGCGAATTTCGTCAAAATATTGCAAAACAACCACAAATTTCGTCAAAAGAGGGCAAAATGACTGCAAATTTCACCGCAAATTTTGTAAAAAAGATCGCTAAAAAAATGCGAATTTCGTCAGAGGGCTGCGAAAATAAAAATAGTGCTGGGGAGTGTATTTCCTCCCTTTTCACCACTCTGCTGTAACCTGTCAGAAAATTTGCTGTGAATTTCAGAATTTTTTTTTTCACTGAGAATCACCCATGCACATAAGTTGAGAAATACTGGAAAAATAATTTTTCTATACCTACGGTAATACAGCGCTTACCTATAACATACTGTAAAATTTTGGGGAAATTTTCATGTGGATTGGGGGAAATGTTGGGAGTAGAAACATTTTCTGCGTCCCTGGTATTTTGTAGTCATACTTTTAGAAATAAGTACTGCGGTACAGTGATGCGGTATCAATTCAATGAACAGTTGAAGATCATCTATGGTAAGTTTTTTGCACTCATCTTACAATTTTTGGGAAATTCTGCTGAATTAGAATATTTATAATTCCGCACACATTTGTGAAGTTCATTCCAATGATTTTCTATTGGATTCAGATCTGGTGATTGTGCTGGCCATTTCAAAAGAGGAATCTTTTCTATGAAAGCCATTACTTGATGAGCTTGTATGTATGTTTTGGGTCATTATCATGCTGAAATAAATAGTTGCAATCACATTTTTTCCTCCAGTAAGGCAGCAAATGATCTTGCAAGATATCCTTATGCATTCCACCATTCATCTTGCAGCAGATTTTAACTAACGGACTGACACCTTTTCCATAAATTGCTCCCCACAGTATAACGTGTCCTGCACCATGCTTCATTGTAGGAATAACTGTTAGAAAATGCTCTTTTGTTTCAAGAACATTCCACCAGATGGCAGCATCAGACAATCCTTTTATTTGATCTACTGTGACAGACACTCAGAACAGTTAGTTTTTCTCCTTCCCTTATAGCAGTTGGCAGCAAAATGCTGGTGGATTAAAAATCCAATAATATTCCAAAGGAATGATAATATGTTAAAAAAAAAAAAACCTGCAACAAACCATAGTTCAAAGTATTCACAGTAGATTTTCCAATCAATAACTTTGCCACAATCTCACGAGAGGATTGGACCTTTAGCAACAAAAAAATCACTCGTTTATGAAAAATAATTGTTGAAATCTCCATTTTTGAATTTCAACTACATTATTCACATTTATTAACTAACAAACACGGCCAAAAAAAAGCACTCTGCCGATAGTAAAAACTAACGAATGACAAATGGCTGGAAACTTTTGTACACGCAAATTTCGAATTTCTCTCTCTCCCCCCCCCCCCCCCCCCCCCCCCCCTTTGCATCAAGTGTCTTCAGTATCAAAAAAAAGGATTGGCGTGGTGAGAGATCATTTCCATATTTCTAACTTTTGGAGCAATTGCGCTTCTTCTTCACTGAAATGTCTTGCAAACAAATCAAAGAGACGAACTGGCCGGAAACTTGACCGCCACTGTAAATCATAGTAAATTTAGAATTATATTTCCCTGAAAGGGACTCATCTCAAAAACTTTGGTAAGGTAAAGAGCCAAAAACCTTGAAACTGCCTACAATATAAAAAGCATGCATTAATGGTTTAAAATTTTTAAGCTTTTTTTTAATGGATTTTATATTTATTTAAGGAAACTAGTAACAGGAAACATTTGAAAGGGTGCCAAGAAATCCTTCAAAGGGCCTATGGCACCCGTGGGCGCTAGGTTGGACAACTCTGATTTATGATATATGAAGAGATTAACTTTCGTTGAGTCTTTTTTTTTCTTTCCCCTTCTTCTTTTCTGTGTGTTCTTTAATTTTTCTTTTCAATTTCAGCTGGTGTGGAACTGATCTTGGTTATGTCTTAAATACATTTGTACATGGAAAGGACTTAGAAAAATCTTGGTGAGTAATAACAATAGGCTTGTTTATTTGTTCATAATACTACTACTACTGAGAGTAATAAAATTAAATAATATGCTGTAGAAAATGTTTATTAAATTCGATTTCTTTTCCTTTTCAGTTTACTAATTTCATTAAATAGTATGTTATAAATATTTCAGGTCAATCATGAAGCAGTTAGCTGAGAAGGAAAACTCTATTATTGGACCTCCTTCGTAAGCTTATTACAATATAATCCTTTTTCAATTTTAATTTTTAAATTAAAATTGTTTGAAATTCATTAATTTGTAGTTAAATTTGTTACATTTTTTAAATATTTTAGTTGTTAATTTTTTCTTAAAATGCAATCTTCCTTGAAATGTGATAAATAAGATTTTTATCTATGTATATTTTTTATTTATTAGTGAATTAGTATTTTTTTTTTAATCTGAATATACAGTTGAACTACTATTTAATTAATTTCATAATTCCTCCTAAAAAATTTGTAATATAGAATTTTTGTTAAGTGGAAATTCAATGCAATATCTTTCTGAAATTAAAAAAATACCTATCATTTTGTGGTAATTCCACAGCATTTCCCCTAGCGAGAAAAATGTCTCTTCCCCATTCCCAAGATTTTTAAAGGAACTGTAAACAATGCTAACTCCAGTAGCCTGAGTGAACAAAGAGCAACAAATCAGGAATAAGAGGGGTTTCTGATAAAATCATTTGTGGTGTACTTTAAAAATTTCACACATTGAAATTTAATTGATATATATTACTAAGATGCATTACAAAATGCTTATTATAGAACTAGTAAAACTTGCAGCTTTTCTCGTGTAATAATTGAAATATGTCAAGTGGTATATGTGTGCCTATTTTTATTAGAAAAATCATACTGTTACAGATAATTAAAAAATCACTAATTAAGCCTTAGTTTGACTGAACTTCATTATTATGTTGCATTAGCAAAAATGACTTAAATTAATGAGGAGAGCTAAAACTAATTCTAAAAAAATTATAATTTAGAATGTATTTTGAAGCTTAACCCACACAAACAAAATAAGTGTTTTATAATATTAGTACAGTGTGGGATCCATTATCCAGAATCCCCATATTCAGAATGCAAAATGATAACCGAAACTTAATCTGTTTCATTTCAAAGCGTAAAAATTAAAGATTTATTTGATGTCAAACATGAAATGCAACACACAGAAATACACTCGTCCATGGGTGGTACAGTTTGTGATCATCTGCGATATTTTTTGGTGATGTGAATGAACCTAAAGTTGGAGACTTTCAAATTTTCAAGGAGAAGGAAATTATTACAGATCTGTGAGACTAAGCTAAAAGAATTTCTTGTTCAGAAGTTCAATTGGTGGATAAAGAGTCGGTGGAAGGTTATCTAGTTGCTGATGGCGAGACTCCTGTAAGTCACCAGATGACTGGCAGTAAGATTTATGGCATAATGACAAATGATATGTCTAATGGAAGTGATAATGATGACTGGCAGAGTGAGATGAGTCAAAAAAATCTAAATGAACAATTGATATTTTTCAACTGGGCCACTGATTTGTGAAATGCAACAAAGAAGCTACTTGAACAGCAAATTAACAAATTTATAATTATATATTTACATATTATTAATATTTTATACATTTCATACAGTTATTTTGTACAATTCTTAATACTTATAGTAAAGTGTTTTGAATTATGGAAAAACACTTGTCTAGATTTACTCAGGTCCCAAGCATTCTGAATAACAGATTCTATACTGTATGGATGTTGGAATAGGGACTGTCACCTTTAATTTGCAACCATTACGTTTGAAATTGGTTTAGTATTTCCTAAAATTCCATAGAAATTGTGATTTAGAACATTTTTAGAATGCTTTTTCAGGGATGCAAGTGCTGCGCATTTTGCGCATATCTGCGCAGAAATACAATTGCTGCGCATGTCTGCGCCGAAATAGCGTTTTTCCTTAAATTTGCGCCAAACCTGCACCAAAACGTAGTTAAGTACCAAAATGAAATTTAGCACGATTTCGTCGATCCGAGAAACAAAAACAAATTCCATTTTTAACTTTTTCCAGGTGGTAAATTTCCTCCTAGAAATACATTAAAATCCGGGCCTTTATGTGATTTTTTTTCTTCCTCTCTTCGGCAAAAAGTTGGCGGCGGATTTGCTTGGCGTACTCTCGGTATAGGAGAGTCGGTCGCACCCGCAGACTTCCCGATTTTTCTCCCGCTAAAATCTCAGAACTTCACTCCGGATGAGAGAAAGAAATCTGAAAGTTGCCAATTAAGCGATCGCCGCCAAAAAACGCACCCTCTTGACGGTGAAAAAGGAAACATGTTGGAATTGTCTTCTGCCGGAAAGAACAATGGGATTCTCTCTACGTATCCGACGTCACACCTCTTGGCGGCGCATGTGTGGAATCCTACTAATCTTAGTCGAACAATGAGATTCTATCTGTGATTTAAAAACCAAAACCGAAGCTGCGATGTCTCTACATGGCAAGCAATCAGGTAAGTCTAATTATTTTTACAGCAAATTTAATAGTTTTATGATCTGAGTTATTAGAAAACTTTAAAAAAAATGTTCAGAGCAAGCTTAATATAATAATTTATTCAATATAATATGTAAAATAGGAGTTTGGTTAGGCTGAGAATAATATGGCAAAATAAGAATTTTACAGTATTTTCAGAAAAATAATTCACTTTAACAATAAAAAAGAAAACACCGTTCGATTTCTTTTCCTCTGCATGAAAATTCTTGCAGATTTTTATTATTTAGTCGCCGTACGCGTTGGTGTTCTGTTTTTGAGATATTCTCTTCATACTTCAGATGTTCTTTTTATTCATTTAACATATCTGTTTTCTATATTATTTTATAATTTACTGTTCGCAAAGCGTATGTACATTGTGAGCGTCCATAAATAGTTAATACGGCGATTGTTATAAAGCGGCGCGATCATAATACATACGGGACCCTGAACCCTTCGCGCCCATATGGATGGTGATCTTTCGGGGGAAAAAAAAAAAAAGCCTTGCTACGTTTATATATATATATTAAAAATCTGCATGAGGGTTGTTTGATAAAGTGTATATTTTAATTATACCAACAGATGTCGCTACATTGCAGATATATCAAAATGTTTGTACTAGAAATATATAAGCTGTGAGAAAAAGACACGGCCCTTTAAATTTGTAGTTATTTTCTAAGCTGTGTGAAAAGGACATTCTTTTTGGTTTTAGTTTTGGTTCGAAGTTCTACTTCGAGAATGTGCTGTTAATAAGTTTTAGTTTAGATTTTTGTGTCTATTGTGATCCGAGCTGTGTCCGGAATTGAGTGTGGTGAGATTGTATACAATAAACGGTATTTTTAAACAAGAGAATGAGTAATTTAATCAGAGTAAGAGTGCTTTTCTTATAATTCCGGGCCAAAAGCGATTCATAGTATGGTCCGTCTTCATTGCCAGAGAAAAACCAGGAGAGTGATATAAATATTTACTGCGATCGTTATAAAAGTGATAAAGATCAACATGTCATCGTTTAAGTGCGTAAACGGCTAAGTGTGATTCATAGCTGCGTGTTGTGAGCTAGTGGTTTCTTTTTCGCTCATGGATTAATTATTTAAAGGATCAAAAGGGGTAAGTGTATACCCATTTAATTTATATATTTTTTGTCAAAATGAGTTTGAAAGAGTTGAAAGAGCTTAAAGCTAAAAAGAAAACAAATAAAACTAGTTTGACAAAACTAAAGGATAGATTGTCAGGTTCTGAACTAGAACCAAGTGAACTACTTCTCATAAAAGAGAAACACAATAAGCTGGTTCAAACTTTTTCTGAATTATTTGACGCGATTTATAAAGCATGTAAAGAAGATGAAATTGGTGATTTTATCAAAGAAAACGAGGAAATAAATGAGTCATTAGAGAATTTAGAATTTGAACTCAGCAAAAAGCTTTCAAAAACAAAATTTCAGAATGTTAATTTGGAAAATGCGTCAAAGGCTGAAAATAATATAAAATTGCCTAAGCTGACTCTTCCGATATTTACGGGAAATTTGCATGAGTGGCTTTCTTTTAAAGATATATTTAAGGCCACTGTACATGATAACTCAAATTTATCAGGGGCAATGAAATTGCAATATTTAAAATCTTCATTAAAGGGAGATGCTTTTAGAATCATTCAGTCCATTTCAATTGTGGATGCTAATTATGAAGTTGCATGGTCGCTTTTAGAGGAAAGGTATTCAAATTCAAGAGAACAAGTTTACGCTCATTTAAAACGTTTTATAAATATTCCTGTTATTCAGAATGAGTCCCCAACAGCATTATTAAATTTAATAGACATTACAAATGAGTGCACTAGGTCATTAGAGATTTTAGAACAAAAAGTTGAGGGGTTTTCTACTACCATGTTTGCTTACATTTTAGCTCAAAAATTAGATGCAAATACAAAAATGTGGTGGGAAAGACATCTTAAGCGGGATAATTTACCAAGTTTAACTCAGTTGCTAGAATTTTTGAGAGACCACGCGCGTACACTAAGTGCGTCCAAACAAGTAAATACAAAACGAAATTTTCAAAATGAAAGCCATACAAGGCATAGCTTTTCAAAGGTGACTTCCATGGTTACGGGGTTAAATGAGAAAAATATGCGCAAATGTGTTGTATGTAGCCAGGAAAATCACAGTGTTTTTAAATGTCCAAAATTCCAAAAATTTAATGTACAGGACAGAGTAGAATTTGTTAAAAAACATAATTTGTGTTTCAATTGTCTTTCAGAATACCACTGCGTCAAAAAATGTAATTCGACATTTTCGTGTGCCAAGTGTCATAAAAGGCACAATGTACTTCTTTGTTTTGATAGGCGTGAGAGAAATTCCGCTGCAATGGGAAACACAAAAAATTCCAGCGATAAAGAAGCGCCAAACTCACTGGCAGCGAATGAAGGTAGACAAACATTAAATGCTGACGCGATACCCTTTGAGATAAATAACCAAATTCAGAATTTCGCTGGTACTGCGAATGTGAGATCTAGTAATGTTAAAACAGTTCTTCTTTCCACTGCGGCTGTTTATATGAGAGATAAATTCGGAAATAAAATCCCGGTGCGTGCCTTATTGGACAATGGATCAATGAGCAATTTTTTAACCTTGCAGTTAGTTGAAAGATTAGGAATTCGCAAAGAAAAAAATAATGTTTCAGTATCGTGCTTAAGTGGATCCTCAGTGACAGTAAAAAATAAAACCACAGCTTTGATTAGTAATAATTCGGGAGATTATAGTCGGGAGTTAGATTTTCTTATCATAGAAAAGATTTCGCAAATTATGCCCTCAAAATATATCAATATTTCAGGGCTAGAAATTCCAGAGTCAATCATTCTGGCTGATCCTGAATTTAATAGGCCAGGAAAAATCGATCTTTTGCTAGGTGCGGAAGTATTTCTAGAACTGATAAAGGTGGGTCGTATGAATGTACCAAATTCTAAATTAATACTGCAAAATACGGTGTTTGGTTGCATAGTGAGTGGGAGTGTTAATGACTGTAGCGGTCAGGAGCAAGTACATTGTGGGTTAGTTAATGAAACAGATTTAAATTTCGAAATGAGAAAATTTTGGGAAATAGAACAAGTAGAGGATACCGCACCATTGAGAAATACCGAAGAAAAAGCATGCGATACCCACTTTATAAACACACATCAGAGAGACATATCAGGCAAATTCATAGTACAAATGCCCTTGAAAAAGGATCCTAGTTCATTGGGAGAATCAAAACAATTTGCGGAAAATAGATTAAATTCACTTTGGAATAGGCTAGTTAAAAATCCAAATCTCTTAGAGTTATATTGTGCATTTATGTCTGAGTATAGAGAATTAGGCCATATGGAGGAAGTAGAGGAGCCAAATGAGTCGATACATGCAAATTACCTTCCTCATCATGGTGTCTATCGACCAGATAAAAGTTCCACAAAACTAAGAGTTGTCTTCAATGGCTCACATGTAACTTCTTCCGGAGAATCCCTAAATTCTATACAATTGAATGGAGGTGTCATTCAAGATGACTTGTTCAGCATAATACTTAGATTTCGTACACATCGTTATGCCTTTACGGCAGATGTGAAAATGATGTATCGCATGATATTTATTGATAAGAGTCAACGTGATTTACAGCGCATAGTTTGGAAAGATACTGTAAATGGTGAGGTGAAACATTACAGACTGTGTACTGTTACGTATGGAATGACTAGTGCCCCTTATTTAGCAATGCGATGTCTTAAACAGCTTGGTATAGACGGTGAATCCCAATTTCCGTATGCTTCAGCTGTGGTGCAGTCGGATTTCTACATGGATGACGTATTGACTGGTGCAGCTGATTTAGAATCGGCTAAGAGACTGCAAACTGAACTTATTCAATTATTAAGTACTTGCGATATGAAGTTACACAAATGGTTCAGTAATCATCCAGAATTAATGGAGCCAGTGTGTAAATCCGAGAACTACACTTTTGAGAAAATGAGTGAAACTAAAGCCTTAGGACTTTGTTGGAAAGCCCATGACGATACGTTTACTTTTAGTGTATCGTTCAGTGATCAAACTAAGGTGACTAAGAGAAGTGTTCTGTCAAATATCGCTCGCATATTTGATCCATTAGGATTGCTAGGTCCAGTGTTAACGAGAGCAAAGATTTTCTTGCAAAGACTGTGGCGACTAAACATTGATTGGGATGATACTCTACCTAAAGCCGAACTTGATGATTGGTTGCAGTTCCGAGAATCGTTAACGGCCATCAACAACGTAAGTGTTATTCGATATATTTTTACGAACGATCCAGTGCAATTTAAAATTTGTGGATTTGCAGATGCGTCTGAAAAAGCATACGGTGTAGTTTTGTATGTTGTTTCTTCAAATTCTTCAGGTGAACAAACTTCTCAGTTGCTCTGCAGTAAAGGCCGAGTTTCACCGATCAGAACAATTACCATCCCACGTTTAGAACTGTGTGCTGCAGTTTTGTTAACAAAATTGATGGTAAAGGTTTCCAAAATCTTAAAGGTTCCTAAAGAAGCTATCTACTATTATTCAGACAGTACTATTGTGTTGTGCTGGCTTCGCAAACAACCATGTGATTTAAAAACTTTTGTGGCATCGCGCGTATCTTCAATTCAAAATCTTTCTGACATTAACCATTGGGGTCATGTGGCATCTGCTGACAATCCTGCTGATCTCGTGTCTCGAGGTGTGGATCCCGAGAAACTTTTTCAGGAAAACTTATGGTGGCATGGTCCCCATTTCCTAACCCAACGAACTGAGCATTCTTCAAATAGTTTTGAACTGGAGCAAAGTGATAAGGACTTATATTCGTGTGAACTCAAAAATACTGTTTCAGAAACTTCATTATTAATTACGGACTGTGCACCTTTTATTGACAATTTTCTGCAATTAAGTAATAATTATGCTAAACTAATTAGAATTCTTAGCTATGTTTTCAGGTTCATTCAGAATCTCAAGGAACCAAAGGCAAGGTGTTCAGGTAGGTTAACATCCGCTGAGCTAAAGACAGCTGAAGAATATATGGTAAGATCTGTGCAACAAAAAGAATTCAGTTCTGAATTCACATTGTTAACCAAGGGTAAAGAATTACCAAAAAATAGTAGATTGATTTCTTTAAATCCTTTCGTAGATAAAAATAATGTAATCAGAGTTGGAGGTCGCCTCCAAAATAGCATGTTAAGTTATGTTCAAAAACATCCAATTGTACTGCCCTCTAAACATAAACTTACAGAATTAATTATTGAAAGTTATCACAAAAAATATCTACATATAGGACCACAAAATTTACTTTATTGTGTTCGTAGAGAATTTTGGCCTCTAAACGGTAGAGCTATTTGCAGAAAAATTGTACATAACTGTGTTATATGCTTTAGGGCCAAACCTAAAATATCAGAACAAATTATGGGCGAGCTTCCTAAAGATAGAGTGAATGTAGATTTTGTTTTTAATTGTACAGGAACTGACTTCTGTGGCCCATTTTTGATTAAATATAAAGGTCAACGTAAAGGTATTTTTCATAAAGTTTATGTTTGTATTTTTATTTGTATGGTAACTAAGGCAGTACATCTGGAAATAGTTAGTGATTTAACATCGGAGGCCTTTATTGCCACTTTAAAGAGGTTTTTTGCCAGACGAGGCAAACCTCGAAAAATATTCAGTGATAATGCTGGCAATTTTGTAAAAACTAATTTAGAGCTTAAAAAGTTGCAAGATATGGTAAACAAACCAGACAACAAACTTGCTAATTACTTGTTGTCTGAAAATATTGCATGGGAATTTATTCCCCCTAGAGCTCCTAATTTTGGAGGTTTATGGGAGTCAGGAGTCAAGTCCTTCAAGTATCACTTAAAACGTGTAGTGGGCAATTCTAAATTAACCTATGAAGAAATGTTAACTATAATTAACCAAATTGAAGGCATTTTGAATTCTCGCCCACTTACTCCCTTGAGTTCAGATATTGATGACTTGGAGGTCTTGACCCCTGGACATTTTCTTATTGGTCGCCCACTTAATGCCATTGCTGAATCTAATTTGAGTAATGTTGAAAATAACAGATTAAACTTATGGCAGAAAACCACAAAAATGGTTCAGACCATCTGGAAAAAGTGGAAAAATAGTTATTTAAGTACATTACAGCAGAGAAATAAGTGGGTGATAGCAAAAGACAACCTTAAAATTGGAGATATGGTTGTGATAAAGGAAGATGATCTTCCAGCTTGTAAATGGTTATTAGGAAAAATTGTAGAGGTATTTTGTGGCAATGACAATAAGGTAAGAGTCGTAAGTGTAAAAACCCCTAATGGAGTATTCAAAAGAGCAGTGTCAAAAATTGCCGTATTACCTCTCGAAAATTAATTCATTTTTTTTACTAAGAAATTGTGTAATATTGCTTTATTAATTGTTTTAGATATTTGTATAAATTTAAATTAACTGTGACTCATTTATGTTATATTGTAATTTTTATTCCTTGCAATGGTTGTAATTGTAGTGGTTTAGTTTGAAACCCCCCTCAGAGGTTTCAAGAGGGGCGGTATGTTTGATAAAGTGTATATTTTAATTATACCAACAGATGTCGCTACATTGCAGATATATCAAAATGTTTGTACTAGAAATATATAAGCTGTGAGAAAAAGACACGGCCCTTTAAATTTGTAGTTATTTTCTAAGCTGTGTGAAAAGGACATTCTTTTTGGTTTTAGTTTTGGTTCGAAGTTCTACTTCGAGAATGTGCTGTTAATAAGTTTTAGTTTAGATTTTTGTGTCTATTGTGATCCGAGCTGTGTCCGGAATTGAGTGTGGTGAGATTGTATACAATAAACGGTATTTTTAAACAAGAGAATGAGTAATTTAATCAGAGTAAGAGTGCTTTTCTTATAATTCCGGGCCAAAAGCGATTCAAGGGTCGTCCGCGTATTCGCGATTTTACAACTTTTTCATTTTTCTGCGCCGTTTTCATTCGAAAATTTGATGCAGTTTAATCTCTAAATGTGTTAAAATGAAAGTATAATTTTGTAAAAATGTTAAATATTTGACAAAAACAACATTCATTTGTAGTGTTGGTGGCGACGGAAGGGGCAGCTTGCGCTTTCTTCCGAGGATCCACTATTTTTCGCTTTTTTCCTATTTTTTGTCGTTTGTTTCTCGCAGGGGTGATTTGTTCCAAAAATTTAAAAATCGGTCCGAAAATTCGACATAAAAAAAATACTAATTTCAAAAAATGGCCGCCGAAAAAAAAATTCGTCAATCGTTCGCAAAAATAGTCAATTGCGAAAAGGATCGCAGAAAAAAAGCAAATTTCGTTAAAGTATCGCAAAAGAAACGTAAATTTCTTCAAAGGGCTGCGAAACAATGCAAATTTCGTCAAAGAATCGCGGAAAAACTCCGAATTTCTTCAAAAGATCGCTGAAAAACCGCGAATTTCGTCAAAAGATTGCGGGAAAACGCGAATTCTGTCAAAGGATCATGAATGTAAAATGCGAATTTCATCAAAAGGTCACAGAAAAACGTGAATTTCGTCAAAGGATCGCGGAAAAACTCCGAATTTCTTCAAAAGATCGTGAAAAAACCGCGAATTTCGTCAAAAGTTTGCGGGAAAACGCGAATTCTGTCAAAGGATCATGAGGGTAAAATGCGAATTTCGTCAAAAGGTCACAGAAAAATGTGAATTTCGTCAAAGGATCGCGGAAAAAACGTGAATTTCTTCAAAAGATCTCGGAAAAACCGCGAATTTCGTCAAAAGATTGCGGGAAAACGCAAATTCTGTCAAAGGATCATGAGTGTAAAATGCGAATTTCGTCAAAAGGTCACAGAAAAACGTGAATTTCGTCAAAGGATCGCGGAAAAACTTCGAATTTCTTCAAAAGATCGCGGAAAAACCGCGAATTTCGTCAAAAGTTTGCGGGAAAACGCGAATTCTGTCAAAGGATCATGAGAGTGAAGTGCGAATTTCGTCAAAAGGTCACAGAAAAACGTGAATTTCTTCAAAGGATCGCGGAAAAACTCCGAATTTCTTCAAAAGATCGAGGAAAAACCGCGAATTTCGTCAAAAGTTTGCGGGAAAACGCGAATTCTGTCAAAGGATCATGAGGGTAAAGTGCGAATTTCGTCAAAAGGTCACAGAAAAACGTGAATTTCTTCAAAGGATCGCGGA
The DNA here is from genome assembly GCA_963932465.1 of Maratus speciosus. Classification (NCBI taxonomy): domain Eukaryota; kingdom Metazoa; phylum Arthropoda; class Arachnida; order Araneae; family Salticidae; genus Maratus; species Maratus speciosus. Next base: position 514,422,844 of record OZ010795.1, read on the forward strand.
AAAACTCCGAAATTTTTCAAAAGATCGCGGAAAAACCGAGAATTTCGTCAAAAGTTTGCGGGAAAACGCGAATTCTGTCAAAGGATCGTGAGGGTAAAATGCGAATTTCGTCAAAGGATAGCTAAAAAACGCTAATTTCGTCAAAGGATAGCTAAAAAACGCGAATTTAGTCAAAGGAGCGCGAAAAAATTTGGTGCAACATTATTTTTCACCAGCTTTTCTTTTGCTGAATAGCAGGTTAAACATTAGCTAGCCATGTTTATTAAGTGATGGTTTGAGTGAAAGCATGTTAAAATTTGAATTGGACAACTAGCTAAGATTGCTGTGTAAAACATTGCACATCAGAATTATGAACTAAAAATAAAAATTTTCATTTCAGAATTATAGTATTTGTATAAATCATTAATTTGATTCTCTCCCCCCCCCCCCTCCAAATAAAGCAGCATTTAAACAAAAATATTGTCTATTTTATTGCAAATAAAATAATCGTATTAATTCAATTGTCTTATAGGTGCGCTATTTTAAATAATTTCTCATTTTCCCATTTCATGTGCCTTTTCTTATTTTATCTTTTTGCAATCTCATGCCTGTCCTCTTAAAGAATCTATCTGAAAATGCAGTAAAATTGTTTTGAACAAATTTTCGGGATATGATGATCGCTGGTTATTCAGTAGCAATCTAATGCAACTCAAAATCTATCAAATTAATAGAAAAATAAAAGAAATACTATTAGATTCTTAGACTTTTGGATTAAATATTAATTTTTTCTGAAATTTCCACCTTCTCCTCCCATTAATCAAACCATAAACTTTTTTATTTCTAAAGATATTTCTGACCTGTCATCCTGCAATACCCCTCCCTGAAATTCCTTATCCCCCCCCCCCCCCCCGCCCCAATACAAGGCTATAGTCAAGGGGGATTTGGTGGTTCACCCTGCCCCAGAAATTTTGACTGACTTTATTGCTTATATAACTTTAACTTTTAAATTTAGAGTTTCTTTGGAGGGGAAGGCTGTAAACCCCAAACATGTTGGTTGCACTGGACTGCTGAATATTGTTTATGTATGAGTTTATGTATTGAGTCTTCAAAGGTAGATTTGGTTGCTTACCCCCCCCCCCCCCCAACCACCGCCCCTTACATCTATCATTGCTTAGAGTAGTATTTTCCATTTATCTGACAGCATGCTTATTGTTTTTTTTTTCTTTCTAGAAAGATGCACTCGCTTTAATCCAGATATTTTAAAGCAGCGAGATTGCAACAATGATCTAATATCTGATTGGTGTACATCTGGTTTCGAACCAGAAGAAGGGTTATGCACTATATGTGACATGATAATAAAGTGCAACCAACATGGTGTGAGTGCTATTAAACGCCATGCTGAATTAAAAAAACATGTGGAAAACTGTAATAAAATTAGAGATAGTTCTGGGCAAATAAAAAAAAAAAACTGTCCGGAAAAGATTGGATTTAATGCAAAAGAACTGCCAGCAGCTCACTGAGCAAGATAAGGTTGCTGTAGCAGAGACACTGTTTACTTTAGCAGTTGCAAAATGCAAAATTCCATTTTCCTTCAGTAACACTGCTAGTGAAATATTTCCTAAAATGTTTCCAGATTCAAAACTTGCAAGTGAATTTTCAGTTTCCAGGACTAAGCTATCATATATTATTTCAGATGGGATTGGACCATTTCTTAAAGAAAAGTTGATTGAAGAAGTTAATAAATGTGGTTCTTTTTATTCCATTCAAGTAGATGAGACCCCTGTGCATGAAAAAAGAGTACAACAATTTGATGTTCTAATACGTTTTTACAGCGAAGTGCACAAAAAAGTATTAAATAAACATCTAGAATCATTCCATTTAGGGCATGCAACTAGTGATATTCTTTTTGACAGTATTAAGAAGTCACTACATGAATTATCTTCACAAAAAATGGTTAGTTTCTACAGTGATGGACCTAATACAATGAAATTATTGAAGAAAAAATTGCTGGCATTGAACAACAATTTAGTGGATGCAAGCGAGTGCTCACTGCACAAAATCCATAATGCTTTTTCTGAAGGATTGAATGCTTTTGGCACTGATATTGAAAGTATTCTAATTGATATTTATCACTTTTTCAAGAATTCAGCTGTACAGAGCTGTGATTTCATAGAGTTGCAGAAACAAATGGATTTGCCAGAACACATTTTCATTAGGCATGTGTCAAGTCGTTGGCTTACAATTGAAATTTTGCTGGAAAGGTTTATTGAGCAATTTTCAGCTCTAAAGAAATTTTTTGGATTATCACCACCAGGACGGCAATCAATTCGCCACCAGAAGATTCAGAAAGTTATGAATGATAAAAGCTTATTTGCACAAGCTTTGTTTTTGCAAAATGTTTGCCCACTTTTCACCAACTTTTTAAGGGTATTTCAGAGTAAAGATCCTTTGATTCCAGTGCTTTATGATGAAATGGTGAATTTGGTTAAAGCTCAAACAAAAAGTTTCATTGACAAAACTGGTTTTGATCTTAAAAACTTTGATGTGAGTAAAGGTTGTCACTGGAAAAGGCCAGAAGTTGGTTCAGATACTGAAAAGGAATTAAAGTTTTTAGACGAACAGGGAAGAAAAGAATTCATTATGGGTGCACGATCCTTTTATATTTCCTCGGTGAAATATCTTTTAAGAGTTTTACCCCTTGAGAATAAATTTTTAGAACGTCTAAAATGTATTCATCCTGCGTTTGTAAAAGAAGATTCCTCGGTTTCATGTATAAAAAAAATTGCTAAAGAGTTGCCCAATGTAATTCTGATATCATCAATTTCTTCTTTGGCCGATGAATGGATTATACTCCTAAGTGAAAATATTTCTAGTGAAGGATCATCAACTGAAGGCTCAGACATTCAATGTTTCTGGAACTCAGTATTTTCGGTGACAAAACCAGATGGCAGTGCTAAATTCCAGCACATTCAAACTCTTATAAAAGCATTATTGTCTATACCTCATGGTAACTCTGATTGCGAAAGAGGTTTCAGTGTAAATAATTGACTATTGAGCAACCGAAGTAATCTATCTCTTCACACAATCAATGGATTGAGAAATGTGAAATCTCATCTTGAGGACTATGATAGTGTCATTCATGTTGATTTATCGAATGATCTATTACGATCAGTTAAAAATGCTTACAAGAATTATAATTGTCGTTTAGAGACAGAGAGACAGGAAAAAGTATTAGATGATCAGAAAAAAGAAAAAGAAAATAATGAAATTAAACTGAAAGAAGAAGAAAAAGAGCTTAACTGCAGACTGGAAGCTTCCCAAAAGATGCTTGAGAATGCAGAAAATTTGATCAAAAATGGACTGAAAAGAAAGAATTTTCCCGATATAGAATCTGGGCAAGTTTTATTAAATGAATCCTCAAGCAAGATTAAATGTATTCTTGAAGATTTAGAAAAAAATAGACAGGAGCAAGAGGCTCTCTCCAAGAAGAAGAAAATTTAATGCTTTCCAACTTATTTGAAAAGCAATTGGGGGGGGGGGGGGTATTTTTTCTTTCATCATTTTCTTTTTGGTTTTTAAATTTCTCATTTTGTCTATATTTTATTGTGAATTCAACATTGGTTTTTTAAGTGTGCTAAATTTGTGCCTTCATGAAATAGTTTCAGTAAAAATATTCAGTTGATATTTTGGTCCAAATTTTTATTTTAATGTAAAATTTAATATTTCATAATTATATTTATCAAAATTATTTTCACTGAGCTAAAATCTCATTTTTTTAATGATATAAATTGTTGCTTTATTGGTTTTAATGCTCAGTATTTTTAAATATCTGAATTAAAAACTTGACTCTAAATAAATGAAAGGTAAAAAAGGGTGAAACATCCATATGATTACTTTTTCGTGTAATAAAAAGTTTGTCACAAACTTGTATATTGATCCATCCATTCATTCATTTAAAAGTAGCAAGTTATTTGAGAATTGTAAAGGGGAGGGAACTTTATATTGACTTATGTCATGAAATTCTTATTTGTAATTATTCTTTTCTGTGTATGAAGGAAGATTATTCACTGCATTGTATTTTAAATAAATTTAAATCTTACTGAGCAAGTTGTCCTTCCATTTTTGTTAGTTTGTTTAATTTTGAAAGTAGAAATCTGAATAATAGTGGATAATACATTCTAAAAAGGATTGGTCTGCAGTATGTTTCTAATTCAGGTTAGTTATGTTTTATTCATATATGTTTCTTTGATTAGTTAAATTTGCTCTAAAATAATATTTTTTAAACCCAAGTAAACATTTTTTTTCTTCTTGCTGCTAATTTTTAATTATTATTCTAATCAGTACCCAACTGTATTCAGTTAAATGTACATTTGTGTTAAATTTTTATTAAATGGTACATTTTCAGTTAAATGTACCATTTAACTATGTTCAGAGTTAGCAAAAAGTGTGAAGAAATTTTATCCGAGTAATTATTCTCTCAGATGTCAAAATATTCTCAAGATAGCAATCATTTTAATTTTTAGAAGTTTGTTAGCATTAGAGTTTAGATCTGCTCCAAAAACAGCTGTAAATGCTAGAAAATTAGATTTTTACTGCTCCCAAATCGGATGTTTGCTGCTCCAAAAATGGATTTTACTGCTCCAAAATCAGGTTTTTGCTGCTCCAAAAATGGATTTTACTGCTCCAAAATCAGATTTTTGCTGCTCCAAAGCTGCTCCAAAATCGCTTTAGTGCACTTTCATCCCTGCTTTTTGCTCATTTCTCCATTTTAAATTTGGAATTTTTTAGAAACTGTTCTTAGTGAGCATTTGCACCTTATATCTACCAGTATCTACCAGTGGCGTGGCGTGGCGTGGCGTGAAAATTTTCGGTGGTCATCGCAATTATTTAAGTTTGTGGTAAAAAATTATTAACTCTAAAATTCAATGGTTGAATGTTCAAAAAAGAAACTTTAAATCTTACCTTCACTTATACATGAACTCCAAATGTTCTGCTAAAACTGGATCGTAGAGTTTTAAAAGCTTATTAAGAGTTTTAAAATATTGCTCGGTCATCGCCGCATCCAGCGATGACTAGACGCCACGCCACTGGTATCTACCATGCCAAATTTGAAGTTTCTATCTTTAACAATTCCATAGAAATCGTAATTTCAAACTTTTTTGCTCATTTTCATCCTTATTCAAATTTCGAATTTTTTATAAACTATTGAAGAGCATTCGTATTAGAAACCGCCATGCCAAATTTCAAGTTTCTAGGACCTTCAGTTTCACAAAAATTGCATTTTTACAACGTTTTTTGCTCCTACACCATTCTGGGCAAGGACGTGCAAAGCGGTGGGGGGGTCGTTCCAGGCATGGTAATTGAGGGGGCGCCAAATTTATACTACAAACATCATTTTCAACTTTTGTAAAATATTTATGTATATATATTTACTATTATGTATTTAGAAGGAAATGAAAAGGCATAGTTAAATAACGGTGTTTGAAATCACTTTACAAATTGGGATTTTTTTCTCTGTAAGAAAGTATGTTTATTTTCCGTTTCAAAGTTATTGCATTGTCCTTTATCCTACACCCTATTACAAATTTATGAATAAGGACTTCTTTCTTTTAAAAACTTGTTTTAGATCTTTGTTTCAGTCTCTTTTGTTAACCTTCTCTTTTCTGAGTCTGTAATTTTCTTTCTGTGCTTATGACAAAAACATATACTCTCAAATTAAGGTTTTCCTTCTGGCTAATACAAAAGGGTTGCAAACAGTTATACTGTACTGTTAGATACATATTTTCTACACTCGTTTCCCAGATTTCCTTTGCCAAAATATAAGTCCATTTCCCTCTTATAATATTTAGCTGTTTGGAGTTTTTGAATTAAAATTAAACATAAAGTTCCAAAATAGATGCCAAATATGGATTCAATAGAATTTATTTTTGTTTCTGACTTTGCAGTTTTGTGACACATCTCACAAAAATTGTTTTTTTTTTCTGGGGGGGGGGGGGGGGGAGTGCCAAATTGAAACTTTGCCCCGGCCGCAATTTTCTCTTCACACAGTGCTGTTTCTGGGAGTAGTGACACTGACATAAAATATAACCTATGTTGGAATAGGGACTGTCAACATCAATTTGCCACTGTTGCCTTTGAAATCGGTTTGATAGTTCCAGAGATTGTGCAACAATGAAGTAGAGCCTCTCTATTCATTTTATAGTTAGAAGCTACTTCTTAAGAAGTACTGCAAAAAATTACCTTGTATCTTTTAAATTATTTGTTATTTTTAAATGTATAATAAAGAATTTTGTATGTATATCTTTAAGAATATTGACATTTTAAAGTTAGATAGTCATTGATATATACATATACAGTAGACTCCCTCAAATCTGCACTGCTTGGGACCAGAATTTTGCAGATTTTAGAATTTTGTGGTTTTCTGGTCATTGATTTGTTTACATGTTTTAAACATAATTTGAATGTTTAAATCGAAATTATAATGAATGCTTACAATATACACTATATGGCCATTAATTACCGGCAACTTTTAATTTTAGACATCTTGTCTAATATTTAAAAATATGTTAGGGGTATTTTAACTGTTCTAAAAATATCTTGCGTAAAATTTGTTTTCCTCACAATTCATTATTTATTTCTCAATTATAAAAGCAAAGCATAGGTAAGATAAAATTGGCTTACCTTGTATTTATGTTTATCCGTAATCTGTCTGGTATCCAACATCGTCAAAGATAATGCAATCTATAGCTTCTAGTTGTTTATCTGTTTTAATCCATTTGTAATGGTGTCGTATTTTGTGGTATTTAAAGCACGGATGGTTGTTTTTGTGACTTGTAAATTTAAATACGTTGGGAACTTTTAAAGAAAGAAAAAAACATTTTAGTTCAGCATAAAAAATCACATCTCTCCATTCTGGAGTCTAGGTTACAAGTGAATGTAGAAAAACATATATAATACATTATTGATTATGAAAAAAAAAAAGAAATTAGTGCCATTTATCTTAATATTACATTATTTATATTAATACCGTATATACTCGCGTATAGGTCGACTCGCGTATAAGTCGACCCCCTAACTTACGAACGCAAATTCTGCAAAAAATCAAAAACTCGCGTATAAGTCGACCCCCTAACTTTTTTCTTCAATTTTGCGCAAAATCAAACCAAATATTTTACTTGCCTATGCGAAAAAGTAGTAAGTAAATAAAAATAAATCATTGAAAAATTTTTTAATGTTAAGTTATTATTATTTGTATATTTTCTGTAATATTTTATTATTCATACACATAAAAAGTCAGAATTTTGCAGTATTCGAAGTTTTATTTTTTATTTTTTAATTGACTCGTGTATAAGTCGACCCCCTAAATTTGCTTGCCAAAAATTGTCAGAAATTCCTCGACTTATACGCGAGTATATACGTTATTTATATTTATAGTAATTTAAAAGTTTATTAATGTTCGAATGTCTTTAACTTCTTGAATATATGATGAAATGTTTATAATAGAGTGTTTATTTAGAATTGTGCAATCACTTCCTTGTGTCGTGATCACAACGTCTTTTCATAATTGCTTTTATAAATCATGTTTGACAGATGAAAAGCAATTTACTGAGTTTAATTAATTTAATGTCCTTGATTTGGTGATTGCATTTCACAATAACTGTCAACAAAATATACTTGTCAGATTCTACTGGAATTTTAGGATTAAAAATAACAGTTTTGACTTCATATTTATCAACGTCGATTTGATAAGGAGGACAATTAGGGAGTCGACAAAAAATTAGAGAAAAAAAATAATACTTCCGCTCACTTTGTAAAATAAAATGCACGAAATGAGCTATCGCTACAGAATATACATAGGCAGACATTGTACAATATGCGTATTCATTTATGCAAGAATAACATGTATATTAATAGAGATATAGCTATTTTTTTTTTAATTAAATAATTCTTGCATGTTTTTTGCTTATAACATGCAGGGCTTTTAACCAAATTTAAAGCCAGTTTCAGAAAAATTGACAAAATGTAGTAGAAATAAAATAGTGCAATTGGAATATAAATATATTAGATATTTAAGGAAATATGGGCAGTTGTATAAAATAATTTTTATCTACACATGTGTGAAAGATAACAATTAATTTTTTGCATAATTTAATAGCCAGCTCTATGGAGCAACATATTTAAAATAATCAGTCAAATGTCATAAAAATTCAGAGAGATATCGGCGTTAGAGTGAGCTGTGTTTTAGTTTCTCACTCACCCTGTAAAATAAAATGCACAAAATGAGCTATCGCTACGGAATATACATAAGCAGACATTGTACAATATGCGTATTCATTTACGCAAGAATAACATGTATATTAATAGAGATATAGCTATTTTTTTTAATTAAATAATTCTTGCATGTTTTTTGCTTATAACATGCAGGGCTTTTAACCAAATTTAAAGCCAGTTTCAGAACAATTGACAAAATGTAGTAGAAATAAAATAGTGCAATTGGAATATAAATATATTAGATATTTAAGGAAATATGGGCATTTGTATAAAATAATTTTTATCTACACATGTGTGAAAGATAACAATTAGCTTTTTGCATAATTTAATAGCCAGCTCTATGGAGCAACTTATTTAAAATAATCAGTCAAATATCATAAAAATTCAGAGAGATATCGGCGTTAGAGTGAGCTGTGTTTTAGTTTCTCACTAAAACTCGCTGAATGATAAGGGATTGTCCACAAATTGTTATTTTTAAGTTATCTGACAGCGTTTGGAGCAAGTTTTTTGAAAAAGCTATTCAATTATAGTTTACGATTATGTTTAGGAAGATTTTGACTCTAAACTACGATGAAAAGAAAAATATAGCCTATATATTGATTACATTCAGGTAAATTGAGGAGTTTATGGTAAACTTTTGTGAAATTTAGCCCAATACGCAAAACACTCTACAGTAAATTCTATCGCATATATTTTCTGTATATACGTAATTTGTATGGTGGCGAAGACAATAAACTAAAATTTAAGATATATTGGACATTTTTCATGAGTTATGAGTCAATAACTTGCAATTTGATTTTTATAGTGATATTTCAATATCTTTTTGAGAAATCCCGTTTTGCATATGGAATTTTCATGGAAAAGTTTTCCATAAAATACATTTATTTAACTGAAACATTTACTTAATTATATTAAACTTTACTTAGCATTTAGTTAACGGTTATGTTAATTGGAAATTTACTGTATTTATCAATCAAGGTCTTTTTTTTGTGCCGTTTATATCTAAAAGACAGTTTTGGCAGTTTTTGTTCGAACGGGGGGAAAATGTAATGCTAAAACATTTGGCACTTCCGGTTTCATTCACAGTTATCAAGTACTTTTGAAATTCTGATAACTAAAATTTTTTAAAATTACAACAAATGTAAGAGCAGATTTGGAAAGTTAAAAATGTGGGCTTTAATAAAATGTAATACAAAGAAAACGAAAATTTTAGACAAAAATCTCATTTTAAATGTAATAAGATATCCTAATTTGTATACTATTTTTTATGGATACTTTAGCTCAAAAAAGCTAGCACACACACACACACACACACACAAAAAAAAAAAAAAAAAAAAAAAAAACCTTGATTGATAAGTACAGTAAATTTCAAATTCAAATAACTGTTAAGCAAATGTTAAATAAAGTTTAAAATAGTTAAGTAATGTTTCAGTTAAATAAATGTATTTTATGGAAAATGCACGCTTCTGTGAAAATTCAATATGCGAAACGTAATCTCAAAAAGCTATTGAAATCTACCCTATATATATATAAAATCCTAATGAAACGAATTTATGAAACTAATCTATGAAACGCCTGAAATGTATCGATTCTTTGAATCGACTGATTAAACAACTGATTTTGTTTCACGGCAATTTCTCCTAAAATATAGAATACTTTGTGATGAAATTAACACCAAAAATCCGTGTTGATCCACAGATCTCAAAACTGGTATTAGAATTTTTAAATTCGAATTAGTTTTTGAAATATTAATTTTTTTCTAATTTTAAATACATTTTTTCTAATGATGGCAACTCAAATTTTAATCATAACAGAAATTTTTTTTTCATAATTCAGAAAAGGTTACTATTTTAAATTAATTTGGCAACAGTTGGGCCTCCTTTAAATCTATGCTAAGAACAATGCTTTTTTTGTATTTCGTTATCATTTTATTAAATACAAAACTTTCATTTAAAAATGAAACATTTAAACTGATGGCTTTCACTTCTATTTTTTTTTAAAAACAAAACGAAAAGAAAAATATTAGACACAGATGTCATATATGCACCGGGTACCTAATTGGCGCACAAATGGCATTATTTTGATAGACATGATAACCCGGCTATTGTTGTTTATTTAATAATAAATGTATATTTACTTTTATTTCTTTTTTAAATTTATACAAATTATTTTGTTCTATAGTAATTAATTATTTTTTTGCTATTTCCTTTTAAAAATAATAGAAAATAATTAAAAAATACGGTACAATGTAGTAGTTATTCCGTCACCCAATTTCGCAAATTATATAAATCACCACAAACCACTCGCCAAATTGTACAGATTGACAAAATTTTTATTTTAAATAACGAAAGAACAAATAAATTAGTATAACATTAATAAATATAAAAATAAAACGTCGAAATAAAAATCACTTGATGACGTAAACACGTGTAACTTGCTAAAAGTCAAGTGAATGTGACATTTACGATCAAGCATTATTGACATTTAATCTTATAGTTTGCGATAGATTTTTTGTCGACGGGATAACTAAGTAGTACCAAAAATACATATGTAACTGGTATTCGAAAACGAGGCTTTCGCCAAATTTTTGTAAAAAAAAAAAAAAAAAAAAATCATGCCGAACATGCGGTGGTGCGTATATGACATCTGGCGAAATATTAAATTATGTAACAAACCATGACATTTAATTTCAACTTCAAATCAATGTTTTAATTTACCACTCGAACAATTAAAAAAATGCTAACTGGCGAGTTGAAAAAAAGATATTGGCGAGATTTGCACCCGGCTTTTTTTTCTTTCGGCACAGATGTCATATACGGCCCCATATTGCCGCGATTTTTTTCTGACGCCAATGTCATATACGCAACAGGTACTTAACTGGTGCCAAAGTATCGTTATTTTGCTTGATATGGTAAGCCGGATGTAGTTGTTTATGCTGTTGATGCGTTCCCCAAATTGGCGTTGGAAAAAAATCGTGCCAATATGTATATGGCATTTGTTCCAAACTTTCATATGAAAGGCGAAGGGATCAGATCGTATTTGTTTATGGCATTTGATGACTTGAACTATTATAATATAGATGAAATGATGGGGATAGAATAATATTTGGCGACTTATCACCTGTGCCTGGATAACATTAAAGTATCAAAATGGCACCTAGAGTATAAAAAGCAAAGTGTTCTGCCCAGAACTGTTGATGATAGTCACATGATTTAGGCTATTGTTATATTGTTTTAAAATATCGGTTGACAAAGACTCTGAATGCTTAATTCATTTTATTTTAGCTTCTTTTCAAATGTCCAAATGATCCTCTTTAATCAAAAACGAAAACAAGCATTGGATGTCTTAACAGCAACTGATTCTCCATTAAATTTTTGCAATCAAAGGGAATTGAATGGAAACCCGTTTAGAGGGAGATCTGCATAGCTTTTTCAGTATAATTTAATCTTCTCTAATATTTTAAAAACCCATTAGATTTTTAGATTTTCAGATTCTGCGGTGTCTGAACGGGGGTTGCCGAGCATAGCTTGCAAGGGGCAGAGCCCCCTAGTATCACTGTAAAAATCAAATTGCAAGTTATTGACTCTTAACTCATGAAAAATGTATATCTTAGATTTTAGTTTATTATCTTTAAAATGATTTTACCTCAATTTACCTAAATGTAATCAATGTATGGACTATATTTTCCTTTTCATTGTAGTTTGGAGTCAAAATCTTCTAAAATAACCATAAACTATTAATAGTTTTTTCAAAAAAATTGCTCGGAACGCTGACTGATAACTTAGAAATAACAATTTGTGGACAATCCTTTATCATTCAGCGAGTTTTAGGGAGAAACTAAAACACAGCTGTCTCTAATGCAGATATCTCTCTGAATTTTTATGATATTTGACTGATTTTTTTTTAATAAGTTGTTCCATAGAGTTGCTATTAAATTATGCAAAAAGTTATCGTTCGCACATGCACATATAAAAATTATTTTATACAACTGCCCATATTTCTTTAAATATTTAATATATTTATATTCTGATTGCATTATATTGTTTCTAATGCGTTTTGTTAATTTTTCTGAAACTGGCATTAAATTTGGTTAAAAACCCTGCATGTTATAAGCAAAAAACATACAAGAATTTTTTTAATTTTTAAAAAATATTGCTATATCTCTATTAATATACATGCTAGTCTTACACAAATGAATATACATATTGTACAATGTCTGCTTATGTATATTCCGTAGCGATGGATCTTTTTGTGCATTTTATTTTACAAGGTGATCCCAAGTATTTTTTTTTCATTAATTTTTTGTTGGCCCCCTAATAATTGTCCTCCTTATCAAATCGACATTGATAAATATGAAGTCATACTTGTTCTTTTTAATCCTAAAATTCCAGAAGATTCTGAAAAGTATATTTTTAAATATTCGACAAAATGTCTAAAATTGAAAGTTGCTGGTCATTAATGGCCATATAGTGTAGTAGGATATTAAAAAAATTAAGTAAAGCAATAAACTAGAATAATGAAAATTAAGATGATTTTAAAAATGATTAAATTATTAAAAGTAAATGTCAAGTAAATAATTAATAATGCATAATTAAATATGCACCATAAAAATGAAATGAAACGAAACCATCTTGAATTTTTCAATGCGGCTTGCTTCATAAAATTACCCTACTGATTCACATCCAAATCATAAAATAAGGAAGTTTTGTTTCAGGTTTAGTCAGGCTTAATAACCAAAAACCATCTTGATTAATACATAAATATATTTGGTAAAAAGATTGTGATTACCAAAGATATCAGCAATATCTTGAATTTTTTCAGAAATAAATTTATACTTCCTTCATGAAAAAGCATGAGTTCAGTTATATTAATGAGAATTACGTTTAAAATATGTACAGAATGATATAAAAATTTTAAAAAAAAGTCTACTTTTGACCTTACTTCTGAACTGAAAATTTCATTGTTTACATCTGTGATGATTTGGAAATTTTAGGGTTGTGGATTTGAACATGGTTGCCGGCTTTTAGCCAGGCCAAAAAAAGCCGGCAGGCTTTTTTTGGTTTTAACCACTTAAAAAAAGCTGGCTTTTATTTTTCAAAAAGGTGGTTTATAGATAATTCGTATAAAATTTGGATTAATTTATTTTTAATACACTTGTAAATATTTTCTACTAAAAAAATATAAACTTCTATTAACATATAAACTTGAAAAAATATCATTAGTTTACTACACAGTGTACAAAACTGTTGCAAAGTCAAAAACAAACTTATGCAAACATTAAAATAAAGTTAAAATATCAACGTTTCGGTCATCCTTCTGTGATCTTCTTCAAGAACGTTGTCGTATATCTTCTAAAATTAGAGCAAAACCGTCTTGAATTCAAAAGGTTTGTTATATATTCAGTCAAAATCAGTTAATGAAAAAAAAAATCTGGGGAAATAAAATTTGAGTCCGCTATAAACGAACTACCAAATTCTCTGCTGTCCACTATAAGGGTATAAAATAACATTAGTTAAATGGGAGTTCGGACGGGACCACTAAAAAAGTTCACTACATCTGAGTGTTCACTATAGCGAGGTTCGACTATATATGTAAAAAGTTTTTCTGCTACTAAGCTATTATGTAACTTATTCCAGATATGTCCATATGAACAGATTAAAATCGTAGAATGAACAATGCTGAAAGAGAAATTAGGAAGGATATAACATTTGAGGAAATTTTAGTACATGTAAGTGCATAAAATAAAGAAAACAATTTAAAAAAAAAATTCCAAATAAAACTTGTTGAATTAGAATTTTGAAAAGCTAGTTGCTATTTAAAATAGTGCATATTCATGCATAAATTAGTCCGTATGTTATTCATAACAGTTTTAATAGAGAGAAATGATGTTTTTATTAAATGACTTTAATGTGTGGTTTTAAATAAATGTTTATGAGAAATAAAATAAGACTTGTATATTAATATCCCTTAAAATTAGTTGATAAAATGTATAACCAAGCAACCATCATCCTTTTTAATTATATAAAACAGTAAAAATGGAAAAAAGGGTGTTAAGGTCCGTGTAAACCAGAGAAAACAATTGGTATGGCCTTTTTTTCCAATATTAATGACTTCATTATTGAAAAATTGGGTTATATTGATTCCTACCTCAATTAAAATGTCTTTAAAACTAATTAAAAAACACATAAAAGTTTGTCATTTATAATTAAAAGTCTTCACTGTATAAAAGCCAATTTTGACCAAAAAAAAAAAGGGTTAAAACCAATAAAAGCCACGCCAGTGGCTTTTAAATTTTAGCCAGCTTTTTTGCAACCCTGGATTTGAAGGAGTCTATTGTATATATATATTTTTTATAACTTTTATTTCAAATAATTTTGTTTTTGCATGTCATATTTTTCTAATTAGTATTTCATTCTTTGCTATACAAGTAATATACTGTTTTCTCAAAAATCGAAATTGTATTCTTTTGCAAGTGTCATTGATTAAGTTAAAACTATTTAAGTGATCTTTTGAAAATTAAATAGCAAAGCTACAGTTGAAATGAGTGATTGTGTTTTAATGTTTAAAGGTTCTATGTGTAATCTGATAGTATGTTTTAATATTTGCTAGAATTTCTTTCTAAAATTTACTTTAATCTAAATAACATCAGGCAGTAAGAAAATTTTTAATTATCCTCAGGACCAGCCTTGTATTTAAGAGTTGGGTGGAAGAATAATTTTTGCTTTCCTTTAATTTTTTTTTTTTTTTTTTTTTTTTTCTAAGAAAAAACTTGTCAGGGGCTCCTTTTAAGTACAAGGGGTGAGTTCAGACCCGTGTACAAACCTTTCTAAGTTGCTAATTTTCCTCCCAAAAGGTAGTCTTTTGCTTATAAATGCAGGACTCAGGTGCATTGTGCCTGCACAGTGCACTGTGCAGGTGCTGCTACATACCCCATTATGGCCAATCCTTTTTTATCCTCCAGTTTATTATAAATTAAACTATTTTAACTTTTTTGTTTTACAAAATATTGTATGTTTTTCATTACTACTCACAGAAGTTTTAGTTATATATCATTTGCAGTTAATTAAATTTTGTTATATTTTAAAAGTGACTATCCTTTTCTATCCTTTTTTCAGGCTATCAAAGCCTGAGATTGTGTAGGTTCTGTATGTACGTATGTATGTACGTAACACGATAACTCTTGATAGAAATATCTTATTTGCTTCAAATTTTGTATATAGATTCATTCTGATAAGGCGCTGCCCTGATTAGTTTTGGAGGTTCGTTGGTTAAGTATAAAGGGGGGAAGTGGGGGAACTAATCCTCCTCCCTCAATTTAGCTAAATGGGTTTTTTGTCAATTTCTTTATTTTTTGAGGAGCATTATTCTTTTAAATAAGAGTATAATATACAATTAGTGTGAATAGCCTGTGAGCTCAATGCCACCAGTTTAACTGAGCACTTGTCTTTTTCTTCTTTTTAGAAAAGAGAGTTTGTTGAACTTCTGTGAACTTTCCCTTGAAAATAAAGAATATGACAAAGTTGAAGTAAGTAGGCCTTTTTCCCTACATCTTCTAAATCATTAATTAGCTGTAGCTTAAATTGGTATATTTTACAAGTAAATCATAAAATTTTGTAAGCAGAGTAAATGTACTATTTTTTTTTTTATTTATCATTCAATTATCATCACAATGCAACCTAACTATTATAATAGTGGACAAACTAAACATATACATAATGCTTAATTACACATAAAATAGTGTAATTACGCATTTAGCGATTTCTGGAGTTCCATTACCCGTGATTTATTCTGTTGATCTGAACCAGGTTTCAGACCAGATGCTATAATCATTAAGGTTAGCTAGGTGAGAAAGTTCCACCAGATTTGTCCGGGATAGCTCAGATGGTAGAGTACTGGCGGCTTCAGCCAGGAGATCCCTGGTTCGGACATTTTTTGCCCAGTTGGAAATTTACATCTAATATGATTTATTTACCAATTAGAATAATTGTGTTAAAATTAATCTAGTGTAATTACGCATTCAGCTATTTTTGGAGTTCCATTACCTGTGATTTATTCTGTTGAGCTGAACCAGGTTTCAGACCAGATGCTATAATCATTAAGATTAGCTGGGTGAGAAAGTTCCACCAGATTTGTCCGAGATAGCTCAGATGGTAGAGCACTGGCGGCTTCAGCCAGGAGATCCCTGGTTCGAATCCTGATCCGGACATTTTTCGCCCAGTTGGGAATTTACATCTAAACTAAACATATCTTTGTATGTAGTAATGAAGTGCTGTGAGTTAATTTTATTTTTATTTTTCAGTTTTGTTTGCAATATGCCAGAAAAGAAGCATTTCCTGAATTTGGTAATGACTTTAAAAAACTGACAGATAAGATGTTTGAAAATGAGCAACTTGAAAAAAGGCAGAGGTATTTGTTGAATTTTTGATCTTCCCTGTGAATACTACTTTATAAGGTTTTTTTTTTTTTTTTCATTATTTTATTTTAAACAAAAATCTCTAGTATATCAACAGTAGATGCTTATAGTGTACTCTAGGGGTTTCTGATTCTGCTTGAAATAAAACATAAACTGTGAAAAAATTTCTTGTTAATGGAAATGATTATGAAATGAAATTACTTGTTTATATATATATATATATATATAAACAAGTAATTTCATTTCATAATCATTTCCATTAACAAGAAATTTTTTCACAGTTTATGTTTTATTAATTTTATTATATTGTTATATATATATATATATATATATATATATATATATATATACATACATACAGTATAACTTCAAAAATCCGGCATCATCGGGACCAAGTCTATGCCGGATTTTTGAAGGAATGTCAAAAGTAGAAACTAGGAATATCAAAAGTAGTACTACACTCTTAATGGTGCCTTTAGCCATAATTTAATTCATTATTAAGTGAGAATTAAATATAAATTAAGTGAGAATAAGTGAGAATTATTATGAAATAGAGAAAATTAATTCTAAAAAAAAACCTACATTAAATGATATTTTCTATGTTACAGAAAAAAAAAATCTAATAGAGAGTGAAATTACTTCTTCTCGTGTAATTTCGGAAACATCGATGTCAATTTTGTTAGCTTCAAATTTTTTGACCGTTCTTTAACAATTTTTTCTTGTGTTTTATACAAATAAAGAATCTCTATTTCGGAAATACAGTCTTGTTCTCTAAAGCAAATATTAATTCTCCAGCCAAATTTATGCATTTTTCTAATGACACCCTTTCTCCTGTCTGTTGTTTATCCTCTTCTTCGGAGCTGTAACTAGCGTTATCGACGGTTCTATTTAGCACAGCGTCACCAGCATCACAAGACACTCCAAAGAACTTGTGTACTAGTCTTCACGCTGTTGCTTAAAAACGATGCAGCTCCCAGAAAATTTCTCCAGAAAATAATCACCTCTGACAAATGAAAAAAAATGTCAAATATTATTGTTTTGCATCTTTACTTTTGAACTTGAAGTTTTCAATTTATAAACAATTGCTATTTTTCTTCTACCATAACTTAAAAGTGTAAAAGAAAAAAGTATGGGAAAACAGGGTTTTGATGCCGGATTTTTGAAGTTATACTGTATATATACAATGAAATACATTTAACACGAAATAGATGGGGCCAAAATTTTTTTCCGTGTTAAAAGAATCGTAAAAAAAAAGAACAAAACTCGCAAATATTTTCGACGTTGTCAAATTTTATTTCGATTTCCTGTTAAACTACTAGTATGTTGCATCCATTAGGATAAAAAGCAAGTAAAAAATATTATTTTGGGGGGAAAATATCAAATATATTTTTTTGAAGTTTTTTTTTTTTTTTTTTTTTTTTTTTTTTTTTTTTTTTTTTTTTTTTAGCATTCTGAGATCTAGCTTCTTTGAACCAAATAAGCAAAGCTGTCTCTAAATCTTCGTGCTTACCGGCTCTCATACATTTTCTCTCTGGCTTAAAAATATTCTGCTCAAACATTAATGTAATGGGATCCTTGTTTTTTATTATCGTTGATAAAGTAGAATTTGCAATGCCAAACTCTTTGCAGATTTCTGTTTTTGTCCATCTTTTTCATCAACTGCATTATACAACTTCATCTTCATTTGAAGCGAAATAGCAGTTTGTTTTCGCACCAATTTCTTGGCCATTGTGCTCATAAAACACAAGCTAATTTGCAAAAAAAAAACATGAAAGTCATTGATTTTCACCCAAAATTCAGTGTTTTTAACACAAAATTCACCAATTTCAACTCAAACAAACTAGATCAAAAGCGAATTTTTTTCGTGTTAAACGATTCTTGTTTCATGTTAAAAGAAAAAAAAATGTATTAAGTTGCATAGTATACTGTCCGGACTGCTATGCCATTTCGTGTTAACCGATTTTTCATGTTAAGCGTTTTCATGTTAAACGTATTTCACTGTATATGTAAAGTTCTTTGTTTTCTAGAATTATTTAGAAATAGAAAAATTTTGTTTCTTTTTAGGGTTTCGTTCATCTGACGAAACCCTATTCGTCTCACTCCACTGTCTGTCTGTCTATCACAGAGTCCATTCTCAGAAACTATATACGTTGGAGACTTGGAATTTTGGATACTTATAGCTGAACACCTCACATCTAACGACAAATCATAAAATTTTGGAAAAGTCTTATATTTACCCGTCTGGACTCTAACTTGTGTATTTTAAGCTTTTTTTTCTAACTGAGCCCCTAATTGAGTTGAAGACTTGAAATTTTGAATATTTATAGCTGAAGGCTTGCGATCACACGACAAATCATAAAAATTTCAAAAAGTCTTATATTTACCCCTCTGGTCTCCAACATGTGTTTTTTAAGCAATTTTTCTAACCTCCACCTTTTTTACCCGGGGGGTACTTTTCTAACTTTTGCTGACACCTCTTTGACCTCTCTTTCATATTATGCACCATGGCCTCACATATTTTAATTCCACCTTCTATCACCAGGGGGCGCCTAACTATCTCGGGTGCTATGGGCCCGATCCCCTCGACTATATATATATCTTCGGATAGGATGTAAAACAGAGTTACGTTCGGATAGAGGTTTGTTTAGAATAGAGTGTGCCCCCTGGTTGCGAAATGTGGAACTAACAGATTTTGCAAAAGGATAAAGTGTTTTGAAAGGAATATTAAACGAAACCCTCCGTGTGATCTGTGATCACACTTACACGTTTGTTTATTAGTTATTTGAGCTATGAAAAGTTGGCTTTCTTGACTTTGAAGTGTTAGTTACAGCCATCACATACCGTTACTACACCATTACTGCAGAAATCATTTGAAATTGTATTAAGCTTAGAATTTCTAGTGCCTGTTATATCAAAGCAATTAAAAATTTAATAATTTAAAAATCTAAAATTTTATGTGATTCTGGTTTTTTATGCACAGAATAAATTGCTGAATACATACAAAGGAAGACTGTGAGCTAATGGAACATATTTCAAATGAAAATCAAATTTCAAAGTAATGGAACATTAGATTAATTTTAACACAGTTATTCTAATTGGTAAACAAATCATATTAGATGTAAATTTCCAACTGGGCGAAAAATGTCCGGACCAGGACCTCCTGGCCGAAGCCGTCAGTGCTCTGCCATCTGAGCTATCCCGGACGACTCTGGTCGAACTTTTTCACCTAGCTAACCTTGATGATTACAGCATCTGGTCTGAAACCTGGTTCAGCTCAACAGAATAAATCTCAGGTAATGGAACTCCAGAAATCGCTGGATACGAAATTACACTGTAATTGTAGTGTAATTTCGTATCCAGCGATTTCTGGAGTTCCATTACCTAAGATTTATTCTATTGAGCTGAACCAGGTTTCAGACCAGATGCTGTAATCATCAAGGTTAGCTAGGTGAAAAAGTTCGACCAGAGTCGTCCAGGATAGCTCAGATGGCAGTGCACTGACGGCTTCGGCCAGGAGGTCCCGGGTTCGAGTCCTGGTCCGGACATTTTTCGCCCAGTTGGAAATTTACATCTAATATAATGGAACATGTTTTACAGTTCATACTGAGGAAAGTGTAATTTATAAAGTTCTCAGATATATATATTCTTTTTTGAAATAGACAATTATTTTAAACAGTTTTCTATTAATAGATAAAATTTTAGTCATAGCTTAATTATTGAAAGAGAATTAGCTTTAATGTGTGAAATGAAATTTTGTCCCATCAAACACCTAACTCTGGGGTCTTGCTTGGGTCTAATGGGATACATTACTTAAATATAAATGTTTCCTTAAGGTGGTATTAAAAGAAATATTTTTCCACATTCAACAACTTGAAATTTTCTGACTCATTTTCAGACTCATTTTTAAAAGTAAGAATATGAAACTTGCTGACGTGATTTTTGAAGAGATTTATAAGTGACCTGTGTTTTTTTTTTTTCATTCAATTAATTAGAATTTGATTTATAAACAGTTATTTTCTCAGTATGACCATTATTTTTGTTTGCAGCACTATCGCTCTGGGAAATTCGGTTCAAAATGCCCACTTTGATAGCATTTTTTGAAATATATTCTGCCTTTGTCAAAAAATCGACCAATACGGTACATTATATACTTTCTGAATAAGAGACCCTGCCAATTGGATGCATTTGAGAGGAAAAATTAATGTAAAAATGAGTCAGAAAATAAGCAGTTTGGATTTGAATACACCCTTAATAGGCGAATTCAAGAGTTATATCATCACTATTATAAACTTATTGAATAAAATCTCACTTTAAAAATTGAATTTTCTTTCTAATTTTGTAAAATGTACTAAAGAAAAATTGATGAAAGTTTTTATTACCTTGAAAAGCTTTTATTGAAAGTTAATTTAGTAAAATAGATACAAAAAAATAAAAACATTAATTCTTTTGTACTCAAAATTTGTAACATTTAACATAAATTTTAAATATGATATCATGAAATTGTTTATATATAATCACTTTGGGGTCCTCCAATCAGACATGTCCCATTAGTTCTCATACCAATTCGAAATTCATTTAGGCTTACTGTAAATTAACTATGTATGACAAACATAAAATGAAGATTGCAAATGAATAGAATTGATTAAAAGCTTTAAAATCACATGTAATATTTTTAAAAACAGGGTTAATACTTTATCAAAGCAAGTATTTGTTAAATATTTTTAAAAAAATCAGGTTTAGGAATATTTTACATTTTACTATGAAACCAGCTAATGGACATAAAAATATTCCTTGTGTAATGCTGTTACAGCTATCTATTCACAAAAGCCTGAACATTTAATTGATTTAGTTTATCAGAAAATCCACTTTTCCATTAGCCTCCAGCCTCCTCTAGGATGCAACAAATCAGCAAAAATGAATCAAAACTTAATGTTATCATGGAAAGTTAATATCTGCCCAGTCATTAACAATTTATTATTAACCCTCCGAGCGTCTTGCAAAAGGGTAAAATCGTAATGTTGTTTTCTTTGCATTTTGTTTTAAATGCTAATAAAATATGAGTCTTTCAACATTATAAAAAAAACTCAATTACAAATATGAATGTAATCCTTAAGAGTATTAATAATTCTTCAATGTATTTAAAATTCCATAAATCTATAGAATTATATTACCTTAAATATTGCTTGTATTGCTGTGAAACCTGAAGCTTAGTGAACGGAATAATACGCCCCAAACACTTAGAGGGTTAAATTTTAAACAACCTCCTCATTACAAAGTGCTCTGCTAAGAGAAGTTTCAAAATGATAAAACTTATTATTCCAATTACCACCCAGCCCTATAGACTCTCTCTGAGACCTTGATAATGACTATCCATAGCAGTGGCACTACTATTATAACAACCAATGTTAATAGCCTGAAATATTTATTTGTTCATGTAATATTATTTTTGCATCCAATGGAATGATTTATTAAACCAAACATTCCAATATAATCACCTTTCCTGCTTTTCTAGCAATGTTTATTTGAATAAGATTTGGTGTAAGAAAAGCTTAAAGCTATTTTAGTCTTCACATATATAATAAAAAGGTTTACTAATAGACATATATTACACACAAAAGTTAAAACTTTCAAAACATTAAATAAAATTTTAAAAGTCTAAAACCAACAAGTTTCAGCCACTCTGTGGCCATCATCAGGGTCTTACTTTAGTCCAAGAGACACAAATACTTATTAGTTCGTAAAAGTCAAAAGTAAACATACTGTGTTGAGCATGCCCCCATAACAGCACCATCTGTAGAGCTGCAGTCCAACCATCCAACCTCAAAAGAAAAAAACTTGAAGAAACCAGATTATTAATGTCAATAACTGCATCAGATCTCTTTAACTTTGAGTTAAATTCTGTTTCAAAAAATTCAACCACAACTTATGCATACTGTAAGAAATACCTTCATTACAAACATTTCTAATTCTCAATTTAATTTCTAGGGATTCTCTAATTATACTTTTTTGCGGATAAGTGCATGGCCAAATAATTTTTGCATTTTTATAATCTACTAGCAGACCTGCCCGGCGTTGCCCGGGGTTTGTAAATAATAACCTTAAACAAAACTTAAGTTTGTATGATTTTTTTATCTTTGGAAATTCTTTTAAATGAACCTAATTTCGGAAGCCCCATTGCCTTCCGCAGTGTCTAGTGTGTTCCCATCAAACTTCTTTCCGAACGTACCTGTAATCTAGATCCCCACTACCTAAGGCAGCATTTACCGGAAGTGCCCACATGTGCCGGAGACAATCGAAAACCAAGTTGAGTGAGCCAGACCTCGTAGGAATCAAGGCTACAGAATAATAATAATAATAATAAAAGAATGCACCATTAATGTTAGAAAATATTGGTAACTAAAGTCTAAGATAAAATTTCATAATACAGAATGTAGCTGAATTGTAATCTAAGTTTTAGGAAGCAAATCCCATTGAAATTGGGCCCTTTAACCACAGGAAATAACGCGCCACCAAGGGGTAGAAGATGCCTCCTCACCTTGTAAATTTCATGAATACTGTTAGCATTCATACTGTTAGCATTAACATGATTTTTAATAAACGGGAGAAATTACTTATCTAAAGTTATCTTTAAAGTAACGCGATTTTTAATTTACGGCTGTAGTGAGTAGACGTAAGTTGATGCTGAAAAAGGAAATTAATGTTCGAAAAAGGTGGTAGCTGAGGTATAAAGAAAGACCGGATCCTGGGGGCCAGGGTCTTAACTGGAATGTAGTTATGTATAAGAAAATTTTTTAGGGGTTTTAAAGTAGTTAGTAGATGCTAAAACTATGTTAAAGAAAATTGCAATAGAATAGGACAGTTTTTAAAGAAGCTGCAACAAAGTCCCCAAGAAGATGATTAATATTCAAAATTGGTGGTAGCTAAAGTCTGCAATTTTTTTTTTTTTTTTGTCGTTCATGTAGTAGCTGGAGAACCTAAGAAGTTGTTAGAAAAAAAATATTCGTGAATTGGACCATTTTTAAGGGAGCTATAACAGGGGGCCCAAAAGAGCCCAACTGATAGTTGAGAGCAAAGCCCTAAAATGAAAACATGTTTAAATGTTTTAGTACTTAGCGTTTTAGACCTTCAATTAGTCTAAATTAATCATAGGGTATGAAATAATCATTAGAATAATATTTTAATGAAATCCCATTGAAGCAAATCCCATTGCGCAAAAATGGGGTAAATGCTTAAAAAGGGGCCCTAGAGCCCCAATAAAAATATGAAGGTGCTGGTCTAGGGGGAAGAGTCCAGGACTCAATTTTAAAATTATGCAATGAGAAGGTGAGAAAAATAGGGTGTAAAAAATGCATAGAAGCTGGAAAATAACTAAATGGAAAAATGGTTCCAAAAATGAAGATCGGATTAAGAGGGGCAATTTATTAATAATTTATGGTGCAAAAGTTTCAAGGGGCCTTGTACCGGGCCCCAAGGGGGAAGGACTTAAGTGACATGTAGTTTGATATAAATACACTTCTTAGTAGTTGATAATGTAATTTGAGGACGCTAGAACTATGGTAAAGAAAATTGCAAGGAATTCGGATCATTTTTAAAGAAGATGCACCAAGGGCCCCAAGACGATTTATATTGAAAATTGGTGGTAGTTGAAGTCTGAAATATTTTTTTGTCATTCATGTAAGTAAGTAAGTAAGTAAGCACCCACCCTGGGAACCCGCTTTTGGCTTATGGTTAGGTGTAACCCCCAAGCCCAG
Source organism: Maratus speciosus (assembly GCA_963932465.1). Classification (NCBI taxonomy): domain Eukaryota; kingdom Metazoa; phylum Arthropoda; class Arachnida; order Araneae; family Salticidae; genus Maratus; species Maratus speciosus. The sequence continues at coordinate 514,447,258 of OZ010795.1, forward strand.
GGCAGGGAAAAGTTTTACTACCTGCGGAAACAAGCCCAGAACCCCAGTCTCCGGGAAAGAAGACTTCAGAACGACCCGCCTGACACGCCGAAGAGAGCACAAGAGGCAAGTGCCGTGTCCCCGGACCGCCTGTGAAAATTTATGATTATTTAAGATGGCGATTCTTTACCAATCACAGGAGAACCTATAAGAAGTTGTTAGAAAAAAAATCTAGTGAATCGGACTATTTTAAGTGAGCTATAATAGGGGGCCCAAAAGGGGCCAACTGATAGTTGAGAACAGGGCCCTAACATGAAAACATGTTACAACGTTTTAGTACTTAGCGTTTTAGATCTTCGATTAGTCAAGATTAAGCATAGGGTATGAATTAATCATTAGAATATAATTTGAAAGAAATGTGCAAAAAATTGGTGAAATGTTTAAAAAAGAGCCCTAGGGCCCCAATAAAAATATGCGAGTGTTGGTTTAAAAAGAAGAGTTCAAGACTCAACTTTAAAACTATGCACTGTGAAGGTGAGAAAATTGGGGTGTGAAAAACATATGGCACACAAAAAATTTAAGGGACCCTTGATCAGGCCTTATGGGACCCTAGACGGGCCCATGGTCTTAACTGGAATTTAGAAATGGGAGAATAACTAAATGTAGAAAGTATCCCAAAAATGAAGATCGGATAAAAATGAAGCAATTTATTAACAATTTAGTGCACTAAAACTTCAAGGGGCCCTGTACTGGGCCCCTTGCAAGAGTGCCAGGGTCTTAACTGAAATGTAGAAATGGGATAGAAACTGAAAGGAGAATTCACCCCAAAAACGACTTAGGTCAGATAGAAAAGAGGCATGTTATTAACAATTTAGTGCACTAAAACTTCAAGGGGTTCAGTACAGGGCCCCTTGAAGGGTACCAGGGTCTTAACTGAGATGTAGAAATGGGGCAGAAACTGAAAGGAGAATTCACCCCAAAAACGATGAAGATTGGATAGAAAAGAGGCCCCGTACTGGGCCCCTTGCAAGGGTGCCAGGGTCTTAACTGAAATGTAGAAATGGAGCAGAAATTGAAAGGAGAATTCACCCCCAAAAAAATGAAGATTATATTGAAAAAAGGCATGTTATTAACAATTTAGTGCATAAAAACTTAAAGGAGCCCAGGGGCCCTGGCCCTTAAGAAATTAAACTGAGCCTCAAGTGCATCAAGACCTGTCTTGGGCTATTCACATCTAAAATTTCAGACTTCTACGTGCAGTAGTTTTCGCTAGCCATCGCGCACACACACAGAGCAATCTGTTCTTTTATTAGTATAGATTGCTTTAATCTGATTTTTAGAGCAAAATCTTGCAAGAACTGTGGATTGTCTATTATATTTTATGTCTGCTTTATGCTCTTTTAATCTTGTTTCAAATTTCCTTTTTGTCATACCTATATAATATAATTTCTCACTGTTATCTAAAATAATTGGAATTTCATAAACACCAGCTAAACTCAGAGGGTTGGTAGGGTCAACTTTAATTGAAAGTAAATTAATAATGTTAGGTCTGGGAATTGCTATAAGGTGACTATTAAACGGTCTGATTATTCATGTTTAAAAATCAGTATAGGTAAAATATATTTAATTTTTTTTTTTTTTTAATATGACGTCATTCACCTGCTTTCTGTATTTATTCCTATTAATGCTCCTTGTATTTCTAACAAATATTTGAAAATGTCATTTTTTTTTCCCTGTATAACATAATATTTATCTTACTTTTAATTCTTAAAAAAAAAAAAAAAAAAAAAAAAAAAATTCATTTTTTATGTGGAAGTCTTTCACCTGAAAATTAATTGCTGTAGACAAATTATTATTACGGCTCTTGAAGTTTTTGTGACAATAAAGAAAAAAGATTTAATTTTATAGCAAAAATGCCCATTAATACTCAGTGAAAATAGTGAAATTTGGAATTATTAAGAAATATATTTTAATTAAGTAAATAACACATAGCTTATGTTACTCTCTGTGTTATAATCCACCCATATGCAAAGACTTTTTATCGTCCATTTTGACCCTGACATCAAGCAAACATTTTCACCCTTTAAATTTATAGTATTATTGGAATTAGCAAAAGATTAAAATTTTGTGGCATCAGGGACAAAAGGGTGGGAAGAAAAAGTCAAAAAAAGTTATGAGCTCCATAGACTTTTCTATATTAAATTAACATTAAGAAGTGACACTGGAAATACAGAAAGCAGGTGAATGACATCATATTTTTTAAAAAATTGAAATATATTTTACCAATCTGATTTAAGCATGAATACCAGTTACATACAGAAGATAATTTTCTATCAAACATGATGTCATGATTCATGAGAAAAGAAATTGAACGAGAATTATAATATAAAAGAGATTTCATTGGGGGTGAACAGGGACTGGAATAGATGATTATTATGTAATAGGTTGTCTTATTCAACGCAATTTACTTTTGCATTTGTTCCCTGTGGGGAAATAATGTAACTAAATTTATGTAAAATTGATTTTTTTTATGTTCAACTGTATGATAGCTATAAAAGTAAGTGGCACAGATTCAACATGTTTTTCTTTTGTGTTTATAGTGTCCCTTGGCAGTAAATAGGGCAACTAAATTTAAATAAAATTGATTTTAAATGTCATTTTACATAAATTTTCAGAATAAGCTTCTGCTATGCTCAAGTTTATGTTTTAATAAAAAAAATTCACATGATAGATTTTCTAATGCTTGTTGTAGCATGTCCGGCTGAGAAACTGCATAACTAAAACTTTAAAAAGGATTTTTTTTTATGTTTTGTAATATGGGAGCCATATTTCACATTTAAATTAAAATAATGCAAATTTAACAAACATTTTTATTGCATTTATGACGCCCATGGAAAGAAATAAAGTAACCAAATTTAAGTAAAACCGATTTCATTTTATTTTACTGTATAACAGCTATACTGATGTTAAAAATAAGCAGCAAACACGCACAATTTACTTTTGCATTTGTAGTGTCCACTATTGGGAAAGTGGGTAACTAAATTTAAATAAACTTGATTTTTTTAAATGTTTTTTTTTTTTTTTTTTTTTTGTTCTGATTAGAAGTTTTTATCCAAACAACAACAATTGCATTACTGCACTGGTGAAACATTTTGGATGAATTATTGGTAAATTTATATCACAAATTGCGATGCAACAAGTTGTGATGCAATATCCTATAAATCAAACCCTAATTTATAGCATCCTCTGTTAATTTTGAAATTAGTTCGTTGGAATGCAGTATTTATTAAAAAGCTTGACATATTAAACTAAAGCATAATTTGTCGAACAAATAATAATAAAAAATTTATTTCCTAGATTGTTTAGACCCAAGAAGGGATAGATATTAGAATTTTTCTCCGGCTGCTTCTACAGTTAATGTTAAAGTTTTGTAACAAATATGTTTAAACCAATTGAACTTTAAAAAATAAAAATAAAATTAATACAATATGATACTTAAACTACCCTAAAAACTTAGATTTCATTTGAATGAAATATTTCCATTTCCTTCGAATGGAAAGTTTAAGTATCATGTTGTTTGAATTTTATTTTTATTTTTTAAAATTCAGTTGGTTTAAACATATTTATTACAAAACTTCAACATTAACTGTAGAAGAAGCTGAAGAAAAATTCTTATCTATCCCTTCTTGGGTCTAAACAATGTACAAAATAAATTTCTTTTTTAATTTGTTCTGTAAATTATGTTTTTGTTTAATATGTTACATTTTTTAATAATTACTGCATTCGGACGAACTCATTTCAAAATTAACAGAGGATGTTATAATTAGAGTTTGATTTATAGAGTATACCAATAATTAATCCAAAATGTTTCATTAGTGCAGTAATGTAATTGTTGTTTTAAGGTAATTTTTCATTAGCCAGGAACAAATAAATCGCCAACTATTCTTTCAATCTCATTGTGCTCATTTAATTTAAAATAGAAATATTTTACTCATTCTATTCTAAATATTTACCTTTCATTTAAAAGATATAAATACATTTAAATTATATATCTTTTACTCAATTATCTTAAAGGGTAATGTTTCAATAAGAAATAATATCATAAACCAAAAACATTTTATTTCAATGTGAAATCACTGTTTCTAATTTACATAAGCAAAAATAAAAGCTGCTATTGGCAAGAAGAAAATTTGCTGTTGATGAGATTTGTGCCAGGAGTAAAAGAAAAATATCATTTGAAAAGTATCAATTTAATTAATATTTTATTATACTTTGAGATTCGATTATGGTTTTATGTAATTGCTTTCAAAAAATTTAATGTATCTCTATTTTATGCAGATTTAATATAATTAATATTTAATGACAGGTTTAGTAAAATACTTATGCTATACTAACCTTTGCACTTACTTAGGGTTCATGTGAACAGACTTCTGCAGGCGATTTCTTATGAAGACAATTTAAAGGAATCATCCAGATTATCATCAAGTGATTCTTCATCAAGGGATTCTTCATCAAGTGATTCTTCATCTAGTGATTCATCTTCCAGTGATGAAGATGAAAAATAACTGTCAATAAATTGTATATAATAAAAAATTTTAATCTATTTATACAACATTGCATCTGTTTTTATTAATATGAAGTATCAGTAGCTATGCTCATTATACTCTTCATCATGAGGTTAAAATATAGATTTCTGCCTGCATTTGGAATTGGAAATAAATAAATCATTTAAAAAGTTGTGTAAAGTAAAATTTGTTAAACAAGAAATTTTTCTCTTTTTTATAGGGATATCCAAATGTTTATGATCAAGGGTCATATAGAATATTTATTGACTTATGGGGAAACATGAATATATATACATATATACATACTTATACATTTTATGTTTTATTTACTTACTAGGGGGCTCCACCCCCTGCAAGCTACGCTCGCCAACCCCCGTTCAGACACTGTAGAATCTAAAAGCATGCTAATCTGATCGGTTTTAAAAAGATTAGAGAAGATTGAATTATACTGAAAAAACCTGTAGCGATCTCCCTGTAAACGGGTTTCCATTCAATTCCCTTTGATTGCAAAAATTTAAGGTAGAATCAGTTGCTGTTAAGACATCCAATGGTTGTTTTCGTGTTTGGTTAAAGAAGATCAGTTAAACATTTGAAAAGAAGCTAAAAGAAAATGAATTAAGTAAACAGAGTCTTTGTCTCTCGGTATTTTTTAACAGCGTTATAAAACGATTGACATAATACAATTAAGAAAATTTGCTGCTTTAACCCCTTCAAGGGCGGTGGTTCATTTTTGGACCACTTAATTTTAATTCTTAAATGCCACATTAGCATCAGAATATTGGGATGAAAATTTCCCTTTTATTAAGTAAGTGAGCAAAAGCATTTTTGTATTTCGAAATTTGTTTGTAAATTCTGGTGCCATTCACTGATTTCAAGATTTTACGAATAGAAGTGCCTTGTTCGTGAAAGGGTTAAACGCATATTAATGTATTTAATATTTTAAAGTTTCCTTTCCCTTTTAATATTCACGTGTAAATACAATTTTCAGGACATAATTTTCAATATTTTCCTGCCTTTAACACGTACTCATTTAATAGTAATTTTAAAGTTTTTTTTTCTGTTTTTAATAGTCACGTGAAAATAAATTTTTAAACGTTAGGAAATATTATTCTTTGCGCTGTTTTTAAAATTGAAAACAATCTCTGTAATAATAGCCTAAGTCATGTGACTATCATCAATAGCTCCAGGCGGATCCCTTCGCTTTTTATATTCCAGGCGGCCATTTTGGTACTTTAATGTTAGCCAGCCACAGGTGTGATAAGTCGCCGAATATTATTCTATTCCCATTATTTCGTTTATATTATAATAGTCCAAGTCATGTAACTGCCATAAACAACGGGCTGATTCCTTCGCTTTTCATAAGAAAGGTTTTTATTTTGATTAAAGAATCAAAATTATTTTTTCGAATAAAACTACATAAAAGTTGCCATGATCACAAAGAATTCCTGGTACTTTTATGTTAGCCGGGTGAAAATCTCGCCAATAGCTTTTTTTTTAACTCTCCAGTTAGCATTTTTTTATTTTTTGAGTGGTTAATTAAAACGGTGCTACTTGGTTATCCCATCGACCAAAAATCTGTCGCCAAACTATAAGATTAAATGCCAATAATGGTTGATCGTAAATGTCACATTCACTTGACTTTAAGGAAGTTATACATGTTCACGCCATCGAGTGATTTTTATTTCGATGTTTTATTTGTATTTTTATTAATGTTATACTAATTTATTTGTTCTTTTGTTATTTAAAATAAAAAAAATGTGTCAATTTGTATAATTTGGCGAAATTGTTCGACGGTAGAAGTAATAACATTAAAACGTTGCTTTGAAGTGGAAATTAAATCTCATGATTTGTTGCATTGTCACATACACACCGGGTTTGGCGTGATTTTTTTTTATGACAGTTTGGCGAAAATCTCGTTTTCAAATACCTGTTACATATGTATTTTTAAATTATTTTCTGGTATTTTTAAAATGAAATAACAATAAAAAAAAATTAATTAATAACTATAGAACAAAACAATTTATAACATTTTTTGTAAATAAAAAGAAAATAAATTTAAATAAACATTTATTAATAAATAAGCAACAATAGCCGGGTTACCGTGTCAGGCAAAATAATGCTATTTTGGTGCCAATTAGGTACCCCGTTGCGTATATGACATCTATGTCTAATATTTTTCTTTTCGTTTCGTTTAAAAAAAAGAATGAAGTAAAAGCCATTTATTTTAAAGGTTTCAATTTTAAAGGAAAGTTTTGTATTAAATAAAATGATAATGAAATACAAATTGAATTCTGAATAAAAGTAACATGATGCATTTCTTAGCATACATTTAAGGGAGGCGAAACTCATCGCCAAATTAATTTAAAATAACCTTTTTTTAAAATATGAAAAAAATATCTATTATGATTAAAATTTGAATTGCCATCATTAGAAAAAAAGTATTTAAAATTAGAAAAAAATTAATATTTCGAAATCTAATTCTAATTTTAAAATTCTAATACCAGTTTTGAGATCTGTAGATCAATACGGATTTTTGGTGTTAATTTCATCACAAAGTATTCCATATTTTAGGAGAAATCGCCGTGAAACGTAATCAGTTGTTTAATCAGTCGTTTCATAGAATCGTTACATAAATTCATTTCAATTCGATTCATTAGGATTTTATATATATAGGGTAGATATAATTGAGGATGTGGATTTCAAAACTTAAGTTATCCAAAAAATAAAATTTTGGGAAATGGCATAAAACCTTTAACTGCATCCATTGATTTTCATTGTAAACCAAAATTTTACAATGCCAGAAATACAGTATAAAACAAGTTTTTTTAGTGCAGGTTTACCAATAGAATAGATTGGTAGGAAAAACACATATAGATATGGGGCATTCTCACAATCTTTTGACTTTTGGGGAAAAACATCTGACAAAATTAAACTTGCTAAAATAACATTTTAATCTAATAGATGAATGCCTTAATGATTCAAAACAAAGAAAAAATGGTCGAATTTTTTTTAATTTAACTGAGGTTTAAGTTAAACTTGCGAGTTTAATTTTCCTTACCATTTTACACCTATAACTTTTAATTTTCTTCTAAATTTTTACTTATAATGAATTTGCATAGTACACACAGGACACTCAAATAAGAAATAATAACAATGTAGTACTTTTAATACAAAAATTTTGTATAACATTGCCTTAAAGGGGTGTTAAAGAAGGGACGGTAAGGTATAAAAAAGGGGATGGTATTGGGGAAAAAAGGGACGAAATGGTAAAAAAAGGGACAGTTAGGATGGAACGGTAAGGAAAATTACCACCTATTTTTAGGAAAATCATGTTAAGGCTAAGTGATAGCCACAATGTTCATTGATTTTTAGAAACAGTTGTTAACATTGGATTAATTTTTTTTTTTTTTTTCTTTTTTTTTCTTTTTTTTTTTTTTTTTTTTTAATTTACCTCGAAAAGTACAGGAATAAACCTTGGAGACGGTGAGACTACCAATAAAGCCACGATGCTTGAAATTGATATTTAAATGCTGATTTAAATTCTACAGTAAATTTCCTGCCAAAGAATTTTAGATATTATTTCTCTAGCATACTTCTGCATGAGAAAAAACTTGAAAAAGAAATCTGTGGCTGCATCTGAAATGATTTTCTGTATAATTTTAGAAGAGGGATGGTAAGGAATCTAAAACCCAGGGACAGACTTTTAAAAAATAATAACCGTAAAAATTTGTGCAGATTAATTTTTAGCTACATATTTATATAAAACAATAGTTCCAGTTTCAGAAAAAAATTACATCGAATTATTTTTATTGAAACAATTTTATCCAGACAGCTCCAAACTTAAAAATCAGCATCAGGGACACGGGACGGTATAGGAATTTTCCAGGTGTTTGGACCCCCAACATCGTCCAAAACTTATTTATCTCGTTAATATTGTTGTGCAATCATGCAATGTGATGTTCCCCAGTATAATGAAATTTTAAAAAAAAACACAAAAAAGTGTATTAAAATAAAAATTATTATTCAGGGACACGAAAATCAAAAGATTGTGAGAATGCCCCATATACAGTAAAACCTGCCTAATGTGACCACGTTCCATTCCAATAAAAATTGGTCGCTCCGAGAGGTGGTCTCTTAATGGAGATCATGTTTAAATCCAGATTTTAATTTTTGAAAAAAGGTACCAATTAATGCTACTAAAATTTACTTTTCACATTAGGAAAAAAATAGGAAAATTTAAGTATCAAACATGGGTGCAAGACCTTCAGTCTCAGGACTGATTTCAGTCTTGAAGATATTTTTGGCTGACAGTAAATTCTACTTTATATACTTGAATAATAGCAATTTTGATATCAAGAACTGTTAATCACTTTCTTTTATTGTAAGAGATCAATTTTTAGCCATAATACAAGGCATATAAATCTTCAAGCCCATATTCATTTGATTATTTCCAATACTGAGAAAAGTTTTCAGTCTTGGCTTGAATATACCTCTTGCACCCATGGTATCAAAGCAAAAGATAATTACATAAGATAATTACTGCAGAGTTAAAAAAATAAATACATTGATGTTTGCTTTGAATTTACAGTTTTATCTTTTATAACTTTTATTTCAAAGTCCTTTTGAAGTTCAGTAAATAAATGCAATTTTTTTTTTTTTTTTTTTTTTTTTTTTTTTTTTTTTTGACGGGAACAAATAATGACGATTTCATTAATTTATCTATTTCGTTGAGAGTTTCCTGACAGAATAGGGCAGGGGAGCTTATTCTCTGTCATTCTTAATTTGTCATCAGAGTTAAATTCATTGCCTAAAAAGGCACAAAGTAGCAATTTTGATATCAAGAACTGTTAATCACTTTCTTTTATTGTAAGAGATCAGTTTTTAGCCATAATACAAGGCATATAAATCTTCAAGCCCATATTCATTTGATTATTTCCAATACTGAGAAAAGTTTTCAGTCTTGGCTTGAATATACCTCTTGCACCCATGGTATCAAAGCAAAAGATAATTGCATAAGATAATTACTGCAGAGTTAAAAAAATAAATACATTGATGTTTGCTTTGAATTTACAGTTTTATCTTTTATAACTTTTATTTCAAAGTCCTTTTAAAGTTCAGTAAATAAATGCAATTTTTTTTTTTTTTTTTTTTTTTTTTTTTTTGGACGGGAACAAATAATGACGATTTCATTAATTTATCTATTTCGTTGAGAGTTTCCTGACAGAATAGGGCAGGGGAGCTTATTCTCTGTCATTCTTAATTTGTCGTCAGAGTTAAATTCATTGCCTAAAAAGGCACAAAAGTGTTTAAACACTTAAAAATTACCGGAATAAAAAAAATTCTAAACTTAGTTTAGAAGTTTGATGAATAATGCATTCTCTGGAATTATTTTTCTAAATAAACCTTCTTCCAACAACCAGGGTAAAAAATGGAATTTGTTTCATTTTTTTCAAAGAAATGGGTCGCTCATGGAGGGAATTAACTGATATTGTCTCTGAATGGAGATAAAATAAGTATAGAGCTTCACTTAATGGAGGTGGTCGCACAGGGAGGTTTCACTGCATACATATTTTGGATAAGGCGAGTTTTGAAACTCATGTTCTCAATTGTTATAAAAGGAAAGGGTAATTCAATTTGATGTGTGACATTCCACTGATTTGACATTTTCTTTTAATTTCAAAATAGCACAAAGTTTATTCTAAATTTTCTTCAGTCAAAGGGTACCTGATTTTTTAATATTCATGACTGAAAAGCTCGTTCACATAATTGTTGGCCCAAAGCAGGTTTGCACATTTTAATGCATTATCTAGCAGTAATTTATAATCATTTTTATCGAAACAGTAATACAAGTTAAAGTAAGTGAAGGCAGTTTCTACACAGGTGTCCAAAATTAAGGATCAGTCAAAAATGCTAATTTTTAAGTAAGCTAATACTCAAAAGGAAATAATATAATTCAAATAATTACTACCCCTACCGCACAGCTAGTCCATATAGTATCTCATTCTCTGTCACACATGGTCACAAGTGTCGCAGTCACTAAGAGGAAATAAAAAATAGGAAATTCCACACGTCTAATTATGAGTCTCAAATGATCCCTATATGTGACTCCACTGAGACGTCAATGTGACTGCTGCTTAGTGATGAGTCACCAGGTGACTTTGCAATGTAGTTACATTGTGACTCATGTGACTGTCATTTTTAGACTCAATTTCAAAGTCATCGTGAACGTTGCATTATGATAAGTCACCAAATAATATCACATTATAGTCACATGGTGACTTTTCACAAAAGAGCACAATGGTGACTTCACAGTTGTCTCTCTGTCACCTGAAAGTCATCATGTGACTTTAATATTGCATTACTTGGTAACTTATCACAATACAGCGTTCACTATGATTTTGAAATTGAGCCTACAGATGGCAGTCACATGAGATACACAATGTAAATACATTGTAAAGTCACATAGTGACTCTTTACAAAGCGGAAGTCACAGTAACGCCTCAGTGGAGTCACCTATAGTGATCATTTGAAACTCATAATGAGATGTGTGGAATTTCCTATTTTTTGCTTCACCGTAGAGACTGTGACACTTGTGACCATGTGTGACATGAATGAGATGTTATATGGACTAGCTGTGCTGTTGAGATAGTAATTATTCGAATTATATTATTTCCTTTTGAGTATTCGCGTACTTGAAAATTAGCATTTTGTGATTGGTCCTTAATTTTGGACACCAGTGTATATTGATGAGTTCAAGCTGTTTTTTAATTTGGATGCATTTTTGGGGCAAAATGCAGAGAGTTTCTGAATAATTCCAGTAATTTTATTTTTTTTAAATCAGATGAGCTTATCCTTGAGGACTGATATTAAATTTCGATCTTTTCAACATATGCAGTTTTGCAGTTGACATTGAAATTTTTAGAAATGTAGGAAAATGGGCGTAATTTTCTAAATTCTAATTAAATCAAAACAAGAAAGAAAAATCATGTGTTAAGCATAGATTATGAAACACTTTCCAACACTTCCTGAATGCTTTAACAAAACTTCGTTATTTAGGGAAATAAGGTAAATAATATTTTAGAAAACACATAAAAAATTTCAAAAATTAATTTCAGCAGTCCAATTTTGGTCCATGGCCAATAGTACCGTTATTGCACGCCACTATTTAGCTAAAAATTAATTTAAACTAAAACATTCTTAAAACTACTGAAATCACATTCCCAGATATTATCATCCATAGACCGTTATGTATCCAATTCTTTGCACAACCCTGTATATCATTTTATCTATATTCTACAAACTTTTCTTAGTAAACTAAATGCAATTCAGCATAAAAATGCATAACTCATTTAAAAACCACCTTTAAGCAATTTGCGCTCATACCCAGTAACCCTTACGAATTCTTTTGCGTAGCCCTGTATATGAACTATAACATTTATACACACCATATAGTATGCATAAATATAGTAAAACACAAAAGTGCATATCATAATTAAAAATGCATTTCTCACAATCATCGCTTATGTATAGTACTTCGGACGCAATATGGTATCTGAAATATTTTGTGTGTCTGTGTAAATGCTATGCACTTCTTATTATGCATGAAATAACTTATAGTAAACCTCTGCAACGTATATCAATTTCATTATGTATGAAATAGTTTAACATAATTAAAATATGCCGCAAACAACACCCCCTCTCCTCCATATCATTATGTAACGGAATTCTTTTGTGTAGCCTTGTAAATGAATAATAAGTATTCTTTGCACTGCATATTCTTCAGAATGCTAATTTTAGTGCACTTCATAAATGCATATCAATTATTTTATGCTTGAAAGCATGTAACATCACGTAACACACATTCCAACTTTGTTGGAAAGTGTTAAAAATTGGCACATATGATATGGTGATGCAGGCCATGGTTTCTGCATCCCTGACTTGGTGGATGAAAAGCAAAATTTCTTTGACCTCTAAAAACCAGAAAGGTTCTCTGGGATTTCTTTTTCTTCCTTCGTAACATGTGTTGCATCAAAAAATGACCAGGTTAATTTTTTTAATCCATAAAAGCAGTGGTGATCTTTAGATTTAAAAACACACAAAATATTTTATATTTTTATCTGTAGTATTATTAAATATTTTTTTACAGATTTGCTTCTATTCTTGTGGTTTTCTTTTCAGCTCCAGCTTATTAAGGGAGGTGCTAAAAACAACATTAATGATAAATACTTTATATCGTTCATCCGCAAGAAAAGTGACACATCTCGACAAAAGTAAATTTCACAGGAGAGGCAAAAGAAAATTTGCATGATTTTACCATAACATGAAATTATAGCACTTAGCTCTGTATGCACGAATAAAAATGTGCATAAAAGCATATAACCCTTAAGAATGAAGACGTAGGATGAGGTTTGGAGGGCTGGGTCATTTTAACTCCCTACACAATCTTCTCTTCTGTTGTCACAAATGGACATGTAGCGTAATAAACTGATTTTCTGTATAACTACACTTTTGAAACTTTTTGTGTAGCAAGACAGACCTATTAGTGGAATAAAACGCAAAATAAATTTTTGCGAGATATGTCACTTTTCTTGCGGGTGAGCTATATAGAAGTATAAAATACTTTGTGTAATAATGCCAAATGCCATATAAATTTAAAAATTACTATATTTTCAGACCAGAAAAATTAAACGGTTATACTTTAAAAGTGAGTAAAAACTCACACTCAACAAAAAAGCAACAAGCATATAAAGGAAATCCGTTGATGCAGGCATGGAGAAGGAAGAAAAGGAAACTTGACATGTGGAAACAGGGACAGACAAACACAAACAAACAACAACGACCAGTAGCGCCAACTTTTGAAAAATATTGGGTGGGTTCAAAATTTTTTGAGTAAAACAAACACATACAATTTTTTCCCTTGGAGAGAAAGAAGGAGAAGAGCGAATGACCAATGATGATAATTGGAAGTTAAATTATGTTTTTTCTAAGCAAAATATAAAATTATTGTAGTTTAATAATTAATTTTATTAAATTATATTCTCACAAGGTCTTCCTTATAAATACAATAATATTTATTTTAAATAATATTAGAATTGCCAACTATTGAAAGTGCAAAAAACTAAAAGACAAGAAAATAGTCGCCTAAGTGCTTTATCAATTCAAGACATTAAAACCGATAGTAAATTATGCAGGGAATTTATTTTGAGAGGAATTTAATTATAAATCCACTGAAGGGGCTTTTAGTGCTCCTGTAAGTTTAATGGATGACTATTTTTCCAACAAAATTATTTTGAAAACGTCAGAAAAACCAAATTTTATTTCAGCAATAAAATAAACGAAATAAATCAATTGAATATAGGTGGGCGGAGAAATCAAATTATTGGGTGGGCTCGCGCCCCGTGGGTCCATATAAGTTGGCGCCACTGACAACGACAAAAAACCCCAGGGGTGGAGATTTAAAAGTACAAAATAGAATTTTAAAAAAGAGAAAAAAAGAACATACAAAAAAGAAAAATATGTTTTAAGTAAAGTCAAATGACTGTATACTTCCAAATCTGATCATTTTTAGTTCTTCAGGTAGAAACAGGTTCAATAGGCAGACACATAACTATTTACAATAACAGTTAAAATTCAATTTTCAAAATTAAAACCTAAATATATTAAAACCTAAAGTAACTTAAAGCCCTAAACCTAAATAAAATAAAACCTAATCTGAAATAGAAGCGTGTCTATTAGATATATTACTATGCAAACTAACTCTTAAAATTCAATTTTCAAAAATAAAACCTTTTGAAATTTGATAGAGAAGTAAAATGATTTAGAAAACACTATATGTTGAATGGTTTAGCGAGAAAATGATGCTACAAGGCGCTTTCATTGAAATTTGTAATACCTTAATTCATTCAAAAGTAACGGATTATTCGAAAGTAAATTATATATCTGTTACACAAAACTATACTTTTTGTAAGAAAAACATAAAGTGGATTGCTCACCATAAATAGAATATGATTTATTAGTTTTTTTTGCGTGCCAGGGACGTTTTCTTACGTGCCAAGTTCGGCACGCGTGCCATAGGTTCGCCATCCCTGTCCTAGATAATCAATCTGAGAATGGCAAATTTACTCCTGGTTAATGCATTTTTTTAGATGAAATGACTTTTTCACCATTACAAATAAATAAATAAAAATATTTTTTTTCTTTTATTTCCTCATTTAAGGTTGTTCTTTAACTGCTCTGCTCAAGAAGCGCCAAACGTTTTGACACATTTACAAATTCATTTTTTAACGGAAAGGTATAAAATTGGAAAACCTGGTCATGGAAGCGATTTGGAATTGAACTGTTTTTTCCATTTTTTGATCAATCAATTACCTATTGAGTTATAACCGAATTTGATCACGTGACAAACACTTTTTCGCCCGCTCTTGAGTGCTCTTTCTTCCTTCGCGCGGAAATTCGGTTCAAAGCGCCCACTTTGACACTGTTTTCTGAAAGATCTATTACGTTTGCAAAAAAATGGAAAAAACAGCTCAATGACATAGTTTCTGAACAACAACACCAGCTAGTTTCATGCATTTTCGAACAAAAATAAATTAAAACTTATGTCAGAAAGTTGCCCTTTTGGATTTGAGAACACCCTTAAGGGGACAGTTTACCTTTTCAACAATTTTGTTTATTTTTAAAAGTATGGTTCAAACGATGAACTGAATGCAGTTCAATGTTCAACTAAAAGTACATATTGAAAAAAAATTAACTGCATATTTAATTAAAATTTTAAAAAATTTGATTTTTTTAAAAAATTCCTACTACTTTTTTAAATATTGATATTTTTGCCCAGTTTCTTTCTTTCTTTTTTTTTTTTTTTTTTTTTTTTTTTAGATGTTCAAAAGTGTATTACACAAGACTGCGTATGGCTTTTTAGATACATGTGATATTACATTTAACATATTTTTTTTACTGATATATTAGTGTAAAACGATGAAATCTAACACATCTTCATATACCTTTTTTTTTAAATAACAAAAAACCTGAAGACTAATTCTATGTGTAGACATATTATGACATATATAATAAAGAACATGTACGTAAAAGTTTAAATCGCTGTTTCAAATACAATAAAAGTCCTTGCATTTTTAAAACGCGAAAGTGAAGAAAATATGAACATGGAGAAAAAGCCATTTAAAGTTTTAATTTGTGCGGTTAATTGCGCTGGGTGTTTTAACAAAATGTATAATATCTCGCGATATAATTGCCAAGGTGTCAAAATCTTCACAATTAAACAGGCTTTCATTTTTTATTGTTTTTTTTTTTTAATCGACTTTTTTATCAATTTTGACATAAACTGTCCCCTTAAGCAAAACAGTAATTTTCCATATCTGACACTTTTCATTTTGCGTGTTTCTTTAGTGGCAAAATGTGAAAGGAGTGATAATAAAAATATCTTCATTTTAAACTACAAAATAGACAGCATTCGTTGTCTATCTCTGTCTTCTTCTCCCAAAAGATTATCTTCTTCCCAAACAAATCCCCCCCTTACCAAACTATCTCCCTATCCTGTATGTTAAATACGCTTTATTTGAGGTGTATACTAAAGTCCCTAACTTCATGACTCTGGTTGAGGGAATCTTGAAATTCTGAAAATTTCAGAAATGAAATTGCCAAAAGAGAGATATTATGCAGAAGTAGTTTAATAATTCTAAATATATTTGAAGCAAAATTATTTATATTAAAATTTTATTGTTATTAACCTTTTAAACATTGGAAGAATGATAGTTTGAATTTTGGTTAATGATCAAAAAATGTTTCCATTATTCTTTGGTTCTATGTTAAATTTTTATTTCTAAATTAATACATAATTCATACCTTCCTTTTAATTAAAAAAAAAATAACCATGCAAATTCATACCTTGAAAAGTCAACCATGAATTGAATTTAGAAATCCCAGCATGGCTGACTGTGACCATTGTGATACTGCAGCATTCTCTCAATATTATACCCTTATTATATTAATGTGATACTCAAACAAAGAATGACTTTTAAATGGCAGTATATGCCAGTGTAAAAAGTTTATGTACAATACGATGGCATAGTGAAAATAATGTACCATATCTGAACAATACATTCAGATTCTAAATACGTCTCACTCTTTAAAAAAAAAAAAAAAAAAAAAAAAAAACTTCAGTAATAATGATTATTTTCAAAAAGTAAATTCTGCTTTCTTTAAGAAGATATTTAAACATTTTCATTTTTTTTTTTTTTTTTTTTTTTTTTAAGTTAGAGCTTTGTGGAACAGACGGACATAACATGTTTAGGTCCTGATAACTATCTGAGAAAGTATATTTCAAACAAACAAAAGGAACTGCATTCATTCAAAAGCTATACGTAAGTAACTAATAATAAAACTGTAATTGTACATATATATATATTTTTAAATAAGCTCATAAAAAAGAGAAAATAAAAGGCAATAGTGATAAATTTCCTTACGTAATGTTATATTAATTATTATTATTATTTTGTGTGTGTGGAAAGAGGGGGGGGGGCATGTTAATATGCAGATATTATTCTCAGTAGTTAATTTAAAGGCTTCATTCAAAAAATCAGTATTTTTTCAAAATTTCCTTTTCACATTATTAATTTGCACAAATTTTTGCCTGTGTTATAACCTAAATACTAGGAAATTTTGTTCATATCAAAAAGAATTATCGGTCATTAAAATGAATTAAGAAAATAATACCGCAAATGTTACACATTTCATTTCCAATGTCGAACATGCCACAGTAAACATTAATAACATATATCAATTTCATGGCAATCTGACTATATTTACTCGAGTTAGAGCATGGACAGACAAACAAACATTTCTTAATTCATAAAATTTTTCAACTATGTTGGAAAGTGCTATTTGAGAAACAAGAATGATGCTTGTGTTTCTTAAAGTGTTTTGCAATCCTTTAAAGCTCAGTTTAAAAGGAAATTGAATTGTTATTGATAAGGCATAATGAGAAATATTCTATGTTATTCTGGAGTCAAGAGCGTGGGAAGAGAAAACTGCGCCCTGGACGAAGTTTCAAATTGGCGCCCTCCCCCCCTTTTTTTCTTTGTGACGGGTGTCGCAAATGCAGAAACGGAAATAAATTATATTTAATACGTATTTCGCCTTTACTTTGAAATTTAAAAGGTTTAATAATTCAGAAATTCCATACAACTAATTAACATAAGAGAAAATTGCACTTATATTATGGCAAAGGGGATCTGGGAAATGGGTGTTGAAAAAATGTATCTAACAGTACCAGGGCTTAATTTGCGCCGGAGCCCACCCGAGCTCAGCTCCGGTACTTCTCTGTTTTTAGTAAGTATTTAAATATTGGTTGGAATTCACCGGAGCTCATAAATACAGGGCTCCGGAGCCCAGTGTAACAGCGCTTCCGAAAAAACGAAGCCTAAATTGCTTTTTCGTTTCCTTCCCATCTCCAAGCTTTTGCATTTTTTTTTTAATCAAAACACTTATATGTGACGTAATGCATCGCCCATCTAGGGGATGGACATGAAACGGACTCAATTTTTATATCAGTTTTTAGGTTTGGGCGAGCTTGAGTTCAATCTGTCTTACATCCAAAATTTTATTTATTCATGTATAGGGGGAAAAAAAATCTTTTCCTCCTTAAAAATTGCGTATTATCTTTCAAATTATTTTGATGCTATTTTGATCAGAATGTAGGAAAAACAAAAATCGTATTTTTTCTATTCTAGTGATATTTGCAAATTTATATCTGGCATTGATGGCGATAACATTAAAAAAACCTTGTTCCATTCTTCAGCATTTAAATATTAATTTCTGCAAATTTCATTCATTTTTTCATAAAAATTCGTAGCTGCGAACTATTCCTTTTTTGAGTTAACACTATTTCCGAATCATAATCCTTACCGTATTTCATCGCAGAATTTTGCAATTAATTAGCATTAAAATTAGGCAAAGACTTCAATTCGGAAGAAGTGATAACTAAAAAGTAAAATAGTTGACAGCTAAGTATACGCAGATAGATATATTTAAAATTTATATTTTGCTACAGAAAAAAAAAATGCTTTAAAATTTGCAAATAATGTATGAAATATAAATATGCGGATTGAAGTGATGACCGATGGGGGGGGGGGGGGGGGCACGCCGCGGTTGGTAGTACTGCAGAATATTAGGGCTCCGGTACTTTTTTTGTTAGAAATTAAGTTCTGAACAGTACAGTATAACAGTTTGCAACCGTTTTGGATTCCAAAAAGAAATCACATGCTATTTTGAGAATGTACGTTTTTGTTCCTAGTACAGATAGAAAATCGCAGACTCAGAAAAGAGAAGGTTAACAAAAGAGACAAAGACCTAAAACAAAAGTTTTAAAAAGGAAGAAGTCATAAGTCAGAAAATTGTTTTGGGGTGTGGGGTAAAGGATGATGCAATTAACTTTGAAATGAAAAATGTACGGACTTTCATTTTGCAAAACATTCCCGATATGCATATATATCATATATTTAAAAAAAAAAACAAGTTGGAAATTGCTCGTCAAACGTGGCAAATGAGGTGCATTCGTAATATAACTAGTTTTATAAATATTTCTTGCGCCGCATATTGTGCTAAATATATATTTTAGTGCACTTCGTAAGTGCATATCAATTTCATTCTGTTAAAAAGGCTGTAACATCATTAAAATGCACTTGCAATATTTTTTTCCCCCATTGGTCGTAATGGAACAGAAGACTTTTGACTGTCCCTGTAATTAAACTATACATCCGATTTTTATAAAATTTGAAACGAGTCGACACAATTTTGCAACAATATTTAAAATTTCAGATCATTCGGAAGGCTGTAACATCATTAAAATGCACTTGCAATAATTTTTTCCCATTGGCGAAAACGTGGCAAATGAGGTGCATTCGTTATATAACTAGTTTTGTAAATATTTCTTGCACCGCATATTGTACTAAATATATATTTTAGTGCACTTCGTAAGTGCATATCAATTTCATTCTGTTAAAAAGGCTGCAACATCATTAAAATGCACTTGCAATATTTTTTTTTCCCATTGGTCGAAATGTAACAGAAGACTTTTGACTGTCCCTGGAATTAAACTATACATCCGATTTTTATAAAATTTGAAATGAGTCGACACAATTTTGCAACAATATTTAAAATTTCAGACCATTCGGAAGGCTGCAACATCATTAAAATGCACTTGCAATAATTTTTTCCCATTGCCCGTAATGTAACGGAAAACTTCTGACTGTCCCTGTAATTAAACTATACATCCTATTCTCATAAAATTTGAAATGACTCGACAAAATTTTGCAATAATTATATACAGTGAAACTTTTTTTAAAGGCCACCTCTATTAAGGGCCAATATTTTTAGGAACGAAAATCTTTCCCGTAGACATAATGTTAAATTTACTCCTATTAGGGGCCGCATCTACCCCTCATAAAGGCCTTTTTTTTCACATGTTCCTTAAATCCTAAATGGTGTGTGGAATTCCTGACTCAAAAGATAAGAGTTCAACAAACAACTGCACTTGCAACTAAGAAGGCAGGGAGATGTGGAGGATAGTAACACACTTTTCCACAAGGGAGACAAACAGGTATTTCTCACACTTTGTTTGACCTTTCAACCAGTAGGGTTGGGTTGGAGGGGAAACTTGACTCTTTGCTGTGGGCACACAAATGATAACAGGTTATCTAGAAAAACTGATTCCACATTTACTAAAACTGTGAATGCGTATTGAAGCACAATTTTTACACTAGAAATTTTATGCTCAGGCTTATGTAAAATTTAAAAATATGGCACCTAAACCAAGCCAAAGAGTACATTTGGATTTTAATGACAAAATCAAAGTGCTTAATTGCCACGATCAACTGCCACGATGCAAGAAAATTGGCTTCACAGTTTAATTGCAGCAAGAATCAGTTAAACAATATTGTTAAAAACAAAGAGAACTTACTGAAAGAATATGCAGATCTTAAAAATCGAGGGATAAAAAGAAAGAGAAATGAAAAATTTGGTTACCCCTATTCAAGGGCCAATTTTCAATGGAACGGCAGGTGGCCCTTACAGAGAGGTTTCACTGTATTTAAAATCTCAGACCATTTGGTTGGGTAGTTTTTGCTCTGTTATATGCGGACAGACCGAACGATGACTATAGGTGCTACGTATTTATATAATTACGAACGCACCTAAAAGGAAAGAAAACCGAGGTTGGTAGTATAAATTTGGCGCCCTCTGAATTTCCGCGCCCGGGGCGACCGCTCCCCCCCCCCCTTTATCAGGGTCCTGCCTGGAGCCTTTGCACGGTCAGTGCTACTGCCATAAAGGTCATTCCATGCAAAATGAGCAAAAATAAAAAAAATCCCTGCCGGCCCGGCCTACAGGCAGAGGTAGATTTCGAAGTTAAGTATACTAATTTCACCAACAAAACCTAAATCATGATTAGAGATAAATCCACTTTAATAATTTTACCTGGCCGCTTTTGACGAGTTTTTATTTCATTTTTATATAATAGCTGGTTTTATGAATCATGTTAAGGCGGTATTCAAAAAAATACTTTTCCATGCTCAACAACTCGAAATTTTCTGGCACATTTTCCGATTCATTTTTAATAGAAAAATATGAAACTTGCTGACGTGATTTTTGAAGAAATTTATAAGCGACCTGTGTTTTTATTTTAGTTCAATTAATTAAAACTAGATTTATAAACAATTATTTACTCAGTAGGACAATATTTTTCGTTTCTAACACAATTGCTTCGGGAAATTCTGTTCAAAATACCCACTTTGACATCATTTTTTGAAATATATTTTGCCTCTTTCAAAAAATCGATCATTACGGTACATTATATAGTTTCTGAATAAGAGAATCTACCAATTGGATGCGTTTGAGAGCAAAAATGAATTTAAAAAAGTCCTTCTGGCCAGTGCCGGGAGGAAGAGGTAGCTTTCATAATCCTTATTTAAAAAAAGCCAACTTATATCATGCAAACACACGAAGCTCAATTTAGTGGAAACCGAATATAGGAGATTCAATACTAATTTTTATCAATATAATGAATGAGAATTTCGCGAAATTAGTCAGCTTTATCCAAGCTGCTTTTCTTTAAAGTAACTTATATTTGGCTGCCAAATTCGACAATTTCTTAAAGTGCCTGTCATTTTAAGACAACATGGTGGATGAGGCTAAGCAGTGAACTTGGTCGAGACCTTAGTAATTGCTGTGCACATGCTCACTGACATCGGAATCGGTTAATATATAGGAGTGCTGTCGCATGCAAAAAATCAGATTTTTCAAAATGTCACCCACAATAGAAATTGAAACTGCTATATCTGAGCCATTTTTTAAGGTAAAGACAAACAAAAAATGCTCCTGAATCCTTATATCAAGATAAAATACTTAAGAAAGAAACCTTTTTCAATTTCTAATTTTTTTGCACCTCACTTTAAATATATATATATTTTTTAATTTAATGGCCGCCATTTTGAAACAAGATGGCTGATGAATCTGGCCAGCGAACTTGGTCGAGGTGTTGATGTATACTATCCACAGGCCTTCTTACATCGAAATAGGCGAATACGTGTGTTATCGCGTGACAAATACAAGATCGTTTCAAAATGTTAGCCATGCTAGAAATTCAAAGTGCTATAAATCAACCATTTTTTAAGATATCAACAAAAGAACAAATTTTCAGAAACAAAAACTGCTCCGGAATCTTTGTATCAAGGCCAAACACATAAAAAAAATCTTTTTCATTTTCCAATTTTTTAATACCTCATATTGAATTTTAAATTTAATTTTTTTAAAATGGCAACCCTTTTGAAACAAGATGGCGAATGAAGCTGGCCAGCGAACTCGGTCAAGACATTGGTATGTACTATGTACAGACCAAATTACATCCAAATAGGTTCATAAATACGCCTGTTATCGCGTGACAAAAATCAGGTCGTTTTAAAATGTCAGCCACAAGAGAAATTCAAAATGCTATTACTCAGCCATTTTTTTTTAGATATAGACGAAAGAAAAACTGTTCCGGAATCTTTGTATTAAGGTCAAACACATACAAAAAAATCTTTTTCATTTTCCAATTTTTTGGTATCTCATTTAAATTTTTTTATTTTTTAATTTTTTTAAATGGCCGCCATTTTGAAACAAGATGGCGGATGAAGCTGGCCAACGAACTCGGTCGAGATATTTGTATGTACTATGTACACACCAAGGTAAATCAAAGTCGGTTCATAAATACGCCTGTTATTACGTGAGAAAAATCAGGAACTTTCAAAATGTCAGCCACGCTAGAAATTCAAAATGCTATAACTCAGCCATTTCTTAAGATATAGACGAAACAAAAACTGCTCCCGAATCTTTTTATCAAGGTCAAACACATAAGAAGAAAATATTTTTTCAATTTTCAATTTTTGGTACCACATTTCAAATTTAAATTTTTCTTAAAAATTTAAATGGCCGCCATTTTTAAACAAGATGGCGGATGAAGCTGGCCAACGAACCCGGTCGAGACATTGGTATGTACTATGTATAAACGAAGTTACATCCAAATCGGTTCATAAATACGCCTTTTATCGCGTGTCAAAATTCAGGATGTTTCAAAATGTCAGCCACACTAGAAATTCAAAATGCTATAACTCAGCCATTTTTTAAGATATAGACGAAACAAAAACTGCTCTGAAATCTTTGTATAAAGGTCAAATACATAAGAAAAAATATTTTTCCATTTTCAATTTTTTGGTACCACATTTCAAATTTTAAAATTTAAAAAAACATTTTAATGGCCGCCATTTTGAAACAAAATGGCGGATGAAGCTGGCCAACGAACTCGGTCGAGAGATTAGTATGTACTATGTACACACCGAATTACATCCAAATCGGTTCATAAATACGCCTTTTATCGCGTGACAAATTTCAAGACGTTTCAAAATGTCAGCCACGCTAGAAATTCAAAATGCTATAACTCAGCCATTTTTTAAGATATAGACGAAACAAAAACTGCTCCGGAATCTTTGTATAAAGGTCAAATACATAAGAAAAAAATATTTTTCCATTTTTAATTTTTTGGTACCACATTTCAAGTTTTAAAAATTTTTAAAAATTTTAAATGGCCGCCATTTTGAAACAAAATGGCGGATGAAGCTGGCCAACGAACTCGGTCGAGACATTGGTATGTACTATGTACACACCGAATTACATCGAAATCGGTTCATAATTACGGGAGTTACAGTGTGACATAGGTCAGATATATATATATATATATATATATATATAGATATATATATATATATATATATATATATATCAATTTTGAACGGAGGGTGGTTTCGGGGTCTGAGGGTCATGATCGATGAAAATATACCAAAATTTTTTGAAATTGCTTTCCTCCGAACGGCTGCAATAGGTAGCTTTTTTGTAAAGAAAGCTACCTAAATGAGTAAGAAAATAAGCAGTTTGAATTTGAATACACCCTTAAAAAGATGATTTTTTTCTTCAACCGCTAAGTATTTTTAATTTGTTTTTGCTGTAAGAATTGGTCCTATCAAAAACTTGTCTATATAAATGTTGTGGACAATATTAAGAAGATATATGATAAATTCATGGGGATTTTATATCTTGTGAATTGACGGAGTTAAGGATTTCTTTCTTCCCTTTTTTGTTTTCGTTTTTATTTTTATTTATTTATTTTTTATTTTTTATTTTTATTTTTTTTTTGCGTTACGAATTGGTCCTATCAAAAACTTGTGAATATAAAAGTTGTAGATAATATTAAGGAGATTTATAATAAAATTAATTGGATTTGATATCTTGAGAAAATACGAAGTTATGATTTTTTTTCTCCCAAAAACCCTATTTTTTGCGCCCCTTGAGCCCATTTTTAATTTTGTCAAAAATCTGTGATACATAAATTTTTGGCGCTATTTGTAGAAGTAGTAAAAACTTTAAACTGATTTGATATGTAAAAAAATTAAAAAGTTATGGGGTTTTTTTCTGTTTTCACAAATCCCTTCCCTATTTCCATCCCCTTGGTCCGACTTTGCCCATTAACGAACTTGACCGAGATTTTAAGCCCTTGATTTTATGTATCAGTTTCGAAGAAATTTGTGCAGAATTGTGGAAGTTATCGTGTCCAGAAGAAAGTGATATACAGTAAACTCTGTCTAAGGCGGAATCGGTCGGGACTGAGAAAATTTTCCGTGGTAGACAATATTCCGGCTTATGCAAAAGATCTTCCCTCACCAAAATAAAAAATGCACAAATCGTATAATTTTTTACTTTCGTAACTTTTAGTACCGTTCTTTAAAATGAAATGTTTAATGAAATTAGATTTGTTATTAAATTTATTGTTTTTAACAATTTCGAAAAACAATATTTAAACGCAAAAAAAAAATATTAGCAATACAAAATTTCTTCGAATCTGAAATTTTGTTTAATTTAATCAATACAGTTACATACCTCATATTTCACATAGTATTTTAAAGAGTCATAAAATAATCTTTTATCGATACTTGTTTTTTCTTTAGGTTTGTCATCCATTCTTCACTAACACGTAAGTATGTTATTATCGGTATTTTTTTTTTCTTTGAACAAGTAAAATATTTTCGAGTCACCTAATTCTTCTCAAACTGCCCTGATATGTTTAAATTCACCGCTGTCTTCAACGTTTTCAGAACCGTGGTCACCTTCATTTGCTTTCCTAAAACAACCAGCAATCTCTTCTGGCGACATTTCTGAGTGAGATTTCGCAATTCATTTAACAGCATCAAACACTGATGTTTTTTGTCAGATCGGTGGCTGAAGAACAATCATCTAAAGACTCAATAATCGACCGCAACAGATACTTTTTGTAGTGAGTGTCAGCATTTTAATAACTCCTTGATCCACTGGTTGCGTCACTGCAGTAGTATCTGCCGGAAGAAATTCTAAATTTATATTCGACAGTTTGACGTCGTCATGACAAGATGCATTATCCAGGAATAACAATTTTTTTTTCTTTAATCATTCGACTATTGAATTTCTTCAGCCACCCCTCCATTAAGGCAATCGTCATCCAGTTTTTTCTTATGAAACCTCCAATTCACAGACAGTTTATCAATATTTACATTCTTGAAACATCGCTGCGTTTTCAATTTCCCAATCACTAAAGGCTTTTATAAACAGCTCTCCAAATTAGCATAAAGCAAAACAGTGACACTCACGTTGGAGATTTTACCTCCGTGGCATACACTGCCTCTTTTTGCAAGGGTCTTAGTTGGCACACACGATAAAATAGCCCGGTTTCTTCGCAATTATATATGTCCTTTTCTTGATATTTTTCAATCAGTAGATAAAATTTTCCTTTCTATTCCCAAAATTCATGCTCCGAAACATCTTTCTGGTCTCAGTGAAACATGCTTCTTTGCAATGTTGTGTAGATTATGGAAACTCATTAACTCTTCACTGGAAGCCTTAAAATCCATTTTCCCTATTTTTTCGCAATAGAGTCCAGGTATGGGCAAGTTTCTCACTCTATCAATCGAAAAGCATTCACAAGTTAAAATATCGATGTCGTCATTTTTCACAGCACTTTCTTTTTATAGCATCATAAATTTGATTTTAACCATAAGAAAACGTAATACAAAGATCTACAGAATATTTTTTTCTTTTAATTTGGTAACTTCGACTTTATCCTGCAGCGGTGGAATATTGAGTTTAGATTTTAAAGCCACTTTTACTATGCATTTACTAATATCCTTAGACATGATAAAACGACGAAGAACAAATAAGACGTGCGATGATCGAGTTTTCTGACAAGTGATTTATTGGGATGAAGCATACGTCAATCGAATAGCGTTTTATATTTTTGATAAAAAAAAAAATTGGATCTAGAGTTATAATGAATTGCTCGCAGATGAAGATCGTTCATTGATTGTCCTGCCTCGAAAATCGGTTGAAAACAGAAATTCTGGAAGATCCTTTGTCTTTATGGATAAATGAGAAACGCTATTCAATTTCTTAGTACTACTGTAATACCTACAAATTTGAAGTTTACACACACACAAAAAAATAACTTCGGGAATGAGGCAAAAAGCTATCACTTTGAATTTGAGTACAATTTTAAAGCATAATATATTGTACTTTAGACAATACATATATTTATAAATGCCCATTCTACTAGTAATAATAACTTTTAAATGCAAATTTATATAGGAAAAAATGGCATAAGCAAGAATTCCTTAAAATTAATTTTTTAAAAGTATTACGGAATTTTATTATTGTGCTCGACATTGAGCATTTTTCATATATATATATCAGTTTTAAAGTTTCATAAACGAAATGCGTTTCATTTTTAAAATATCCTTTTTTCCGCCTTATGCAAAATTTTGGTTTCGATGGGACCTCAAAACCCTTTCCGTTTCCGCGTTAGGCAGATTCCGGCTTATGCAACAAGAATTAATGTTATTTTCTATAGGTTCGCCGGGACTTGAAAACTTTTCCGCGGGAGATAGATTTCTGGCTTACACAGAATCCGCCTTAGACAGAATTTACTGTATATATATATATATAGAGAGAGAGAGAGAGAGATAGATAGATAAAGTTTTTTACTGAGAGTGGTCTTGGGATCTAGGGGTCATGATCGGTGTAGATCTGCAAAAATTTTTCAGAAATTCCAACATAGGGGAGAATGTAATAGGTAGTATTTTATACGAAATCTACCTAAAAAAAAAAGTCGTGACCTCATAGTAACTGATTTTAATAAAATTTGATACGCAGATTCAGTTCACATTTAAATAGGGCTATGCAAAATACCTTGACAAAAAATAAAATATTTTAGCATTGTACGTTTAAAAAAAATGTGATATAGAATGGCCATGTGCAATCGTTCAAAGTTGCATGTTTGAAGTTCCGTATCTTGAAAATTATTTAACATAAATTAAAAAAATATATTATATTATTGCATCTTCTGGAAAATTATCTTAAAATTTATTTTGTAATAAGAATTTGGTAATACTGTGCTCAAAATAACTTAGAAACTTAAAAAAAATAAAATAAATAAAAATCACAATTTTTACTTTTTAATAGGCACAAAAATCAACTGAAGGAAACATCAGACATATACAATATTGCACAGATATAAAGTTCAATAAGCTCGTCATATGCTAAAAAAAATTCAAGTTTGCCTTTTGATTCTCAACATAACAAAATTGGGTTCAAAAAGGTAACATTTCTTACATTCTATGAGCCATTGCACTTCAAAATTTGCGTGTTTTTCACAATATTCCACTTGATTTCAGAAAAAAAATACAATTTAACAAATTACAACGACCATTTGGAAAATGATTTTTTCAAAGACTAAAATTTAAAACATAAAAAATCGCACGGAGTTGATCATACATTACGTACACCATGGATTACATTTTTCGGTACTGTAAATTTTTAAACTTCTACGGAGCTGGTCATACATTACGTACGCCATGGATTAAGCATTAATATTCCTGGACCAATTTTAAATGAAATTTCATTCTAAACATCCCACAATATTACTTTTTACACCGTCGTATAGAGAAAAAAAATGTACTTTTAAATGCAATTTGTTTGAAAGCTGTATCTCAATTTGTTTCTGAGTTATTAATTTTTTTTTGTAGTTTTTATTACTTTTTTGTCATAGTGGCAACAGAAGAATCCATCTCTGTTGAAAGTAAAGGGAAAATACAGATTACTGTATAGACCAATCAGAAAACGAATAAAATGCGGGATTCAACTAATAAAACGCTTCAGATATGTTTTTGATTTCCTACCCTGACCGAGGACAATAACCATTTTTCCAAATGGTTAAAAATTAGTGCTGCCATCTACGTCGACATAGGATTACTCTATAGTTATCTTTTCAATTCTACTCAACTTTAAAATGTTCTTGCTCAAGTTTATTTTAGGGAAAAACATACGGAAGGCAAGAATGAACATTTCTGTATTTACAATATACACTTTTATCTATAATGTCACAATTTTCTTTAATTTTTACAAGCTTTTCTTTATGTCCAAACAAGCAATAGAAATAATGTATTTTCACCTCAAATTTTTTATTTATTTATTTTTTTTCCAATTAAGGAATAAAAAGGCAAGAATGAAAATTTCTGTATTTAAAATATAACTTTTATCTATAGCGTCAAAATTGTTTAAAAATTTAAGAGCTTTCCTTCATGTTCAAACAAATAACAGAAATATTCTATTTTCGTCTCAAAATTTTGCATTTATTTAATTTTTTTTTCTCATTAAGGAAAATAAAGATAATTAGTAAAATACGCCAAACGGTTTCTTATTATTCATTTTTAACTATAAATTATTTATTAGCTCACAGGCTATCAAAGCCTGAGAGCTAATGTGCCCGCCCGTTCTGTATGTATGTATGTATGTACGTAACGCGATAACTCTTGATAGAAACATCCGATTTGCTTCAAAAAATTTTCCTAGGTTCATTGTGATAAGGCGCTTCCCTGATTAGTTTTGGGAGTTCATTGGTTAAGGATAAAGGGGGAAAAACGGGGTCAGTCATCCCCTTTAATTCAGAAAAATGGGTTTTTCATGCAGAACCATTCGATTTGCTCCGAATTTGGTATACCGGTTTATTATGTTAAGGAACATCCATGATTAGTTTTGGGGGTTCATTGGTTAAGGATAAAGGGGGAAAAGCGGGGTTAGTCCACCCCCCCCTTAATTCAGAAAAATGGTTTTTTCATGTAGAATCATTCGATTTGCTCCGATTTTGGTATACCGGTTTATTATGTTAAGGAACATCCCTGATTAATTTTAGGGGTTCATTGGTTAAGGATAAAGGGGGAAAAGGGGGGTTAGTCCACCCCCTTAATTCAGATAAATGTGTTTTTCATGCAGAATGATTCGATTTGCTCCGAATTTGGTATACCGGTTTATTATGTTAAGGAACTTCCATGATTACATTTGGGGGTTCATTGGTTAAGGGTAAAGGAGGAAAAGGGAGGTTAGCCCGCCCCTCTTAATTGAGATAAATGTGTTTTTCATGCAGAATAATTCGATTTGCTCCGAATTTGGTATACCGGTTTATTATGTTAAGGAACTTCCCTGATTAGTTTTGGGGGTTCATTGGTTAAGGGTAAAGGGGGAAAAGGGAGGTTAGCCCGCCCCTCTTAAATTAGATAAATGGGTTTTTCATGCAGAATGTTTCGATTTGCTCCGAAGTTGGTATACCGGTTTATTATGTTAAGGAGCTTCCCTGATTCGTTTTGGCGATTCATTGGTTAATGATAAAGGGGGGCTAGTCCACCCCTTAATTTAGATAAATGGTTTTTTTTTTGCAAGATTATTCGATTTGCTCCAAATTTGGTATACCGGTTTATTATGATAAGGAGCTTCCCTGATTAGATTTGGAGGTTCACTTGTTAAGTATAAAGGGGGTAAAGGGGGATTAGTCCACCCCCTTAAATCAGATAAATGGGTATTTCATGCAGAATTATTCGATTTGCTCCGAATTTGGTATACCGGTTTATTATGTTAAGGAACTTCCCTGATTAGTTTTGGGAGTTCATTGGTTAAGGATAAAGGGGGAAAAACGGGATTAGTCCACCCCCCTTAATTCAGATAAATGGGTTTTTCATGCAGAATCATTCGATTTGCTCCGAATTTGGTATACCGGTTTATTACGTTAAGGAACTTCCCTGATTAGTTTTGGGGTTCATTGGTTAAGGATAAAGGGGGAAAAGGGGCATTAGTTCACCCCTTTTAATTCAGATAAATGGGTTTTTCATGCAGAATGGTTCGATTTGCTCCGAATTTGGTATACCGGTTTATTATGTTAAGAAACTTCCCAGATTAGTTTTGGGGGTTCATTGGTTAAGAATAAAGGGGGAAAAGGGGGGCTAGTCCACCCCTTAATTCAGATAAATGGGTTTTTCATGCAGAATGATTCGATTTGCTCCGAATTTGGTATACCGGTTTATTATGTTAAGGAACTTCCCTGATTAGTTTTGGGGGTTCATTGGTTAAGGATAAAGGGGAAAAGGGAGGTTAGCCCGCCCCTCTTAATTTTGATAAATGGGTTTTTCATGCAGAATGATTCGATTTGCTCCGAAGTTGGTATACCGGTTTATTATGTTAAGGAACTTCCCTGATTAGTTTTGGGGGTTCATTGGTTAAGGATAAAGGGGGGAAAGGGGGGTTAGTCCACCCCCTTAATTCAGATAAATGGGGTTTTCACGCAGAATCATTCGATTTGCTCCGAATTTGGTATACCGGTTTATTATGTTATGGAACTTCCCTGATTAGTTTTGGGAGTTCATTGGTTAAGGATAAAGGGGGAAAAACGGGGTTTGTTAACCCCTTTTAATTCAGAGAAATGGGTTTTTCATGCAGAATGATTCGATTTGCTCCGAATTTGTTATACCGGTTTATTATGTTAAGGAACTTCCCTAATTAGTTTCGGGGGTTCATTAGTTAAGAATAAGGGGGGGAAAGGGGGCTAGTCCACCCCTTTTAATTCAGATAAATGGGTATTTCATGCAGAATTATTCGATTTGCTCCGAATTTGGTATACTGGTTTATTATGTTAAGGAACCTCCCTGATTAGTTTTAGGGGTTCATTGGTTAAGAATAACGGGGAAAAGGGGGGCTAGTCCACCTCCTTAATTCAGATAATTGGGTTTTTCATGCAGAATGATTCGATTTGCTCCGAATTTGGTATACCGGTTTATTATGTTAAGGAACTTCCCTGATTAGTTTTGGGGGTTCATTAGTTAATAATAAAGGGGGGAAAGGGGGCTAGTCCACCCCTTTCAATTCAGATAAATGGGTTTTTCATGCAGAATGATTGGATTTGCTCCGAAGTTGGTATACCGGTTTATTATGTTAAGGAACTTCCTTGATTAGTTTTGGGGGTTTATTGGTTAAAAATAAAGGGGGAAGGGGGGCTAGGCCACCCCCCTTAATTTATATAAACGGGTTTTTCATGCAGAATTATTCGCTTTGCTCCAAATTTGGTATACCGGTTTATTATGTTAAGGAGCTTCCCTGATTCGTTTTGGCGATTCATTGGTTAAAGATAAAGAAGGGCTAGTCCACCACCTTAATTTAGATAAATGTTTTTTTTGCAGGATTATTCGATTTGCTCCAAATTTGGTATACCGGTTTATTATGATAAGGGGCTTCCCTGATGAGATTTGGAGGTTCACTGGTTAAGTATAAAGGGGGAAACGGGGGCTAATTCCCCTTCACTTATTTTTTTGAGGGGCATTATTCTTTAAAATAAGTGTATAATATACAATTAGTGTGAATAGCCTGTGAGCTCAATGTCATCAGTTTAGCTGGACACTTTTCTTTTTTATTTTTATATAGTTTTTCCATTCCTAAGGCTAATAATCAAAATTGAAATGTCAAGTATGTACAGAAAACTTCGATTTTGTGTCAACTTTTAATGTAAGTTTTGATACTTAAATAAACAATCCTGAAATCTATTATTTTGCATTTATTCATAAATAAATATGATCTACTTAAGGGTGGCGGGGGGGGGGGGGGGGGGAGTGGTCATTCAGCTTCGGAATTCTCCTCCGTAATGTTAAGTCTATGGACTTTTGATGCATTCGTATATTTAAAATATCTCCTCGGGAAATTCATATTTTTAACATCTTTTTTCTGTGTTCTCTTCTTAAAGGACGTTTCTTGTTTTATTAGTTTTCAAAATATTTCTAAAATCTATGCTGAATTTAATATTTTATGTGTTAAAAGCGGGCGAACTGTGAGTAAGATTTTAACACTTCCTATAAAACTAATCCTATAGAAATTAGAAATTTTTTGAGAACTAAGAAAAAAAAAGACATCTTTTAGGAAGAAAAATAAAAGTTAAAAACATTAATTTTCCGAGGAGATATTTTAAATATACGAATGCATTAAATGCCCACAGACTTTAGATTAGTGAAGGGAAATCGGATGCTGAGTGACCAGCTCCCTTAAATGCTGATTTTCATTAAAATCAGTGACGTGTCAGACACAGCTGATTTTCTCATTTTGTATGGAATCACCCATAAGGAAGTCGCGGGATATCCCTTCCTTGTCTATCCTCGCTTTCTGTTTAAAGTCCTGTTCCAGAATAACTGGAAAACAAAACTCTTGTCTCTCTGCCGTAATTGCACACTGGTATTTTAAAAGGATAAGAGTTGTGACTTTTGCAGATTTCTGCCAGTGGTTAGGTAAGGTAAGGTAAGGTAAGTGGTTAGGTTAGGTTAAATAAGTAACAAATTTGCTATTGTAAACAACTTATAAGGGACGTGAAAATCGCGAAACATATAAGGAAACTTTGGTATCAGGGAGTTATTGGGATTAATACTTGAGAGATTTTTAAGAGATTAAGATATTTTAAGAGATTTTTAAATGAGAAAATTAGTTTTTTAAACAATTTTAAAATGTTATTAACTATCTTCTGTTCATGCTAAGAATTGCGCACTTGTAAACTGATAGGGATATTTGAATGTACGGGATTTTAGGTATGTTCGATACCTAGTAAGTTTAAGGCCACAAAATACACTGGAATAGGGAGTTTTTCGAACTAAACAGGTAATAATGTAAATGTTACATGCGTTTGAAGGGAAAGTTATATATTTTGCAGAAACAATAAAGTACGTATCAATTACAACCTTTCCATATCCGCACAGACATAATTAAACTTATGTGAACTAATTGCCGACTCAGGCCCGTACAGAGGGGGTAGAGATGGCACAAATTACCAGGGCCCGGCTCTTCTAGGGGAGCCGACTTCGGTCCTAGTTTAACCCTTTATCGACTGACGGTACTTATAAGTACCATTAAAATAACTTGTTATAAAATTAATTTAATACATCGATTAGTAGTAATACAGATTAGAATGAGTTATAGATGCATTACTTTATCATGTTCCAAAAGCATTATGGGTTACACAAAACAAAAATATTTTTTTAAAGGATGATTTCTTTGGCCTTTGCATCTTTTCAGCTTTCTTGGTGTTGGAGTGGGGAGGAGGGATTTTTCAATTCAGAAATATTTCTATTGTAAGAACATTATATTTGTAGATTTCCTAATTCTACAAAATACTAAGAAAAATATTTAAAATAGAAGATTTTAGTGGGGTTTATAAATATTACACAAAATCCCTATAAATTCAAATTTAATTAATCCTTCTAAATCCTTCAATCCTTCTAAAATTTATTAAATGATTATGTAAATCTTCTAATTTAGTTTAAAAAATTCACGAAAAATGCTTTAGAAAATGAAATGTTCCTGAATTCATAATTCAGTACATAAAGGGTTAAAGAAGAAAAAAGAAACAGAAAAGTAGACTCTTATTTATTTATTTTTTATCAAAATTTTAAACTAAAAATAACTAAGAAATAATAAAATTCAAAAGTCAGAATTTGCTAGAATGTCTTTACGGATCAGGCTCATGGCGCCGTACTCCTGTGTATGACAAATATTTGAAAGTTCATTTGATATCATCAAGAAAGTTTTGAAATGGTGCTACTCTTTTAATGAACTGGCTAATTCCAGACGCGCGAACAGGAATCAGGTGAAAAGTTGGTTACAGTCACAGGTTTCGAATTTTATTTATTTCATACTTTAAACTTTTTTATTCAAAATTAATTGATGAATTCTATTAAAATTTAATTATATTTTCAATATTTTAAATTATTATTTACGATCTTTAGATGGAAAAATGTTATAAATGCATCACAAACTGTAATACTGTAAAAGAAATATAATAAAATTGTAAGCACATACTATATAGATTTTTAAAAAAAGGTACTATCCAGTAAATTTATTGTCTAATAGAGTAATACCTGATTATAACGTATTCGTGCAATAACCGGGGGAAAAAATCATGGTCAAGACACCCCAAAAAATATTATGCAATTATACCTTCTAAGACGAAAACAACCTGTATAAAACGGAATTCACTGATCATTTTCGTTTCCGTCTAAGCAGATTTTATTGTGTCATACTTATGGTGGAGTATTTGAATTATTTCCGAGGCCTGCTGTCACTTTGTGCGGCCCTGTTGCCAATGCGGAATTGCCTATACCATAAATGATAGGAGTGTACTTGGTATTAAATTAGTGTTGCTAATTCAATGAGAAGTACAAGATACATACACACATATGGGTGGCTAGTAAGAGGTGGAGACGGGGTACCTCCGCTCCCTCCCCCCTTTCTATTTCTGGAAAAAATTGCAGCAATAATCTTTTTGTGTGCCGCAGACAGCATTAAATAACTTTTGAACTCCCCTGAAATTTCGAAAAAATTGATTTTGTTGGACGGATATATCATGTCAGTGTTACTTAAAGCGGAATTCACATTTAACCACATCCCCGGGGAATTATTATAAGAAATCCAAGACACATACATATTCACTGAACTCGAGATTTAGATTGTCTTATCTCTGAAAAATTACAGCAGTAATCTTTTACGGTGCCGTAGGCAGTATCTAAGTATTTTTGAGCAACCCTGAGAATTAGAAAAATTGATGCTTTTGGGCGGGTGCACCAGGTCAATGTCTTCTAAGCCACTTTTTAAAAGCGGAATTTACGTTTAACCACATCTTCAGGGGTTTATTATAACGTAACAGCCCGTTGTTTTCTCTGTTATAACTGTACTTATTTTTTATGATTAATGGAATTTTAAAGTCCAATTTGTATAGCGGTTTTCTTTTCAAGTTAAGAACTACGCACGTGTAACGGATAGAGGTTTTTGAACTTACGAGATTTTGGGTACTTTCGATACCTAGTAAGTTCAAGGCCACAAAATTCTATGGAATATGCGGCTCTTCCAATGAAATGAATTAAAGAGTTAATAAAGTACACGAGTTGAAAGAGAGATAACACATTTCAAAGAAATATCAAAATAAATATCAGTTACCGCTTTTTCCGTACAGACGGAATTGAACTTCTGAACTAATTGCTGAGATGGAATTGTCTATACCATAAATGATGGGATTTCTTAAAATAGCCTGACTCCTCCCGGAAAAAAATTGTCCAAAAATGAAACTAAGTACTTTTTTCAAAACCACCTGCCGTATATTCTTGGAAACAAAACCAGATTAAACGGTCTGTCTGGTTCACTGTTACCTATGTCATACCCCTTTTACCCTACAAACCTAATTGATATGCACCCAAATTTGTTACTTTTTACTTGCTTTCCTTTGAACAGTCGCCTAACGAATTGTATGTATTTTTTTTCTATTAAAGCCACAATTTTCTTTAATTTACTTTGCCGTTAAAACTGTGAGCGTGTTCTTGCTTTGTGATGGAGATTTTAGTTTTCTCATGTAATGTTGCAGACACAACAGCTGTAAGAAGGGGTTTTAGCGGCATCTAAATTTATTCATAAAATAAGAAAGATAACAGAAAGCGATTGGGTATATTGTAGGACGCATTCACTTTCCAGTTTCTGAAAATATTTAATTTCCAATTAAAAGAGTAAAATTTTGAGTGCTTCGGTGACACAAAGATGTCTCAATTATTCCTCTTCAAAAGAAAACAAGAAAGAAAAATCATGCGTCAAGCATAGTTTATGAAACATTTTCCAACACATTCAGAGTAATGTAACAAAACTGCACCTTTTGAAAAATCAAAATATTACGTCTAATTTAATCATATGGAAATGTACAACACATTTCAAAAGCCAATTTCAGCTGTTCACACTTGCAACTGGAAAATTACCTGATTTTTTCCAGCAGCCCTGTATATGATATATAGATTTGTATCTATTAACTACAAGCATGCTAAAGTTTAGTTCACTTAAGAAATAGATATACTTCAGTTGAAAATTCCCCTTCAGCAATTTCCTCCAATAAGGATAATGGTACGTGAATGCTTTTGTGCAGCCCAGCATATGAGCTATAAAATTAATATATAACGAGTAACAGACAAAAAATTAATTAAATTTAAAAGTGCATACCGGATTTTAAACCGTACACTCCAGCAATTATTACCCAAAGACAGTACTGTAACCGATTTCTTTTGTGTGTCCCTGTAAATGAATAAAAAATGCTATGAATGCCCTGTTCTAACATGATCGTAGAGAAATTCAGTGATTTATATCAGTTTCTATACATTTGAAATAGCGTAATGTCATTAAAATACTCTTCAAACGATTTTTCCCCATATACCATAATGTAATGGAATACTTTTGAGTGTCCTGTAAATGAACTGTTAATCCTATGTACTTCATATAGAATACCAAACATGCTTTGGTGACCCTATATATTTACGGGAGTTAGAGCGTGGACAGACAAACCGAATGCATAAGCACTTTTAACTTTGTTGGAAAGTGTTAAAAAGAAAAGAAAAGTAATTTCAAGCGCAGGAAGCCCCATAAAGGATAATGAAATGTTTGATCCGACATGTCTATACTTAATGATATAAAAAATGAAGGACAAATATTAGAGGAATTTTTTTTTTTTTTTCTAATGTCAGTTGAACTCATGTGCGACTTTGCACGTGTAGACTTGCAACGTGTAAACCTGTGTACGTGAGCATGAACGCGTAAAAGGAAGGGGGGCTTTTTGAGGGTGAGCAGATATTCCTGTCGATTTGGGTCAAAGGGGAATAGATTCACAGATGAAGGGACAAAGATTTCTTATTCGAATACAATGAAATAGGGGGATGACGAAATATTGCATCAGATTTCTCCGAATTTAAGGATTAAGGTTGTTGCACCTCACGTGGCAATGAAAACTAAATAATTTTGAGGCTATCTATTCTTCCAACAAATGTGTCGATTAACTTGGGGTTTATAGCAGTGACAGAAATTTCACAAAGAGGTGAAAGTATTTATGAGTACTTCTTTTTTTCCAGGTTTAGGAAATATTGGTTGCAAACAAGTCCCCATCACAAAGCTTTTGAGCTCAGGGCAAATAACATTTTTGGGTCACAATCCTACACCTTTTTTTATAATTTTTTTTATTTATTATTTATTTATTTATTTTTGAGCGGAGTTGGGGGTATAAGAATTCATATCAAATTAATAGTATTTATGAAATAAAAAATAGGGCTGTATTATAGTGATTGTTATTTTGTAGAAGAATGATGGGAAAACAACACCAGAAAAAAAGGGGCACGCCAAAAAATAGCTGTTTTTGTGAGCTGCTACTTGCGAAACATGCTAAAATCCAAAAAAACCATACTATTCAGGGAAATTACGGAGTACATTGAATTGTCTTTGGCAGTCATGATATTTTTAACCATCACCCACAACCCTCCCCCCCCCCCCTTTCGTACGCATGGGGAGAGAGTATGAGTTTTTAGGATGCAATAATAAAACTTGTGTAATTATTTCCTTCTATATATAAAAAAAAGTTTTGATTTGGAAATGGACCAATGAAAATCTGCCTAGATATTCCGGGTAGATCGGCATCCAATTTGAATGCTTAAGCATGGCCTTTCTTCGGTAATATTAAAAAAACTGTTGCATACAAAAATATGAAAATCGGTGGTATTATAGAGAAATGTTTGATAAACACGCTGATGCAGACAGTTTTCAATCGAAGAATTATTTTAAGAGATATTTAATGCTAAAGTTGGACAAAATCGTTCCACTAAAAAAGTTTTATTGGAGCAAAAACTATACATGGGAATTTAATCATTTTTCGATCATTTTATACGTTATAAGTTCCCGGTGTGCATATTGCATTTATTTTTATTATTTGACTCATTTTTTGAGGTTTTATTTCTATTTTAAATTCAAATTTTCAGCATTTCGAGAGATATTTTTTACAAATTTTAGAAAATGGTACTAATTTAAACTGTTGCCAATTGTATAAACAGCACAAACAATAATGTTTACTTCAAATTAAAAATTTATTTACACGTGACTATTACAAACAGAAAAAAAAACCCTTTAAAATTAGAATTAAATGATTACATGTTAAAAGCAGGAAAATTACGTCATAAGAACCATATTTAAATTTGAATTTTAAAAGAGAAACAACATCTTAAAATAAAAAAAATCATTATGCGTTAAAACTTGTAAATGGAGGAAATTACGTCATATTTAAAATGCCCAAAAAATATGGCAAAACAATTTAAATTGGAAAATATATATGTGCGAGATATTTTGAGATAATCTTTTCAACTATTATCGTGATTTCGAAGACAACGCAAATAATATTTACTTCTAACAACAAAAGTATTTTCACGTGAATATTAATAAGAGAAATAAAACTTTGGTGTAAATTACGTCAGATTTAAAACGATACATTTAAAATGAATTATTTAAAAGATCTATCTTATAGCGCTGTTAAAAAATACCGGGAGACAATGACACTGTTTACTTAATTCCTTTTACATTAGCTTATTTTCAAATGTTTAAATAATTTTTTTAATTAAATACGAAAACAGCCATTGTATCTCTTAACAGCAGCAGATTTGGTCTTAAAAATCCCCAATCCAAGGAAAACGAATGGAAAACCGTTTACAGAGAGATTGCTACTTTTTTTTTTTTTTAATTTTAATTCAATATTTTTAAAGCCGATCAAATTAGCGTGCTTTTTGGATTTTGGTGTGCCTGAACGGGGGTTGGCGAGCGTAGCTCGTAGGGGCGGAGCCCCCTAGTTTTAAAAATAATAATACTTTCGTATGAATTCTTATAATCTAATAGCAATATCTATATTAATATTAGATTTTATTTGTTAACTTAGAGAGATTTTATTTAACTTTATTATCTAACCTCCCATCCCAGTCTGAAAAAAAAATAAGAAAGAACGAAAAGAAAAAATAAAGGTTGACAACCAAAAATTTTATTTTCCGCGGGCTCAAAAGTGCGGTGTTGGGGATTTGCGTGTAACCAATATTTCCTAAACCTTTGAAAAAAAAAAAAAAAAAAAAAAAGATAAAAAAAAAAAAAATTAAAAATTCATTATCGTGCCCTATCTGGTAAGGATGGAATTAATTTTCTTTCACTTCGAGTTCGGTTTTGAATATTTCGAGTTCGGTTTCGAGTTGACTTTAAGCAGAAATTTCGAGTTCGGGTAGGCGAAAGGACTTTAAGGGGGCTGGTCACTCAGCTTCGGAATTCTCCCACGTAATGTTAAATCTATGGACTTTTGATGCATTCGTATATTTAAAATATCTTCTCGGGAAATTCATATTTTTAACATCTTTTTTCTGTGTACGCTTCTTAAACGATGTCTCTTTTTTTCATAGTTTTCAAAATCTATGCTGAATTTAATATTTTACGTGTTAAAAGCGGGTGAACTGTGAGTAAGATTTTAACAC
Organism: Maratus speciosus; assembly: GCA_963932465.1. Classification (NCBI taxonomy): domain Eukaryota; kingdom Metazoa; phylum Arthropoda; class Arachnida; order Araneae; family Salticidae; genus Maratus; species Maratus speciosus. Next base: position 514,487,072 of record OZ010795.1, read on the forward strand.
TTGATATAAAATTAATTCTATACTTTAGAAATATTTTGAGAACTAAAAAAAAAAAAAAAAAAAAAAAAAAAAAAAAAAAATCTTCTAGGAAGTGTACACAAAAAATAGAAGTTAAAAATATTAATTTCCGGAGGAGATATTTTAAATATACGAATGCATCAAATGCCCATACACTTTACATAGTGAGGGGAAATTGGAAGCTGGGTGACCAGCCCCCTTAATTCCCCTATCCAATATTAATGGCTTGGGAGGCGTTCGTATTTTTAAATATTCTCATCAGGAAAAAAAAAAAAACTTTTTCTGTATGTTTTTCTTATTTTTCTTTTCTTTTTTTTTTACTTTTCTCTAGCCAAAATATTTTAAAACTATACACTTAATTTCATTTTCCAAATATTTAGGGAAGCTCTCGAGTCGAGCTATGTATAAGATTTAAATAGTTTAAATAAAATTAATTATACACAGTGAGAAATTTTCATAAGTATTTAACTAAATCTTTTTCAATAAAAAATTTTGAGGATTTGTAGATTATTTACTTGTTTAAAGCTCTTAAATTTGTGATTGCGTTAATTTAGGTTAATGGTTATTAAATTGATGTTTTGAAGGGGGTTTGTAGTTTTAGATCCATATTTTTGAACCTAAATTACTAAGCGCCTAAAGGATCAATTTCAGAAAATATATTTTTTCTGTCATTTACGATGCCATTTTGTTTGGAAAAAACCAATGAATAAACATTTGTATTATTATTTTAACTTCGGAACTGAAGAAGTTAAAATATCAAATTTGTTATTTATACTCAACCATTGGCAGAAATCAGCAAAAGACAACTCTTATTCTTTTAAAATATAACTGTACAAATATGGGAGGAAGACAAAATCTGTTTTCGAATAATTCTAGAAAAGGACTTCAAACAGAAAGCGGGATATCCTACGGCATCTTTGTGTCACTGACACTGACCGTGCAAAGGCTTCAGAATTGGATTAAATAATTATCCTTCTCATCAATAACAATTCAATTTCCTTTCAAACTGATTTTTAAAGGCTTGTAAAACGCTTTAAGAAACTTAGAATACGTTCTTGTTTCTAAAAAAAAATATATTTCTGAAGACGAGAGCAATTTCAGAAGTTTAATTGCCTTTTTATTCAAGACGTTATTGTAAAAGTTCTATTAATAAATCTTCATTAAAATACAAAACATTTCTAAAAAATCTGTATTTTTGCCAGTGTACTTTCTGAAGAAAAATTTTAAACGTTTACTGCAATTATGTATGTAGATTATTGCATTTTTAAAAGTCCATTAGTAATCAATATATTCATATTTCTTCCGAAAATGATATTTCAAATGCTTATGCATATATGAATATTTACATTTTCTGCTTCATGCTCTTATAAAAGCATTTTTTACTTCATATGTTATGCAAATGCTGTTTCATCTTCAAGCTTTTTATACCACTGACGGTTTTTTTCCCCCTTTTTAATTTGTGAATAAATACATTTTTCACTTTGAACCTGAGCCATAAGACCGGTGTAAAAGTCGAGCGACTCTGCCTTTTTCGAGCTCTGGCCGGCTCATGCGCTCAGGCTGACCCCATGAGCCTCGTCCCTAATGAGAAGCCTAAAGACGTAACTTATACCCCAGGCATTTATACGAGATCGACGGCAGACAGATATAATAATAATTTGAAACACATGAACTTCAGATATATGCATCTGGATATAGAACAAAGACAGTTGCATAAGTGTTCTTCAAATTTTTTCTTGGAATTAATGAAGATTATTCTAAATGCAAATGAAGGCTCATCAACTCTATTACAAGTTCTTTATTATAGTATTTCTGTATAGTACTGCAATATCGTATGCGTGTCATTCTCAGTTGTTCTCCCAGGATCAAAGTAGCTTGCGGTTCGCCGAAAATCCGTAATTAGAGATCAATTTTATTTCGCCTTCAAAAATGCTTGCACCGTCTAATCAAATACGTCATACTTTTCTGAATTTTTTTGAAATCGGGAAAGTGGTATTAAAATTAATAAGTATGTCTGGAAGAAATGAGCACTTTGCGATAGGAAACGTTGTCAGACATGCCTGATGGCGTAATAGAGACAGAACAAACCGCTTCGTTAAGTCTTTGATTTGTCTGGACAATGAAGGAATGGTACAATTACGCATCCAATATGTCTTTTCATCTTATTACTTATGTATAGCGGCTAGACAATAAGCTTCAAGCAATGTCTGATGCTCCGGCTATATTAAAAATTATAAAACTTTCATATTTATTATTATTTTATAAATGAAAAATCGTCCCGTTTTAATTCAGTTTCGTTTCCAGACAAAATGGCGCCAGAAAATCTGCAGTTCCATCGCTTTTCTATAGGAGCAACGGAACTTGGAGAATTTTTTTTTTATATTGAAACTGACCTTCAAAGATCCATTTGTTTATGACCTTCCATGCTTCTCAAAGAAGTCGAATAACATAAAAGAAAGATTAATAATTTCTTACGATTAATATAACAGCAAAAAATATCGTTTTTCGAACGGGTTGGGACTTACGTTATGAATTTTATTAGTTTGGTGAGATTTTAATAGTTATATTGAGGTGATGGTATTAGTTTATTTTCATTTGAGTGGTTGTGAATGGTTGTGAACGGACCTGTTTTAAAAGTTAACATGGGATGCGAAGTAGAAATTTTCGTTATAGGAATTTTATTCCGAAAGACACGTGAGTTGCTAATATCATGTGGAACTTTACGGATAAATGGTACGCTTGCTATTATCATTCTTATTATTTAGCATCAGTTTTAATTTAAAATACGTAATCCAGGAAGAATAAAAGGAATAAGGCAAACAATTCTGGCACTTTCTAATACCCAACATTTCTATGTATTAATTAAAACTGGAAATTTCGTTAGTTTTATTTTTTTTAAATGTGGTAAATATGCAAAGATTTATCATTTAAAAATTAGTTACTAATAGTGTCCTCGTCTCTACGCGAGTTATTCGTTCCAAGAAATCATCGTATAACACGAAAACGCGCAAAGTGAATTTATTTTAACATTTATAGCATAAGTAATTAAGAATACGTGTAGTTTGATAGGGAGGAAAATAACTAAAATGACAATCTTTGCTATGAAATACAATATTTCATTATCTGTAAAATTAAAGAAAACAATTCATTTTCAGTTTTCCACGTTAGGTTTTTTTTCTAAGCAAAATTGTAGTTAAAACGCGTAAAGAGAGATCGCGTGTATAGCGATAGATACTTGTATTATATAATGAACTATTTCCCGTCCATGTTTATAAGAAAAAAATTAAAGCTCTTAAATCTTTAAAAAAGCGCAAAATTAAAATTTTACGCAATTAAAATACTTTTGTAGTTTTGTAGTGGATAATTCATAACTAAATGAGTTGAGCTAATTCTTTAATAGAAAATATGAAACGTAATCTCATTTGTATTTTTAAACACCTTTTACATTAATGATCCCTGATATTTCTTATAATTAATAGCTATTATATTAACTAGCTATTTTTTAAATATGTTTAGAGGGTTAGGGGTGTTTGTAATAGTTATATTAGGCTGATGGTATTAGTTTATTTTCATTTGAGTATTTGTTAAAGATCTTTTTTATTAAAGGTAAATGCGCGGAAAAGTAGAGTTTTTTATTAAAGAAATTGTGTTATGAAAAAAAAAAACGTGCGTTGTTAATACCTCGTGGAACTTTATAGATAAACGGTATGCTTGGTATTATTACTATTTTATTTTTAATACCATTTTTTATGAAAATAGATGCATAAGATTAATTTTTAAAAAAAGGAACATTTTCAAAACAAAAAACATCTCCTATACATACGCAATATTTCTAAGTTTTTTAATTAAAACTGAGAATTTCGACATTTTTTAATATCAAAGTAATATGGCAAATATGCAACGATTTTGCATTTCACTTCAATATTTTTAATTATATCTATAACCCCTTGTAGACGAGCGACCGGTATAGGTGCTCAGAATCCGTGATTATTCTCACCAGTAAATTCTTATTGTAAATTTTACTTTATTTCATCCGAGCATTTTCCCGATTCAATTAGGCAAAAATTTCTGTTTATCCGGTGATTAAAAATTAAAAATTCTGTAAAAGACGCTCGTCCCGAAGGGGTGGGATTTAATTTGCATTTTACAATTATATTTTTTAATCAAGATACATCATTATAGGCCATGGGACGAAGCATCAAAAGTGGCTAAAAACCAGTTTTCGTTTACCAACTCCGGGAACTAAGAAATTTTGCATGCAATACAATTATACAATACTTATTAACTAAAAAACGCAAAGTTCACCAAAAAATATGTGCACATTAATTTTTTATACCAATTTAAAGTGGTACCCTAAAGCTGACATTATAAAGGTAATGTTCAGTGTTTTGGTTAGTATTTTCCATTTTAAATAAGAATGAAGATAAAATTTATTGAATTGTCATCATTTACTAATAAATATTAAATACTGACAATAAAATATTTTCTTTAATATTAGTATTGTATTTAATATTTGCTGTTTAAGAAGCTGAATATTTTTTAATATATTTTACACGAATGTAGCTTAAATAATAGATTAAATGAAACTTGAAAGTTAAAATAATAAAATAAAAATACTCTATACTTTCAGAACGTATGTTTTAACATCTAATGAAGTAATAAATATAAAATTTAAGGATTTGCCCTCATATGTCGACACCTATATCATCTGTTGAAAAGAGCAATTTTGAATCTTAAACTTGACATTCCCTTTAACTATTAAACTTTTGAGGTAAAAACATTTCTAATACAACTAACAATTTTTTTCGAATACTTCTAATTAATAAATAAAAGGTTTAAGTAACACAAGGCTCTTTAAGCAACATAATAACAGTAAAGAGACTTTGATATAATGCACTTACCTCTTAATAAAATGCTTAAGAAGTTACAGGAAAAATTAGACAAACAATATCTAAATGATTTTAGAAAATTGGTAATGCTTAAATATAATACTGCTTATCTGCTATATAAATAGCATTTTTAACCAACTTAAACTTAATGTATGGTCACTGAAAAGAGTCCCCTTTTTTTAGATGGGATATCCCTTGGTAGCTTTTTCGCCTGTCCTTTTTGGAACTAATGGAATTTCTTTCTCTTTTTTTTATCTAAATTTTCTTTTTTCTCTTGCATTGTTAAACTTTTAGTACTTCAAGTTCTTACTTTAAGTTATTCTTTTCTTAACTTTTCTAGTGATTTCTCTCATTGTGGCTACCAGTCACGTTTAAACATTCATTTTTTAAGGCTCCCTAATGCCCTTGCAACACGATCACCTCTTCAACTGGATGTTAAGTTGCCACGCAACTAGGAAGTCCATCAATAAGATCACATTGTTTCATGCTTAAATGCTTGTCTTAAATAAAAACTTTACTTTAGGCATGTTTTATGTATAATATTATTTATTTTGGTACATTTTTTAGAAAATGTCATCTACATTATGCAAACTATCAATATCTTCATATGTCTGAATCAACTTCAAAAGTATCACTGAAAAATTAATTTTGTTCATTGGAATTTTCCAATTAGTACATGAACATAATTCGTAGCAAGAAATTCCATTTGATTTGCATGAGCATTTACTTGATAAACAAACGGTCTTCTGGCACTTGCACAAAATGGTTTTTTAGTAAACTATATGGAATACAAAGAATTGTGTTCCAACAAATCCTTATATTTATCCCATTAATGATCCATCCATGTTCAGCAGGATTAGGGACACTCATTATGTTTTGGAAACACCGACGATGAATATATCCTTGATAGTTTGCCTTTTTATGGCATACAAAATTATGGCATATTATGCAAATTATGGCATACTAAAGCATCATAATTTGGTGGTAAAGCAACATCAATTTTAAACTTCAGTTTGAACAATGTGTATCTTGAATCATTTACTGAGGTTTTAGTAGGTTGGCCATAAAGTTCGCAAACAAATAATTCAAGGGTTTGAATAAGAGCACTTGATAAAGTCCAAGAAGTTCCAAACCCTTTAAATGCATCAATATAAACAATTTTGCTTTTCATTATAGTCAATTTTACTTTTCATTATAGTCAATTTTACTTTTCATTATAGTCAATTTTACTATTCATTATAGTCAATGCTTTAATTTTGCCCTTGTCTTTAAAGGCACTACAACTGTGGCAATCTGTAAAACTGCGAAGGCCTATTAAACTATCACAAATGTCTGGACCTAAAATAGTAGCGATAGATAAAACATTATGAAATTCTAAATTACTCGCAGTACCCAGAAGCAAATATAATTCTGTTGTTAAAAATCTACTCATACAAAGTGAGAGGATGAAAACATGTGTCCGAACTTTTAATAATAACATGTATGAAACATATCGAAGCATTTTCGACATGCAACAGCATTCTTGTATCTGCTTCCTGGTGATCAGAATGCAGTTCGGGCATATCCCTTACTATCAGATGACTGTTTTCACCGCTTATGATAGACACTTTTTTCCCCCATGTGCAACAATCAACAATACATTTTTCAGAATTGGGAGATCTACTGAGGACCATTTTTCAAAAAGAAATTCAACCAAAGCTGCCTTATTTGATCCATTTGCTAGAAAATTTAACTGATGAGGGTTTTTTTTTTTTGCGCTGAACTTCATATTTTAATAACAGTTTCACCTCCTGTAGCCATCCTTTGTCACTCGCTGCACTAAATGATGAAAATAGGATATGTGTCAGTTACAAAGTGAATTGCTTTATATTTGTAGCTAACACCCATACCAATAATATATTCCAATACTTGTAAAGCAAGATCTCCAAAAGTATTTGGAATATTCTGCATTTGTTGCAAAACTCCCATACAGTCCAAAATTAAGGCATTATTTTCAGGGATCTCACTCGGAATTTGATGCTGATCCACTGATTTCAGCACAGAATGAGTCAATGCTGCGTTATTTGTTTTTACGATAGAACAATCAGAGTTTGCTATAGGTGGGGGATAGGCAGTTAAATTATATGTCATGACATTTTTTATATCAGGTTATGATGTTTGCCCCATTACAATTATGCGAGCAAGAATGTTGCTTGTATCTTTCAAGATCCCAGTTTCCAATTTAGTTTTTGGAAAAGCTGCCTGCTAGTATCAGAAAAGGTAGCAGCTTTAGTTGAGCAATTTTTGAATATTTAATTTTATGTTAAAAAGAGCCTTGTGTTACTTAAACCTTTTATCGTTTTATTAGAAGTACTAAAAAAAATTGTTAGTTTTATTAGAAATGTTTTTACCTCAAAAATTTAATAGTTAAAGGGAATGTCGAGTTTAAGAGTCAAAATTGCTCTTTTCAACAATTGATATAGGTGTCGACATATGAGGGCAAATCCTTAAATTTTATATTTATTACTTCATTAGGGTTAAAATATACATTCTGAATGTAGAGTATTTTAATTCTATTATTTTAACTTTCAAGTTTCATTTAATCTATTATTTAAGCTACATTCGTGTAAAATATATTAAAAAATATTCAACTTCTTAAACAGCAAATATTAAATACAATACTAATATTAAAGATAATATTTTATTGTCAGTATTTAATATTTATTAGTAAATGATGACAGTTCAATAAATTTTATCTTCATTCTCATTTAAAAGTGAAAATACTAACCAAAACACTGAACATTACCTTTATAATGTCAGCTTTAGGGTACCACTTTAAATTGGTATAAAAAATTAATGTGCAAATATTTTTTGGTGAACTTTGCGTTTTTTAGTTAATAAGTATTGTATAATTGTATTGCATGCAAAATTTCTTAGTTCCCGGAGTTGGTAAACGGACTTGAACAATTTCGCCACTCGTCCCATGGTCTATTAACATTAAATCGAGGAAAAAGAAGAATGAAAAAGAAAATCGGAAATTTCTGACATTTTCAATATGAAAAATTTCATGTATAATTAGGCAAAATTTCTACATTTTTATATTAAAACTGGAAATTTTACACTTATTTAATATTTATAAAATGCGGCAAATACGTCAAACTTTACAATTTAATATTAATATTATATATAATGAACTCATTCACATTCACTTTTATCAAGAAAAACAGATTTTTGAAAAAGTTAAAATAATAGTAATATTAGTAAATAAAAATAATAAATAATTATAGTCAAAATTTACATTTTGCGTAAGTAAAATATATTTATAATTTTGTAGTGGCCAACTCGTAACTTTAGAGAAATAAAAAAAAAGCAATAGAAAAAGAAAAAAAATCATCTGTCAAGCTTACAATTTAATGTTGATATTATATAATGAAGTCATTCACATTTTATAAAAAAAAACCTTTAAAGTCCTTAACTTTTTTTAAAGTAAAAAATAAAACAAAATCAAATTAAAATTTCCATTTAAGTTATACATTTTAAATAATTAAAATACACTTATAGTTTTAAAGTAGATAATTCGTAAATTTAGCGAATTAAAAAAAATTCTGTAATAGAAAAAAAGAATAATAATTTCATCAAAAAAGCTCTTCTATAACTCAAAGTTAGTGTTATATAGTGAACTGATTCACATATACTTTCATAGAAAACATTTTAAAGCCCTTATTTTTTTAAGTAACAGGTACAACGAAATGAAAAATCATTTCAATTACACATTTTTTGTAATTAAAAGGCATCTATAATTTTGAAGAGTTACTTCGATTCCGTAACTTCGATTTAAAAAATGCCTTTAATAGAGAATATACCGGGTGTTTCAAAAGTTCGGTGCGAAAGTAAAACGCTGTAACAAAAGATCTATGTGTCGGAGAAACATGCGGTTTGCAGATATATTTTCAGCGTGGTACGGGATTTTGTATGACACCAAAAAATAAAAGAAAAGAAAAGAATAAATAATAAATTTAAAAAGTTCAAATTCTTGACAATAAAGGGCGTTATTGTAAATAATTCCATGGAATAATTTCCTATTGCTCACCAGGGTTCGTTGATATATATCAATGGATATATATCATGATATATATCTTGTTATATATCCGATATTTATTTTTAAAATATCAAGATTTTTGATATTTTCGATATTTTCAAATTCTTAATATTTATTTTCAAAATATTAAGATGTTTGTTATTTTGTATATTTGATATTTATTTTCAAGATATTACTGTAGAAGATAATTTTGATATTTTCTACAGTCAAAGCAAGTGCAAATGAAATTTCCACCTGTTATTGACCACATATTGTCATTCTGTAGATAATGAACTTTTGCCTCTGGCAGTAACTTTTTTAAGTAAAGAAGAAAACAAATCTTTTCCAAGCTTCATGTTTGAAACTTTTATTTTTAATTTTAGAACTAATAAGTATGCGAGGCAGTTAATTCAGAACAACCTTTGAAAAATAAAATGTAATTTAGATAATCATTTATATACAGACAAGGGTCGTTGATATATACCAATGGGTATATATCAGATATTTATTTTCAAAATATCAAGATTTTTGATATTTTCATATATACTTGATATTTATTTATCAATTTATCAAGACGTTTCATATTTTCTGCATTTGCTATTTATTTTCAAAATATGAATGTGCGCAAGATATTTTTCATATTTTCAGTCGTAATTCATAATATTTCAGTGTAAATGAAATAAATTTTCAACTGTTATTGACTGTGTGAGTCTGTAGATAAAGAACTTTTGTCTCTTCTTTATGTGACTTTTTAGCCAAAAAAGGAAACAAATATATTTTTCTAGCTTTAGATTTGAAGCTTTTATTTTTAAATGTTGAACTAATAATTATGTGGGACGTAATTAATTCAGAACAACTATTAAGTGTATAAAGCAAATTGTTACTGTTTTCAATTAGTTCATCTTCAATTTTGTTCTAAGTGGGGGAAAAAAAAAAAAAAAAACAGAAAATGAAAAGGAAATGCATTTTTATAATATTGTTTAAGTTTTCATGTTAAGTACAATTTATTTTAGTTTCTAATCTGTATTATGTTAGAAAACATTTATTATCAGCGGTAAGTTGGCTGCTTTGAAAATATCCGATATATATAGAAAATATCGGATATATGGGTCATTTTCAATAAATACATACAATTCAGAAAACATTTAAAAGAAAATTACTTTTAAATTTCACATTAAAAATGAAATAAGTGATAATGTATAAGTTAGATGTGTCTGTAAGTATAATTAATTAAGCACTTTAGCTTTTGGTATAATTTTTATACACTATTTTACTATATTTTATACACTATTTACCAGTAACATGGTAACAGACTTGACATTAACAGCAAAATATCTTCCAAAACCTACATGCTAATTATTAACACTAATAAACAAAACAAAATCTTTAATATATTAACTAGATAATAATATTCAAGCAAAAGAAAGTACTAAACTTATATTTTTAACATAAAAAATTAGGTAACAGACTTGACATTGAATAAAAATACTCACCTTTATAAAAAAATTCTTTACTCCACTACACTGTTGTTTTTCAACTGCAAAAGAAAACGGCTACAGGTAAATATTTAACTAGTATAAGTATTTTTATTGCAAATGTGCTGTCATCGCTTGGTGAAATTGTCAACCTTTATGTCATGAAATTGTAGCTTGGTAACAGACTTGACAAAATATGAGGGACAAAATGTTTTGTAGATTTTCTTAAATTTTTTTTTTTTTTTTTTTTTTTTTTTTTTTTTTTTTTTTGCTGGAATAATGTCAGAAATTTAAAATAATGATGATTTATCTCATTAAATGTCCCAATTACTTTCCTTTTAAAGTGAAAAATGAAGTGAAAAAATATTACAGAATTATAAAATACAGAAGAGGGACAGCTATTTTTTTTCTTCTACTAGATGCAAAAATCTGCATCTTTAGGGAAAAAATATGAAAGTGATTATTTTTATGTTTTAGAAATATGTTGTGTAGTGTAATTAAATAAATATAATATTTATAGTCAGTTTTAAACAATATATTATGAGTACATTTTTTTTTTTTTTTTTTTTTTTTTTTTTTTTTTTTTTTTTACCGTGGAACAGCATATGTATGCATATTTTGAAAATGACCCATATATCAAAATATCGGATATTTTTGATATTTTCGAAAATATCATGATATTTACGAACCCTGTTGCTCATACAACCCAAGATTTGGATACGAAAAAGTGTACATGCAGTATTGTCTAATGTTTTTCTATCCAAATTTTACGTTGTGTGACCAACATAGAATTATCTGCGGTAACGCCCTTTACTGTAGAGATTTTGAACCTTTTTCTTATTTATTTTATTTTATTTTAATTTTTGGTGTCATACAAAATCCCGTACCACGCTGAATATTTATCTGCAAACCGAATGTCTCTCCGACCCATACATCTTTTTTAACACTTTCCAACAAAGTTGAAAAGTGTTTATGACTTCGGTTTGTCTGTCCGTCTGTCCGCGCTCTAACTCCTGTAAATATACTCGGATCGTTCTGAAATTTTTGGATGTTAGTGACCTCTACCATAGCACGAACCCTATTTCAAATAAAGTTTGTAGTATGCTTAATTCATTTACAGGGGCAGTCAAAAGTTTTCCGTTACATTACAGCCTATGGGAAAAAATCGTTTAAAATGATTTTTAATGATGTTACATGCTTTCAAACAGGATAAAATTGATATGCATTTATCAAGTGCACTAAAATATGCATTGTATAGAATATGCGGTGCAAAGAATAGTTATTATTCATTTACAGGGCCACCATTACATAATGATATAGGGTGGAGGGAATTTTTTCCGGCGTATTTTAATTATGTTAAATTATTTCATGTATAATCAAACTAATATACGTAGATGAGGTTTACTATAACTTATTTTATGTATAATACGAAGTGCATAGCATTTACAGGGATAGACAAAAGATTTCAGATACTATATTGTATCCGAAGTACTGTACAGTAGTGATGATTGCTGGAAATGCATTTTTAATTATGTTATGTGCTTTTATGTTTTACTATACTTGTACATTGTATATGGTGTGTATAAATGCTGTTATTCATATACAGGGCTACACATAAGAATTCGAAATGGTTACTGGGTATGATTTCAAATTGCTTAAAGCTGGTTTTTAAATGAGTTATGTATTTTTACGCTGAACTGCATTTACTTTACTAAGAAATGTTTGTAGAAAATAGATAAAATGATATACAGGGTCACGCAAAGAATTGAATACATGGCCGTCTATAAATGATAATTTCTGGAAATGTGATTCCAGTTGTTTTAAGAGTGTTTTACTTTGAATTCAACTTTAGCTAAATAGTGGCGTGTAATAAAGGTACTAGGTTAACTACAGTGTTGTACAAAAGTATACTAGTATGTTTCCATCTATTAGTATAAGTTGTTGAAAGAGAAATTTTAACCTGTTATGTGTTTTCTTGCTAAACTAAATTTTCCCCATTATATAGTATATATATCAACCTAGAGATCTAATACAGGGCTGTTCAAAAGAATTGGAATACATATTTGCTATGGGCGGTAACTGCTGAAATCAGTTTTTCAAATGTTTTATGTGTTTTCAAAAATGTTTACTTAGTTCTGTTATATATACCTTATTTCCCTAAATAACGAAGTTTTGTTAAAACATTCAGGAAGTGTTGGAAAGTGTTTCATAATCTATGCTTAACGCATGATTTTTCTTACTTGTTTTTATCTGGTTTTACTTTCGCACCGAACTTTTGAAACACCCGGTATATATAAAAAAATAATTTCATCTAACAAGCTTAAAAACTTTAAAGCCCTTATTTTTTTTTAAAGTAAACATCAAAACGAAATAAAATGATGTGCATCTAAATTACGCATTTTGCATAATTAAAAGACATCTATAGTTTTGAAGTGTATAATTCGTAACAATAGTCGATTAAAAAAAAATTCTTTAATAGAGAATATTAAAAAAAATAATTTCATCTAACTAGTTCAAAAACTTTAAAGCCCTGATTTTTTTTTAAAAGTAAACGTCAAAACGAAATAAAATGATCTGCATCAAAATTACGCATTTTGCATAATTAAAAGACATCTATAGTTTTGAAGTGTATAATTCGTAACAATAGTCGATTAAAAAAAATTCTTTAATAGAGAATATTAAAAAAATAATTTCATCTAACAAGCTCAAAAACTTTAAAGCCCTTATTTTTTTTTTTTTTTTAAGTAAACGTCAAAACGAAATAAAATGATCTGTATCAAAATTACGCATTTTGCATAATTAAAATACATGTATAGTTTTGAAGTGTGTAATTCGTAACAGTAGTCGATTAAAAAAAAATTCTTTAATAGAGAATATTAAAAAAATAATTTCATCTAACAAGCTCAAAAACTTTAAAGCCCTTATTTTTTTTTTAAGTAAACGTCAAAACGAAATAAAATGATCTGCATCAAAATTACGCATTTTGCATAATTAAAAGACATCTATAGTTTTGAAGTGTATAATTCGTAACAATAGTAGATTAAAAAAAAATTCTTTAATAGAGAATATTAAAAAAATAATTTCATCTAACAAGCTCAAAAACTTTAAAGCCCTTATTATTATTTTTTTTTTAAGTAAACGTCAAAACGAAATAAAATGATCTGTATCAAAATTACGCATTTTGCATAATTAAAATACATGTATAGTAGGGTGGTCACAAGCAACATGGGGAAAATTTTTTTTAACGTTTTCTTTGGGGGGATCCTCCTAAAAGTTGCCAATTAGTTAGAAAATGAGATTGGCAAAGTTTCAGCTCAAATAAATAATATTAACCCGTGCCTCATCGAGGTTGAATTCTTGAAAACTTGCAATTTTTGGCAAAAAATTGTCGTTTTTCTTTCCGTACGTGAAAAATATTTGTCTTAGAAACCTGATTCTTGTTTTATTTCACAGAAACTGTTGTTACCTTGAACTTTTACTCTCATGAAAACTTATATTTAATGAACATTTAGTATTTTTCAGGACATCTAGTGAACCATACCCTCAAACTCTGCATTTTTGAAACATGGGTAAAAAATGACAAATTAAAAATTTTATCACTTTTGATAATTTTTTTTGTATTATTTTTATTAATAGGCAAAAATAAGTGAGCAATTTTTGTAACTTAAAAAATATTTCACGAATTATAAGTGATTATTAGTTATCTAGTTCTGTGTCTAGTAAGAAAGAGCTTCTCGATTTGTGTTGCAGTTGAACCTCTGAATTTCTTTTTTTATTACAAGGCCGTATTTTTTATCTGTTATGGTTATCTATTTTTAGAATTGACGAAACATTCCGCAAAACCGCTTCCCCCTCTTGATATGATGGCAGAAATGTAAGATTTTTTAAATTGGCCTCATGTCTCATCAAATCATTGACAGTAAGCAGCCAAGTAATTGTCAAGTTTTATGTATTTTATTTTATAATATTCGCAAAATGAACTGAACGCCAGAGAAGCTGCTAGACTTAGAATACATCCACTAGCTAACCACAGACATCGACTCTGCAAATAACTGTTTCGTAAACAAAAAAACTGAGCTCATCAAAAACAGATTTTTAAATTTCCGTTTAGAGAGAACTGTTGTTCACTGGGGTGGAAAACTGCTTCACCATTTTTTGAATAAAGAAAATGTAGAGTGGATAAAAGTTTTAATTAGTTGTGGGAATGAAGAACAATTACTACGAGTTCCTCAACTTGAAAATAGTATCAGAATAAATCAGGCGAAAGCTGTATTTTCAGCAGTTGAAGAGTGGGAGGAAGTTGGTAAAATCCAGGCAGTATTTTTTGATACAACTTCAGTAAACACAGGTCGCCTCAGAGTTAACCTGCATTTTTCTATAGCAATTGTTAAAGGTCTTCTATAATTACCATGCCGCCTGCATAATTTAGAAATTTTCCTAAAAGCTGTTCTTGATTGTAAAATGGGCATAATCACTGCCCCTCAGCCAGATATTTAAAAAAAACCCAATTCTGATTGAGTGGTCTAAATTAAACCAAAGTAAGTATACAAATGTTATTGAAGATGAAATACTAGGTCTAAATAGTTAATTCAGAAGTCATTTCCAATTTTCTTACAGGAACTCTTAAAAATTAACAGCTCAGAGATGATTATAAAGAGTTTATCCAACTTTGTTTAATTTTTATAGAACTCCTTTTGCAAAAGACTTTTTTCAAAGCACCTGGTACTTTTAATCATGTCAGATGGATGGAGGCACGGGCCATTCATTCTCTCAAAATATATTGTTTCAGGGATCATCTTTCAATAACAAATTTAGAAAAAAAAGGTATCAGAGATCTTTTCTTATTTTTAATCAATATTTATGCAAAAGCGTGCTTCAGTACTTCCACTGCCACTTTAGCCCCCAATTCAAGACCTGCAAATAATAAAATCACTTGTTCACTACAGAAAATTTGATAAATAGGTTACAGACAAAGCACTTGCTAAAATGACAAACCGCCTTTGGTATCTTAACTCGGATCAAGTTGCATTTTAATTTTTAGATAATACTTTGATAAAAAAAAGTCAACATAAGCCACCTTATCTAAACCATTACCACTTCAATCCTTTCCGGCACAGTGTCCCACGCCGGGACCACCTAATTTTAATTCCAAATTTTCAAACGGCACGAAGAATATTTTAATAAAATTTTGCTTTTACAATGAAAGGTTAAAGTAATGTGATTTTAATTTCTAAAAATATCGTTTGTAAATTTCGGGGTAGACAATCATTTCATCCTTTTATGAACAGAATTTTTCTGTGCCGGAAAGGGTTAACGTGACATTTGTAAGGGAAAATAATTTATTTTCTTTATTATACCTCCTTTCTTGTAACACAACTTTAATAATAAAATGCAATTGAGCATTATTTGCTCTCATTTCTATACTTCCTTTGTCCTCCCTTTTTTTAAAAAAAATTTCTTTCAGTTTAAAATTCGATTTTCTTCCTTTTCTTTGGAATTTTTTTAATCAAACACTTTATTGGACTTCACAAAACGGAAAAAAGAAAAACAAAAGGTGGAAAGCAGATGAAATGGAATGTTACAAATTTTTTTTTCGCCTTTTCATAAAAAGTCAATTTTTAGGATTCAGGTGAAGTCTGGTCCTGAAAAATGCGCATATTTTTAAATCTATACATTTTTAGAAAAAAATGGTGTGTGGTTCTTCAAAGCAAAACTTTTTTTTATAAAATGAGACCTGCATTATGTTTCTAGGTTTAATTGTATTCATTTCATGAAGGAAAAACAGCATTTTTTTGCGAAAAATCACGTTTTTTTCAAACTTAAACCTCAATGAGGCACGGGTTAATATTATCCAAATAAGCTGAAACTTAGCCAATCTCATTTTCTAGTCAATTGGCAACTTTTTGGGGGGTCCCCCCGAAAAAATTCGAAAATTGATTTCTTGTGACCACCCTAATGTATAGTTTTGAAGTGTGTAATTCGTAACAGTAGTCGATTTAAAAAAAATTCTTTAATAGAGAATATTAAAAAAATAATTTCATCTAACAAGCTCAAAAACTTTAAAGCCCTTTTTTTTTTAAGTAAACGTCAAAAAGAAATAAAAAGATCTGGATCAAAATTACGCATTTTGCTAATTAAAAGACATCTATAGTTTTGAAGTGTATATAATTCGTAACAATAGTCGATTAAAAAAAAATTCTTTAATAGAGAATATTAAAAAAATAATTTCATCTAACAAGCTCAAAAACTTTAAAGCCCTTATTATTATTTTTTTTTTAAGTAAACGTCAAAACGAAATAAAATGATCTGTATCAAAATTACGCATTTTGCATAATTAAAATACATGTATAGTTTTGAAGTGTGTAATTCGTAACAATAGTCGATTAAAAAAAAATTCTTTAATAGAGAATATTAAAAAAATAATTTCATCTAACAAGCTCAAAAACTTTAAAGCCCTTAATTTTTTTTTTTTTTTTTTTTTTTTTAAGTAAACGTCAAAACGAAATAAAATGATCTGGATCAAAATTACGCATTTTGCATAATTAAAAGACATCTATAGTTTTGAAGTGTATAATTCGTAACAATAGTCGATTAAAAAAAAATTCTTTAATAGAGAATATTAAAAAAATAATTTCATCTAACAAGCTCAAAAACTTTAAAGCCCTTAATTTTTTTTTTTTTTTTTTTTTTTTTTTTAAGTAAACGTCAAAACGAAATAAAATGATCTGGATCAAAATTACGCATTTTGCATAATTAAAAGACATCTATAGTTTTGAAGTGTATAATTCGTAACAATAGTCGATTAAAAAAAAATTCTTTAATAGAGAATATTAAAAAAATAATTTCATCTAACAAGCTCAAAAACTTTAAAGCCCTTATTTTTTTTTTAAGTAAACGTCAAAACGAAATAAAATGATCTGGATCAAAATTACGCATTTTGCATAATTAAAAGACAGCTATAGTTTTGAAGTGTATAATTCGTAACAATAGTCGATTAAAAAAAAATTCTTTAATAGAGAATATTAAAAAAATAATTTCATCTAACAAGCTCAAAAACTTTAAAGCCCTTATTTTTTTTTTTAAGTAAACGTCAAAACGAAATAAAATGATCTGCATCAAAATTACGCATTTTGCATAATTAAAAGACATCTATAGTTTTGAAGTGTATAATTCGTAACAATAGTCGATTAAAAAAAAATTCTTTAATAGAGAATATTAAAAAAATAATTTCATCTAACAAGCTCAAAAACTTTAAAGCCCTTATTTTTTTTTTAAGTAAACGTCAAAACGAAATAAAATGATCTGGATCAAAATTACGCATTTTGCATAATTAAAATACATGTATAGTTTTGAAGTGTGTAATTCGTAACAGTAGTCGATTAAAAAAAATTCTTTAATAGAGAATATTAAAAAAATAATTTCATCTAACAAGCTCAAAAACTTTAAAGCCCTTATTTTTGTTTTTTAAGTAAACGTCAAAACGAAATAAAATGATCTGGATCAAAATTACGCATTTTGCATAATTATAAGACATCTATAGTTTTGAAGTGTATAATTCGTAACAGTAGTCGACTAAAAAAAAATTCCTTAATACAGAATATTAACAAAAAAATAATTTATTCTCTTTCATACTTTGCAATTCAATATTAACACGTTAAGCGCTACGTCAGTCACCAGTGACTGACACTGAACTTTTAGTTTAAAACGCGTCATTCACCGATGACTGGCGGTCTATAATATGATATAAAACGAAAAAATATATATATTGTTTTAAGCAATTACTGGAAATTTATTTAAAATTTACTTACCTTTAATTTATTACAGGATTATACTTTCTTAAAAATTACTTAAAAGATTGTAAATTTTTCAGCTTCAATGTCAGTCACCGCGGCACTCTACGTGTTAATATTATACAGGGTGTCCATTCTCAACGGTGTCTAATGGCTAATTCCTAAACCGGTAGTCAAAGACATATGGTTCCAATTACAAAAATGTTTTAAATGAGGCAAAGAAATGTTTTAAAAGCGATTTTGGTCAATAAAAACATTTCTTTAAAAATTACGAAATTTAAATTTTTATGCAGTCCTCCGGTCCTATAAGTTATATTTAGTAAAATTTTCCTGTTACGCTGACAAGTAAGACAAAAAAAGTCCCGTTATTCTATGATTAAAATTGATCGAGTAATAGCTGTTTAAAGTTAGAGCATATTTTTTCTAGCAAATTAGGAGTAGCTCACAAATTTAGTAGAAATATAATTTCGGCGGATATATTAAAAAAATAGTTGAGAATAAAATTAGCATTGCAATATAAATTTGAAATCTTTAATTATCCTGACATATATACAATTACAGCAAAATATACAATTTGTTATAAACATATAAGAAGGAAAAAAAAATTCTTTACAAAATGATACATATTTTAAAATGTTATTAGATTACAATAGCCTGCAAAAGTTGGGTTATGTCATGTTTTTTAACTTTTGATAATTGATTGTTATGTATTCCGTAACGCTGAATCCGAAATTGACCTTCATTTTTTACCAAGATTTTTTGCAAATCGTAAAATTTAAAGTTAAAAAAAGAAAAAAATAGCGAAAGTTTGATTCTATAAAATCGATGTGATAGTTGTGTTTTTAACTTTTCATAATTGATTTTATGTATTTTTTACCGCTGAATCCGAAAATGACCTTTATTGACCATCACGTCAGGCTTTTTCGCAAAGTGTAAATTTCAAAGTTCAAAAGTTCAAAATTAAATTGAACCTCTTTTTCCATTTCATGGGACCCCTCATCTGTTTAGCTGTAAGAATCCCAGTATAAGCTAAGAAAATTAATAAATTATTGAATTAAATAAAATTAATTAACATTTAAAAAGTTTTACATGTTTTATAGTACCAGATTTTTGCTATATTTTAACTTTGACATTTACGATTTGCAAAAAAATTCTAACGTGATGGTTAAAAATGAAGGCCATTTTCAGATTCAGCGCTAAAACGTACATAAAAATCAATTATCAAAAGTTAATAAACATAGCCATCTCCTCTATTTTATAGAATCCGATTTTTGTTATTTTTTAACTTTGACAATTTATGATTTGCTAAAAATCCTGACATGATGGTTAAAATTAAGATAATAGTCGGATTCAGTGCTAAAATATACATAAAAGTTAAAAAACACAACCATCGCAGTCTTGTGTTATCTAATCCAGAGGTTCCCAACCTTTTTAGTTGTGCGGACCACCAATTTTGTAAAAATAACTTTGAGGACCACTAACTACTTAATATACAAGTTAAAAATATGACAAATAGACACCTATATAGTTATAGTATATACACATGACGAATATATATATATATATATATATATATATTATGTCAGTAACTAGTAAAAGATGCTGTACATGAAGAATAAAATATTTTTTATAAAGAAAATAACTTTATTTATTGTATTCACTTAGCTATCGCAATTATACAAAAACTCAAAAAAAAAAAAAAAAAAAAAAAAAAAAAAAAAGAATGATAAAAAAAACCTTAATGGGATTTTTGACACTATTTGTCCTCGACGAGAGTGTCAATATCTGGATTGAAATTGGATAGTTTTAGTCTCAAATCACTCTCGGCATTCATTTTATTTCTATATTTATTTTTCAAAAAACTAAAGTTGAAAAGGCTCGTTCACATAGATAGGTTGTAGAAAAGACCATCGAGTGTCTCAGTGCAATTTTGGTAATATTAATTAATATTACCACCAATATAATAATAATAATTTGGTAATATTTGGTCTTGCCGAACTTTTATCCAAAATGAGACCAGTGGTGTTGTCTTAAAAATCGATTTTAAAGTCTGGTCACGTGATAGTTCAATTAACGAGTCTTCTTCATTTGAAGATAATTTTAATTTTTTTAAGTAATTTTCTTCAAAGGGATTTCTGATCCATTGTATTTCATCTTCAATTTTAGGGAAGAAGTTCCTAAAAAATATGAAAAGGCTTAATTACTGCTTCAGTTAGCGTTGGTAGATTTCTCATTCATATGAATGATTAATAAAAGTATAAGACAAGTAACTAAAATTTATTAGTAATTTTAAAAAGGTACTATTTGGAAAATTTACTAATTTTAAAAAAAGTTACTGTTTTAGGAAAATAAATGTTTTTAATTACGCTTATTAAAAATAATAGAATAAAATTAAGAAAAATAAATAACTTTAAATTACCTGAGGTTAGAGGCCAAAGATTCGAGGTGTTCTTTTATAGTTGTAGCTGTTGTTTTATAAATTTTGACTTCGTTGGTTTCAAGAAAATCATGTAGGACTGGAAATTTTGAGCCTATCGTTGAAGTTTCTTTATCATTGCTTCTATTTTGTCTTGCACAAAAAACTCATGAGTGACCTTGCCCTGCAGAGTTAAGTTAAGAACATTGAGAGAACCAAAAATATCCGCCAAATATGCCAACCGTTTCAACCAGTTTTCATTGGTCACACAGTCTAAGTAGGAATTTGCAAGTTTTCCATCATAATCTCTCTCCCTCAAGAAAACCGTGAGTTCATCACGGAGTTCGAACAATCTTGTCAACACTTTGCCTCTCGACAGCCACCGAACTTCGCAACTGTTTGTATTCACTGCCCATTTCATCACACAAAACACCAAACAGTCTGGAGTTTTTAGGTCTTGCTTTGATAAAGTTAACTATTTTTACTGCATCGTGAAAAGTTTTTCTTAAACTCTCTTCCAAACCTTTAACTGCAAGAGCTTCTCTATGTATGCTACAATGTGTCCATTGAACCAAGGGAGCGACGGATTTAACTTTGGCGAATAAACCAATATAAATTCCTGACATAGCACGTGCCCCATCCTTTGTCAAACCTACACACTTAGTCCAATCTATTTCATTTTCTTGTATAAAATTGTCAATAGATTTGAAAATCTCTTCGCCAGTTGTTTTTGTCGGCAAAGATCGACAAAACACCATTTCTTCTTCAATATTGCCATTCAACTCAAAACGACTAAAAGCTAATAAATTAGCTTGTCCAGCAACGTCTGTACTCGCATCAAGTTGCAGCGAAAAATATTCACTTTGTTTCAAAAAAGTAATGACAGCTTTTTTCACATTTTCCGACATTTCATCAATTCTTCTTTTAACGGTTGTATTTGATAATGGAATTTCGTTTATGTATTTATTTTTTTTTTTTTTTTTGTACATTTTTCATCAAACAAAGCATTACTTATTATTTCTGCTGCGGGTGTAATAAGTTCCTCTCCCACGGTGTGAGCTGAACCCCTCTTTGCGATTAACAAAGAAAGCTCATTAGAAACTCTGATGCTTAGTTTGTTCTGTTTTGAAGATTTTTCCATGGTAGATTTAGACATACAAAAATTTCTTTTCTTGATTTCAAAGAAATCCAAAGACTTTCCTACACATTCAGGATGTTTAGTTGATAGATGTCTTTACAGTTTTGAAAATTTCATACATTCGTAGGACAGCATTTCGAAACAAATAACACCCTGAGGCATAGGCTCTTCCTCAGAACCAGAAAACACAAACCCACATTTTAAAAAATCAGGGTTATATTTACGAAAATATATTTTAGTTTTCCTTGCTATTTTTTTACAATTTAGACTGGATTTTGCCTTCATTTCAAACTCACTATTTGTAGAAACAGATGTAGAAGTCCCTTCATCACTTGCCAACTTCGTTTTACGACAAGATCCCGTCCGAAACAAAGCATCCATATTGACGGGAAGTAATATTAGCTCACAGTACACATAACGATATGATACATCAACAGAAAACCACAGCCACTGACAAAGGAGTCAATAATAAAAGTGCGAAATGCGGACGTGGTGGGGAGAAGGGTGAAGAATGTCGGAGGGAGAAGAGCGTTGACCTTGAAGACTAACGAATGTAAGCCCTGCGATCAACAGCCAGCGCTTCTGTAGTGAATTGTCCCGAAAAACCGGTATTAGACCCCCAAGATTCTACGGCCCAGTACCACGGTGCTCGCGGCCCACAAGTGGGCCGCGGCCAACTGGTTGGGAACCGCTGATCTAATCTAAAACATTTTCTTAAAGTTATTGGCGGTAATCGATCCGAAATTTTTTGTGTTATTCTGTAAAATAAGTATAAATGGTAATCATCGAAAATCATATTAATATTAGATTGTCATCGGATTTACGTCAGTATGTAAAATTTAATCTCGATCGGATATTTGAAAGTGAGTTAAAGTTCGAGTACGAATTTTGAACTGGAAAAACATACATACGATCATTGAAGTCAAATAAAAACTTATAAAAATAACATAATTTTTGTTAAAAGAAATCATAAAAAGAAACAGTCTCAACCTTACAAAATAAAACATATGTTAAAATACAATTATTTTAGCCAATCTGAAACTTAATAAAAATTAACTCGATCGTAATACTTGTACGATTTTTTTTCAAAGCGCAGATAGACATGAAATAAGTTCTTCGAATACTTTAAGCACTTGGCATATGACCCCTCAAAGCATGCCGAACACATTTGTGTTCAGATGCATAAAAGTGGTATAAGTCATGCATTTTTAAAGTTTCATAACTCGGTCAATTTTAGTGTCATATGAACGGGACATTTTTTTTGTCTTACTTGTCAGTGTAACAGGAAAATTTTACTAAATATAACTTGTAAGACCGGGGGACCGTATAAAAATTTAAATTTCGTAATTTTTAATAAATGTTTTTATTGACCCAAATCGCTTTTAAAATATTTCTTTACCTCATTTAAAACATTTTTGTAATTGGAACTATATGTCTATGACTAACGGTTTGGGAATTAGCCATTGGACACCGTTGAGAGTGGACACCCTGTATATTGAAATTATTTACATCTATTTTTATAGAAAAAATTTAAATCCATTAGATTTTTTTAAAGTAAAAACTGAAACGAAAAAGGAAAAAAAAAGTCCATTTAATTTACAAATTTTGCATAATAAAATATATCTATTATTTCGAAATGGATAATTCATAATGTTAATGAGTTAAAAGCATTTCTTGAATTGAGAATATATATATATATATAGTAAAGCCCCGATTATCCTCGGTGCGGTTTATCCGCGAAGCATCTTTTTTTTTTTAACTCAAGTCAACAGCAAGGAAAATACAATAAGCCCTACTATTAAATATAAACAGAAAAATCAATGTATTCGAAAGTCGGAAGAATATTTCTAGATTCGGTTGCCACGTTTGAAGTATCAGATATAATTTTTTGATGTCCTTTCTTGATTTTATTAACCAAACGTAAACACAGCAATTAAAATATTTTACAATTAAATAACACTATTATCATAAATTCCAGGAGAGCATATCAAGAATAACTTCATTTTTGAGATAAAAATTATTCCATACTAAAAGGAAAATAATAGTTTACAATTTAGAATAAAGAAAAGGTGCTTCCAAAACAAGAAGCAAAAACGAGTGACTGATTTTTAAAAAAAGATGTAACTCACCTCTTTTTGTACAGTATCTACGGCATTGTTTCTTGTTTACTGTTCTTTATTTTAGTGATTTAGACATAAAGCAAAGGTTTCTGACATATTGTGCATATGTATGTATTTTAAACGTTTTATTATGTTTTTTGTACATTAAAACATAGTTTTTATGTTGAGTTTTCTTTTTTTTTTCGTGTTTGCACTCCATTTTCAGTCTTTTACGGGTTATCCGCGGTGCCCTTGCCACGCAATCCCGCGGATAATCGGGGCTGTACTGTATATATATATATATATATATATATATATATATATATATATATAAAGATTCTCTAACAGGCTCTTCCACAATTTACAATTCAATGTTAATATTACGTAATGAACTATTCGTTCGCATCTATTTTAATAGAAACACATAAAGCCCTTAATTTATTCAAAGTAAAAAATTAAATTAAAAAAAAATCCATTTAAATTACAGATTTTGCATAATTATAATACATCAAAAGTTTTGAAGTGGATAATTCGTAACTTTAGAGAGTTAAAAAAAATTCTTTAATAAAGAATATAAATAAATAAAATAATTTTATTC
The DNA here is from genome assembly GCA_963932465.1 of Maratus speciosus. Lineage (NCBI taxonomy): Eukaryota > Metazoa > Arthropoda > Arachnida > Araneae > Salticidae > Maratus > Maratus speciosus. The sequence goes on from OZ010795.1 coordinate 514,511,552, forward strand.
AAATAGCTCTTCTATACTTTACAATTCAATTTTAATAATTTTTAGGTAGCTTTCTTTACAAAAAGCTACCTATTGCAGCCGTTCGGAGGAAAGCGATTTCAAAAAATTTTGGTATATTTTCATCGATCATGACCCCCAGACCCCGAAACCACCCTCCGTTCAAAATTGATATATATATATATATATATATATATATATATATATATATATATATATATATTACTTTTAGCTTTAGCTTATTTTTCCCACAGAAAACAACCATTTTGCTTATATCATTGAATTCTGTGCCCTTGAAAACGTAATTCAATGTATAAGCATTTCCATTATTTGTCGGTGTCCACTTTCTTATTTTTCTTCCATAATAATTCTTATAAATAATTTAATCTTTTTTTTTTATATATACTTACAGCTTTAATTCATAATATTACGGTTTTTGATGGTGGTAGGTTATGTTTAATTAATGGTTATATATATCAATATATATATATATCTGACCTATGTCACACTGTAACTCTCGTATTTATGAACCGATTTGGATGTAATTCGGTGTGTACATAGTACATACCAATGTCTCAACCGAGTTCGTTGGCCAGCTTCATCCGCCATTTTGTTTCAAAATGGCGGCCATTTAAAAATTTTTAAAAAATTTAAAATTTGAAATGTGTTACCAAAAAATTGGAAATGGAAAAATATTTTTTTCTTATGTATTTGACCTTTATACAAAGACTCCGTAGCAGTTTTTGTTTCATCTATGTCTTAAAAAATGGCTGAGTTATAGCATTTTGAATTTCTAGCGAAGCTGACATTTTGAAACGTCCTGAATTTTGTCACGCGATAAAAGGCGTATTTATGAACCGATTTGGATGTAACTTCGTTTATACATAGTACAGACCAATGTCTCGACCGTGTTCGTTGGCCAGCTTCATCCGCCATCTTGTTTAAAAATGGCGGTCAATTAAAATTTTAAGAAAAATTTAAATTTGAAATGTGGTACCAAAAAATTGAAAATTGAAAAACTATTTTTTTCTTATGTGTTTGACCTTGATAAAAAGATTCGGGAGCAGTTTTTTTTTTTTTTGTCTATATCTTAAAAAATGGCTGAGTTATAGCATTTTGAATTTCTAGCGTGGCTGACATTTTGAAACGCCCTGATTTTTGCCACGTGATAACAGACGTATTTATGAACCGATTTGGGTATACCTTGGTGTGTACATAGTACAAATAACTACAAATAACTCAACCGAGTTCGTTGGCCAGTTTCATCCACCACCTTGTTTCAAAATGGCGGCCATTTAAAAAAATTAAAAAAAAATTTAAATTTAAAATGAGATACCAAAAAATTGGAAAATGAAAAAGATTTTTTTGTATGTGTTTGACCTTAATACGAAGATTCCGGAACAGGTTTTGTTTCGTCTATATCTAAAAAAATGGCTGAGTTATAACATTTTGAATTTCTATTGTGGCTGACATTTTAAAACGACCTGATTTTTGCACGCGATAACAGGCGTATTTATGAACCGATTTGAATGTAACTTGGTCTGTACATAGTACATACCAATATCTCGACCGAGTTCGTTGGCCAGCTTCATTCGTCATTTTGTTTCAAAAGGGTTGCCATTTTTAAAAAAAAATGTAATTTAAAATTTAAAATGAAGTATTAAAAAATTGGAAAATGAAAAAGATTTTTTTTTATGTGTTTGGCCTTGATACAAAGATTCTGGAGCAGTTTTTGTTTCTGAAAATTTGTTCTTTTGTTTATATCTTAAAAGTGGTTGAATTATAGCACTTTGAATTTCTATTATGGCTAACACTTTGAAACGATCTTGTATTTGTCACGCGATACCACACGTATTCGGCTATTTCGATGGAAGAAAGCATGTGGATAGTATACATCAATATCTCGACCAAGTTCGCTGGCCAGCTTCATCAGCCATCTTGTTTCAAAATGGCTGCCATTAAATCAAAAAAAATTATATTTAAAGTGAGGTGCAAAAAAATTAGAAATTGAAAAAGGTTTCTTTCTTAAGTATTTGACCTTGATATAAGGATTCAGGAGCATTTTTTGTTTGTCTTTATCTTAAAAAATGGCTCAGATATAGCAGTTTCAATTTCTAACGTGGGTGACATTTTGAAAAATCTGATTTTTTGCCTGCGACAGCACTCGTATATATCAACCGATTCCGATGTGAGTGAGCATGTGCACAGTAATTACTAAGGTCTCGACCAAGTTCACTGGTTAGCCTCATCCACCATGTTGTCTTAAAATTGCAGCCACTTTAAGAAATCGCCGAATTTGGCAGCCAAATATAACTTTAAATAAAAGCAGCTTGGATAAAGCTGACTAATTTCGCGCAATTCTCATTCATAATGATTTAGTATTGATAAAAATTAGTATTGAATCTCCTACATTCGGTTTCCACTTAACTGAGCTTCGTGTGTTTGAATAATATAAGTTGGCTTTTTTAAAAATAAGGAATATGAAAGCTACCTCTTCCTCCCGGCACTGGCCGGAAGGACTCTTTTTTTTTTTTTTTTTTTTTTTTTTTAAGGAAAACATAACACGAAAAAGGGAAGAAAAAATATATTTGAATTGCTCATTTTGCATAATTAAAATACATCTACATTTTTGAAGTGGATAATTCGTAACTTTCGCGAATTAAAAGAAATTATTTGATAGAGAATATATATATAAAAAAAGAAAAATCTAACAAGATCTTCAATACTTTACAATTCAATGTTAATACTATGTAATGACCTCATTCACATCTACTTTTATTGAAAAAAAAATCCTTATTTTTTTCAAAAAGGAAAAACCCTATTTTGCATAATTAAAATACATGTATAGTTTTAACGTAGATAATTCAACACTTTATTGAAGTTACACTTTTTAATTGATAATTTATAAAAAATAATAATTTTCTCTAACAAGTTCTTCATCCATACTTTGCAATTTAATATTCATATTACACAATGAACTCATTCACAAATAAAATTCACATCACAGCAATTAATTTTTTAAAGAACAAAAAATCTATTTAAATTGCACAATTTGCATAAATAAAATACATTTGTAGTTTTTAATTCATAATTTAATGAATTTAAAAACATATTTAATAGAGAATATAAATAAATAGTAATAATTTCATCTCAGAAGCTCTTTCGTACTTTATAATTCAATGTTAATATTATACACTGCTCAAAACAATTAAAGGATATTTGAAGTTTTATATAAAATAAAGATATAAACGAATTTTTTTTTGCCGAAAATAGAAGAAGAGAATCACAAATGCAAATTTTTCTGGTTTTCAAACTGTGGAGTATGCAAATTTTAAGTTCGACGTCAAAAACGTCGCTTCAGCGGCAGCGAATGAAATTTGACTTTCAACTGGATAAAAGAGAATGAAGACAAGGATGATCGGCATTCAGTGATTGCTTTGTTTCGATGAGTACGATGTCTCAGCGAAGTCATTTGACAGATTCAGAAGCTTTGAGAATTGTTGGTAGGTTAGAAGGGGGCCAAACTCAAGCCAAAGTAGCGCAAGCCATTGGAGTGTCACAAAGTGTCATTTCCAGGATCTAGAACGTTTTTTGGAGAGTGGAAGTGCAGGCCGAAGACCAGGGCATGGTCGTAGACGGGCAACAACGCCCAATGAAGATCGGTATTTAGCGTTAACAGCTCGGAGACACCGAACCATGAACGCTACTCTTCTCCAACAACACCTTCGCTCGGCTACAGGCACCACGATTTCAACTCAGACTGTCCGAAACCGGCTCCATGCTGTAGGTCTGTATGCTCGCTGACTGATGGTATGTATTAGATTAACAACAAGGCATCGTCGCGACCGCAGGGAGTGGGCAACCGAGCATGTCAACTGGAGGAGAAATGAATGGAGCAATATTCTGTTTTCTGACGAGTCCCGTTTTTCTGTGCATCCGGATAATAGGCATATTTTCATCTGGAGGGACCGTGGCAGTAGGAATAATCCTGCGTTCGTGCACGAAAGTGTCAGATTTGGCGGTGGAGGAGTGTTGGTGTATGGTGGCATCTCCATTGACGGGCGCACTGACCTCTACATCATTCGAGATGGAGCTCTGACTGGTCGCCGATATAGGGATGAGATCCTCAGACCTAATGTAGTCCCTTACGCTGCAGCAATCGGAGATAACTTCATTTTAATGGACGAGAACTGCAGGCCACATCGTGCAAACCTGGTGGAGGATTTCCTTTCCGAGGAAGGAATCGTTCGAATGGAATGGCCAGCGTGTTCTCCAGACATGAATCCAATCGAGCACGTTTGGGACGCTCTAGGAAGACGAGTTTCTGGCCGCCAACAACCCCCCACAAACTCTCCAAGAACTGGAAAGAGCTCTTCTGGAAGAGTGGGGCAGAATACCCCCAACTCGTCATTAATAGCCTCATTGAGTCCATGCCTCAAAGGTGTTCAACGTTGCTGGCCGCCCGTGGAAACCATACCCCCTACTGAAAATGATTTTCTTTGAAGAAAACACCTTTTCTTATTCTTTTTTTCTCATATGCACAAATTGTGTTTTTTCCTTTAGTACACAAATGCGCAATAAAATGCATTTTTTTTCTGCCAAACATGTGTAATTTATTCTCATATAACCTACTATGTCTGTCGACCATGTATCAATCAGCTAAACAGTTTACCAGACACAAAATCCACCTAAAACTGCAATATCCTTTAATTGTTTTGAGCAGTGTATAACGAACTCATCCATATCTACTTTTATAGAAAAACTTTAAAATCCTTAATTTTTTTAAAGTAAAAAATAAAACAAAATAAGATGAAGAATTCCATTTAAATTACACATTTTGCATAATTAAAATACATAGAAATTTTTGAAGTGGATAATTTGTAATTTTAGTTAATTAAAAAAATTCTTTAAGAGCGAATATACAAAAAATTTATTTTATCTGACAAGCTCTTCCGTACTTTACAATTAAATGCTAATATTATATAATTAATTCATTCACACTCACGTCTATTTTTACAGAAAGGCCCTAATTTTTCTTAAAGTAAAAAACAAAACAATTCCCTTTAAATAACACATTTTGCATAATTAAAAGACATCTATATAGTTTTGAAGTGGATAATACATAACTTCAGTGAATTAAAAAAGAAAACAATTCGTTAATTGATAATTAGAAAATTATTTAACACGCCCTTTCATACCTTACAATTTATTGTACACATTATATAAAGAACTCATTCACGTGTACTTTTACAGAAAAATGAATATTCGATTTAAAAAAAAAACCTTTGAAACCATCTATTTAAATTACACATTTTGCCTAATTAAAATACATCTTCTGTTTAGAAATAGATAATTCGTAATTTTGGTGAATTAAAAAAAATTCTTTAATTAAAAATATTAAAAAATAATTTCATCTGTCAAGTTCTTTCTCTATCATACTTCGTAATTCAGTGGTAATATTATATAATGAATTGATTCACATCTATTTTTATAGGATCATTTAAGTAACACATTTTGCTTAAATAAAATAGTCTGTAGTTGTAAAGTATGGATAATTCATAATTTTAGTGAATTAAGAAATATTTAATAGAGAATGTGTAAAAAAATAACAATAATTTCATCTTACGGGCTAAAATACATCGTTAGTTTTGAAGTGGATAATTAAAACTTTAGTGAATTAACAAAAAATCTTTTATTGAGAATATTAAAGAAAATTTCATCTAATAAACTCTTTCATAATTTACAATTCATTGTTCATATTATATAAAAAAACTCATTCACATATAATTTTACAGAAAAACTTTAATGTCTTTATTAAATAAATAAATAAATAACAAGTCCATTTAAATTACACATTTTTCATAATTAAAATACACCTTTTTTTTTTTGTTAAGCGGGAAGTTTGTAACTTCGGTGAATTAAAAAAAATCTTTAATTGAAGATAAAAAAAAAAAAATAATAATAATTTCATCTAACACGCTCTTTCATGCTTTACAATTGAATGTTAGTAATATATAATGAACTGATTCACATCTATTTTTATAAAAACACTTAAAGCTCATAAAGTTACTTAAAGTAAAAAATAAAATAAAATAAAAATAAAAAATTGCAATTTTGCATAATTAAAACACATCTATAGTTTTGAAGTGGATAATTCGTAACTTTGGAGAGTTAAAAAAAATTCTTTAACTAAGAATATATATTTAACAAATTTAATTTCATCTAAATTTGAATTCGAACATTATGTAATGAACTCATAAGGGATCCGTTCAGATTTTTCTTACGTGAGTCCTGTTTTCGTGAAATTGTGAAAAGTTTTTATATTTGTGAAAACATTTGGTCATAATTTTGTGAATTTGACATTATCATTATATACAGGTTCTTGTTTATCTATTTTTAACAAGATCCTGTATGTGTAAAAAACACTAAATAACAGGTTATTTGGTAACTTCAGCTGTTTTGTGAAGATCAGATTTTATTTTAAAATGATTAACTCTTTGCGATCATATTAAGTTTATACATTGGTTCTTGTTGTTCGGAATTAATTTTCGTTGAGCGAACAGTAATACATAATATGCAAGATTATGAAGGAAAGACAAAATTTATTAATTCTTTTTTAAATTTTAGATATATTTAACACCGTAATATGTTTTAATTTTATGTAAAAAATATATTTTATTGTTTTCCATCGTGTGGTATCTTTCAATGCAGTCTCCAATAGGCAGCCTTTAATTTTTCTGTTTTAACATATAGAACAAGCTTTACTCTTTACATCTTATATTTTTTAAGCTACTTTCAATTTCGCGGTATGCTTCTATCGGTAACTTTCTTTTTGCAATTTTAGAGTATTATTTTAAAATAATTTATGAGGCTAAAATGCCTAATTACAGTTAAACACAATTTGTAAAATGTTATTCCGAATTCGGCGTGTATCCGAACCTTGTCGACTTAATCCCTTGGGGACGAGCGACAAGTAAGTGTGCCGCATAAAGTGCTCAGAATTCTTGATTATTCCCTCCAGTTATTTTTTACTGTAAGTTTTGCTTTATTTAATCAGGGCATTTTCTGGATAAAATTAGGCAAAAATATCTGTTTTTAAAAACCGGTGAAAAAAGATTAAAAATTCTGTAAAAGACGCTCGTCCCGAAGGGGTTAATATAATATAAGATCAGTATGGTTCTTTACTTCTTTGCTGTGGTAGGTAGCTGAGAGCAGATAGATCGACTGGAACGGTAAAAAAAAAAAAAAAAAAAAAAAAAAAAAAAAAAAAAAAAAAAAAAACTGTGGTGGCTGATAGCAGACATGGTTGTGAAAAGTTCTGTTTGGAGATGGAAGAGTTTTATGAAAAGTCTGTATTTAAGGCTGTTCTCAACTGCTGTGTGCTCAACAAGCGCAAAACGTTTTGACTCATTTAAAAATTCATTTTTTAACGGAAAGATTTAAAATTGGGAGGCAGGACTATGGAAGCGATTTGGAATCGAACTGTGTTTTCCATTTTTTGATACATAAATTACCTATTGAGTTATAATCGATTTTGATCACGTCGCAAAGATGTTTTTCTCCCTTCGCTGACTGGTTTTTCTGCTTTCTTTGGGAACTTCGGTACAAAACGTCAACTTTGACACTATTTTCTGAAATATCTATTGCGTTTGCAAAAAAAACGGAAAAAAATAGTTCGATTACATAGTTTCTGAACAACAACACCTGCTAGTTTCATGTATTTCCGACCAAAATTAAATTGAAACTTATGTCATAATGTTGCCTTTTTGGATTTGAGAACAGCCTTAAGGCAGAATTTTGTGAAGGGTCCCGTTTCACATCAAAAAGTTTTGTGAAGGGTCCTGTTTCAAGACAGAATGTTATGTGAAGGGTCTTGTTTTAAGGTGAAAAGATTTGTGAAGGGTACTTTAAAGAACCCAAATTTTTCCTAAACAGATCCCCGCTCATTCACATCTATTGTTATAGAAACACTGTAAAGCCACTATATTTTTCTTGGGTAAAAAAAAAAAAATAAATAAATAAAATAAATAAATAAATAAATTTAAAATTGCTTTTAAATTACACATTTTGCATAATAAAATACATCTATAGTTTTGAATTGAATAATTCGTAACTTCAGTGAATTAAAAAAACTTCTTTAATTAAGAATATATTAACAAAACAATTTCATCTAACAAGCTCTTTCCTACTTTACAAAAATGTTAATATCATATGATGCAATGATTCACAGCTATTTTTATAGAAACAAAGTAAAGCCATTAAATTTTTTAAAATGAAAAATAAAGTGATATCAAATTAAAAATTGCATTTAAATTATACATTTTGCGTAATGAAGTACATGTAATGCTTTGAAGTGAATAATTCGTAACTATAGTGAATTTAAAAAAAAAATCTTTAATTGAGAATGTAAACTTAAAAAAAATTAATTTCTTGTAGCAACCACTTTCATACAGTAAAATTAAATATTAATATTATATAACGAACTCACTTATATCTATTTTATAGAAACACTTTTTATAGAAACACTTTGATACACCTAAAAAAAGGGAAAAAAGTAAAAAAAAAAAAAAAAAAAAAAGGAATAAAATAAAGAAAAACTTTCTTTTACATTAAAAATTTTGCATAATAACATACATCTAAGCTTTTGAAATGAATAAATCGTAACTTTAGTCAATTAAAAAAAAATTCTTCAATAGAGAATAGGAAAAAAATATATTTCATTTAACATGCTCTTTCCTATTTTACAATTTAATATTAATATCATATAATGAACTGATTTACATCTTCTTTCATAGGAAATTTTTAAATCCGTTATTTTTTTATTCAATGAAAGATAAAATGAAATAAAAAATTTAATTTAAGTTGCACATTTTGTGTAATCAAAATACAGCTGAAGTTTGAAGTGAATAATTCGTAACTTTCGTGAATTAAAAAAAAAAAAATCTTTAATAAAATAAAAAAAAAAGAATAATATTTTAATCTAACAATCTTTTTTAGTTCTTTAAAATTCAATGTTAATATTATATAACGAACTCATTCATATCTACTTTTATAGAAAAACTTAAACGTACTTAATTAAAAAAAAATTATTTAAATTACCACATTTTACATAATTAAAATACATCTAAATTTTCGAAGTGGGTAATTCGTAACTTTCGTGAATAACAAAATTCTTTAATAGAGAATATAAAAAAATAATTTCATCTAACAAGATCTTTCATGCGGTACATTGGTTGGTTGGTTGATTTTTTGACGGCCGATTATCTACGCTAGGGATATAGGCCTGAGGGGGAGTGCCCTTCGTGGGGGTCTTTCTAAGGGAACCTAACCCGTATTAACGCATGGAAATCCATGGCTCGAAGAAAACCAAGAAAACTCCGAACGATTAGGCCGACGGGCGCGATTGGGTTTGAACCCAGCACCTCCCGTCTACCAGCTTCGAGAGCAGAACCTTTCAGCCACTGGTGGGGCTTTCATGCGGTACAATCGAATGTTAATATTATATAATGAACCGATTCACATCTATTTTTATAGAAACAACCGTAAAGCCCTTACATTTATTTTAAGTAGAAAAATACATGAAGTAAAATAAAAAATTACATTATTGTGCATTTTGCATAATTAAAATACATCTATAGATTTGAAGTGGACAATCTATAACTTTAATGAGTTTCAAAAATCCCTCTGTAATTGAGAATATAAAAAAATATTTCATCCAACAAGCTCTTTCAAGCTTTAAAATTCATTGGTCATATTATATAAAGAACTCATTTATATGTACTTTTATAGAAAAATGTGCTTAATTTATTTTTATAAAAGAAAATTAAAAAAAAATTAAGTTGCACATTTTGAATAATTAAAATATATCTATTGTTTTGAAGTGGATAATTTGTAACTTTTCTGAATTAAAAATATTCTTCAATATAATAATAATTTCATCTAAGAAGATCTTTCATACTTTACAATTGAATTTTAATATTATATATTGAACTGATTCAAATCTATTTTTATAGAAACACTGTAAAGCCCTTAAATTTATTTCAAGTAAAAAAAAAAAAAAAACAATTGTATTTAAATTACGCATTTTGATATTTGAATTGAATAGTTTTGAAGTGGATAATTCGTAAATTTAGACTAATTTCTTTAATTGAGAATATATAAAAATGTAATTTCATTTAACAAGCTGTTTTATTTTTACAACTAAATGATAATATTATAGCATGATTTTATTTACATCTATTTTTATAGAAAAACTGTAAAGTCCTTAAATTTTTTTAAGTAAAAAATAAGATGAAATTTTTAAAAAGTGCATTTTAATTACGCATTTTGAATAATTAAAGTACATCTATAATTTTCAAGTGGCTAATTCGTAACCTTAGTAAAAAAAAAAGAAAATCTTTAATTGATAATATAAATAACAGAAAAATAATTTCATATAACTAGTTTTTTTTTATACTTTATAATTAAAATTTTATATTATATAATGATTTCATTCACATCTATTTTTACAAAAACACTTTAAAGGCCTTATTATTATTATTATTTTTTTTAATAAGATGAAATAAAACAAAAATATTAATTTAAATTACATATTTTGCATAGTTAAAATGCATCTGTAGTTTTTATAATTGTAAAGAGCTCAATTTTTTTTCAGTCTAAAATAATAATATTAAAAAAACTCATCTATTGAAGTCTACTTTTAAATGCGCTTTTTAAATAAAAGATTGTAATCTAAAAAAAAACTGATGTCGAATTAATTTTTTTATTATTATTATTATTATTGCAATATTTTGTAAGAACTTTGGAAAATCTTTCATGCGAATAATATTCCTTATGTAACTGCATGGTTTTAATTGTTGTTATAATGAAGGAAAATGTAAATTTCGGAAACGTTCCTTAAATTTTTTGAAATTTTTCAAACGTATTTTCAAACGGCTTTTTAAAAATGATTAAAGTCTTTTAAAATTAAAGTCTTTAAAATGTTTTTTTCAGCACAAAAATTGTATTTGCTTTTTAATATTTTTTTATATGCTCAATAATGAAATTACATACTAGTACATATTCGAAAATAATAATAAAAAAATTAAAAGAAGATAATCTAAAGTTTTTTTTTTCTTTTCCATGTGTAAATTACACGTCAGCGTGCTTACATAGGTGCTAATGTTTAGCATTTATCCAACATAAGCATTTTGAAGGTCTTTCCATGATACATTTAAGGTTTCAAGAAAGTGTTCCTCCTATTTAAATAATACAATAAGAGCTATTTTAAAAAATAAAATTGAGTAATTTACATATAAAAATGCATATTTACCTTTTAATGTTAAATTTTATATGCTAAATAATGAAATTAATTAAATAGTTAAAAGATGAAAAACACAGATTTTTTTTTCTTCTCTTAACCTTTTAACTGCCACGGATGGGAACTTGGATGACAATGGGGGGCAATTTTCAACAGCAGAACCATGTTTTGCACGCGTATAACATGTTAATTTTCTTCTTGATATTTCAGAAAACCTATCGCCGCCTTATTTAATTGTAGAATATGTTATTAAATAGGGCACCGGAGATCACGTCAGATTTCGGCGGCAGTTAAGGTGTTAAACTTCAAGTCAGTGTACTTAATAAATTCTAAAATAAAATCTTCTATCTGTCGTTTTCTAAAATAACACACTGCTTATTTATAAACATGATAATGAAGAGAAAACTTAGTAAATGAACATTTTTTTTTTTCATTTCCTGAAAAAACAAACACAGAAAAATGAATGGTTTCAAAATTTATTAAATCTAAATAAATTGAACATTATATTTATCTTACAGAATTTTATGTTTGCACATTGTTGTGGCAACTGTGCAAACACGAGTATAATTGTGACACGAGTATAATTGTGACCGTTCAAGACTATGCTTATAAATAAGCACTATTGGCAACTGATCTTCAAATATGTAGATTTCACATCTGTGTCAATTTTTAATAAATTTTATATATTATTTTATATATATTGTTTAAGTGCAAAGTTTTACCGTATGTTTTCGAAAATTAAAAAATGGCTTTAATTTATTTTTTTTATTTTTTTATTTTAAGTTTAAAAGGTATTATCAGCCTAAAAGTATGATACGAATTATTTATTTAAAAAGAATGGAAAGTTGTACCATTTTTAAAAGTAGCCATGTGGTTGGATATTGTAACTAAAAGTAATTTGCTAAATAAATAATATTCATTTAAGAAGAAAACAACAGTTGTAACGGAAAAGCAAAAGTCTAATGGACCTTGTGCACGCCATCTGAGGTCGAGGCTGAAATTCGTCTGCTGGTGGTATATACTGTTAAATATTAGCGTAGCAATCTATGGAGTGCGAAAAAATTCTTTGTTGTAGTAGTAGATACTTAACCCCTTGACAGCTAGACCGCTTATTTCAAGTATGGACCAGCGTTTAAAGTAAATTTGTGTTTTCCATAAACGTACGCTCTGTACGTCTGGTAGTCTCTACGATAAAATCTCAGGACTACGTCCTGGATATCAAGGGGTTAATACAGGGCTCAATTTCTAACAAAAAGAGTACCGGAGCCCTAATATTCTGCGCTACCGGTACCATTCCCCCTCCCTCCCCCTGTCATTCAAATCTGTATATTTATATTTTGTACATTATCTGCAAAATTGAAAAGCATTTTTTTTTTTTCCTTTACGAAAATAAAATTTTTAAATATATCTATCAGCATATACTTAGCTGTCAACTATTCCACGTTTTCCAAATAGTAATCTTTGCCTGATTTAATTGCGATATTTTATTAATTCTATGATTAAATATGATAAAGATTATGATTCGGAAATAGTGTTAACACAAAAAGGGATAGTTCGCAGCTATGCGTTTTTATGAAAAAATGAATGAAATTTACAGAAATTAATATTTATACACTGAAGAATGGAACAATGTTTTTCAATTTCCTATAAAATATGCATATCTTAAACTATAATCGAATACTTCCGCATAACAATTTTTTGTCACGAGTCCCTGAAAATCAGATTAAATTAAAAATTTGACACCATTAGCGGAAAGATTCGATGCTTTTATAGAAAAGGGGAAACGTCTATCAGAATAACACTACATGGCAATTATATCTACTAACAAGTGAAAGTGAGTTCGTAAATGTTCAGAGCAGAGCCTTAGCATGGGCAACGTTCATGATACAAAATAAGTAGAAAAATCACTAACGTGATTTTGATACTCGTAAGCAATAGAAGACAAAAAACCTAAAAAAAATACAAAACCTCAAGCTGATGCTCGTTGGCTAAAAACAGAAAATATTCTTTTCAGGTTAGATACCTAAATAAATAAATAAATAAAAACCAATTAAAAATTATTCTACTGTCACAAACGAAAATCGAACTGAAAGCAAATTCATTGTTCAGTCTCTTCAGTGGTGCCGTGTCAACGCGTCGCCGACATAAATTTTCAAATATCACTAGAATAGAAAAACACGGTTTTTGTTTTCCCTTCATTCTGATCAAAATAGCATTAACATGATTTGAAATAGAATATGATACGTCATCTTGAAGGAGGAATTCTTTTTTTTCTATACATGAATAAATAAAATTTTGAATATAAGACAGATTGAGCTCGAGTCAGTCCAAGCTATAAAAATTGAGTCCGTTTTATCTCCTTCTCCTACGTGTGCGACACCTTACGTCACACATACCTAAGTGTTTTGATAAAAAAGAATATAAAACTTGGAGATAGGATGGAAAGGAAAGGGTAATTTAGACTTTTGTTTTTCGGAAGAACTATTGCACTGGGCTCCGGAGCCTTGTATTTATGAGCTCCGGTGAATTCCGACCAATATTTAAATATTTTCTAAAAACAGAAAAGTAACGGAGCTGGGCTCTGGCGCAAATTAAATTCTGACGTTAATATATTGTAATATAAATTCAAAATATTCTTTTGTATGGGAGAACATTCGCTAAATTTGCAACATTTCGGTTAAATTTAAGCACTCAACCTGGATCGAGGCTAAAGGTCTTTACTGGTGGTGTTTGCTCCTGCACATACTGGTGCCACAGTGTGAGTGGCTAAAATAACATATCAACATATCGCCAGCTCTGGCGTCTGACGTCATGTGCATAAGGTCAATTGGCGAACTTTTCTGCTTTTTCTAAACGCAATCCTTTAAATTTTATATAAAACAATGTTTAAACATTATAACTTTGTCATGAACTATAATTATTTATTTTTAATTAATCTGTTTAAAAATCCCCCCCCCCCCCCCCTTGCACCGAATTTTATAAGTAAATACATGAAATTTACAAGCATGTCTATTGAAATGACTTGGATTTGATTAGCGTTTTCCAATTTTATATATATATATATATATATAAATGTTTCATACCTTGAATTACAACCGATTGCTGTCCGATGACGAACCATCCACGGAATGGCGTGTCTCGAAAATCCACTTAAAATCCTAACTTTGGCACTATTTTTTTTAAATATCTTTTGTCTTTTATAGAAAAAAGTATAAACTGTATTCAGTTTCTTAACAGCTGAATAATAATGCTTGCAAATTTTATGCATTTAAAACAAGGCCGGCCGTATCCAGGAAATTATTTGGAAGGGGGATTTATGGGCTGAAACTTTTATTTTTATTATCATATTTTTTATTCCTTTTTTTTTCACTATTTAAACAGAGGGAGAGTTAAAAGACTTATTAATTACAGGTTTATTAAAAGCTTATACAGTATAATCTTGAAAATTCGACATCGTCGGGACCGAGACAAAGCCGGATTTTTGAAAATTCCGTATTTCCGAAAGAATATCAAAAACCTTTCAATCTTCTTAATGGTGCCTTCATTCAAAATTTAATTCATAGCATCATAGCCAAGTGATATTTATGTGAGAAAAAGAGAAAATTAAACATTAAAAAAAATTACTTTAATGAGTGGAAACCAGTCGAATTTGTAGACTGAAAATATTTAACCCTTTATCTACTGAATTATGAATTCATGAAAATTTTATCTTCTGAAGCATTTTTCGTGAACTGTTTTAACTACATTATAAGATTTACATAATCATTTAATAAATTTTAGAAGGATTTTAGAAGGATTTAAGGATTTAGAAGGATTCATTAAATTTGAATGTATAGGGATTTTGTGCAATATTTATAACCCCCACTCAAATCTTTTATTTTAAATATTTTTCTTAGTATTTTGTAGAGTTAGGAAATGTACAAATATAATGTTCTTACAATAGAAATAATAAAATATTTCCGAATTGAAAAATTCACCCTCCCCCTCCCAACGCCAAGAAAGCTCAAAAGATGCAAAGGCAAAAGAAATCATCCTTTTAAAAATATTTCCATTTTGTGCAACTAATAATGCTTTTGGAACAAGATAAAGTAATGTATCTATAACTTATTCTAAATTATAGTACAACTAATCGATGTATTAAATGAATTTTATAACAAGTTATTTTAATGGTACTTATAAGTACCGTCAGTAGATAAAGGATTAAAATAACTGATTGACTGAATTTATAAAAAAAAAATAACAAAAATAATTACAATAATTAATCAATATTACATTGGTTAGCCTAACTGTCAAAGCAAATATTATTTTTAATTAAAGTTTAATATCAGCTATTCAGATTATTGAAAAACTAAACTTTATTCCTATACGTAATCAGTAGCATCACTGCAAATTCTCAAACACAAAAATAATCACATTTTACAACACTTTTTGTCACGAAATTAACAACACATTAATATGTTGTGAATTAGAAAACTTCACGTACAAAATATTTTTTGTGTTGTGATTGTGGTCTTAATATGTTTAAAAAATGTTGCTATCTAGAAATGCGTTCTTAATATGTTGCAAAAGTGTTGCTGTCTAAAAATGTCTACTAAAAATAGTGTTGTTAATTGTGTTGAAATCGTGTTGTAAACAGTGTTGATGAAAATATTTTCTTACAATAGTGTTGTTCTGCACAACACTTTGTCACCAAATTAACAACACATTGTAAACATCACACAATTTAGAACACTATAAAACAACACATGTGAAACCCTTTCAAAACACATTCTACATGGTGCTTTTATAATTACACAATTTAAAAACTGAATGCTTTGAAATTTTTTGGAAACATATTTTCTCCTCTTGTAATTTTTAACAGCACTTTTTGCACAATCTTTTTATTTGCACAACACATTCGCAACACATTGACAACACAATCTAAAATGATTTTAGTTAGAAGTGTTAATTATTATGTTTAGTTAGTGTTGCAAAAATGTTTCACGAATTTGCAGTGATACTTTTAAGATAATGAAATTATGAAGTTATTAATTGCTCAGGCTTTCATCTTTGGTGTTACGTATCGGAAAATCAACGAAAATTGCGCAACTATGACACAATTATCATTTTTGTTTTCAAAAAAACCTAAAAAATAACGCCTTTTTCACCGTCGCAAAATTTACATGCATACTTTTCATATTCATATTCACTATTTTAAAAATATTTTAACGTGCAATAGATTATTAATAAATATAATCCCAAACTTGATGTCACGTTTGCCAGTTACAATTTTGCATGTGAACATTCACACTCTTGGCTTGAGGTTATAATCTAAATGCCGGTGAAATCAAGAAATTTACTTTTAGACTCATTCGTAGTAAAATATTTCGCTCTATCAAAGAAAATATCCATTTCATTTTTTACTATGAAAGCATTTTCACCTACTGAAACCCTCTGTAATTAGCATTTCAATCTCAGTATCAGCGGAATAAAAAAAAAATTCAAATGTAACAGCTTTATAACTAAAAATGCGTTATTTTAAATCGTGACGCCATTTTCTGTCCAAAAGTTTTAAAGAAGTTATTTTTAATTGTAATACGAAAATGGCATCCGTAATGATATGGTAATTTTCATTGTTTCCCTTTTCTCTTTAAAAATGGAAGAAACCCAACCTGAAAAAATTTCATAAAGGACTTTTAAAATTAAAATTAAAATATAAAAATGGGATTATTTAAAAAAACTAGAGAGTGCGGGCACATCTACAAATAAAGTGCTTTCATTTAAAAAAATAATTACCAAAATCGGTTCAGTAGAAAGATCAGGCCAATGACTAAAAAAACAGCCTTGTCTTTTAAATATATAGATTGATATTTTCTGTTGCTAAAAAAATTCTAATGAACAGTGGAGTCATCTCTTCTCGTGTAATTTTCAAAACATCGATGTCAATTTTATTTGCTTCTATTTTTTCGCCAGTACTTCAACAAGTTTTCTTGGCTTTTATACAAGTGGAGAATACCGATTTCGTAAATACAGTCTTGTTTCTCAATAGCAGAAGTTAATTTTCCAGTCAAACTTATGCATTTTTCCAATGACACCTTTTTTTCTGCCAGCCCCTCGTCCTCATTCCTTTGAGTTGCTACCAACGTTATGGACGTTATACTATTTAGTGTCAGCGATCTCGCTGTACGCTAATCCATCGCTTTCAATTTCAAAGTTTTTAATTCGTAAACTGCTATTTTTCTTTCTAGTACGAGAGCTGTTGAACATTTTTGAGTAGGTATTTGAGGCACCCTGAAAATTTGTGCAACACTTCTTTTGTAATGCCTGAATACAAAATCGAATGTCTGGCTGAAGGATCGTGGCCCAAAAACTGTGCCAGACACGTGTCAAGTGCCATTTGGCACTTGACACGTGTCTGGCACAGTTTTTGTGCCGACTAAAGTGTCTGTCATTTTCAAAATATTTTTTTCTAAGCATAAATATTATTCTGCCTCAATCTCAGCGTGCCTCAAATACCTTTTTTGGGTAGTCAAAAAATGGCACTTGACACGTGTCTGGCACAGTTTTTGGGCCGACTAAAGTGTCTGTCGTTTTCAAAATATTTTTTTCTAAATATAAATATTATTCTGTCTCAATCTCAGCGTGACTCAAATACCTTTTTTTTGGGGGTAGTCAAAAAATGGCACTTGACACGTGTCTGGCACAGTTTTTGGGCCACGATCCTTCAGCCAGACATTCGATTTTGTATTCAGCCATTACAAAAGAAGTGTTGCACACATTTTCAGGGTGCCTCAAATACCTTCCCTAAAATGTTTAACAGCTCTTGGACTATTCTCCTTAAGGGTGTTCTCAAATCCAAAAGGGCAACTTTCTGACATAAGTTTTAATTTATATTTTTTTCTTCGAAAATGCATGAAACTAGCTGGTGCTGTTGTTCAGAAATTATGTCATCGAGCTATTTTTTCCATTTTTTTGCAAACGCAATAGATCTTTCAGAAAATAGTGCCAAAGTTGACGTTTTGAACCGAGTTTCCGCGCGATCAGTGAATAAGCATTCAAGAGCGGGCGAAAAACGCGTTTGCCACGTGATCAAAAATGCTTAAGTCAATAGGTAATGGATGGATCCAAAAATGGAAAAAACAGTTCTATTCGAAATCGCTTCCATGGTCAGGTTTTCCAATTTTATATATTTCCGTTAAAAAATGAATTTGTAAATGTGTCAAAACGTTTTGCGCTTGTTGAGCAGAGCAGTTAATGCAGTTAAGCAGATGCTTCTTAAATTAGAAGCATTAAAAAAAAAAAAGCGGAAAGAAATTACTTTGATGCCGGATTATTGAAGTTGCCGGATTTTCGAATGGCGCATTTTTAAGGTCGCGCTGTACTGTGAATTGAAGTAAATTTAATAATGTAATTAGGAAAGAAAATTTATTATTTGGAGCCTTCTTCATTGCAAATAAATTTAGAATCTTATTTGTGCTGATGCTGCTTCACCGTTGTATAATGATTAGTGTCAACCACTAATGTTTTATGATGTTTTATGCACATATGTATTAAAACATTTTAATATAAAAAATTTCAATACAAGGGCATGTGTTGGAACAGTTACATTTACCAATCTTTAAGTTTAAATTCTCTTATCTAAGTTTAAAATCTTTAAGTCGAAAAACATAATTACCACTGTTTTCTTCAAGAGTTATTTCTGGACGATTTACACCAAGCTGTTGAAGATATTTTATTTCAAAACAATGAAATCCCACTCGGAAAATTGTATGAATTTTAAAGATTTCCTAGAAATTGCTTTCCGTTTTGCAACATGACGGCAGATTCGAATGGTAAAGAGATCCTAGTGTTAGAACCTCGAATTTCGAATCTTGACTGTAGTTTATTTTTGATCCTGTCCATTTTGACTGATATTTAATGGCATATAGTTCTCCTGACAGAAATTTTGGAGGGAGATCAAATCTTGGTGTTCCCCCTACTGGCTACGGCCTTGATTTAAGAATAAAAATTACTTCGCAAATGTCTAAGAATGTAACAAGTTTGTATTTGATAACCAAACTTAATATTCAGATAGCAAAATATTATTATAAAAGTGTGCTTTTAATAAAATTTTGATCTTCTTAAAAGAAAGGGGTATTATAAGTGAAAGCACGGATGGGAGAGTTAATGCGTAATACATTTAGATTCGTCAAACCAATGATCGGCTGCCGCAAATAAGAAACGGCGATGAGGCAGCCGCTTCAAGGCTACATATTAAATGTCTGCAGTTGTTTCATACATTGTAACACAAACTTAAAATTACATTAATGAAGCAGTTAAATAGTATTCATTTCTGGAGGTAAAATTATCTAGTGCCGACTCTGCCCAGATCATTTATCTGGAAACCAAACCTATTTTTAGTCGTATAATCTACCCCATTTAGGCTTCAAGATACTTAAATGAAATTTAGCGAATATCTGCCATCTTCCGATTAACCTTTTCGGGTGAATGTAACTATAGATAAGTTAATAACACATAATAACTCAAAAGAATCTCATGAAATACATTTTCACTTTTGTAACATGATTGTTACAACGATGGGCACCTCTTAAGATGTGGTTTTTATAGACCTCTCTATTTTCTGGCGCCGATATCCATATTATATTATTCTGATTAGTCACTTTTCTTGGAAGAGAAAGATGCAGCTTGAAATAGGGGTTAAGAACCTAATATGGGCAAATAAATGAAAGTGCTAATATTAGGTAAGGACCCACTGGCTTAAAGAAGAAACAATTTTTGACTGGGGATAATATCTGAAATATTGATGAATTTTCCAAAAAGATAAACGTAATTAAAACAAAAAATTCTTTTAACCCTAGAACTACCGGAAATTTTACTCAAGTTTTATAAAAACATTCTACACCAGAATTTTTACTTAAAACTATTTAATTTGTTTATTTAACTTATTATTGTCTGATTTATACATTTAGTTTGTTTTGAAGAAATTTCTGGTTTGAATAAATATTTTGAATGTACATGTCGGGTCCAATGGACCCGTCTGGTAGACGGAAGGTTAATGCAATGTATAGCCAATAACAGAAAAAGGAAAAAAAAGTGTCTGGATAAAATGCTGATGTATTTTTCCACAAACAATCTTTTAAGCTACATGTATTATAAAGATAGTAACAAAAAATAAAGATGATTTGGAAAAAAAAAAAAAAAAAAAAAAAAACTAAGAATTTCCATCCAAAAGTTCGAAAAAAACTAAGAATTTCCATCCAAAAGTTCGAAAAAAACTAAGAATTTCCATCCAAAAGTTCGTTTTAACTTACGTATAACATGTAGAGGTAGAGGATGACAGTAAAAGGTGACTGAAAAAAATATGCATAAAAATAAATGATTAAATTGCATTTTGTTAAAATGCAATATTTTGCAAATGTTTAGTTATAGTTGTGATGTTCAGATATTAATTGGAGTTTAATTTTTATTGTTTTTAAATCTGTAAATTTAATTTCTCGTGTAAACGCTGTTTTATGTCATATGTAAACTTTTTTTTTTCTTAAAAAAAAAATAAATAAATCTACAAATTTTTGTAAAATTTAGTGAGTTATTAATTTTTCGTAAATATCTCCAGCATTTCATGAAAATATTCTAAATTTTTTTACTAAATTGTAAACGCTAAAATTTGTGTCAAAAGTCTTTAAGATATGGATGCTAGAAGAACATGAAATATCAAAGTCACAAGAACGAAAACTTAATATACAGTCGGACCTCTATTTAACGAACCTCTATTTTGCGAATTTCTCTATTTTGCGAACTTTTCCTTGGAACCAAGAACATTTTGCGAATTTCTTCGTAAAATAACCTCCAAATAGCGAAGTGCATTCTATATTTAACGAACTTTTTCTTGTGATCTAAATTTTTTTTTCTCCCCATATCTCAAAATATTTCTGGACATTTCAAACTTATTCTTTCTTTAAACACATTTTATGATGTCCAATGGCCTTGAACTGGATTTACAAGGCGCCTTCTTTTTCAGCAGTGAGAATTCGGTAAGTACTGAGGACGAAGACGACAATCCCTTAGAGTAACTTAAAAAAATGTGGATATAGATGCGAAAAAAAGAAGAAATTAAACATGATGTGCTGATTGATGATTGTATTTCATTTAATTCTGCAATTGAGACTTCGGAAACACTATCCGAATTGGATATTTTCGACAGTGTGAAAAATAAAAACAATACAGCAATGAATTGCGTTGAAGACGAATATGATGATGATGGAAATGATCATTATGCAGGAATTAACAAAACTTCGCATGATGAAATGCTAAAATCATCTGAAAGAATCCAACGCGGATTATAGTTAGAAGAAAATTCGCATGAAGGGGTTTTTGGTGCATTGCAAAGATGCGAGACGTATTATAAGAGATAGCACTTTTTAAAATAAAAAACTCAGGCAAAATTAACAGAGTTTTTCAGAAATTAAATTTAAGGACGCATATGTCAATTTATGGTTAAAATTATTTGTAATAATAATAATAAACACGATAATGTCATTAAAATTCGTTAATTTTAATGTATAAGTATTTACTTTAAACAGAAAAAACAGTGTATTCCCGGACAATGTTTTGTTTTCCTTGCAGATTTCAAAGATTTAAACACATAGAAAAAATGAATTGGTGATGGATATTGGTGGGTAAAATAAATAAAACAAATCGATATAATTTATTTAAAAAATGTGTTTAATTACTTTTAGTAAAAATATTTAGTGTTTATGAATTTAAAATCTGTTTTATGTAGTTAAAAGTATTTTAAAAGGTGAATCTCTATTTAGCGAATTTTCCATATAACGAACTTTTTTCGGGATTTAGCGACTTCGTTAAATAGAGGTTCGACTGTAGTTATATTAAGTTATAGGGAAATCTTTTTGAATTCAGCATCATGACCTTTAATAAAGGAGTGTCTTTCCATTTAAAAAATATATATATATTACAGCGAATTGACAGTGTCTTTATTTACACTGTAAAAAAAAAAAAAAAAAAAAAAAAAAAAAAAATCCATTGATTGCCAGATAATTTTCGTATTTTTACGGAATTTTTTTTCCCGATGAAATTTTTTCGTGAATGTGCCAGAAATGTGTGAGTATAGGTTTAAAAGTATCCTTGACCGATAATAGCACTAAAAGTCTAATTAATTTGTCATTTACGCCAATGTTTTGGGATTTTTTATATTTTTAAACTCTAAAAAAGAATTTAGCCAGTGTATTTTGCCAGTGAAATTTCCGTATTTTTACGGAATTTTTTTCGCCGATGAAATTATTTCGCGAATGTGTCAGAAATGAGCGAGTATAGATTTAAGAATATCCTTGACGGATGATAGCACTAAAAGTCAATTTAATTTGTCATTTACACCAAGGTTTTGAGATTTTTTTTTTATAAAATTACACTATAAAAAAGAATTACTGTATTTTGCCAGTGAAATTTCCTGATTTTTTTTTTCTTTTGCGGTGTAATAATAGAAATAAACTCCACAACTTTTTTTTTTTTTTTTTTTTTTTTTTAAGGAAATTTAAAGTTCTCTGTCAAAGATATTCGCAAATCCATACTTTTTGACTTTCACAAAATCACTTGTATAAAAAAAAATTCCGTAAAAATATGGAAATCCATTGTAATCCACTGTAAAAAATTTACGTAACGTTACTCAATAAATTTGATGGCAGCCTTGCTGCCTCCATATTATGAAGTAATTTAACCGGTATAACTGATCTTACGGTACACCAATGTCTAATATTACACTAGTTGTATCAGTTTAAATTACACCATTATATAAGTTAAATTACTCCATAAAATTGAAGGCAGCATGTTGCCACCAATTTTATGGAGTAACTTTACATAATTTTTTTACAGTGTATACTGGCAATCAATGGATTTTATTATTATTATTATTATTATATATTTTTTTTACAGTGTAGAATTTCTTCTAACGGCACTCGACTATATTGAAAAGGGTTAAACCATAAACCATCGTTTTGTTTTGTAAATGAAAGAAAAAATAACAACAGTAGCGGAGAACATACTGACTTACTAACCTCCTTTTTACGGCAAACTCCTTCATATGGCCGACCATGAACTCCGCGCATTCCTCCGAACACTGCGGTACACCGCACCTTCGATTACCCTCTTCTGAGAAAATAGCGTTCCGACAAATCATTCTGAAAGGATGATCGAAGTGTTTCGTCATTTTTTCAACCACCCCTAACTTTGAATGACAGGTATTAACTTTATTATGCAGAGCTCACTGATGTGTAGAATTTCGTTAGGTTTAAGCAACTTATCTGTCTAGAATACTATAGTTAAAAAATTAGTTAAGCATATTTTGTATCACTTGTTGCAATATCTTAAAACCACAAAAAAATAATTTTGTTACTTATTTTTTAAGGGGACCTAAGGGTGAAACAAGCAATATATTTTTTTTTCTAGACGAAAAGTTTGAGTTTTCATTTCTTAATGAAATCATGTACGAGCATTCAAATTTATACTTTAAAATCCCTTTATGTACTGAATTATGAATTCTTGAAAATTGTATCTTCTAAAGCATTTTTCGTGAATTGTTTAAACTACATTAGAAGATTTGCATAATCATTTAATGGATTTTAGAAGGATTAATGAAATCTGAATTTATAGGGATTTTGTGCAACATTTATAACCCCACTGAAATCTTTTATTTTAAATATTTGTCGTAGTATTTTGTAGAATTAGGAAATGTACAAATATAATATTCTTATAATAGAAGTATAGAACCATTTCCGAATTGAACCCCCCCCCCCCCACCCCACAACGCCAAGAAAGCGGAAACGATGCAAAGACAAAAGAAATCCTTCTGTTAAAAATATTTTTGGTTTGTATAACCATATAATGCTTTTGGAATAAGATAAAGTAATGTATCTATAACTCATTCTAAACTGTATTACAACTAATCGATGTATTAAAGGAATTTTATAACAAGTTATTTTAATGGTACTTATAAGTACCATCAGTGGATAAAGGGTTAAAAATTCATGTTTCACAGTAGTAATCTACATATTATTCTCACTTGTATATGCAGATATATACAGCCCTAATTTTTTACATAGCATTTCGACAAAACATCCTGAAAGGATAAACATATTTCGCCACTTTTTCAAAAAACCTTTACTTTGAATTACAGGGCCGAAAGTACGTTTTTTGTCTTCCGATATGCTATTTCTTTCGGGTAACAATTAAAGTGTAATCCCTAAAAAATAACGTTCCGTTACATAAGCCAGCCGTAAAATGAAGCAGGTGTATTATTGTACGGTTAAATACTGATAATCTCTACTGCAATTTTTTTAACTTCTAAGCATTGCACATTTTCATTCTTTCTACACCATCAGATAGGGGCGGGGTGGGGAAAGTACTTTTAAATGCAATTTGTTTGAAAACTGCGTCTCAATTTATTTTTGAGATATTAATTTTTTTTTTTTTTTGTAATTTTTAAAGTCATTTCTGCAATGGTGGCAACTGAAGTACTCTATTTCCGTAGAAAGTAAAGGGAAAATAGTAACTTTTTGTTTTCATTTTCTTAACTAAAAAAAATTGTAATTAAAATACGTGCTATGCGAAGAATATCGTCTGCTATAAAAATGTATTTTAAAGTATATATGTTTATGTGTGACTTTTTTTTTTCGCCGCGTTTACTTAATTCCTATCAAAAAGCTGAAAGAATGTAATTTTATTAATCCGTATGTAATAGCATTTTTCGAATTTTGAATAAATATAAATGAATGATTTCTGATAAAACATGGAGTTATTATAAACTATATTTAATTTTCAGTATCCATATTAACGTTATAAACAAACTAGCAGGAATGACCGAGCTAAGCTCGGTCAAAATTAGCTTTGTGTTTATCTCGATATATTACTATTCCCACTAAATCATTCTTGCTGTTTTAGATACAGTTAGCTTGACCCTGAGACACAGTGACCCAAAATGACGCACTAATCGATTTTTTTCGAACATGCGACCTAATACAATGCTCTTCTCGAGCCTGAAAACGATGGAATACAAAATTTAGTGAAAATCGTTAGTCATATTCTAGATAAAATAAGCTTGACCCACGTTGATTCAAAAAACCACTAACCGAAATTTATCGAACGTGTGAGCTATTTCAATGGTCTTTTTGTTCTGTGAAACGGTATAACAAAAAAAATTGTCAAAATTGTTTGAACATTTTTGAGATGGATGCCGTTAGCTTGACCCCGACCCATTATCACCAAAATGACCCGCTAATAGAATTTTCTTGAGCATGCGACCCAGCCCACTGGTTTTATATTGTCCAGAAACGGTGTAGTACAAAGTTTTGTCAAAATCTTTTGAGCCGTTTTTTAGATAAAGTTAGCTTGATCCTGATCCATTAGGACCCAAAATGACCCATTGATTGAATTTTCTTGAACATGAGACCCTGTCCAATGGTCTTATCAGGCTCGGAAACGGTATTATACAAAATGTTTTCAAAATGTTTTGAAGCTCTTTTTAAATACAATTAGCTTGATCCTGACCCACTGTGAGCCAAAATGACCCACTAATTGAATTTTCTTGAACACGTTACCCATCCCAATGGTCTTTTCGTGGCCGAAAATTGTTAGATACAAAATTTAGGCAAAATCGATTGAGCCGTTCTCTAGATATAATTAGCTCGACCCTGAACCATTATGACCCAAAATGTCCCACTAATCTAATTTTCTCGAGCATGAGACCCATCCCAATGGTCTTTTCGTGCCCGAAAACAGTATGGTGCAAAATTTCGTCAAAATCGTTAGAGCCGTTATCTAGATAACTTAGATTGACCCATGGTGACCCAAAAATGACCCATTAATCGAATTTTCTCGAACATGTGACTTAGCCCAATGGTCTTCTCGTAATCCAAAGCTGTAGAATATAGAGTTTAGTGAAAATAGTTAGAGCCGTTTTTTAGAAAAAAATAATTGACCCACAGTGCCCCAAAAATGACCCACTAATTGGATTTTTTCGAACACGTGACCCATCCCAATGGTCTTTGCGTGCCCGAAAATGGTTAGATACAAAATTTAGTCAAAATCGATTGAGCCGTTCTTTAGATATAATTAGCTTGACCCTGATTCATTATGACCCAAAATGACCCACTAATCGAATTTTCTTGAATACGAGACCCATCCCAATGGTCTTTTCGTGCCCGAAAACAGTAGGGTGCAAAATTTTGTCAAAATCGTTAGAGTCGTTATCTAGATAGATTGAACCACGGTGACCCAAAAATGACCCACTAATCGAATTTTTTGGAACATGTGACTTAGCCTAATGGTCTTCTCGTAATCCAAAACTGTAGAATATAGAGTTTAGTAAAAATCGTTAGAGTCGTTTTTTAGATAAAAGTAGCTTGGCCCACAGTGACCCAAAATGACCCACTAATCGAATTTTCTTGAACACGTGACCCATCCCAATGGTCTTTTCGTGCCCGAAAATGGTTAGATACAAAATTTAGTCAAAATCGATTGAGCCGTTCTTTAGCTATAATTAGCTTGACCCTGATACATTATGACCCAAAATGTCCCACTAATCGAATTTTCTCGAACACAAAAGCCCTCATGGTTTTTTTCGTGCCTGAAAATGGTTAGATACAAAATTTAGTCAAAATCGATTGGGCCGTTCTCTAGATATAATTAGCTTGACCCCCATTATGACCCAAAATGACCCACTAATCGAATTTTCTCGAACATGAGACCCATCCCAATGGTCTTTTCGTGCCCGATAATGGTTAGATACAAAATTCAGTCAAAATTGATTGAGCCGTTCTCTAGATATAATTAACTTGACCCTGACACATTATGATCCAAAATGACCCACTAACCGAATTTTCTCGAACACGTGACCCATCCCAATCGTCTTTTCGTGCCCGAAAACAGTAGAGTACAAAATTTCGTCAAAATCGTTAGAGCCGTTATCTAGATAAACTTAGCTTGACCCACGGTGACCCAAAAATGACCCCCTAATCGAATTTTCTCGAACATGTGACTTAGCCCAATGGTCTTCTCGTAATCCAAAACTGTAGAATAATGAGTTTAGTGAAAATCGTTAGAGCCGTTTTTTAGATAAAAATAGCTAGACCCACAGTGACCCAAAAATGACCCACAAATCGAAATTTCTCGAACACGTGACCTAGCCCAATAGTCTTCTCGTGCCCGAAAATGGTTGAATACAAAATTTGGTCAAAATCGATTGAGCCGTTCTTTAGATATAATTAGCTTGACCCTGACCCATTATGACCCAAAATCACCCACTAATCGAATTTTCTCGAACACGAGACCCATCCCAATGGTCTTTTCGTGCCCGAAAACGGTAGGGTGCAAAATTTAATCAAAATCGTTAGAGCCGTTCTCAAGATAAAATTTACATACACACACACACACACACAATTTTTGCTCGCATTATAGTATAAGATGAAGGCATATGAATCATTAATCCGAATTTTCGGTCGAGTTTCTTGAATGTCGACATCGCTTATTGCTGGGCTTGTGTATTATTCCGCGATAGTGACGTCCTATGCTGAGTCGTAAATGTGGAATTCTTCAGCGGATGCAAATGACGTCATTTTATATAAAATAAAAGCGTGTATTTTAAATCTTAAAACTGAAACATGTTTTGTACTATCTATCTATCTATCTATCTATCTATATATATATATATATATATATATATATATATTTTTTTTTTTTTTTTTTTTTTTTTTCTTTTTTCACCGGGGGCGACACTAAATTCTGAAAAAGCAGAATTCCTGTTTTCTAGTTTGTTTGTTTGTTTTTTCACCCGGGGCAAGCATGAATTTTAGAGCCCCCTTCGTCTTTCAAAAATAAATTTATAACGAGAAGTTTAAATCCATTTTCTTATAGTACAGGTAAAATAGATAAAAAGCTGAGTAATATATGACAAACAGTGGTTATTCAATGTTCTTTCTAATTCAATGTGCACAATAATAATTTAACATTATTTAAAAAAAAAAAAAAAATCAAATTTCGCTATCAAAATGAAAAAGTATGTTTTAGAACAAAGAAAATAAGCGTTTAAAAATCATTAAAAAAAATACACAGAGTAATTGGTTATTGCATATTTTACAGCAACAATACTTGAAATACGAAAATTGGTCTCTGTTAAAAAGTTGGCTAGACATACTTTTTAATAACTTGTTGCAATATCTTAAGACAGCATTTTTATTCTTATTATTTTTATTTGTTTATGTTTACGGGGATCGAGATATGACACAAGCAATTTTTTTAAGTGAGAAATTTGAATTTTCCTTATTTAAATCTATAATTTGAAATCATGTGCTAGTATTAACTTTTTTTAGGGTTCCGTACTTAAAAAGTAAAAACGGAACCATTATAAGATCACTCCCGTGTCTGTCTGTCTGTCACAGCTATTTTACTCGTAAACTATGGAACGTGGAAAGTTCAAATTCGGGGAAGTAATAAAGACCATTGACCCACATATTTTAAGATTAATAAACATTCATAAATATATTTAGTACAAATGTAGAGGAGCTAATTATGCTAGTTGAAAAAAAATTATTTTCTTTGTATATCATGTGAGGTATTCTGTGAAAGCTTTCGTAACGCTGGACTCAAAAATACATTTCTTTTAATTTTAGGTATTATATTTTCAAAGATATTGTCGAAAATGTAGCGCAAAAATATGCTCTCCCCCCCCCCCCCCATCTAATTCCGAATCTACTGAAACTAAAATTCTGAAAACATTAGGGGTAGTAGACGTTAATATAAACCTTGCCGGAAAATTATAGCGATTACCTTAGGTCACATAGCTTTTGAGAAATTAGCATTTTTCTATTATACACAAATTTCGATTTACGGGCATTCGGAAAAATTGCTGAGCATCGCTGGATGTACCTACCGTTGCAGAAGTATAAAAGCACTGTTGATAATGATTTGCGAAAAAAATCATCTGTAATTAGCCGAGATATTAACCCTTAAAGATACAGCCAGTTTGGACATACACAAGGACAGGGGCGGCATACTTTATGACTAGTTAACAACTTTTAATGATATATATGTGTAATGTAATGTCCAGTAACAGTATAAAAGCAATAAACGTCAAATTGATAAAAAAACATACTAATTTAAGAGGCCTCAGGATTCTAAAAATTGGAAAACAGGAAAAAAAAAGACTATTTTCAACATTTAATGTCTTAACACTGGAACGCCCGGAAGGAGTCGATCAGACTGCGACCATATGATTAAATGTCAACTGGGACCAGAAACTCTTTCATAAAATAAGTTAAATTTAAACAACGCAGATTTACGTTAAATAAATCAGTCAAATAATTTTAAATAAAAATTCTGGTGTCAAATATTTTTATGAAACTTGAGAAAAGTTTCCGGGCGTTCTAGTGTTAAAATTTATATGATTTTAAAACACAATTTCAATTGGGATGAAAGAAAAGTATGTTCTTTCATTTCATGTATTTAAAAAATTGCAAGAGGCAGAATTAATACTTATAGGGAGCTCGAAACTGTTAGACATTTGTCGAACAAAAAATTGGCATAACAGTTTACGCGCAGGTTTACAAAATAAATATTGCAACTAGAATGAAAATTTGGGTGCTTACTTATATTTCAGATTGTAATAATTTCCATGAACTTAAATAAATTTGTATTTTAAAAAAAATTATATTTTTAATGCAATGTTGCGACCACTTAATTCTTTCTAGCGCGGAGTAATTCTATTTATAAACTTGTGAAATAGTGGACTGACACCAGAATTTATAAAAGAATCTATATATATATATTACGCTAACGTACGTGGCACAGAAATCACGATTATTTGTTATTGTCTAATGGCAACGCCCGAGAAACGTATCTCATTGGTTATTGTGAAAAGTCCTTTGGCAGGATTTAGGGCGAACGGGTTTATTTACATTTCGCCGTAGAGGAAAGAGCTCCCTCTTTAGCTTCAAAATATCATTTGAAATGCCCGTAAAAGATCTCGGCGAACGCTTGAAAGTGAAGAAGAAGCCGAATTAAGAACAGAAAATCGAAATAGATTGAATCGGAAATAAAGTTAAACACAGAGCATAAGCGATCGCTAAAATAGGCTTAATAACCGCAGAATGCACGCGTTGCTTCTGAAATCCAAATTATTGATTTAAACGTTCCGGGGGGGGGGGGGGGGGGCATAACTGTGGAACTTTGAGTAAAACGTGCAATTTCTGCAAAGCACTATATTGGAAATGCGAATTAATCAGCTGCAAGAAATTTAAAAATGCTGTCATGACGTTAAGTAATTTTGTTTACCCCCTCTGTACGGATCTGCGATACGAATTTCAGGTTCATTTAAGAATATTACGGGCCCACCAGAAGTAAGATACAATAAAACTCCCTTAGACGGAAACGACCAGTGATAAATTCCGTTTTATGCAGGTTATTTAAATTGAACAAAAAGCATAATAACATTTTTGGGCAGAGAGGGAAGCTGGAACTTTTTTTTTTTTTGTTTATTGCAGGATTCCATTAGAAATAGGCTTTACTCTATTAGAAAATAAATTTTCTGGGTGGCACTTTTTAAACGATTCTATATAGTAATATTTGCTTACAATTTTATTTTTTTTTTCAATTATTACAGTTTATGTTGTATTTGTAATTGCTTTTTCATCCAAAGATTTTAAATAAAAAAATTATTGAAAATATAATTAAATTTTAATTGAATTCATCAATTAATTTGGAATAAAAAGAGCATGAGACATATAAAAATGAAAAAACCTAACCTGTGAATTTACACAACTTTGGAACTGAACAAGAGTCGGTCTTTGGTAATCCCCCCCCCCCCCCCCCCACTCCCCTCTGTACGCATCTGCGATAAAAATTTCAGATTCATTTAAGAATATTATTAAGGCCCGGGCAACGCCGGGCGGGTCAGCTAGTTTATTAGAAAATGCGAACTTGTTTTTCACGTACATGATAAAAGGAAAATTTTAATTAAGTATTCTTGGTGCCGTTTGTCTGTTTTGGAATTAAAATTAGGTGTCCTTTTTTTAAGGGCGCCGCCCTCGAAAGGTTTAATTAGAATGAATCGCATAAATATTGTGGGATTCGCGATAGTTTGCATTGAGTGTATCTCTCAATACGCCTCGAGTGACTTTAAAAGTTAATTAAAAACCTATCTGGAGAAACGCGGCACTGACCAAGGCGGCGCACAGTGGGGCAGGGAACTACCAAAGTTGGCAATAAATAAAATTTACTTTGAACAAAAAAAGCACATCATGCATTCTTTTATATATTTTACGTAGTGAAACTTAAAATTTTTACATAAGCTATAGAGTAATTTATTAACCCTTAAATGCGCGATTTTTTATTTTGTTTCGAAAAAATTATACACTGCTCAAAACAATTAAAGGATATTGCAGTTTTAGGTGGATTTTGTATCTGGTAAACTGTTTAGCTGATTGATACATGGTCGACAGACATAGTAGGTTATATGAGAATAAATTACACATGTTTGGCAGAAAAAAATGCATTTTATTGCGCATTTGTGTACTAAAGGAAAAAAAACACAATTTGTGCAAATGAGAAAAAAAGAATAAGAAAAGGTGTTTTCTTCAAAGAAAATCATTTTCAGTAGGGGCTATGGTTTCCACGGGCGGCCAGCAACGTTGAACACCTTTGAGGCATGGACTCAATGAGGCTATTAATGACGAGTTGGGGGTATTCTGCCCCACTCTTCCAGAAGAGCTCTTTCCAGTTCTTGGAGAGTTTGTGGAGGTTGTTGGCGGCCAGAAACTCGTCTTCCTAGAGCGTCCCAAACGTGCTTGATTGGATTCATGTCTGGAGAACACGCTGGCCATTCCATTCGAACGATTCCTTCCTCGAAAAGGAAATCCTCCACCAGGTTTGCACGATGTGGCCTGCAGTTATCGTCCATTAAAATGAAGTTATCTCCGACTGTTGCAGCGTAAGGGACTACAATAGGTCTGAGGACTCATCCCTATATCGTCGACCAGTCAGAGCTCCATCTCGAATGATGTAGAGGTCAGTGCGCCCGTCAATGGAGATGCCACCATACACCAACACTCCTCCACCGCCAAATCTGACACTTTCGTACACGAACGCAGGATTATTCCTACTGCCACGGTCCCTCCAGATGAAAATACGCCTATTATCCGGATGCACAGAAAAACGGGACTCGTCAGAAAACAGAATATTGCTCCATTCATTTCTCCTCCAGTTGACATGCTCGGTTGCCCACTCCCTGCGGTCGCGACGATGCCTTGATGTTAATCTAACACATACTATCGGTCGGCGAGCATACAGACCTACAGCATGGAGCCGGTTTCGAACAGTCTGAGTTGAAATCGTGGTGCCTGTAGCCGAGCGAAGGTGTTGTTGGAGAAGAGTAGCGTTCATGGTTCGGTGTCTCCGAGCTGTTAACGCTAAATACCGATCTTCATTGGGCGTTGTTGCCCGTCTACGACCTTGCCTTGGTCTTCGGCCTGCACATCCACTCTCCAAAAAACGGTTCCAGATCCTGGAAATGACACTTTGTGACACTCCAATGGCTTGCGCTACTTCGGCTTCAGTTTGGCCCCCTTCTAACCTACCAACAATTCTCAAAGCTTCTGAATCTGTCAAATGACTTCGCTGAGACATCGTACTCATCGAAACAAAGCAATCACTGAATGCCGATCATCCTTGTCTTCATTCTCTTTTATCCAGTTGAAAGTCAAATTTCATTCGCTGCCGCTGAAGCGACGTTTTTGACGTCGAACTCAAAATTTGCATACTCCACAGTTTGAAAACCAGAAAAATTTGCATTTGTGATTCTCTTCTTCTATTTTCGGCAAAAAAAATTTCGTTTATATCTTTATTTTATATAAAACTTCAAATATCCTTTAATTGTTTTGAGCAGTGTATATCTGAAAGGTTTATTACACAGGGAAAATAATGAAAAAATTAGAGATACGTTTTTCATATAATACGTCAATCTTTTCTTCTGTTGCACATCAGCAATATTGCAAATTAGTAAAAATTTTATTACGTATGTCTCCAAATACCTTATTTTATATAATTATTTATTTTATAAAACCTAACCTTTAACCCTTTAATTCCCATGATAGAACACGTCCTAGAAATTACGTAGTTCAGAAAATCTGACTTTACACCAGAAAAGTTTCAATGGTTAATTTCCCTTTATTTAAATGGGGAATGTCTGTTATCAATTAAAGCAGATATAGCTATTTTAATTTTCTGGTGTGAATTAGGTATATACGAATAAAAATATCTATTAAATTCAAAACACTGTTGTTTGCATATATGCAAAGCCACTAAAGGGTTAATTAATTTACAAAGCTTTTTCAAATATTTTCTGTACAAAAATAAGCTAAAAACAAGAAATTAAGATAGTTTCTTACAAGTTAAATATTTATAAATCATCTATAATATCGCCTTAAAAATGTAAAAAAACTGGTATAACTCTTTTTTCAGATATCATTCGAAGTGGAACTAGAGACGTAATAAATACGACTGAATCACTGGCTTCCGAGTCACAGAAAGATTGTTTGTATGAGCTATGTCAAGAAGACCCGTCAAAACCCCACTTTGATATAAGGCACAACTGCTTTAATTATTAATTTTCAAGCGATAACAGGCTCTGGTATTTGTAACAAGCGTTCTGAAATATAATCTAGAAGAGCCTGTAATGCAACTGGTGCACTAATTTCTGTTACTGCGATGTTTTTAGGATAACATTCTTTTTTTGCCTCTTGCACAATTTTGTAAGCGGGAAATTTTTTCTGGGGACTTCTAATGACATTAAACTGTTCGCGAGATAATTTCGCGTCTGTTAATACAGTCAGAGCATCTTCTCCTGACAAATGCTGTTGTGACTTTACAGATTTTGTATAAGCATTTTGATATTTGATAGCTCGCTTTGGACTTGCAGTTATATATTTTAAAACGTTTCAGGCCTGAATCTGTCCTTCAGATCTTAAACTCATATATGTCGCGTACACTAAAGAAGATGTCGAACTAGAATCGCATAATCATTTTGCTCTTAATCTTTCTGATTGCTCAGAACACATTTCAAACGGAATATGAGGCCGGCCACGTTTGCTTTTCAATGCCGCTTCTGTTTGTTTTTCAAATCGAGGAAATGAAAGCGATTTGTCAAGCCACTCCTTATTAATTCTAAAAATCTTTTCCTTTACCGACTGCATTATCCTTGTCTCGACAGGCTTTTGCCCATTGGAATTTATATTGAAATTTAAAATATTTTAGTTTCTTTTTTAAGTCTATAGAACTACTGCGTTCGCAGTTTGTCCTATTCTGGAGGTCTTTTACGGAGGTCATTCGTTTCATAGTATTCAGAAGTTCTCTTCTGGTAATATATAATGTATTTAAATTCGTCTCTAAAAAAAAAACAATTTGTAATCATGTTTATGTATGTACACTAACTAAAAATTGAGGATGATTAACTATAAAAAGGACCATACAATTAAAAAAGGGGCAAAAAGGAGCAAACTTTTCCGACATATTTACCATCCTAAAACTCAAACCTAGTAGAAAAAATTATAGTTGACACTTAACCTGCTTTAACTCATAACTAAAACCTTCAATGTTTGTAGACACTGCTAATTTTTTTAAAAAATTTGACTACTATATATTCTAAGTGTCACTTTGTCTATAAAAATCATATATAAAAAAAGTAAAAGTTATTGTATTTTTGTTAGATACCTGAAGTTGAAGGTTTCATAGTCAAAAAATATTATTTTTAAATTATAACAGCGAAATTAAATAACGAATTTGGAACAAAATTATTGATTTTTTTTTTGTTTTAATTTATTATCATCGTATGATATGCAGTTTAACTTCTTACTTTAGTGACGACCAAGATAACTTTGCACACTTTTTAATACTAAGCAGATGTTTACTGATATCTGCTCTATTAAATTGACGTATGTCGGAAGTTCAAACTAGAATTTCATTTTTTCGATTTTTTGCCAGATTTGAAGACTTCTTGCCCCACTGTGCGGCGTTGCAATTTTGAGACCTCCATTCGAAGCGCGCTAAGCACAATGCCAAATTTAAACTTTGAACGGAGGTTTTGTTTTAGCTACACTGTAGAAATAAAGGTTATTACTACGCTAAATTTAGTTTTATGAAATGCCAAATGAAGTTTAAATATGCACTGCTTTTATTGTCAGTACCGAATTAAGTTCATCATAAACAGATTAGGATAATATTAAAAAAAGAGTTATACGAATAGTTATACGAATAGTTATATTTGATATTATTTAGGTTCCACATCTCTTTGAAATTTCATGGTATATCCATTTACACTTTTCTAATATATACAGTTATACCCAATCCTACATTGTATAGTTTTTTACAAAGTCTTAGTACTCTTTTTTTTTTTTTTTTTTTAATAATACAATTACAAATTCATATATTTATTCTACGGAACCCTCTGTGCGCGATTAATACTCGCACTTGACCGTTTATTTATATATTATTATTACTAAAACGCTGAATGCATTAATCTGTATATAATTCTTGTATATATATTTAAATATGTATGTACACACGTAAATACAACCCTGAATTCTTCTTTCTTCATTGTGAGTAAAACTCGTCAGTATACACTAAATTATTCCTCATTTTTTAACAAATAGTCTCCATACGCCTAGAAAACATGTTTTATCCGTGAATGCTTCCAAAAAGTCTGAAAAAGAGGGAGAAATTCCGTTCATTCCTAGCACGTATGCGCTCTATTAATACTAAAATCAGAATTTATTTAAAAAAGGAAAAACCAAAAATTATATAAATTAAGATTTATAATTTAATTTAAAAAGAGAAATTAAAAAAAAAAAAAAAGATTTCAAAAAAGAGAACTTAAAAAAAAAAAAAAAAAAAAAAAAAAGAGAATTTAAAAATAAGTAACAATTACTTTTCTCATTCATTCAAAAGTACTCACAATTTACTTTTTTTTAAAGTCAAATAAGGTGAAAAAAGTTTTAAAAAATTAATTTATAAAATTGCTTATAAAAAATATTTGCATTTAAAATATATTATGAACACATTTGATTTAAATATTAAGCGGGGAAAAAATCGATTTTACTAAAAAAAAAAATCTTATCAAATAAAAATATAACATTCATATTTTACATTTAGCAATCTACTTAAAAATATTTATAATTCATATTTTTATCCTATTATAATGCTAAA
Organism: Maratus speciosus; assembly: GCA_963932465.1. NCBI lineage: Eukaryota > Metazoa > Arthropoda > Arachnida > Araneae > Salticidae > Maratus > Maratus speciosus. Next base: position 514,548,084 of record OZ010795.1, read on the forward strand.
GTATTAAAACTTCAGCCTCATTAAAGACGAAATCTTCCCGAAATCTACTTCAAAATTCAAAGCTTTTTAAAGAAATTAATAAAACCATGCCCATTTGAAGCAAACATATTTACTTAAAAGCGTTTCAGTACTGTCCAACCGTATACGGCTCGTAACGCTGGTATACTGCTGGTTCGATTCCAACGTCGGTAAATTTATTTTTGCCAGACTTTCTTCAATTGACAGATATTTTACCTCCTATAACGGAGAAAAAGTTAACGGATATTCGTCAATTAACGGGAAAATCCTGGCAGCAGCACTGCCAGTATAATTTCCGTGAATTGAAGAAAGTATTTCTGAGAATGTTTCTTAAAAAAGAGGAAAGAAAGAAATTCAGGATTTGCAATGGTAATTTAATGTTATAGAATTTATATAGCGTTCCGACAAATCTTCCTGAGAGGATGATCGGCGTGTTAGATAATTTATTTTCAAATTCTTTTTAATATACCTTAAGATTCTGCGTTTAAGAAAACCGTGAATTTCGAGAATAGGGTGTTAAATGTGAATGATGAGAAAATTATTAATATATTTATCAAAGAATCGCTTGCACATGCCATGCATATTCTGCCGAATGGTTGCGGAGAAACGTAAATCGAATCCTGTAAAACAATTTTGCCGCAACAGCTGTAGCAACGGGGGAAATGAACTTCGAACATTTTAGTAGCAATACAAAACAACATTGTAAGTTTCGCCGAAACCGATTGTCATTAAAGGGTATTCCAATCCAAACTGCTTATTTTCTGATTTATTTTTAAATTCATTTTTGCTCTCAAACGCATCAAACTGAGAAATTCTCTTATTTAGAAACTACATAATGTGCCGTGCTTGTCGATTTTTTGATAAATGCAGAAAATATTGCAAAAAAGGCTGTCTAATTTAGCGTTTTGAATCGAATTTTCCGAAGCGGGAGATCCGGGGATGAAAAAAATGGTCTTACTGAGAAAATATTTGTTTTAAAATCATAAATTCTAATGAATTAAGCGAAAAATGAATATACATCTCTTCAAAAATCACCTCAGCAAGTTTCGTGTTTTTACCTTTAAAAATGAGTCTGAAAATGTCTCAGAAAATTTCGAGCTGGTTGAGGGTGGAAAAATATTTTTTCGAATACACACGTAAGTTTCGCCGTAACTGATTGTCATTAAAAGGCGTAATATAAGGCTACAGAAATTTATAGGCAATAATGTATCATTCGAATTATTTTGCTCATTAAGGATCCACAAAAGGTACATACAACATATAGCATATTAAAGTTTTGTTTAGCTGGAAAAGTAAAACACCATTAAAACTTACATTGAGATAAATTTAAATAAAAGTATTTGGAATGCTAATGGAGCAATTTGCAGTATAACAAATAGAAAAATCCTTTCGGACATAACACGTCTGAGTAGACAAAACTTCTAATTTTATCTCAGGATTATTTATAAGGAATAAAAAATGTAAAATTAAAATTTTCAAGTTGAAGTCTGCCGCCCCCTTTTAATTTTAACGACCGTGCTCTTAAAGATGTCCTTTTCGCTATACTTCTACTCATGAACTTTTATTTAAAATTTTATGAAATTTTATTGAAAATTTTGATGAATGAAAATTTTGATGGTCATGAAATTTTATTTAAAATAAATATATACATATACTTAATGTATATTACATTATTAAATAATAGTTTATTATTGTTGTTGTTATTATTATTATTTTATTGGTGTTATTTTATTATTTAACTGTAAGAATAACACTTATGGGTGCATCATTAGTTAAAATATCCAAGTACAGATTTTGAAGTAACAGATTTGTTAATCTATGTGTCCACGTCTTTTTAAACTTTTCGAGTACATTACTTATGATTTTAGTTTATTAATCTACCATTCACGATCAAACTTGCGTAAAAAAAAAACTGCATTGATTTTTAAATTATGTTATTAGATAACGGAAGGTACTTTATAGGAAGATAACTTAACCATATAGGAAGATAACGGAAGTCCGTCTGTCTGTCCGTCTGCCCGCATATAACAGCGCAAAAACTACCCAACCGAATCGTTTGAAATTTTAAATATATAATTGTTGTATAATTCTGTGGCGTCATTTCAAATTTTATGAAAATTGGATGTATAGTTTAATTACAGGGACAGTCAAAAGTTTTCCGTTACATTACGGCCAATGGGAATAAATTATTGCAAGTGCATTTTAATCATGTTACAGCCTTCCAAATGATCTGAAATTTTAAATATATAATTGTTGCAACATTTTGTCGACTCATTTCAAATTTTATAAAAATCGGATGTATAGTTTAACTACAGGGACAGTCAAAAGTTTTCTGTTACATTATGGCCAATTGGAAAAAATTATTTCAAGTGCATTTTAATGATGTTACAGCCCTTTGAACAGAATGGAATTGATAGGCACTTACAAAGTGCACTAAAATATACATTCAGTACAATATCCGGTGCAAAAAGTATTTATAAAACTAGTTATAGTACGAACGCACCTCATGTGCCACGTTTGACGAGCAATTTCCAGCTTGTATATTTACTTTTAGTCATATAAAATTAAGTTTGTGGAAACAACTGTTGAATCGTCATTCTAAATTGTTTATCCAGTCGTCACTTGCCTCAGGTAATGCTCAAATGCTAATCCTTAAGCAAAAGTCTCCATTCTTCTAATTTGGCCAATCACTTATTAGGTGCGTTCGTAATTATATAAATACGTAGCGCCTATAGTCGTCGTTCGGTCCGTCTATCTGTCTGTCCGTCCGCATATAACAGAGCAAAAACTACCCAACCGAATGGTCGGAAATTTTAAATATATAGTTGTTGCAAAATTTTATCGAGTCATTTCAAATTTTATGAAAATCGGATGTATAGTTTAATTACAGAGACAGTCAAAAGTTTTCCGTTACATTACGGCCAATGGGAATAAATTATTGCAAGTGCATTTTAATCATGTTACAGCCTTCCGAATGATCTGAAGTTTTAAATATATAATTGTTGCAACATTTTGTCGACTCATTTCAAATTTTATAAAAATCGGATGTATAGTTTAACTACAGGGACAGTCAACGAACAGAATGAAATTGATATGCACTTATCAAGTGCACTAAAATACACATTCACTACAATCTGCGGTGAAAAAAATATTTATAAAATTAGTTATAGTACGAACGCACCACATTTGACGTGCAATTTCCAACATGTTTTATTACTGACTTCCAACGTTTAAGCATTCTTGCTATCAGATTATTCAACATTTATAATTCCAGTTCATTTTTGTAGTTTAAGTTGATGTATTGTTAAAGAAAAAATTGAATAGGGCTTTTAAACATTTTGGTTTATTCAACTCCAAAATATTTTGATCAAACTAAATGAAATTCCTCGAAATGTTAAACAGTTTAATTCAGCATTTATTTCTGAAATAACACACCGAAATACTTCTTGTGTAAAAAGGCAAAGTTTACTTCTGTAAATCCTTAAAATACCTTTACTTAAATTTTATTATCAGAACTATTTTAGTTTTTTAAAATTCGATATCATAACCTTCACTTTCACCCTCCCACACGCACTTTTTATTAACGGTTAGCAGTATTATGCTTCCATTGCGAGAACCGAATTAATTTCCGCTAAAATAATTTGATAGCATTGCACAATTCCCATTAAATTTTACAAACGGAGTCGCATATCAATTCATCATCCGTTTATCTATACAGTTCTTCGAATATTTATTTATTTTTATTTTATTTTTAACAATATCAGATTCGAATTTTTCCAGTCGAACGCTTTTTCAGTATTTATTGGGCTTCTCTAATGAAATTTTAAAACAGGATGAAATTTTTCTGCTCAGACACGTCCTAAGCTTTAATATTCTGGTACATACATAAAGTTCTCGTTAACAAGATTACATGTATTAATATACAATTTAAATAAATGTATAACTACACATATTAATAATTCCACATATTAATGTAAGTTTGAATTATAAATTAAATCTCTATTATTTACTATCAAACCCCGCGGCTTTGCTCACGTAATAGTTGAAATATTTCTATGTCTAATTCTTAGAAGAAATTATACTTTTAGGAATAATTCAAAAATTACTAATTAAGCCACAAATTGACTGAACTTCATTATTACGCTGCTTTAGGCAGAAATGAGACTTAAATTAATAAGAAGAACTAAAACTAATTCTAAATAAATAGTAATTTAGAAAGTATTTTGAAGCTTTTATGCTCATTTCAGTATTCATTTGAAGTTTTGGATTTTTCAGAAACCTTAATACGCATTTACATCTTAAAATTAACCATCATGTCAAATTCCCAGCTCCTTGTCTAACGGTCTACTACCTCTCTGGTGGTGTGGCACTAACATAAAATGCCTATGTTGAAACAGAGACTGTCACCATTAATTTGTCAACATTAATTTTGAAATCGGTTTGGTATTTCCTAATATTCCATAGAAAACGTAATTTAGAAAGTTTTTAAAGGCTTTTTAAAAACGTTTGTTGTTCCTACCAACCCCAGGTGGTGTGAAACCGGCATAAAATATAGCCAGAGTACACTGTAAAAAAAAAAAAAAAAAAAAAAAAAAAAAAAAAAAAACGGACTAAAAACGGAGATTCTACAGGCAATCGAGACGCCAGACTATTTCCGTATTTTAACGGAAATCCCCCCCCCCCCCCATAAATTCCAGAATAACGGAAATATTTCTGCAATTTATGGGAAAAAATTTCCGTAAAAATACGGATTTCTGGAATTTATGGGGTGAAATTTCCGTTAAAATTCGGAAATAGTATTGGCGTCTCGATTGCTAGTAGAATCTCCGTTTTTTAGTCCGTTTTCTTTTACATTGTAGAATCAGAGACTGCCACCATTGATTCGCAACCATTAATTCTGTAATCGGTTTGTTATTTCCTGAGATTGCATAGAAATCGTAACTTAGAACTTTTTTAGAGCGCTATTCGCTCCTTCCCTTCTTTTCACCCCTTTTAAATTTCGAATTTATTTTCGACTGTTCTTAAAGGACATTTATATTTTATACGTAACTACCATGCCACATTTAAAGTTTCTAGCCTCTTCAGTATCACATAAATCGCAATTTAGAACGTTTTTTTTTTGCTCCTGCAACCCTCTGATGCTAATGGCATACCGACATAAAATATAGCTTATGTTTGATCTGGTTCCATCACCACGAATTTGCAACCATTACTTTTTAATTCGGTTTGGTATTTCATAAGATTGCATAAAAATCGTTATTTAGAACGCTTTTCGCTCACTTTATCCTTTTAAATTTGGAATTTTCTTTCGACGAGTCTTAGAAAGTATTTGCATTTTTTAAGTAATTACCATGCCAAATTTCAAAATGTTAGAACCCTCAGTAGCACAAAAAACGCAATTTAGAACATTTTTTGCTCTTGCAACCCCCAGGTGTTATTGGCAACAACATAAAATATAGCTTACGTTAGACTGTCACCATCAGTTTGCAACCATTACTTTTGAAATCGGTTTGATATTTCCTGAAATTGCGTAGAAATCGCAATTTAGAACATTTTTTGAACGCTTTTCGCACATTTTCACACCTTTTAAATTTCGAATTTTTTAAGAGATGTTCTTAGAGATCATTTATATCTTATAATTACCATGCCGAATTTCATGTTCCTAGGCCAGGCTGGGCAAAATTTTTCACGTGCGCGTGCCGAAAATTCACAAACAATATCTATCAACAATGAAACGTGCCAAACTTTAAAAAAAATAATTTTGAAGAGTACGATGTTTATACGAAACTCTGGTTATAAAATCAGTTACTGACATGCATTAATAATTAAAAAATATTAAAAATCAGAATGCAATTTTTCTGTATACTGGAATCAGCCAATAAATGAATGAATATTTAATTCGTAAATAGGATTCATTTATGCGGCATGTACTGTAACTGTAATAAGGGGGGGGGGGGGATACGAGTTTTTATTTCATTAATTTTTAACTTATTGTTAATGCAACATCTCGGTTATAGTTTTCCAAGTTGCATTAAACAATGTACTAATAATGTATTAGTGAGGTTTTTGCTGTTGTACGTTCGATGAAAAATGCTTTATATATGGTTCGAATTTTATTACTTTTACCAATATACATATAGCTAAATTGGATCCATTTTGTATGTTATTACAGTGACTGTCAAACTAAATTCATTTGAAAATTACATCTTTTTAAATCCATATAGAAAGGCAAAATACATGTCGAAAACGCTGCAAAGCATGACAGGAAAAGAAAATTATTCTGATGTGTTAATTGATGCAAAAAATAATTGCATTATTTGTGATCTGCCCGTATGGATAAAATTTATTGGTTATAACAGAAATAAAAAAAAGGATTTGAACTGTATAACGATTACCAAATTAAAATTTTTAGCGTGCCTAAAAAATTAGCTTACGTGCCAACTCTGGCACGCGTGCCATAGGTTCGCCAACCCTGTCCTAAGCCCTTCAGTAACACAAAAATCGCAATTTAGTACGTTTTTTGCTCCTGCAACCCCCAGGGTGGTAATGACACCCGACATAAAATAGAGCCTATGTTAGAGCAAAGGCTATCACCATCAATTTGCAACCATTATTTTTTAAATCGGTTTGATACTTCCTGAGATTGCGTAGAAATCGCCATTTAGAACGTTTTTTAGAACGCTTTTAGCGCATTATCACCCTTTTTATATTTCGATTTTTTTAAGAACTGTTCTTAGAAATCTTTTATGTCTAATAAATAACTAATATTTAAAATTTCACATTTCTAGGCCCTACAGTAACGCAAAAATCGCATTTTTAGAACGTTTTTTGCTCCTGCCCTTTGGAGTTATGGCACCGACATAAAATATAGCCTATATGTGGGAGCAAGAGCTGTCACCATCAATTTGCAATCATTATTTTTGAAATCGGTTCGGTACTTTCTGAGATTGCGCTAAAATTGCCATTTAGAACGTTTTTTTAAAATGCTTGCTTTTCGCGCATTTTCTCCCCTTTTAAATTTTGCAGTTTTTCAGAAATGTTCTTAGAGATCATTTATATCTTATAAGTAACTACAATGCCAAATTTCATGTAGGCCCTTCAGTAACACAAAAATCGCAGTTTTAGAACGTTTTTTGCCCCCTTTTGGGTTAGTGGCATGACATAAGATATAACCTATGTTGGAATAGGGGCTAACACAATCATTTTTATACCATTACTTTTGAAATCGGTTCGGTAATTCCAGAGATTACTCCCTACAAATAAACAAACAAACTTTACTTCTTTATAATATTAGTAAAGATAGATAATGGCATTCAAATTTACATTCAGATCGGATCTGACATTACATAGAGGTAAATATTTATAACAATAATGATATTAATAAACATGAATTTAGACCAATTGATCCAAAAGATTTTTTTATATTTTTTGCGCATATACTAATGTTTTATTTATTGTGGATTATAAATTTAATTCTTCAAACGTAGTGTGAATAATCTCCAGGTAAAATTTTTCATCTGGATTTAAAAACTTTTATTTTATTTTACACAAATGACCTATTGTCAAATATTTAAATTTTTCTGAATCATAGGCACCAAACAATATAAAAACATTCTGGTTAAAACCAGGTCAATACGAAATCGATATGTGTACTTTAACACAGACTTCAATTGGCTTTTACACCTTTCCAATAAAATCGAAAAGTATTTGTGACTTCGATTTGTCTATCTGCCACTAAAACTCTCGTAAATATACTCGGATTGCCATGTAATGGATATGGGTAGTTCTGAAATTAAGAGGAAATTTGAGTCCCAATCAATTTTTTTGTACTTTTATGCAAATATTTGTTCAACTAAATAGGTAATGTATGAAGGCATATCTAAAACTCGTAATAAAATATACTTACGAGTGAATTTGAAATTTAAAACTATTTTAATAAAATTAAAATCATACTAAATGTCACCTCCATGGTATGCCCCTCCATGCCTGTTTTTACTTTACAATAAGAATATATCCCATAAGATAAATGAAAAGAACAGTATAAAATGTATTAAGTTAAAAAAAAAAATGGATGTACTTTACTTACTTTTTAAAAGAAAATTCTCAAAATTTATATTTAAAAAAAAATTACTGACCAAGACACATCAGTCCCCAGAATTAGAGCTACTTCCATGACATATCAGTTATAGTTATATAAAAATCTACTAGATCGCAGCATAATCTAGAACTTGGAATACAAATTTACTCCAGGCAGCTACTTATTGGAGGGAATATTTCTAAAGCATGGTAAGTTGTTACTTCATCTGGTTTTAATTAAAAAACTGTTAATCACCATAGTGTACTTTAATTGGGTGTCAACTCCATGGCCTCATTAATTTTGTCAGTTTTAAAAATAGCAGAATTCTGTTGATAAGTAGCGTTAAATTGCTTTATTTAATTTTGTATCCAAGTAGCATTATGTTCATGTTGTGCATAGTTTAGAAAATATTAGGCGTAATTGGAGGGAATATTTCTAAAGTATGGTAAGTTGTTACTTCATCTGGTTTTAATTAAAAAACTGTTAATCACCATAGTGTACTTTAATTGGGTGTCAACTCCATGGCCTCATTAATTTTGTCAGTTTTAAAAATAGCAGAATTCTGTTGATAAGTAGCGTTAAATTGCTTTATTTAATTTTGTATCCAAGTAGCATTATGTTCATGTTGTGCATAGTTTAGAAAATATTAGGCGTAATTGGAGGGAATATTTCTAAAGCATGGTAAGTTGTTATTTCATCTGGTTTTAATTAAAAAACTGTTAATCACCATAGTGTACTTTAATTGGGTGTCAACTCCATGGCCTCATTAATTTTGTCAGTTTTAAAAATAGCAGAATTCTGTTGATAAGTAGCGTTAAATTGCTTTATTTAATTTTGTATCCAAGTAGCATTATGTTCATGTTGTGCATAGTTTAGAAAATATTAGGCGTAATTGGAGGGAATATTTCTAAAGCATGGTAAGTTGTTACTTCATCTGGTTTTAATTAAAAAACTGTTAATCACCATAGTGTACTTTAATTGGGTGTCAACTCCATGGCCTCATTAATTTTGTCAGTTTTAAAAATAGCAGAATTCTGTTGATAAGTAGCGTTAAATTGCTTTATTTAATTTTGTATCCAAGTAGCATTATGTTCATGTTGTGCATAGTTTAGAAAATATTAGGCGTAATTGGATGGAATATTTCTAAAGCATGGTAAGTTGTTACTTCATCTGGTTTTAATTAAAAAACTGTTAATCACCATAGTGTACTTTAATTGGGTGTCAACTCCATGGCCTCATTAATTTTGACAGTTTTAAAAATAGCAGAATTCTGTTGATAAGTAGCGTTAAATTGCTTTATTTAATTTTGTATCCAAGTAGCATTATGTTCATGTTGTGCATAGTTTAGAAAATATTAGGCGTAATTGGAGGGAATATTTCTAAAGCATGGTAAGTTGTTATTTCATCTGGTTTTAATTAAAAAACTGTTAATCACCATAGTGTACTTTAATTGGGTGTCAACTCCATGGCCTCATTAATTTTGACAGTTTTAAAAATAGCAGAATTCTGTTGATAAGTAGCGTTAAATTGCTTTATTTAATTTTGTATCCAAGTAGCATTATGTTCATGTTGTGCATAGTTTAGAAAATATTAGGCGTAATTGGAGGGAATATTTCTAAAGCATGGTAAGTTGTTATTTCATCTGGTTTTAATTAAAAAACTGTTAATCACCATAGTGTACTTTAATTGGGTGTCAACTCCATGGCCTCATTAATTTTGTCAGTTTTAAAAACAGCAGAATTCTGTTGATAAGTAGCGTTAAATTGCTTTATTTAATTTTGTATCCAAGTAGCATTATGTTCATGTTGTGCATAGTTTAGAAAATATTAGGCGTAATTGGAGGGAATATTTCTAAAGCATTGTAAGTTGTTACTTCATCTGGTTTTAATTAAAAAACTGTTAATCACCATAGTGTACTTTAATTGGGTGTCAACTCCATGGCCTCATTAATTTTGTCAGTTTTAAAAATAGCAGAATTCTGTTGATAAGTAGCGTTAAATTGCTTTATTTAATTTTGTATCCAAGTAGCATTATGTTCATGTTGTGCATAGTTTAGAAAATATTAGGCGTAATTGGAGGGAATATTTCTAAAGCATGGTAAGTTGTTACTTTATCTGGTTTTAATTAAAAAACTGTTAATCACCATAGTGTACTTTAATTGGGTGTCAACTCCATGGCCTCATTAATTTTGTCAGTTTTAAAAATAGCAGAATTCTGTTGATAAGAAGCGTTAAATTGCTTTATTTAATTTTGTATCCAAGTAGCATTATGTTCATGTTGTGCATAGTTTAGAAAATATTAGGCGTAATTGGAGGGAATATTTCTAAAGCATGGTAAGTTGTTACTTCATCTGGTTTTAATTAAAAAACTGTTAATCACCATAGTGTACTTTAATTGGGTGTCAACTCCATGACCTCATTAATTTTGTCAGTTTTAAAAATAGCAGAATTCTGTTGATAAGTAGCGTTAAATTGCTTTATTTAATTTTGTATCCAAGTAGCATTATGTTCATGTTGTGCATAGTTTAGAAAATATTAGGCGTAATCTCAGATATGTCACCTCCATGGATGTCACCTCCATGCCATTGTTACAGCGCCTAGAAGATACAGTGTGGAAAACGGCTATTCCTATAATGCTTTAAAAAGTGCTATAAACTTGTATTCCATAAATCTCCAACAATGCTCAGCGGCAATATGCTGATACGAGCGCCATCTCGTAACTCTTTTCAATATAAACTCTGTGTTTTCAAACATTATAGAATGTTAAATATCAGAAACTATAAATATAAGATATTTTGGTCTGTTATAAGCTAATTTAGTTAAGGAATGACGTGAAATAGGTTAAAGAGTCTCTTTTAGAATGACTATCGTTTTTAAATCACTACGATGGCGCTACGATCGACATCTTGTTATTCAGCATCGTTGTACATTTATGGGATTCAATTTTTTAGCACTATTTTGTAGCCGTTTTCCACACTGTATCTTCTAGGCGCTGTACCATTGTTGTATCATGGAGGTGTTACTGATCTATGGATGTGACATTTATTGATGTAAACAATATTTTAAGGGGGCTTAAAATATATTTTTAATTATTGAACCTATATTTTTATTTTAGGGATAATTTTATTTTAATAAAAATATTTTTTGAAACTGAAAATTTTTAATTTTAAAATATTTAATTTTGTATAAGTTTGGTTTTTCAATGCCGTATTATATCTTTCAAATACAAGTTAAATTTTAAGTTTAATTAAACTTTATTTTAAAGCCTCTTAATGAATTTTCTGATCTCCTAAACTTAAAAAAAAAAAAAAAAAAACAGAACTAAATTTAAATTTTCAGTTTAACTATGCTAGCCAATTTGATAAATAAATAATAATAATAAAAACATTTGTTTAATACTTAGTATATTTAAATAATACGGCCACACTACAGTACTCTGCAATCGTATATTTAAAGTGCTGTATTTTCTATTTATCTATAAATCTATTTATTTTTATCTAATTACACGTTATATTTTTCAATATTTTTTAGTTATGGCGCGAGCAAAAAGCAAAAACAATCCTGTAGAGAAGAAAATAAAACTCAGACGAGAAGCAGAGCAGAAAAGATGGGATAACATTAAAGAAAATCCAGAATTGTATGAAGAATGCAAGAAAAAAAGCGCAAAAGGTATGTACAAGAAGAAAAAAGAAGGGAAAATAAAAGCTATTTGTCAATTGAGTGAATGACAGAAGTATGCACAAAGAAAGAATTGGGTACAAAAGACAAAGAAAAGTCGAGAGAAGAAAGCAAATAAAGAAAAATTACAGCAAGTTCTTTTAAATTCTGCTACACCAGAAACAGATGATGATTCGGAAATTATAAACAATCCTACTGCGAATGTTAAAGATGTGATAGGAAGAGCAGGTACCAATCGGGTAAAAAGTGGTCAAAAAATTGTTAACAGAAACAAAATAAAGGCATACTAAAAAATACAAGTTGGAAATTGCTCGTCAAACGTGGCAAATGAGGTGCCTTCGTACTATAACTAGTTTTATAATTATGTTTTGCACCCCATATTGTACTGAATGTATATTTTTTTGCGCTTCATAAGTGCATAGTCTGTAACATCATTAAAATGCACTTACAATAATTTTTTCCCCATTCCCCGTAATGTAACGGAAAACTTTTGACTGTTCCTGTAATTAAACTATACATTCGATTTTCATAAAATTTGAAATGGCTCGACAAAATTTTGCAGCAATTATATATTTAAAATTTCATACCATTCGGAAGGCTGTGAAATCATTAAAATGCATTTTTTTCCATTGGCCATAATGTAACGGAAAACTTTTGGGTGTCCCTGTAATTAAACTATACATCCGATTTTCATAAAATTGGAAATGGCTCAACAAAATTTTGCAGCAATTATATATTAAAAATTTCAGACCATTCGGAAGTCTGTAACATCATTAAAATTCACTTGCAATAATTTTCCCCATTGGCCGTAATGTAAAGAAAAACTTTTGACTGTCCCTGTAATTAAACTATACATCCGATTTTCATAAAATTGGAAATGGCTCGACAAAATTTTGCAGCAATTATATATTAAAAATTTCAGATCATTCGGTCGGGTAGTTTTTGCTCTGTTATATGCGGACGGACAGACAGACGGACGGACAGACGGACGGACAGACGGACGGACGGACAGACGGACTGAACGACGACTATAGGTGCTACGTATTTATATAATTACGAACGCACCTAAAAATTGCTTGAAAAAGAGCTTAAAAATGTTATGAAAAGTTGAAATATAAAAGAAAAAAAGATTATTATAAGAAAATATATCAACGCATCATAAGCAAAAGAAAAAATTTAAGCAGTCTAAAAGAGAATGTACAGAAAATATTGAAAGGTGAAAACTTTCTCCTAAAGTTAGAAAATGCCTGCAATTCAGTTCAGCATTGACCACTCAATTCGAGAAAAATGTTGAAAAAAAATTACAAGTCTCAAAAGTCAAAGAAAGCCTCTGGACTTAATAAAGAATAATAATAAAGAATAAAATAATAAAGAAGTACCGCAGTATGCACAAGATTTCAATTAGGTCCTGTTAATCTGTATTTAGCAAATGTAACCTCAGTTGAAGATTACGTGGAAGTTAAATTTATGCAAAGATGTTCCGGATCCAAGAACAAAATTGTTTTTAGTAAGGAGCAAGAAGCAAGAAGATCTGACAAATAAATTTGTGTGGTTTAAACAGCGGAAAGTGAACAATCCGTTACAACGTATCTTTGATTTAATCCCTCAAAACAGCAATATTATTTAATAAAAAATTAAATTTGAGCTTTGTTCTTTTTTAACATGTTACTCAAGAATGGTGTTCTTTACCTATATTGTAATCCAGTTTTTGTTTTGATGTGTTATTTGACTTTCTGTATTTCATTGAAATAACATATTATACCTCTTAAACAATAAAACAAACTAATATTGCAACCATAAATGTTATCCAATCTAGTAAATACACAATAAAACTTATATTTATCATTACTATTAAAGGTTGTAACCTCCATGGAATAATGTGTCTCCTCCATGTTTATATGAAAAATGAAATTTAATTTTAAATAAAAAAAAAAAAATTCACCTTGACCTCGGATCATGATTTATTTGTCTCTAAAACCTTAAGAAGGTGTTGGAAACACAACTTAAACGCGAAAATTTGAACTTTTATTTTTTACAAATTACCAAAATGAAATTTCCACTTAATTTCTGAACTAGCCATATACGTTTTGAAGTTTCCTAAGGCATGTTCATTATTGAAAACTAAGTGCATTTATAGTTCGTTTACACGGACACGCAGAATAATCCCGTTACATTATGCTCTTTAGGGAAAGATAGTTTGCGATGTATTTTAATGATATTACACTATTTCAAACATAATGAAGTTGATACGTATTTCTGGTTGTACTAAAGCATGCTCTCTGTAGAATATGGAGTGCAAAGCATTTATCATTCATTGACAGGGTCATACAAAAGGATTCGGCTACATAATAGTGTACGGGAGAAAATTGTTTACAGCTTATTTTAATGATTTTACGCTATTTCAAGCATAATAGATTTATACATATTACTGATGTGTATTACAAGATGCTTATTGTAAAATATGTTGTGCATAACAGATATCTTTTATTTACAGTGACACACAAAAGATTTCAATTCCAGTATTGTCTGACTGAGTAATAAATGTTGAAGGTTCATCCGTGTTATGCGTTTTTAAATTTAACTAAATTTTTGCATATTGCGTGGTGCGTAAAAATTTCATACATCATATACAGGACTACCAAAAATAATTTGTGAACATTACTGTATAGGGGAGTGAATTGGTTAAAGATTTTTTTTATTGAGTTATGCGTTTTCCAGATGAACTATATTTAGTGTACCAAGAAATGTTCGTAGAATATAAATAAATCCATATACAGGGCTACGCGAGGAACTGGATACAATGCTGTTTCTGGATGGTAATTTCTGAAAGTATGTTTTTAGTTTTTTTATGATGGGGGGGTTGGGGAGATTCCTAAATTAAATTTTAGTTTAATACAAGACGTTTATAAACATATGTAGATAATGTACAGGACTGTACAAAATTATTCTAGTGCATTTCACTCCATTGGTGGAAATTCCTGAAGGTGAACTTTGACTGCGTAATGCATTTTGTAACTAAGATAAATTTTAGCATATTGTATAAATATATAGATCATGTACAGGGATGCACAAAAAAATTCGAGTATCTTTATTTCTGAAAATGTGGTTTCCACATGTGTTATGCGTTTTCGAAATTAGTTACTTAGACATGTTCTTTCATCTTTTTAAATCGTGGGTTACCGTTACAACATTTTGGAAGTGGGATTCAAATCTTTGCTTGACGCATGATTTTTCTTTCTTGTTAAACTTTGATTTTTCTTTTTTCAAAACTGCGTTTTTTCAAGTATCGTATACTGTAAAAAGAAATTAAAAGTTCGCAGACAGGAACCTTTTTTTGCACATGTATAAAATATCCATACCTACAATCTCCACAATTAAGCGGCGAAATTTTTACTTGTTACTATTAGAATGCACTTTAAGCTGTATCACGATAAAAAGTGCATTCTAGCCGGAACAATAAAATTTGTGTCGGTTAATAGACAAAACAGTGGAGAGTAGTTAAAGATTGTAAGTATGATTATTTTATGCATGTACAAAACTAGTCGTTGGGGGGTTACCGTAATACTTACCCATCGTGGATAATATAAAATATGAAAATAAAACATGTGATATTTGCTAAGCATTGTACCATGTTACTTTTATTCATAATTTAATTTATTTGGACTCCCTTAAATATAATTAATATAACCCCTTAAGCTAATATTACTTTTTGTTGCATTAAAAGATCTCAATTTGTTGATTTTCTGTAAGCAAGTCAACGCTATTGGTTTACAATGGAAGTCTATGGGAATTTGACGAAATATTAGAGATACCGCCAATTTGGCGTCACTTTTGGCGACTCATTTTGGCCGCCAAATTTGGCGATATTTGGCGACAGAACAGGGTCCCCCTATGGTGAACCCTTTTATAGGTATGGAGGGGCATTAAATGCTTGACATTTACGATAAGCCATTATTGGCATTTAATCTTATAGTTTGGCGATAGTTTTTGGGTGGGCGGGATAATCGAGTAGTACCGAATTGCGTAAAAGAAACATCCTTATAACTCGAAAAATTATAATCCTATTAACTGACAGTTTACTGCGTCGGATTAAGCGTCTCATTTCCAATTAAAATATATCTTTGAATTGAAATTTGAATGAAATACAGGGTCATGAAAAATCGAAGAGTGTGAAAAATAGAATTACAAATATCTCGGCAACTAATTATCCGATGGAGTTCATTCATGATGCAAAATTTATGTTTTTTTATTGTACAGTCGAACCCGGTTAAGACGCGTTTCAAGGGAGTGGAGAAAAGTCGCGTATTAAGCGGGATCGCGTATTAAACGTGGTTTGTATAATGTTTCAGGAACTGGGCTTATTTATATATTTAATCGTCTAAATGATCTTTAGAGCTTTAATTTATATGTTTAGTGTCGAGAATTATGTCTTTTACGTGTATTTAGATTAAAATTTAATTGTATTTCCCTTTAACTTATTGTTCCTTTTTATAGAACCAACTGGAATAATAACGAAAATTAAATATGGATTCTAACATGGATTTATTGTTGATTAATATGCTGCAATCAAAAGTAAAACAACAAAAATAATTTTCCGATTAGACTGATTTTTTTAACAGAGAGAAAAAGTATTAACTCTTTGAATCACAACCCAGTTTTTAAAATCATATTTAGTTCTTGTAATAATGAGTACCATTATAATCTGTCCTTTTTTTTAATTTAGTAAAAAACTATTCTTATTTATCTCTGTGTAAAAAATATTGTTTCCATAGCAAAAAGTAAAGGAAACATAGAAAACAAAAGAATTGCAATTATCCAACCGCAATCGTATTTGTTTAATCTTAACAAGTTACATGTTTTGTTGAATTTAACATTTATTATAAAACATAGTAGTGATATAACGTACACTTAAAACCTCAGTAACAACAGGTATGATCATCTCTAATCATAATAATTTTTATGATGTATCTGAGAAACCTGAATCCGTCTATATTTCTGTACTACAGTAAAAATATACACGAAGCGTGAGACAAAGAAAGTTAGAAGGCGGGATCAAGGAAGGATTTGCAGTTTTGCTAATTTATCAGGTTTTTGTTTCATTCAAATATCTATCACTATTTCCGATTAGTAATTTTCACCTTAATTAATATTTTATTAAACAAAGTAAATAATACTATTCGGAAAGTGTTTTTTATCTGTATAAAAAAAGTTCGCTAAATAGGCAACACTCAAGAAGAAAGAAGGAATTCGCATCTTGATCCATGAATTCGCGTCTTAAGCGTGATTTTTTTCCTCAACGGACCGAAAATTTATCGGGTATTAAGCGGGATCGCGTAATAACCGTTCGCGTATTAAACGTGATATTTTTATATTAGCCTTATGGGCGATGTTCAAGGGATCGGAAAAAATACGCGTATTAAGCGGGATCGCGTATTAACCGTGAGCGTCTTAACCGGGTTCGACTGTATTTTATATTCACTCCTTCGAATAAACAATTTCGAAAATTTTTGTATACCTTTTATCAGAACGAATATTTCAAGAGTCCGAAAAAAATAGTTCCGGTTAATCGAGGTTACTGATATTTAATAGGCTTCTTTCCATTATTACTCCCCAAATACAAATCGAATTTCAAGTCTCTATCTCAATTAGTTCGGGAGATAGAGCGTTTACAGACTCACACACATACAGACGGACGATAAAATTTTTTTTTCTAAAAATATGTTTTTCGGAATCTCCAGTGTCTGAAACGTGTAAATCCGTCAAATTTTTTTTTCGATTTTTAAAACGATTACAAGACTTACCCTATACTACGTATGATGGGTAAGTAAAAATGTATTTGCCTGTAAACTTTTTTAAAGTGCGTAATAGTGGAAAAAACAAAATTTTCAGAAAAGCGAAATCAAAGCTTAACAAGAAAGAAAAATCATTCTCCCTTACTATAAAAAATACTGATAAAGTAGTCTGCTGTTTGAAAATGAGTTAATGAATTTGTAATGGAAATTATTTATCAGAATTTATATTTTTGATTATTTAAATTTAATGTATATTAGTTGACCCGTCCGGCGTTGCCCGGCCCCGTGATAATATTCTTAAATGGACCTTAAATTAGTATGATTTAATATCTTTATCTTGATTTTGTCTGAAACACGTGCCCAATGACTGCGTTAAAAATCGGTTTAAAAAACTGATATTTAGAGGTAAACTGAACATATTTCATTTCTAGCTTATTCAGATGTCACTAAAAATATACTTATTATCCAAGCAAAAAAATCCCATAACCCCTTAAATCCGTTTTCAAAGGAACCCTTTTTTATGCTCGAATACATGGTTTCTAAAAATAAATACATTTTCACCACTGTTACAATATTATCATTTTATAAAATTTTTGGATATTTTCACTGAGGTTTTAAGGATCGAAAAGTTTCTGTTTATATTAGTTTTAATTTTAATAAAAAACAAAAATAATTGAAAAACTAATAAACAAAAATAGTTGTCTGCTTAGAGGTCTGCACGGGCCGGAATTTCCAGGTCCGGGCCCGGCCCGGCCTGAACGAAAGCTATCTTGGCCCGGCCCAGCCCGGTGTAAAAATTGGATGTTCGGTCCGAGCCCGGCCCGGCCCGATTGCATTTTTACAGTTCCCGGCCCGGCCCGTACAAAAATCAGTGAAAACAGGATCGGCCCGGACGGACATAATTTCTACAAAAAAAAAAAAAAAAAAAAAAAAATCCGTTTTTTCTCAACATACAATTAAAATTATTTTAATGAATACTACATACATATTTATGGGAACATTTTACAGTATATTTTACATTACTATGATGTTCGCAAAACAGAAAACACACAATAGTAAACATTAACGATTACTTACAGTGTTCTAATCATCATGTCTACAGACATTTCAAAATGGAAATAAGGATTCATTAAAAGATTAATGTAGTTCAGAATGAAGGATTAAAAACATGATTGTTACATCATACTTTCCAATTAGTTTAACAATATTAAATCTATCAACCATTATTTATTTAATTAATAAAAATTTAATCAATTCAAAAACTTTATTTATCTTACCAAATAACAATTTAAAATATCTATAATACGTTAATATTTCTAACTACTAAAATTTGATTCTAATATCTATTAAATAATTTATTTATCAGTGATTTCTAGATTATTTACAAAAAGTTCTAAGTCTTTAATATTAACCTTTTAAAAATTCTTAAATATTCATTAAATTCATTGCAAAATATATTTATTCGATTTAAATAATTATTTACTTTCAGCAGACAAAGTTTCATCTATTTTGATGCAATAGATCGCGAGTTATCCGAATTTTAAGTTTTATTTACTTTCGCTTTACGCGCGCCGTCCATTTTAAGATGCACCGGATTCGCCATGGTTTCGTTTCTTCACCGATGCGAAACTACATCGCGACGTCTCAAAAGACGCCATTTTTGCTCGGGGGAGTTGCGATCTCATGACGGGTTCAGTGACCGGACGCTGTTACGCTATTGAATTGTTTTTGGGGAACACTGATTGGTTCTCTTAATTTTGAGCGTCCTTTTCGAAATATTCTACGGGGTTTTTCGCTCTCTCTTCTTCTGGACGGTGATGTGCGAGCAAGCGCGCATCATCGCTCCAAGAAACAATAAATTTCCTTCTTATAATCGGTCCTTTAACTATAAGGGTTGTGGGCCGATCACCTTGTAAATTCATTTAATTCTACATTTTTAAATTTCATTAATCGGATAAAATGAAAATACTGTATGAAAATAGTTGGAGGATAATACTGTGAAGATGGTATCGGTATGAAACACGGCTAATGCTAATCTGAGTACTTTTGAGAATCTGAACATTTAAGTCAGCTCATGGATTATATTCAATGAAAACGGAGAGTTTCAACTTGTTCTGGAAAGTATTCCTCCATCTCCTCTGACCTGGATATGGTAACGAAAATTCACTTTTCAAACTATTGCATCGTAGTTATACGTTTAAGGAAGATTGAATGCAGCCACCTTTACGTGCTGGCAAATACTGAACGAATCAGAATGGATCCCTATCTTATAGGAATGAATATGTTGGCTTCGTAAAGATGTGAGACTTTTCTGCTATAAGGACGAACTGATGATCCATATTAGCCATATTATCGGACAATCTCCAATTATTCATCAATTAAGCTTCTTCTACTACTAATAGTCATTCTGATTTAGATCAAATTCTCTTTAAATGTTCTTGCCTACAACCCATTCACAAATTCTACGAATATAAATATCATCTGTTTAAAAGATTATGTTTGTGATAGATCATGCATATTTTTATATAAATTAATACTTAACATTTGTAGGGGTCTGCGCAGTTCCTTAATTTTGATATGTTTACCAAAATAAATATTGGTTTAAGTTAATTGTGTGTGTCATCTGTTTCTTCCATGGGTGAGTTTATTTTATTTTATTTTTCTTTTCAGCTATGATTCAATTTAAGGCAACTTAATTATTTTTAGTAAATTCAATTAACTTAATTCTTAATCTTCACGTTGCCTAGTAGATAATCGCGTTGTACGATCACGGCCATACGTGGTGTCGGAATGGCATTTTGGTTACCAGATTTTTCAATAGCATTATTAATTGTAATTTTAAATTTATTTTTCTGGTAATCAGTCTGCGATCCCGACATCGAACGTTACAAATATTACAATGATAACTTTTGAAGCTGTATAATAAAAAGTATATTTGTGAAAATATTTTTCTCATTTTTAAGGCTTTTCTCAAATCCAAAGGAGCTACATTTCGACACATTTATGAATTCTTTTCTTTTCAGAAAAGTGTAAGATTGGCAGGTATTCTTCTTCAGAAGCTATGTAAATGTCGTTTTTTTTCATAGATAAAAGCAATATATCTTTCTGAAAATACTGTCAAAGTTAGCGTTTTGAATCGAATTTCCGGAAGCGATAGCACAGGAAAGGAGGAAAATATACAGTCACGTGACAGGAATCTATGTTATCTCTGTAAGTAATTTATCAAATATGGAAAAAGCTATTCGTTTCCAAATGCCTTCAATAGGCAGGCCTGTCAATTTTATGCCTTTATAGTTAAAAATTTTGTCAGAAAATGTGTCTGAAAGCTTCGCATTGTTGAGCAGTGAATATGAGAACCACCTTAAGGTATATTTCCAAAGATACTGTTAAGAGAAGTTCATTATCACTGTTAATATTAGAAAACACAATGACTGTTCTTCACATCCTGAGATCGATTAAGACCAGTTCCGTCCCGGCACGAGTCTGCTGAAAAAAAAAATTCAACTCGGAATCAGACATCCTGTAACTGTACGATGCCGATCTCTACGATGGACATGTTACATTTCTGTATTGATGTTGTTAAACTCGCATCGGCTCGTGACGCACATTTATACTTCTCGTGAAAATCATATTCATTGAAAATGGCTCGTATTTTATCTGCTTCGTTTAAATTCTTATATCGGGCCGACAGGCCCGATCAATTTTTTTGCCGGCCCGGCCCGGCCCATTTATTTTGTCTGTCGGCCCGGCCAGGCCCGTTGAAAAAATTGTCCTAATTCTGCCGGCCCGGCCCGTTTGGAAATTCGCCTTCATTCCGCCGGGTACGGGTACGGGTACGGGCCCGTGCAGACCTCTATGTCTGCTGTACATTTTGATTATCAAATGATGTGGCGCATGTTTGAATGTTAATTTTTTCGAAAATTCCTTATAGATTACGAGTATCATCGTATACGCTCAGCTTTGACAGTATTTTCTAAACGCGTCGCTAATACTAAATAATATGGACGTGGAATGCATTCTTATTTTTAAAATATCTCCTCGCGAAATTAACTTCTTTTTTCAGCATACTCTTTCTTTTTATAAGTCAAAATATTTCAAAAATATATATTTAATTTCATTTAAAGTATTAAAATCTTATTCACAGCCCATGAGCTTTTAATTGTGCATAAGATATTAAAATAAGCATAGATTTTAGAAATATTTTGGGAACTAAAACAAGAAAAAAAAATCATGCGTCAAGTATGGATTATGATACATTTTCCAACACATTCAGAATAATTTGAAGAAACTGTACCGTTTAATAAGTTGAAATATGATGTCTAATTCAATCACATGGAAAAGCATAACATATTTGAAAACCCAATTTCAGCAACTCCCATCTACAGAGGGAAAATTATTTGAGCAGCCCTGTATCTATATCTATACTAATATTATAAAGAAGTAAAAATTGTTTGTTTGTTAGAGGTAATCTCTGGAGCTACCGAACCGATTTCAAAAGTAATGGTATCAAAATGATGGTGTTAGTCCAACTTAGAACATAGGTACATTTTATGTCGGTTAAGGTACCCCAAAGGGGGTACAGGAGCAAAAAACGTTCTAAAAATGCGATTTTTGCGTTACTGTAGGGCCTTGAAATGTGAAATTTAAAATATTAGTTACTTATTAGATATAAAAGATTTCTAAGAACAGTTCTTAAACAATTCGAAATTTAAAATGTACAAAAAACGTTCTAAGAAACGTTCTAAATGGTGGTTTCTACAGAATCTCGGGAAATACCAAACCGATTTAAAAAAATAATGATGTCAAAATGATGGTGACAAGTCTTGCTCAAACATAGGTTATGTTTTAGGTCGGTGCCACTACCCCCAAAGGGGGTGCAGCATCAAAAAAGTTCTAAAATTGCGATTTTTGCGTTACCGAAGGGACTAGAAATATGAAATTTGAAATATTAGTTACTTATTAGATATAAAGGATTTCTAAGAACAGTTCTTAAACAATTCGAAATTTAAAAGGGGTTAAAATGCACAAAAAGCGTTCTAAAAAACGTTCTAAATGGTAGTTTCTACATAATCTCTAGAAATACCAAACCGATTTAAAAAGTAATGGTGTCAAAATGATGGTGACAACTCTTGCTCCAAGGTAGGCTATATTTTAAGTACTTGCCACTACCCCCAAAGGGATGTGCAGGAGCAAAAAACGTTCTAAAAATGCGATGTTTGCGTTACTGAAGGGCCTAGAAACATGAAATTTGAAATATTAGTTACTTATTAGATATAAAGGACTTCTAAGAACAGTTCTTAAACAATTCAAAATTTAAAAGGGATGAAAATGCATAAAAAACGTTCTAAATGGTGGTTTCTACACAATCTCAAGAAATACCAAACCGATTCAAAAAATAATGGTGTCAAAATGATGGTGACAACCCTTGCTCCACGATAGGCTATATTTTAAGTACGTGCCACCACCCCCAAAGGGGATGCAGGAGCAAAAAACGTTCTAAAAATGCGGTTTTTGCGTTACTGAAGGGCCTGGAATCATGAAATTTAGAATGGTAGTTAGTTATGTCAATTATCTCTAAGAACATTTTCTAAAAAAATCGAAATTTAAAAAGGGTGAAAATTCACGAAAAGCGTTATAAAGAACTTTCTAAATTGCGATTTCTATGCAATCTCAGGAAGTACTGAACCGATTTCAAATATAATGGTGTGACAATGGCAATGACAGCTCTTACTCCAAGATAGGTTATATTTTATGTCTGTTTCCACTACCCCAGAGGAGATGCAGGAGCAAAAAACATTCTAAAAATGCGATTTTTTAATTATGGAAGGACCTAGATTCATGAAATTTTGCATGGTATATATTTATTAGATATAAATGATCTCTAAGAACATTTCTTTAAAAATTTGAAATTTAAACGAGGTGAAAATGCGCGAAAAGCGTTCTAAAAACGTTCTAAATGCCGATTTGTGAGCAATCTCAGGAAGAATAAAACTGATTTCAAAGATAATGGTAGGGAATTGATGCTGACAGCCACTGCTCTAATATAGATGCTATTTCATGTCGGTGTCACTATCACCTGGAGGTTGCAGGAGCAAAAAACATTCTAAATTTCGATTTTTGTGATCGGTATGGGATAGCAACTTGAAATTAGGCAAGGTACATACATATTTATTTAGATATAAATGAACTTTAAGAACAGTTTCGAAAAAAATTGGAAATTTAAAAAGAGGGTGAAAATGCGCGAAAAGGGTTCGAAAAATGTTCTAAATGCCGACTTCTACTCAATCTCAAGAAATACCAAAGCTATTTCAAAAGTAATGGTTGCAGATTGATGGTGATAGTCACTGCTCCAACATAGGCTATATTTTATGTTGCTGTCACTACCATCTGGGGGTTGCAAGAGCAAAACATGTTCTAATTTGCGTTTTTTACATAACTGAGGGATCTAACATTTTGAAATATGGCATGGTATTTTCTTACAAGATGCAACTGCTTTCTAAGAACAGTCGAAAGAAAATTCCAAATTTAAAAGGATGAAGTGAGCGAAAAGCGTTCTAAATTACAATTTTTATGCAATCTTATCAAATACCAAACCGATTTAAAAAATAATGATGACAAATTGTCGGTGATAGAATCTGCTCAAACATAAGCTATATTTTATGTCTGTGCCCCTAGTACCAGAGGGTTGCAAAAGAAAAAAAACTTTCTAAATTGCGATTTCTGGGATGTTGAAAAGGCTAGAAACTTTAAATATGGCATGGTAGTTACTTATAAAATATAAATGCCCTCGAAGGACTTTCGAAAATAAATTCGAATTAAAAAGGGGTGAAGCGAAGGAGAGGTGCAAAAAGCATTCTAAAAAAGTCTTAAATTACGATTTCTATGCAATTTCAGGGAATATAAACCGATTATAAAAGTAATAGTTGCGAATCAATGGTAACAGTCTCTGATCCAACACAGGCTATATTTTATGCCGATGATTCTACAACCTGGGCTTCACAAGAACAACAAACGTTCTAAAAAAGGCCTTTAAAAGCTTTCTAAATTACGATGTGTTTCTGTGGAATATTAGGAAATAACAAACTGATTTAAAAGTTAGTGTTGGCAAATTAATGGTGACAGTTCCTATTTCAACATAACCCTTTATGTTGAGAGAGGTGGTTAAAATTTGGAATTTGACATGATAGTTAATTTTAAGATGTAAGAAGATGGTTTCTAAAAAATTGAAAACTTCAAATGAAATCTGAAATGAGCCTATTAATTGAGCATAAAAGTTTCAAAACATTTTCTAAATTATCATTTATTTAGTTTTATTTCGTTTTATTAATTTAAATCTCATTTCTGCCTAATGCTGTGTAATAATGATGTTTAGTCAAACTGTGTTTTAAATAGTAATTTTTGATTTATTCCTAAAAGTAATAAGTACCTTTTAATAAAAAAAACTTTTTAATAAATTAAAATATTACCTTTTAATAAAATAAAATTTAGTTAGTACCTTTTAACAAGTATTAGACATATAAATATCACTTGGCATATTTCAAATTTTACGCGAGCAAAGCCGCTTGGCATATTTCAAATATTACGCGAGCAAAGCCGCGGGGTTTGCTAGTATGATATACAGATTTGTATCTATTAACTACATGCATGGAAACATTTATCTCGGTTAGGAAACACATACCTCAGTTGAAAATGCCCCTTCAGATATTTCCACTAATAAGGAGAATGGTTCGTGAATTCTTTTGTGCAGCCCTGTGTACGAAATATAGAATTTATATACAACAAGTAACATGCAAAACATTCGTTAAATTTAAAAGCACATGCCGAAATTGAAAACGCACTTCCAGCTATTAATTACTCAAAGACAGTACTGTAACCGATTTCTTTTGTGTGTCCCTGTAAATGAACGACAAATGCTAAGAATGCCCTATTCTATCGTAATCATCTTGTAATGAAATTCAGTCATTTATATCAATTTCAATACATTTGAAATAGCGCAAATATCATTAAAATACACTGCAAACGATTTTTTCCCCATTGACCCTAATGTAACGGAATTCCTTTGAGTGCCTCTATAAATGAACTATTAACGCTACTCACCTCCTATTCAATACCGAACATGCCATGGTAAACATTATTAACATATATCAATTGCATAAAAAAAATCCGAGTATATTTACGCGAGTTAGAGCGTGGACAGACAGACAGACATGATAAACCGAATTCATAAACACTTTTCAAGTTTTTTGGAAAGTGTTAAAAAGAAAGACATAGAAAACTGACTGTAAGAATATTAATTCCCTGTGGGGATATTTTAAAAATACGAATGCATTTCACTCCCATAGGTTTAATATTAATGAGGGGAATTTGAAATCTTATTGATCAACACCCTAGTCACGCAGTTCCCCTGCTAGTCACTCATTTCCTAATTCCCCTCGCTACACTGTAAAAAAAAAAAAAAAACAAGTAGGAAATTTCTCGTCAAACGTGGCAAATGAGGTACTATAATTAGTTTTATAAATATTTTGTGCACCCTATATTGTGCTGAATGTATATTTGTTTGCACTTCATAAGTGCATAGTATGTAAGATCATTAAAATGCACTTGTAATAATCTTTTTCCCATTGCCCGTAATGTAACGGAAAAGTTTTGACTGTCCCTGTAATTAAACTATACATCCAATTTTCATAAAATCTGAAATGGCTTGACAAAATTTTGCATCAATTATATATTTAAAATTTCAGACCATTCGGAAGGCTGTAACATCATTAAAATTCACTTGCAATAATTTTTTCCCATTCCCCGTAATGTAACGGAAAAGTTTTGACTGTCCCTGTAATTAAACTATACATCCGATTTTCATAAAATTTGAAATGGCTCGACAAAATTTTGCAACAATCATATATTTAAAATTTTAGACCATTCGGTTGAGTAGTTTTTGCTCTGTTATATGCGGACGTACGGACGGACGGACGGACTGAACGACGACTATAGGTGCTACGTATTTATGTAATTACGAACGCACCTATAAACGGACTAAAAAACGGAGATTTTACTGGCAATCTAGATGCCAGTACTATTTCCGTATTTTTACGGAAATTTTTCCCCATAAATTACAGAAAATTTTCCGTTTTTCTGATTAAAAACGGAAAAAAATTCTGTAATTTTTGGGGAAAATTTTCCGTAAAAATACGGAAATAGTACTGGCGTCTAGATTGCTAGTAGAATCTCCGTGTTTTAGTCCGATTTTTTTAATTATGTAATGCTAAGCCTATGGTGGTAGAATGTATTCGTATATTTAAAATATCTTCTCGGGAAATTAATATTTTTAACTCCCTTTTTTTCTGTGTAAGACATCTTAAAGGATGTCTATTTTTAGAGTTCCGTAGTTAAAAAGTAAAAACGGAACCATTATAAGATCACTCCTGTGTCTGTCTGTCTGTTACAGCCATTTTACTCGTAAACTATGGGACGTGGAAAATTCAAATTGGGGGGAAGCATTAAAGACTATTGACCCACATACTTACAGATTATTAAACCTTCACAAATATATTTAGGAAAACTGTAGAGGGGCTAATTAAGTTACTCGAAAAAAAGAAAAAAAAAAACCTTTTTTTTCTATATAGTGTGGGATATTGCGTGAAAGTTTTCGTAACGCTGAACTCAAAAATAGATTTCTTTTAATTTTAGTTATTATATTTTCAGAGATATCGTCAAAAATGTAGTGCAAAAATACGTCCCCCCCCCCCCCTTATCTCTTTCCGAATCTACTGAAACTAAAATTGTAAAAAAATTAGAGGTGCAGGAAAATTATAGCGATTATCCTAGGTCACACAGTTTTTGAGAAAAGCGCATTTTTCCGTTACACACCAATTTCAATTTGCGGGCATTCAGAAAAGGTGTTGAGGAGCACTGAAGGTACCATCGTAGCAGAAGTATAAAAACATTGTTGATAATGATTTCCGAAAAAAATCGTCGGTAATTAGCCGAGATATTAACCCTTAAAGACACGGATTGTTCTGACATGCATAATGACAGGTGCGGCGTACTCTATGTACCAATGGGTCTTAAAGCCCATATAACAACTTTTTATGATATATTTTTGTAATGCAATGCCCAGTAGCAATATAAAAGCAATAAACGTCAAATTGTTAAAAAGAGACTAATTTAATTAGAATTAAGCACATAAATACTGTGGGATTCACGACTAGTTTGCATTGAGTGGATCTCTACGCCTCCCGTGTCTTTTAAAGTTAATTAAAAGCCTATCTGGTAAAACGCGGCACGGACCAAGGCGGCGTTGCAACTTTGCAACCTCCTTTCGAAGCGCGCTTAGTACATTGCCAAATTAAACTTTGAATAAGGGTTTTGTTTTAGCTACACTGTAAAAAGAAAAAAATATTACTATGCTGAATTTAGTTTCATGAAATGTCGAATGAAGTTCAAATATGTTCTACTTTTAGGATTAGAGACTAGGATTTACAGACTAGGATAAGATAAAAAAAAAGAGTTATACAGAATAGCAATATTTGATTTTATTTAGGCTTCACATCTCTTCGAACTTTTATGGTATACCCATTCATACTTTTCTAGTATATACAGCTGTACCCAACCTTACGTTATATAGTGTTTTACAAAGTCGTATTATAATTTTAGAAACGATTTTTTTTTTTTTTTTTTTTTTTTTTATAATACAGTTAATAATTTTATTTTCTGCTTTCGACCGGATATTCGGTTCAAAACGCCAACTTTGACAGTATTTTCTGAAAAATCTATTGCGATTAAAAAAAATGGAAAAAGCCTTTCGATTACATACAGTTTCTGAATAACAACACCTGCCAGTTTCATGCGTTTCCGATCAAAAAATGAATTAAAACTTGTGTCATAAAGTTGGATTTGACCCCCTTTGGATTTGAACAGCCTTAAAAAAATCCTGTCAAGGTTGGCATTTTGATCCGAATTTCCAGAGCAACAACGCAGAAAAGAAACAGGCGTTCTGAGACAAAAATCGCTTATATATCAAGATGTATTTTATTTATTGGAAAACTCTATTACAAATCACTTCAATAACCTTTCCTGCAAATATCATGCTTTTATGTTTAAAAATGAGCAAGGAAATATGTAAAAAAGCTTCGCGTTGTTGAGCGGGAAGAAATATTTCTTAAGAATCGCGTCAAGGCTGTTCTCAACTACCCTGCTCAACAAGCGCAAAACGTTTTGACACATTTACAAATTCATTTTTTAACGGAAAGATATAAAAGTGGAAAGCCTGACCATGGAAGCAATTTGGAATCGAACTGTGTTTTCCATTTTTGGATCAATCAATTACCTATTGAGTTATAAGCGATTTTGATCACGTGACACGGCCTTTTTCTCCTCTTACTGGCTGGATTTTCTTCTTTCGTTCGGAAGTTCAGTTCAAAATGCCAACTTTGATAGTATTTTCTGAAAGATCTATTACATTTACAAGAAAACGGGTTCGATGACATAGTTTCTGAATAATAACACCTTCTAGTTTCATGCGTTTCTGAACAAAAATTAGTAAAAACTTACGTCAGAAAGTTGACCCTTTGGATTTGAGAACAACCTTAAGGGGGCTGGTCACTCAGCTTCCGATTTCCCCTCACTAAAGAAAAGTCTATGGGCATTTGATGCATTCGTATATTTAAAATATATTCTCGGGAAATTAATATTTTTAACTTCTACTTTTCATGTACACTTAATAAAAGATGTCTCTTTTTTTTCCTTAGTTCTCAAAATATTTCTAAAATATAGACTTAATTTCATATGAAGTGTTAAAATCTTACTCACAGTTCGCCCGCTTTTAACACATAGGGGAGACCGGGGTCAGTTGTGCCAGGGGCAAGTTGTGCGATCGAGCTTCCTGACTTAGCCAATAGGTTGCAGCACTTGTCGCGTCATGTGAGTGAAGAGGTTGATTGTCTCAGTGTGTTCCGTATGTTTTGAAGTATAGCGTTGCGTTGTTTTCGAGATAAAAATATTTATCTTGTTTTCTATCGTAAAAGTAAATTTTGCGACCTGCGTTGGAATCGTCATTGCCACTATGGATACTGAGGTATGTAAACTTCCCTAACATTAGTTAAATGCTTATGTTTTGAGCTGGTATTCTATATATTTCATTTGTTAATCAGGCCAACATTTGGGAAACTAATGAATAAAGTTCAAAATGGCGTAACGTGGGGTTTGTTGTGACGAAGTCTCTGGAGGCACGTTTTGACAGTGTCACTACTTACCCCAGCATCCTAGAAGCACTGTGTATACGACATACCAGGTATTGTTAAAATAGCCCTTCCTAGTGCTGCGACTCCTAAAAAATATTCAAGCAGGATTTCGTTGAAGTGGAATTTGGAAATGTGATAGGAACATTTTTACAGATCAAGACTTCCTATGTTCCTCAGTAACTGATCGACCGTTATCCATCAGAAATGAGAGCATTAAATGCCAGAATGACAATGAAAAAAAATTAGTAAATATGAAACTGCAAATAAACCAAGCACTTTAGCAATAATTTTAATCAATGATGGTGAGATTGCAGTACCGTCTTAGAAGTAAGAAATCTCATTGAATTAGATGATTCTATGACAACTGCTAATAGCAATGTGTCAGTGGTAAGTCTTACAGAAATAAGACCACTCGCTAAAGAGGGACCTCGAAGAAACAAGCGATCTATTCGTAAGTATTTGAAATTGCCATCCTAACAAGCACACCATGTAAAAGAGAAAATTCGAGCAGAACAAAAAGCAAAGGAACGCAGAAAACAAATTGAAGAAGAAAAAGCCAAAAAGAAACTGTATGGAAAGGCCAAGCCGTGCATAAAAAAAAAATTATACCTAGGTTATTGAAAAAAAAGGGAGAAGCAAGTATTAAATAGCTCTGAAGGTGACGGAAATTGCTTATGTCTAGTTTGCTTGGAACAATACAAAATTTCTACACCCGAAAAAGACTGAGTGCAATGCATGACATCTAAAAGATGGGCGCATGTCAGATGTACCAAAAATGAACCTTATTATATTTGTATTAACTGCAAATCAGACGCTGAAACAAGCGATGACAATGAGTGATTAAAAATATAGGATATAGGCCTACACGTTCTAGTAGGTTACCGAGTCAAAGGTCAATATGGCCAAAGATTAGTGTTGACTTACTTTTTATTTCTTTCCTGATTAAGACAATTTTTTTTTATTTTTATTGCTAAGTGTCTCTAAAAGTATCCCTATAAAGGACTAAGAGTTTACAAGTGTTAATAATTTAACTATTTTATTTTCGTTTTATTTACAATATTATTAAAACATGAAAGTGTTTTAATTGCGTTAAAAACGTTATAAACGAATAAATTTCTCTTTCTTGATTTAAGATATCCCATTTAATCGCCTTTCTTACATAATATGTGTATGTTACAATGTACTTGTATGTGTCACAATGTGCCCCAAGCATGTCGCAACTTGTCCCGTAGCGGAGGTTAGTAGTGACAAATTGCGAGGTTACGCAGAATTCATTTTGTGTTATGAAAAACTTTAATAATGTTAATAGTAGTTTTATAAATATGTTACGCAAGATTTACTCTAATGATATGATACACTAAATGTTTATCTTACGGCTAATGTCGAAAATGTCACTACTAGCCCCGGTCTCCCCTAAACTATTAAATTCAGCATAGATTTTAGAAATATTTTGAAAACTAAGAAAAAAAGAGACATCCTTTAAGAAGAGTTCACGAAAAAAAGATGTTAAAAATATGAATTTCCCGAGAAGATATTTTAAATATACGATTGGATCAAAAGTCCATAGACTTAACATTACGGAGGAGAATTCCAAAGCTGGGTGACCAGCCCCCTTAAGAGGCTACTTCAGTCAGATGAAAACACTCATTCGCTAATGTTAATGCAATGGAAGAAAATTTTTTTAAGATATCTCGTTTCCATTTTAATAGTTTTAATTTTTTTTTTTTTTTTTTTTTTTTTTTGCATTGGATAGTTGAGGTTGATCTCTACATCTGCCGTTTTATACTTTTTCGATTTTGTTTTCAGGTATTTTTAATTGGGATATTTTCACTTTCGGAACCGGTTTCGAAAGTGAAATCATCCTCATAAAAAATATATATATATGCAAACAAAATTGAAAAAGTACAAAACGGCCTTTGTACAGATCAACCTTTGCTATCCAATGAAAAAAAAAATCATTTAAAAATGTTGAAATACAAAGGAGATATCTTAAAAAATTTCCTCCATGGGAGCGGCCATTAGCGAGCTGGTCTTTTCGCGTGACTGGAGTAGCCCCTTAATGGCAATGGATAAACTCTTTAATTCTTTGGAACCTGAAGTGAAATAACTAAACATTTTATGCAGTTAGATATAAAAATTATATAAATATGAAAATTACTATTTAATTCGATTTATAAATCCTTCCAATACGTGTATATGCAAAAATTTCCCTTTTTCATCTCACAAGGGAACCACTTTTGGTGTTGCTCGCACCTAGCATCGAGACCTGATGCGTTTTGTAGCCCTATACATAAAAGTTAGAGAACCGATAAAATTTCTCTGTTAAAATCATATTTTATATACTTTTTTATACTTTTAATTTTTTATTATTACATTTTTATTTGTTTATTTCACGCCAAAAGTGAGTTAAGTCGCCAAATATGGCGCTATAATTTTTCCGTCCGCTTTATCCAAAGAGTAAATATACAGTACATATTACTAGTATACAGATTGCGATTTTTTTTTTAAATAATTGATAGCATTAGAAACAAATATAAGGTTTTTATTTCTTTTTCTATGCAGACGATAAATATATAAGTAATAAATATAATTCTATAAAAGCTTCGAGGATCATTGAAAACTATTTTTTAGTGAAATAGAAAAGCAAACAATTTTCTTTTGAAATCGAATGGAATAAAGTTTCGAATGTTTAAAATGAAATGTTGCTGTATTAAATGGTCCTTTGGTAAAAGTAATCATAAAGTAAATTAATATTTTTACACAATTTAGAAAAATTACTCTTGCTAAATTTATCAGACATTGCAATTTCTAGCCATTACAAATTCAGCTATGGCATTTGGCTAGGGTTGCCGTAAAGCTCTACTTTTGAAAATAAACGCCAACTGTTTCCCCGCCAAAAATATGAATATAATGTTGCAATTTTTCAAAATCAAATTCGTGAGTTTTTGAAGGAATTTTCGAACTTTTTAAAATATTTTATACTTATTATTAACTAATTTTTATTTTTAAATGCTTTTCTTTAAAAAAAATTCAATGTTAATAGTCCGATAAGTGGTCTTGAAAGTTGCATTTTCCGAAAGTTATGCTGCTGTAAAATCAAGAAATATTATTTTAACAGAAAAATTTTATCGATTCTCAAACTTCATAATATAGGGCTTTAAAATGCACCAGGTCTCAATGCTAGGTGCGAGCAACACCAGAAGTGGTTCCCTTGTGAGTAGTTTTTCAGTTATCTTTAATAAAAAGAAAGTGAAATATTAGAAGATGATGTTGATGTTGAAAAAATGATGCATTTAATTTTGTTAAAATTTAATATATTTTTAAATATAACTAGAATTTTCTTTTATCCTGCGTCCAGAAAAAGTTGTATTAAAAAAAATAATACTGCAAAAAAATTATAAAGCGGTATAAAAATCTGCCAATAATCTGGCCTTGAAATAAAATATTTAATTGCTCTAAAACTAAACGTACGAACGTTGTGAAATTTTAAGATAATTAAATGGGACTTTTTATTACGATAAATTTGAAGAACTCTACTATAAAGCAAAAAGGTTTTATTAGTTTTAAGGGGACAAGGGACCTTCAAACACATTTTTTTCTTTATTTCTTTTTTTTTTTTCACTTTAAATACTATTCAAGGGCACACTATATGCATTATAGCATATATTTACTACACAAGAAATAATAATTAAAAAAAAATGGAGAAAAATGAGGAATTTTCTTGGATATTTTAAGCGTTATGAAGAACATTTCAAAATACCCCATGCATGAAATTCATGGGCATTTTGCTTTTCATAATTTCATTTAACAAAAATTCTGTTACTTTTCAATTTATATTTTTAGTACAAGTTGTATATTTTCTTTAATATGTCAGAATGAAAATAAATTTCAAATTTATATTGTAATGTTAATTTTACTCTCAACTATTATTATTATTATTTTTTTAATATCTGACGATTATTTATATTTTTAGTAAATTTGTAAATGACCCCTATCTCGCAGTAAAAAAGATGCTTCAATTTCAAGCAACTACTACTCGGCCAGTTTTAAGCGTACAAGAATGGGACTTTCTTTTATCTTACTTCTTAGTCTAATAAGATATTTTTACTAAATATAACTTTTAGGACCGAGGGACCGTATAAAAATTTTAATTTCGTAATTCTTTAAGAAAAGTTTTTACTGACCCAAATCCAGGGGTCGCATTCTATAGGGAAATTTTTATTGTTCCTACCACTATTTTGAAACTAATATCTTTATCGTTCCTTTCTATAGCATATCTTAAATAAAATGATCATGAATACTACTGATTAAGGGTTTTGGTAGGAACAATAAAAT
The DNA here is from genome assembly GCA_963932465.1 of Maratus speciosus. Classification (NCBI taxonomy): domain Eukaryota; kingdom Metazoa; phylum Arthropoda; class Arachnida; order Araneae; family Salticidae; genus Maratus; species Maratus speciosus. The sequence goes on from OZ010795.1 coordinate 514,582,222, forward strand.
TTTCTCTATATGATGCGACCCCTGCAAATCGCTTTTAATATACTTCTTTACGTTGTTTTTAACATTTTTGTAATTGGAAGCATATGTCTATGCCTATAACGGTTTAGGAATCACCCATTGGACACCGTTGAGAGTGGACCCCCTGCATAAAGCATAACTTTCATCTTATTAAATTAATAATAATATTCAGAGATACAGGCACAGAGTCGACTAACATGTTTAGTGTTTGAACTTCGTTCGACGTGATAGATTGTTGTAGTTGATGGTATGAGCAATAATAGAAGAGAAAATTATGCAATAAATTGCAATGGTGCTGAAAAAGAAATTTCCGAAATTCCAACTACTTAAAGAAATCGTTTGAGACTTATCTTATCGTATAACTTAAGTGTACAGGACTTTTTCATCTGGTGTATTCTGGGAAAGAATACCCGTATTCCGGAAGCACACTTTGAGGAAGCAACTTCCAGGAAAGCTTGCAACAATGTATCGACGTAAAGGAAGTACACATAACTTTATATAATTTTCAGAAAGAAAGATTTTAACCCTTTATCTACTGATGGTACTTATAAGAACTTTAAAATAACGTGTTATAAAATTCATTTAATACATCGATTAGTTGTAATACAGTTTAGAATGAGTTACAGATACATTACTTTATCATCTTGTTCCAAAAGCATTATTGGTTACACAAAACAAAAATGTTTTTAAAAGGGTGATTTCTTTTGCCTTTGCATCTTTTCAGCTTTCTTGGCGTTAGAGGGGGGTGGGCGGTGATTTTTCAATTCGAATATATTTCTATTGTAAGAACATTATATTTGTATATTTCCTAGTTTTAAAAAATACTAAGAAAAATATTTAAAATAAAAGATTTGAGTAGGGTTATAATATTGCACAAAATTCCCATAATTCAAATTTAATTAATCCTTCTAAATCCTCCAATCTTTCTAAAATCCTTCTAAAATTTATTAAATGATTATGTAAATCGTCTAATGTAGTTTCAACAATTCACGAAAAATGCTTTAGAAGATAAAATTTTCATGAATTCATAATTCAGTACATAAAGGTGCAATGTCAGCAATGAATTGTGTACATAGGATTGCCAGATTTACCTTTCCCCCATAAAAAGGAATATTTTTATTGACTCTAATTTGTTTTGGTTTTATTGCACTACCATTAGTTTCCATATCCTTCTAAACTATGATGAATGTGCCAGTAATGTCATCTATAAAGAATTACCTTTAACCATTTCAGGGACAGTAAACTTTTGTTCGTAAAATGATGAAATGATTGAGTGTCACCAGAATATATAAACGAATTTTTCAAGAAATAAGAACCTACTTTTCTACATTTTCATTATCGAAGCAAAATGTTATTAAAATATTCTTGGGGCCGTTTGTCAGTTTTGGAATTAAAATCAGGTGGTCACACCGTGTGATCGTCGCCCTTGAAAGGGTTCACTCACGCCAAAACACCCGATCGCTAATGTTAATTATGGGTCATTCCATGTCAAATCAACGTGGGGTCTGGACCTCAACATCTCAGATTTCCACAATTTTTCGTTTATAGTTTGTATCCATGAAGTATATGAAAAATCTATTTTTTTTTTTTTTTTTTTTCCCTAGCGGATTTGTTTTTACGGAATTTTAAAAATGGTCAAAAGTACCAAATTTAACCAAATTCTCAACCACAAAATCTTCTATAATTCTTTAACAAATTGGGCTAGAGAGTTAAGTTATATCTCATTTGAAAGCTCTTTTTATGGGCTTTAATATGATATGCAATACTAACAATTTTGTGTATAATAAATTTTTTGACAAATTTTCAAAATTTTTGAATTTAAATTTTTCAAAAACACCATCTTTATTTTTTTTTCAAAAAAATATATGTTAATCATTGACTTTTTGGCTACAAGTATGCCAAATTTCAAGATGGAGAAATGATGGGGTTTTGAACTATTAATTTTTAAATATGAGTTATACATGAAAAATTTCAAGTATCAGGGCAAAATTAACAATTGTACAATTTCTTTCCATATATAATTCACACTTCTTTTTCATTAAAAATTTCAGAGTTTGATGCTAAGCAAATTTATTTCTAAGGCATGAAAATTTTCTAAAGCATATTTCTCAAAATATAATTATATAATTTGCCCGTAAGGGGACTCTTCATTCACTTGAAAGCACCTGATCGGTAAAGTTAATCCTATGGGCAGGTTGTTTTCGAATTTTCCGTTTAAATTTGAATATTTTTAAATGATTTTTTTTACATATGGATAGTTGATGTCGATCTCTCATATGTATATTTTTTACATTTTCGATTTTGGTTGCAGATTTTTTAATAAAGGTACTTTCACTTTCAGACCGGTTTCGAAAGTTACAGTACCTTTATTAGAAAAATCTGCAACCAAAATCGAAAAATTACAAAAATTCCCTATTAAAGATTGACCTCAGCTATCCTATGAAAAAAAAAATTGTTTAAAAATATTCAAATTTAAATGAGAAATTCGAAAACAGCCTGCCCATAGGTTTAGCATTACCAAGCACATATTTCAAGTAAGTTTGCCATTGGTTCATTTCAAAATCATTTCGCACATTCCCAAATCGTTATAATTTTTTTTTTTTTTTTTTTTTTTTTTTTTTTTTTTTACATATAGAAGGATAACTATTTAATAAACAAGCTTCATTTTACTTTAATCAAATGCTTTAACAAAGAAGTCTTGAATTACTACTATTAATGATGTCAGAAGATAAGAAAGACTGGGCATTATTTTCTGTTAAATGCTGCAATCCCTATAAAGGTTGGTTGTATTGAGTTTTATTGCACAAAATCCCTTTAGGGACATGCATTGCCAAACAAAGAATAAAACAAAAATGAGTTTAAGAAAAAGACATAATTAAATGAGTTAAAATGGAAATAGAAAAGCTATATACAGGGTGATTCAGCTCGCCGGTGACAAACTTTAAGGATCGATAGAGCACACCTAGACGAACATTTTTGAATAGGGAATGTAGGGTCCCTGACGCGATGGTAAGGCGCTAGGCGCTTTCGAAAATTTGGGTGCCGAAATTCGAAACGTCATAAAAACTAGGGAAATGGTTAGATTTTCTTGCTTGTTGCGTCGAAATGATTCTGTTTGTTTAGACTTTCTTCAGTACCAATTTGATAAGCGTATCTCTTAAAACATGGATAGGGGGCGCTGCAGACTTTGGAGAGCTAGACAACAACTTTAAGCCCGTTATTTTGATAATTTAACACATGCTCGCCAAAGTTTATACTCTAACTTAAAGTTTGAACCCAAAAGTAGAGCCCTGCAAAAAGCGTAAGAGCCGGAATAAAATGTCAAAGTACAGGGTGGTCGAAACTCGAAGGCTCCTAAGAGATAAACAAACAGATTTCTTGACTTATGGCATGCATTTTCATGATTCTGTTTGCTGGGGCTCTCTGAAACTCAGTTGAACGGTACAAAAAGAAACATCGATAGGGGGCGCTTTGGGCAAAAAACATAATTCGTTGACATTTCGGACGCTAACTGGAAACGGGGCGCTACGATCAGTTAGTAATAATGAAAACACATTTTCTACCTCTGCTCAACACTTCTGAATAAATTTAGACCAAAAACATCAATGATACTGGAAATTTATTTACAAAAAATAACACTACAGAAGATGCTCGAAATTTCGACCTTGGGCCATGATGCAGGCTTCGCACCTCCGTCGCATTGAGGAGTGTGTGTTTCCAACAATGCCAGGAGTATCTCTGATCTGCCCTGCAGCTGCCACAATGCGCGCCACAAGTTCTTCAGCACTGCTGACAGGTGTATGGTATACCTCGGCCTTCAGGTAACCCCAAAGGAAGAAATCCAAGCAGGTGAGGTCTGGTGATCGGGCAGGCCAGTGAACTGGACCCCCACGCCCGATCCACCGCTGGCCATACCTTGCGTTTAGATGGAGACGCACGTCGTTCGTGTAATGGACCGGAGCTCCATCGTGCTGGAACCACATCTGGCGACGCGAACCTTCGGGTACGTGCGCCTCATCCAGAAGCTGCGGCAGCACTTGATCCAGGAAAATCAGGTAATTTCCACCTGTCAGCCGTTCAGGTAACAAATAAGGGCCAATGAGGCAATCCCCCAGAATGCCGGCCCACACATTTACTGAGAAACGCTCCTGGGCTGCTCGGCTTCTGGTTTCATGTGGATTTTCATCACACCACACATGACTGTTGTGGGCGTTCCACATTCCCTCCCGGCTGAAGGTGGACTCGTCCGTAAACAAAATGCTGTTTACAAAACGGGGATCCCTGGATCTCATCGCCAAGTACCATCTTGAGAATTCCACTCGAGGGCCAAAATCCTGCTCTCTGAGCAACTGCACCCGCTGGATGTGGTAGGGGTGCAGATTCCGGGAACGTAAGATGCGCCACGCAGTTGCTTGCGAAATGCCAACATGTCTGGCGATATCTCTCGTGCTAAGACCTGGGTTGTCCTCAACCAGGTTAAGCACAGCCTCTTCGTTGTCGGGGGTGCTCACTGATCGCTCCCGTTCAGGCCTGCCTCCGTCGAAAGATCCCGTTGTGGACAACCTCTGGTGTACTCGAGCGAAGAAGGCATGGCAGGGGATTTGCCTGTTGGGGTAACGCTCGGCGTACAACCGCTGAGCGGCTCGTCCATTACAACCAGCAGCGCCATACGCCAAATGCATGTCAGCCAATTCAGAGTTTGTGTACCGTTCCATCCTACTACCGATCTGCAGACAAGTAACCCGAAGCTTAAGTAGGTACCGCACGTTCAAAAGACGTGTCTGCGCATACAACTACGTCATCTCGCGTTGTCGTCTACGCATTACGTATCTTTTGCATATCGATATGGTACGATATCTTTTGCATAAATCAGCAAAAAGCACCTTATGTAAATTTTATTGCGCGCATTGTGCATGATTGAAACCAGCTATGTTTGTTAAAAAAAAAAAAAAAACTGCAGTTTTAATAGCTTCTTATGATAAGTAAATTACTCTCTTGTTTTGTTTCTAACTGATCGTAGCGCCCCGTTTCCAGTTAGCGTCCGAAATGTCAACGAATTATGTTTTTTGCCCAAAGCGCCCCCTATCGATGTTTCTTTTTGTACCGTTCAACTGAGTTTCAGAGAGCCCCAGCAAACAGAATCATGAAAATGCATGCCATAAGTCAAGAAATCTGTTTGTTTATCTCCTAGGAGCCTTCGAGTTTCGACCACCCTGTACTTTGACATTTTATTCCGGCTCTTACGCTTTTTGCAGGGCTCTACTTTTGGGTTCAAACTTTAAGTTAGAGTATAAACTTTGGCGAGCATGTGTTAAATTATCAAAATAACGGGCTTAAAGTTGTTGTCTAGCTCTCCAAAGTCTGCAGCGCCCCCTATCCATGTTTTAAGAGATACGCTTATCAAATTGGTACTGAAGAAAGTCTAAACAAACAGAATCATTTCGACGCAACAAGCAAGAAAATCTAACCATTTCCCTAGTTTTTATGACGTTTCGAATTTCGGCACCCAAATTTTCGAAAGCGCCTAGCGCCTTACCATCGCGTCAGGGACCATACATTCCCTATTCAAAAATGTTCGTCTAGGTGTGCTCTATCGATCCTTAAAGTTTGTCACCGACGAGCTGAATCACCCTGTAGATGAGGTAACTCATTCAGACCAGTCCCTATAAAAAAACAATTCATTCAAAATCAGGAAAACTTAGGAATGTAACAACTTGGTAGTGCAGTTTAAGATTTAATATTCAAAAGGACATGAAAATATGTGATGGCTGTAGAATTAAACTATCAAAAGATAGAAGTGCCAGGTCAAAACACTCTTCACTTACTTGAAATATGTGCTTGGTAATGCTAAACCTATGGGCAGGCTGTTTTCAAATTTCTCATTTAAATTTGAATATTTTTAAACGATTTTTTTTTCATAGGATAGCTGAGGTCAATCTTTAATAGGGAATTTTTGTAATTTTTCGATTTTGGTTGCAGATTTTTCTAATAAAGGTACTGTAACTTTCGAAACCGGTCTGAAAGTGAAAGTATCTTTATTAAAAAATCTGCAACCAAAATCGAAAAAGTAAAAAATAGACTTATGAGAGATCGACATCAACTATCCTATGTAAAAAAAATCATTTAAAAATATTCAAATTTAAACGGAAAATTCGAAAACAACCTGCCCATAGGATTAACTTTACCGATCAGGTGCTTTCAAATGAATGAAGAGTACCCCTTACGGGCAAATTATATAATTATATTTTGAGAAATATGCTTTAGAAAATTTTCATGCCTTAGAAATAAATTTGCTTAGCATCAAACTCTGAAATTTTTAATGAAAAAGAAGTGTGAATTATATATGGAAAGAAATTGTACAATTGTTAATTTTGCCCTGATACTTGAAATTTTTCATGTATAACTCATATTTAAAAATTAATAGTTCAAAACCCCATCATTTCTCCATCTTGAAATTTGGCATACTTGTAGCCAAAAAGTCAAAGATTAACATATATTTTTTTGAAAAAAAATAAAGATGGTGTTTTTGAAAAATTTAAATTCAAAAATTTTGAAAATTTGTCAAAACATTTATTATACACAAAATTGTTAGTATTGCATATCATATTAAAGCCCATAAAAAGAGCTTTCAAATGAGATATAACTTAACTCTCTAGCCCAATTTGTTAAAGAATTATAGAAGATTTTGTGGTTGAGAATTTGGTTAAATTTGGTACTTTTGACCATTTTTAAAATTCCGTAAAAAATAAACCGCTAAGAAAAAAAAAATTTAAAAATTAGATTTTTCATATACTCCATGGATACAAACTATAAACCAAAAATTATAGAAATCTGAGATGTCGAGGTCCAAAAATTGCATTTTTCTCGTTGATTTGACATGGAATGACCCTTATATGAGAGTATTTTTTTTAAATATCTTGTTTGCATTTCAATATTTTTAATTTTTTTTTTTTTTTTTTTGGGGGGGGGGGGAGGGGGGGCATTGGATAGTTGAGGTCGATCTCTACAAAGACCCTTTTTTGCGATTTTGTTTGCATGTTCTTTTTTATGAGGATACTTTAACTTTCGGAACCGGTTTCGAAAGTGAAAGTATGCTCATAAAAAAAAAAAAAAAAACGACCGATTAAGAAAGTCACGCCTGCGCTCTTGATATGATAAAGTTCCGTTGAAATTTTTGTCGTATCGATCGAAAATTTTTGTTTCTTCCGTTTGATGCGTATGCATGTAGCATTTAAAAAATAAAAAAATAAAGTAATCTAAAGAAATCTAAGAAAGAAATCTAAAAAATACACTAAATCTTGAACCTCATCTTTGTATGGTGAAACACAGGATAAGTCCGTTCAAATTTCAAAAATTACTGAAAAAATACTCGTAAAAATTGTCCTTTTGGGGCTTATTTATTGTGTGGTTTGAGCCGTAAGACTCGTCAAAGTGTCGGTTTTTTGTATTAAAGGAAAAAAAAAAAACATAACAATTCAATTTTTTTAGCCATTTTTTTGCCACAAAAATTACGACTATTTCACAAGTCTTGTAGTCAAAACCGCATTCCAATACGACAATTTGTTAAATTTGCATGCTTTCTTGAAATGAGAAAGGATTTATGAGATTCTTTGAACTTCGGCCGCTTTTTCTTTTGACACTTTTTGACAAGTCTTACGGCACGAAGCAAACAAACTCCAGTATAACTATCTTTATTATTATTATTTTTTAAATACTTGAAATCTGAACTTCTTATGGGTCTCTTTAAACTATATTTACACTCTTTTATTAAGGGGTCTCAGGACTCTTAAAATTGGACAAAACGAAAAAAAAAGACCATTTTCAACATCTAATATCCTAAAATGTATATGATTTTATAACGCAATTTTTATTGCTATGAAAGATATAAGTACCGTATTTTATGGAAGAAACGCCGCGGCATTTACGAGTTTAAAAGTTATTTTTTTTCCAAGTGCGGGCGTATACACCATGTGCGGCATTTACGATTTTTTTAAATATCAACCGAGTTGTTTCCTTAATTTAAAAATTCATAAACATATTTAAATATTTTAAATAAAACTTCAGACATCTTAAGATATTAAAAACGAGGCATCCTACACTGCTCAGAAAACTTTGATTAAAGTTAGGTCAATGTGACGCTGCCGACAAATGTAGCGTTCCGATGGATGCGGCGTTTACAACGGGTGCGGCGATTACGATATTTTTAAGCTTTTTCAGGCCAATTTGAGGAGTGCGGCGTTTCTTCCATAAAATACGGTATGTTCTTTCATGTCCTGTATTTTAAAAAATGCAAGATACAGAATTATTATTTATAGGGGTTTCCAAACTTTCAGACATTTGTTGAGAAGAAAATTGGTATAACAGGTTACGCACAGGATTACAAAATAAATGGGAAACATCATGTGTGGTGTATTTTAATAGTGTTACAATAATCTTAAACATAATGAAATTTATATACATAATTAAGGTGGACTAGAAGATGGTTACTATAGAATATTTATGTGTAGCACTTACAGTACGAGTATAGGGGAACTCAAAAGCATTCCGTTATATTATGATCTATGATGGGTTGGGTTGATTTTTGACGGCCAATTATCTACTCAAGAGATATAGGCCCAGGGGGGACTGCCATTCGTGGGGGTCTTTCTAAGGGAACCTAACCCATATTTACGCATGGAAATCCATGGTTCGAAGAAAACCACGAAAACTCCGAACGATTAGGCCGACGGGCACGATTGGGTTCGAACCCAGCACCTCCCGTCTACCAGCTTAGACAGTACAACCTCTCGGCCACTGGTGGGGCCTATGATCTATGATGAAAAACAGTTTGCGGCGTATTTTAATGATGTTACTCTGTTACAAACTTAATGAAAATTATATGAGGTGCACTAATACATGCTTTCTGTAGAATATAAGATGCAAAGCATTTATCATTCATTTACAGCGTCACACAAAAGAGTAAGGTTATATAACAGTCTTTAGGCAAAACTGTTCGCAGAGTATTTCAATTATGCTGCACTATTTCAAACAGGGTGACATTGATATGCATTACTGACTACTGAGGTTTACTACAAGATGCTTGCAGTGGAATATGATGGGCATTGCATTTATCGTTCATTTACAGGGACACATAAAAGATTTCGCATACAATACTGTATCCGAAGTGTTGTCTATTAGGAGCGATTGCTGAAAGTGTGTTTTAAGCTAGGGTATGCGTTTTTAAGTTTAACTATATTTTGCGTACTACATGGTGTGCATAAATTTTATAGACTATACACAGGGCTTACACAAAAGAATTCGTAAGCATTACTAAGAATGAGTGTGATATACTTAAGGGGATCCGGGACACAAAAATCTTCAAATTTTCATTTTTTTTTTTTTTTTTTTTTTTTTTTGTTATTGAATTAAAATTTTCTTTGCCGATTTCTGCTTAAAATGATGTTTAAATCATGTTTCTATCTTAATTAGAACAGGAAATATTAATTTTTTCGTTTTGGTTTGTTTTCAAAATCTGCCTTTCAAGCTATGGTTGTCAAGGGAACGAGTTCTTGTGAAACTGCGTTTTTCTTCATGATAGATTTTTTCACCATTTCTCATATTTAAATTCTTATAACTCGAGAACCGTTAAAGATACAGGGTTGAAACTCGGAACATATATTTTTCAATTATTTTACTTTACTTTAGAGCCAGCATATTTGAAAAAAATATTTACTTTTGAAAATATGATTTTTTTTTTTTAAAAAGTTGCACCACTTTTTTTGTAATTTTTTCGTTAAATATTTTTAATTTTTTTAAAAATTAATACTTTTTAAAATGCTGGCTCTAAATTAAAAAATACATATTTCTGTTTATTTAAATGAAAAACAATTTACCGGCTATCGATAGTAATTCCTGGAAGTGAGATTTCAGTGTTTTTAAGTATGATTTTGCCTGAATTAAACTGCAGCTTAATGTGTGGCGTATAAAAAACTGCATGTAATATACAGGGCTGTACAAAAGAATTCTACCAATAGTTTCCGTCTATTGGTAGAAATTTCTGAAGAAGAATTTTCAACTGTGTTATGCGTTTTCTTACTAAAATAAATTTTAGCATGTAGAATTCATGCTATGTAGAATCTGTATAAATCTATACACATCATATACAGAGCTTCTCAAAAGAATTGGAGTAGATTTCCGGCTATATGCGGCAGTTGTTGAAATCTGCTTTTCAAATGTGTTATACGTTTTCTAAAACGTTTACTTAAGTATCTTATTTACTTTATTAAACGGCGAAGTTTTGTTAAAGAATTCTGGAAGTGTTGGAAAGTGTTTCATAATCTATGATTGACGCATTATTTTTCTGTCTTTTTTAACTTAAATTAATTTCTGCATGTAAAGATCGAATTTTATAATCGATTCTTCACGCACTTCCTGATTTTCTAGAATAATAGAAATTATGTACACATGTGTGTTTCCGATGACTATAAGCAACTTTTTAATATTTTTAGAGCTTAAGGCTGTTCTCAAATCCAAAGGGTCAACTTTCTGACTTAAGTTTAAACTAATTCTTGTTCGAAAACGTATGAAACTAGAAGGTGTTGTTATTCAGAAACTATGTCATCGAACTGTTTTTTCCGTTTCCTTGTAAACGCAATAGATCTTTCAAAAAATACTGTCAAAGTTGACATTTTGAACTGAACTTCCGAAAGAAAGAAGAAAATCCAGTCAGTAAGGGGAGAAAAATGCCGTGTCACGTGATCAAAATCGCTTATAACTCAATAGGTAATTGATTGATCCAAAAATGGAAAACACAGTTCGATTCCAAATTGCTTCCATGGCCAGGCTTTCCAATTTTATATCTTTCCGTTAAAAAATGAATTTGTAAATGTGTCAAAACGTTTTGCGCTTGTTGAGCAGAGCAGTTGGGAACAGCCTTAATTATAAATTAATAATTTAATTTTAAGACATTTTTTCGTTATCCGGTCACAGGATAAATGACAAATTACCAAATAATATTTATGATTGTAACTTTTTACGTGTTAGAATAACAATGCGCTCGCCAAAATATGCCAAATGACTGTAAAACTGCAACAACGAAATATTATAAATACTAAAAAGTAGAAAATAGAAATAAAACATAAAGAGTTTAATATATTTTTAAATACTCTTTTTATCATTTAAGATAATAGTATTTAAATTATGATTATATATTGTAAATATGTTATGATTATATGTTAGAAATTCTGAATGATAGATTAAATAATATTTTTTTCTCTTAGTCTCCTGTTGCCATATTTTAAAAAAGAAATCCATAAGAAAATATAATTGTTTTAATTAATTCATTGTTTCTATTAAGCGTAAACCAAGGCGGTTAATTTTCAATAGTCGGTGGCAACGCTAAGTTAACGTATAATAACGTAACTTTTAGAACTACCTGAATTGCAGTCTTTAAATTAGACGTGATTTAAAAAATAAACCTCAAATTATAAAAAAAACGGATTTTTTTTTTTTTTTTTTTTTTCTTTTTGGACACAAAAATTCGACTCATTAATAAGTGTTGTTGTTGGAAGTAAATTTTTACGTTCATAGGTACAAAGTAAAACTTAAAAGCTTGTTACTACTATATTTCACTCAAAAAATGGGTTCTCAAAATTGAATAAAAAGTGCTCAATTTTAAATACGATCATCACATACTCAAAATAGCTCCGATCCAAATGTACTAAAATTTGAGAAACACACATACTCACTTTTGATTCCATGGACGTGTTCAAATATGAACCGTTATGTACTCATTTATGATCTTATGGATGTATTCAAATATGAAATTTCAAAGCAAGTGCTCTCTGTTACATTTTTTTTTTTTTAATTTTATGTAATCCGTTTATCTGTAAATATTAAATTAATGCAAATATTAAATCATGCACAAACTTTAAAAATAATTTAAAAGTGCTTGAAAACAAATGCTCTTGTCATAAAAATATGAAGTAAAACAGGATGGTGTCCAAGATGACCGATTAGTAACACGCGCGATACCAAAATAAGGTAAAAACACGGGCTAAAAGACATTTAATAAAACACTTTCAAAACTAAAATAAGTTAAAATGAAGAAGAAAATTATTTTTCTTGTCAAAGGGGCTTCGCACCCCGACACTTTACTATAGATTAAAATAAAAATGTGCTGATATTTATTTCATGCTTAAAATTTTTAACAAGAAACATTCAATCGATTATTTATTAAGGAAAAATAGCAAAATTTGTATTATAAAGGTACGCTAATAAAATATTTTTACGACAAGAGCATTATTTCAAGCCCTTTTAAATTATTTTTAAATACTTTGCATAAATTAATACTTTTTTACATTAATTTAATATTTATAGAGGGATTACTGTGTAAGATTGTAGTGAATATTTAACATAGAACCCTTACTTACAAAGTTGTCTGCGAAATCTTGAAAATACTATTCTTTTATTAGGTAGCTTTCATTACAAAAAGCTACCTATTGCAGCCGTTCGGAGGAAAGCGATTTCAAAAAATTTTGGTATATTTTCATCGATCATGACCCCCAGACCCCGAAACCACCCTTCGTTCAAAATTGATATATATATATATATATATTAACAATAATATTAAAAAACTAATTTATGATGCATTAAATCATGGTTTTCCAAAAAAATTCATATATTCATTAATATACAATTAGTATTTTTCTTACATGATCTTTTAAAACAAATTAACACATGCGTAAACAAAATTACAAAAAAATTATAAAATAAAAAAAATCTCTATAAAAAATAAAAATTGTAAAATAACATAAAAAAATTATTATAGGATGGATGGGTGGGTAGATGTTAGAGTACGGAGGAGGGTGTTGTTGTCTGGATAATACGCAATGGTTAATTTATATATATATATATAAAAAAAAATGGGGCTTTTGTATTATTACTATATTTTTAATACGTATTTTATAAGGATGTTGATTTGATATTTTATATGTAATTGGTGAATTTCATTAATTATTAGCTTTATTATTGTTTAATCTTATTTACAATCATTTGTTATAAATTTTAAATTAATAAGGACAATATCATATTAATTACTAATAGTATGCCATTTTTATAGTGATTAATATACATATAAGTATATTTAATATAAATAAAGTTATACTGTATGGATTAAAATTGGGTAATTATATTTATTATTATTCCTCTATTCTTATTAATATTTTAATATTTATTTATTTTCACCTAGTGTTATATAATTTATTATCGGTTTATTGTTTTTGAATGTCCCACATTCATACTTTTAGGATTTTTATGGATGTATAAAATAATCCACACACTATATTTGTGCTTTTTAGGTAATTGGAATTTAAGTATCAGTTCACCTTCTTTATACTACCATATGTTTTTTATTTCCTGTTCATTTTATAATTATCTTATATGTAATAGTTTTTATTAAAGATTTTTATATTTTTAATAATTATTTATATTAATTATTAATGAATTTATTCTGTTTTATAGCATATAGCTATATGCTATATTTTATCGATGTTCTAGAATTATTTAAATTCTTAGTGTAGTTTAAATAAATTTGCTAATAGAATATTTTGTATGCTTTTTAAATTTTATTAACAATAGTTTTTTTTTTTTTTTTTAAATACATTGTGTGGTTTATATTCAGTTTATAATTATCTATATATAAGGATATTTTTGGTTTTGCTGTTAATAAAACAATTGTTACATTCAATTGCTTACAACTGAAGCAAGTCTTTTGACAATTAAATCATAAATGTAATACTAGATGGCAGCACCACAATTTGTGTTTTTTTTTTCGATAAGTTCTAGATTTACTTCTTCCAGCTACATTTCAGTTATAATTTACTACACCAGGGGGAATTTTTAGCTAAATTTTGACGATATTGTTTAACGGTTTTTAATTAATTTAATAGTGCATTTTAATTATGTAATTACTTTCTATTTATATTATTTTATATTATATTAAAAGTTATTTAACATTTATTTCAATATGTATTAACTGCATCCTATGGTATCAATTACTGTGATTTCTTAACTGTTTTATTAACCTTAATCTTTACGATATGGGTGCCATGTGAGCGTGGATTAATCTAAAACATTAATCGGTATGGTGTTTATTATTTCATTTTATATCCTAAAAATATTTAAATAGGTTTTATTGTTTTTTCCAATTCATATTATTTGTTTCTATTCTGTTTTCATTTTTAATCAATTCACTTGATTTTAATGGTTGTTAGGGCACAGGGGAAAATAACTTTTAGCTTTAGCTTATTTTTCCCACAGAAAACAACCATTTTGCTTATATCATTGAATTCTGTGCCCTTGAAAACGTAATTCAATATATAAGCATTTCCATTATTTGTCGGTGTCCACTTTCTTATTTTTCTTCCATAATAATTCTTATGAATAATTTAATCTTTTTTTTTATATATATACTTACAGCTTTAATTCATAATATTACGGTTTTTGATGGTGGTAGGTTATGTTTAATTATTGGTTATATATATATATATATATATATCTGAACTTTGTCACACTGTAACTCTCGAATTTATGAACCGATTTGGATGTAATTCGGTATGTACATAGTACATACCAATGTCTCGACCGAGTTCGTTGGCCAGCTTCATCCGCCATTTTGTTTCAAAATGGCGGCCATTTAAAATTTTTAAAAATTTTTTTAATTTGCAATGGGGTACCAAAAAATTGAAAATGGAAAAATATTTTTTTCTTATGTATTTGACCTTTATACAAAGATTCCGGAGCAGTTTTTGTTTCGTCTATATCTTAAAAAATGGCTGAGTTATAGCATTTTGAATTTCTAGCGTGGCTGACATTTTGAAACGTCCTGAACTTTGTCACGCGATAAAAGGCGTATTTATGAACCGATTTGAATGTCATTTCGTTTGTACATAGTACATACCAATGTCTCGACCGAGTTCGTTGGCCAGCTTCATCCGCTATCTTGTTTAAAAATGGCAGCCATTTAAATTTTTAAGAAAAATTTAAATTTGAAATGTGGTACCAAAAAATTGAAAATTGAAAAAATATTTTTTTATTATGTGTTTGACTTTGATACAAAGATTCGGGAGCAATTTTTGTTTGGTCTATATCTTAAAAAATGGCTGAGTTATAGCATTTTGAATTTCTAGCGTGGCTGACATTTTGAAACGTCCTGATATTTGTTACGTGATAACAGGCGTATTTATGAACCGATTTGGATGTACCTTGGTGGGTACATAGTACATACAAATATCTCGACCGAGTTCATTGGCCAGCTTCATCCGCCATCTTGTTTCAAAATGGCGGCCATTTAAAAAATTTTTAAAAATTTAAAATTTAAAATGTGATACCAAAAATTTGGAAAATGAAAAAGATTTTTTTCGTATGTGTTCGACCTTAATACAAAGATTCCGGAACAGTTTTTGTTTCGTCTATATTTTTAAAAAATGGCTTAGTTATAGCATTTTGAATTTCTATTGTGGCTGACATTTTAAAACGACCTGATTTTTGTCACGCGATAACTGGCGGATTTATGAACCGATTTGGATGTTACTTGGTCAGTACATAGTACATACTAATGTCTCGACCGAGTTCCTTGGCCAGCTTCATTCGCCATCTTGTTTCAAAAGGGTTGCCATTTTAAAAAAAATAATGTAAAATTTAAAATGAGGTATTAAAAAATTGGAAAATGAAAAAGATTTTTTTATGTGTGCCCTTAATACATAGATTCCGGAGCAGATTTTGTTTCTGAAAATTTGTTCTTTTGTTTATATCTTAAAAAATGGTTGTATTATAGCACTTTGAATTTCTAGTATGGCTAACATTTTGAAACGATCTTGTATTTGTCACGCGACAACACACGTATTCGCCTATTTCCATGTAAGAAGGCGTGTGGATAGTATACATCAATATCTCGACCAAGTACGCTGGCCAGCTTCATCCACCATTTTGTTTCAAAATGGCGGCCATTAAATTAAAAAAGATTATATTTAAAGTGAGGTGCAAAAAAATTAGAATTTGAAAAAGGTTTCTTTCTTAAGTACTTGACCTTGATATAAGAATTCAAGAGCATTTTTTGTTTGTCTTTATCTTAAAAAATGGCTCAGATATAGCAGTTTCAATTTCTAATGTGGGTGACATTTTGAAAAATCTGATTTTTTACCTGCTACAGCACTCGTATATATCAACCGATTCCGATGTGAGTGAGCATGTGCACAGCAATTACTAAGGTCTCGACCAAATTCACTGGTTAGCCCCATCCACCATGTTGTCTTAAAATGGCAGGCACTTTAAGAAATCGCCGAATTTGGCAGCCAAATATAAGTTACTTTAAATAAAAGCAGCTTGGATAAAGATGACTATTTTCGCGAAATTCTCATTCATAATGATTTAGTTTTGATAAAAATTAGTATTGAATCTCCTATATTCGGTTTCCACTAAATTGAGCTTCGTGTGTTTGAATAATATAAATTGGCTTTTTAAAAAATAAGGAATTTGAAAGCTACCTCTTCCTCCCGGCACTGGCCGGAAGGACTTTTTTCTTTTCTTTCTTTCTTTCTTTCATTCTTTTGTTGTTCCTTCTTGAACAAATCCATCTCACTTAGCACACAGACAGGACCGACCACGTATGAATATACAAATCACTCATAACAACAATCCAATTTCACCCTTTCGCATTATACAGGAGACACAAGATATAGTTCCTTCCCTGGAATAAAAATGCAATATTATTCCTCTGATTTCCTGAGTATATTGCGAATTGTTTTCCTATTAATGAGCATCTTTTATGCCACCATGAATGAAATAAACCGTTATAACACAAAGTACAAAATTATCGTTTCGTTTGGGTTTGACAACGTGCTATGTTTCAAAATTGAGAAAGGATAAGGTTAATTTTTGATATGAGTACATCAACTTACTCATTTTTGAGTACTTCATTTTTTTCAGTGCTATTTCTTAATACATGTGTTATTAATTAACGTTAAATTAAATATTAATATGTATAATAGGAAAGCCTTTAGAATTAAAAAAAAAAAAAGAAAACTTTCCAATTAAGTAACAATGAAAAATATTAAATATAAATATTGGTTTAGTTTTGTGGTTTTTTTATTTATTAGATCCAAATAATCCCCTTTTCTGTTAAATGTTTTAAGGAATAAAATTATCATTTCAAATTTTGATATAAAAATATATATGCAGCAGATGAATAATAAGAGGGAAAATGGGTAAAGAGCCCTATCCCGCAATAATGCCCGCCAAAATAATGTAACATAATACGTCAGTTACAACGTCTAGTCTCTTCCAAATGAACATGCTTCGATAAGCTTTTGTGTCTGAGCAGTTTCATACTTGTCGGAAATTCCTGTATGAATCACACCAACCGAATATGCTTGAACAGGTCTGAAGCCGCATGATAAAGCAAATGTTCACTTGTCTTAGTCAAACTCTTGGTTAAAAAAAATTCTCTCCAAGTTTGGAAAAGAATATTTTATCAAAAGATTTAGTTCGACAGCAATGTCAGACACAAAATATTCGAAACTTAATTCTAGCTAAGGTAAATGCACCTATAAGGGGGCCACGTACCAGTTGTGGGCCACTAATTTTTAAAGTTTAAAACAGGCCCAAAATGCATTTCTTGATAACGACTGAAAGAAATTTGATTGACTAACATCCTTAAATGTTAATTTTCCATAAACTGTTTGGAATAATTGTTTTTTCTGCTGCTGGTAGATTTGTTTATTTTCTAGAGTCTTCAAAAATAGATTTTTTGGCAAATTCTTAGAATTCATTAAGGGTGTATTCGAAAAAATATTTTTCCACCCTCAACAGCTCGAAATTTTCTGAGATATTTTCAGACTCATTTTTAAAAGTAAAAACATGAAACTTGCTGAGGTGATTGTTGAAGAGGTGTATAAGAGGCCGTGTGATTTCATTTTTCGCTCATTTAATTAGAATTTGATTTTTAAATAATTATTTTCTCAGTATGACCATTTTTTTCATTCCAAGATCTCTCACTTCGGAAAATCCTATTCAAAACGTCAACTTTGCCAGCCTTTTTTGCAATTTTTTCTGCATTTATCAAAAAATCGACAAGCACGGCACTTTATATAGTTTCTAAATAAGAGAATTTGCCAGTCTGATGCGTTTGAGAGCAAAAATGAATTTAAATATAAATAAAAAAATAAGCAGTTTGGATTGGAATACACCCTTAAGAGATAAGTCTTTATTTAAAACATTGTTTCTTTAATATTATGTTTTATTTTAAGTTAAACTACTGTTGATATATATTATAATTCTATTACATTATAAATAATTTGGTGGTTAACCCGAAGACGTAAAGATTCATGCATAAGAAATTTACTAGGCACATCAGAGCCTGATTATCACAGGGGCACACGGGGTACGTGCCCCGGGCCTACATTTTCAGAGGCCCCCAAACTGCATTTTTTTGCACTCTGTGAAAATACAAATTAATATAAATTTCTATTTGTAGCTCACAGGAAAAAATGTATTTTTCCAATTCATGTAAACTGAACTATCTCAGTTTTTTCACTAATGATAACGAATTATAAAGTAAACATCGAAATTCGGAGAAGAACGGATATTACATTTAACATGTTTCATTCAATTTTATAGGTTTAGAGTTTTACTCATTCTAAAGATAATGTAGTCCAGAAAATTTTACCGTCCCATATTATTTTAATGCATTTTTACAAGTGTCTATAATATTGTTTTTCCGTAAATCCATGGTTCAAATTGTAAAATGCTGGTAAAGGTGTTTGTCAAGATTATAATGCATACAGTTTTTTGAGAAAGAGTGCCCCAACGTGGCATCTGTGCTCCGGGCCCAACATAGAGTTAATCGGGCTCTGCCACTACTGGAGCATACACGAAGGTAACATTTTTTATTTTTCATTTTTTTCCGAAGAATATATTTTGGAACTTTGAATGTTTATTCTGATACAGGAAGCTTAGCACTAGGCTAATATTATATATATATCTTTTGGAATTCTCTAACACTTTAGTAATAATTAGATAAATGTCCTTAAGTGGCCCACTACAAGTGCGTTCACCTTATAATAATAATTAATTAAATTCTAATAATCAACTAATTCTAATAATAATTGCTTAAATTCTAATAACAATAAAAACACATGTGTATATATTATGTATGTATAATTAATTTTACTACTTTCTTTACGACGTGAAATTTTTATATCTAATTACTTACTTGTCTGGGAAATGAAGCAATGATTCACATTCTGATTATAAGAAGAAGAATTCATTGACTTTTTGAAGAAACTGACTGAAATGTTAACAGCTGGATTGTTTCTTATATAAGTCAATCCAACAAGCACTTAAACAAATATTTTATAGGCTAAGTACAATCAAAGCATTCAGAAGGAATTTTAGTAGATTTGGTTCGTAAAACAGAGCCATGATCATAAAAAATGACCAGATGTTGATGATATAACATACATTAATACAGATCAGGAAGTAAGAATTCTCTCTGAATCAATAAAAAAAAAAAAAAAAAAAAAAAAAAAAAAGGATGAAAAATCATGCATCCAGCATAGATCATGAAAACCTTCCCAACACATTCAGAATACTATAACAAAACTTTACAATTTATTGTGAAAGATAATCTAAATAAACAATTTAGAAATTGCATAACGTATTTGAAAACTCAATTTTTGGAATTACCACGAATAGTACGAAAAATATCCGAATTTTTTTTATTCCCTGTATAGGATCTATATATTCACATGTATATCATCGTATGCTAAAAGTTAGTTCAATTAAACGCATAGCACAGTTGAAATTTCCCATTCAGTAATTTCCGTCAATAAACGTAAATGCACCTGAGACCTTTTGCATAGCCCTGTATAGGATCTATAGAATTATACTCACCAAGTAATAGGCAAAAACGTTGTTAAATTTTAAAACGCCTATTACAAATGAAAACGCATTTCCAGCTACTATTCTTTATATGCAGTACTGTACCCAAATACTTTAGTGTGTCCCTGTAAATGGACGATAGTTTATATGTACACTAGATTCTACAGTAAGCGTTTTGTAGTACACCTCATTGATATATACAAATTTTAATATATTTAATACAGTGTAATATCATTAAAATACACCGCAAACGATTTTTCCCCATAGGTCGTAATGTAACGGAATTCTTTTGAGTGCCCCTGTAAAGTGTAAGTGAACCGTTAATGCTACACACTTCATTTTAAACACCGAACATGCCACCGTAAACACCAATAACATACACCAATTCCATGGAAATCTGTCCATATTTACCCGAGTTAGAAATCGGACGGAGAGACAGACAAACCCAATTCATAATCACTTTTCAACTATGTTGGAAAGTGTTAAAAAGGATTTCAAAATGATTGAATCACAAGCTTTGTCTTTGGCATGTCATTTAAAAATTATTTAATAGAATAACTATTTAATTTTAGTGCTGCAAACTGTTCGCTTATCAATGTTTTCCTGCATTTTGATAAATATTTGTGCTTGTAATAATAAAAATGGTCGACATAACTATTTTTGAAATAAATAAAGACACAATCTTGCTTAATGGTGCACAAAACACGAACTTTAATAAGCTAAAAGTTAAATTCTACGTTTCGAGCTGTTTTTAGAGCCGTCTTCTGGAAAAATATGATGGTTAAATGGCTAAAAAGCTCAGAGATGAAAGTTTCCTGTGCGAGAGATAATTTGTCCAACACTGACTAAGGATATGAAAACAAAATGTAGTGTTGCCATTCAGTGGAAACCAGAGCTTTTTAGCCATTTAACCATCATATTTTTCCTGAAGACGGCTGTAGAAACAGCTCGAAGCGTAGAATTTAACTTTTAGCTTATTAAAAATCCTGTTTTGTATACCATTAAGCAAGATTGTGTCTTTATTTATTATATTTTATGGTGCAATGGTCCAGTATGTGTTATTTTTGAATAGTTCTCAATGCTCCACCTTTACGTAATGATTAGTACTAAAGATAGAAAAGAACAGGTTTTTAAGAGCGAAACCGAAACTGAATTTCGGTAATCTTCCGGTTTTCGGCCGAAAATGAAAATGTCCCAATTTTTTAAAGTAATTAATACATAATTATTAATTAATTATACGTGTTTATTAAATATACATTATTATTATTAATTAATTATACGTTTTTATTAAATATACATTATTATTATTAATTAATTATACGTGTTTATTAAATATATATTATTATTAATTAATTATACGTGTGGCCATTTTGGTTCTCTGTGCCTTCTGACCAAAACTTTTTAGTTTCATATAAGATAAAATGTAATTACTTCATCAACGACACATAATGATTTTCTATACGAATTTCATCTAATTAAAAAAACTGTTTTAGGTATACATACTTCGATATATCTTTTATAACGATTTTTGTAAATGATCCTCCGTTATACTGGAACTTTCTCAAACACTTCTGTGGTTTCAAACTAAAATTTTTCTATTGCTGTTAAGTGTGTAGGTTTTAATGAACACGTAAAAAGCGCCTTCAAAGTTTAGTCATATGCGCATTGCTTGCTTCATAATTTGCACTCAAGTTTTGAGTCAGTCATGGCTGATATTTATAAACAGTGAAGTTCATAGCAATAAATAAAGAGTGTCTCTGTAAAAAGAAACGAGATTTTTGAATACAGACAATTTTGGTCTGGCCTAATTTTCGGTCGATCTCTGATTAGTACATTAAGAGCTAAGAATCGTGATTAGTTGAAAGTAAGAGTTACGGTACTACATACAGTGAGAGAAAGAATGATACGTATATTTTATTCATTTCTTTTCGTTAAAAAGTAAAAACAATATCTCATTTTTTCGAAAAATCTTAATAAATGGACTTATTAATCTTACTGAAGCTTTTCTTAATCTTAAGAATAAGAGGAACTAAACAAAGACTGGAGGGAGAAATAATATAATATAGTATTTGCTAGATAATAGAAAATATTATTTTCTGAAACACTTAAGAAAAAAACCATGAAAAAATATTTGTTCAATGGTATTACGCTTTGATGATTACGCAAACTCCAGTCAACCACTCGTAAAGACTTCGAATAACCACTGTTTTGTTGATAGACTGCCACCACCGATATATGCGTGATACCAGACACAATGTGAGAAGGATAATAATTAAATACTAACTTATTCAGTTAATATTAAAGAATGATTTATTTACAGATTATTCATAAAAAAAACATTATTTACAACTATAGGCTCAGATATAGCAGATCCTGCCAAAAACTAAGTTATACGCTGAAATAATGTCTACGTACTGGGTAGTATTATTAAACTACGCGCTGTTCCCTTCTCACTTTATCGAACTCAGCAAGGCTTATCGGAGAACCAGTCAGGTATCTCCCTTCGTATACACGTTTCTCCCCGCAGGAGTCAATCTTTTCCCAGGAACACTTTCACTGGCAAATTCACGGTCCACGGCTCAAATCTCCAGCCTCTACCCCCAAGGCTACCAAACACTATCTTTCAGCTTCTACCTCCGGAGAAAAACGCGTAGGGTCGTCCCCTGTAAATCAAGGCATCTCCTTATATCTCGCTGAACTTCGTTTCCTTGCACGGTCATTCACTAGGAATTCCGAAGGACTTCCCCTTGTTCACTTTATCTATTTTCTTTGTTGCTTACGTTGCTTATGTTTAAGTTGCTTATAGCACTCGTTAGTTATATCACTATGGGGGAAAGTTCTATAATCAGGTGAACCCGATTATGAAAAATTAGCCTTTTTAAAAAGTTCTGCTGAATGGAATCTGATGGGACTTGCACTGTTAGTTACATAAATTTACAGGGATGGCTTTAGTATATTGCATATCTTTCTATCGTTCTTTACCAAATCCTACTGTAAAGTATCAACTAAAAGAGTTGGTCCTCAACAGTCCAAATTTTGTCTGGCATATTAGAAATTATCATACCGCAATGTAGAGGTCTGCACGGTCCCGGGCCGGCGGAATGGAGGAGAATTTTCAAACGGGCTGGGCCGGACCGGCAGAATTAGGACAATTTTTTCAACGGTCGGGCCGGGCCGGAAAAAAAATTGAACGGGCCTGCAGGGCCGGGCCGGGCTGATAAAAAAATTTAATCGGACCTATCGGCCCGATATAAGAATTTGAGAGAAGCAGATAAAATACGAGGCCATATTCAATGAATTTTCGAGAAGTATAAATGTCGTTACGAGCCGATGCGAGTTTAACAACATCAATACAGAAATGTAACATGTCCATCGTAGAGATCGGCATCGTACAGTTACATGATGCCTGATCCCGGGTTTAATTTTTTCGGCAGACTTGTGCCGGGACGAAACTAGTCTTAATAGTTCTCAGGATGTGTAGGACAAGCATTATGTTTTGTAAAAGTATTAATAGTGATAATGAACTTCTGTTAACAGTATCTTTGGAAATATACCTTAAGGTGGTTCTCATATTCACTGCTCAACAATGCGAAGCTTTCAGACACATTTTCTGACTCATTTTTAACTATAAAGGCATAAAATTGACAGGCCTGAGTATTGAAGGCATTTGGAATCGAATAGCGTTTCCATTTTTGATAAATTACGTACAGAGATAACAGAGACTCTTGTCACGTGACTGTACGTTTTTCTCCTTTCCTGTGCTATCGCTTCCGGAAATTCGATTCAAAACACTAACTTTGGCAGTATTTTCTGAAAGATATATTACTTTTATCTAAGAAAAAAACGGCATTTACATGGTTTCTGAATAAGAATACCTGCCAATCTCATGCGTTTCCTTTAAATCTTTCTTAAAATAAATAAATAAATAAATCTTAAATTTATGTTATATTCACCACATTAGCACATTTAAAGTCTAAAAATTCTCATTTAACAGAAGGGATTTAGTACAATTTTTCATTTAAATCTTGCTTAAAATAAAATAAATAAAAAAATCTTTTAAATTTGTGTTATATTGAAAATGGATAAAATACGTTCACCACATTAGTACATTAAAAGTCTAAAATTTCTCATTCAACATAATGGATTTAATTCAATTTTTAATTTAAATCTTTCTTAAAATAAGATATAGTAAAATGAAATAAAATAAAATAAATCTTTAAATTTATGTATGTTGAAAATGTATAAAATACGTCCACCACATTAGTACATTAATAATCTAAAATTTTTTTATTTGACATAATGGATTTAAATTAGTACGCTGTAAAAAAAAAAAAAAATCGAATTCTACAGATGTAAAGTTGCAGAAATCTGTATGCTTAAAAAAAATTTATTTGTACACTGTACTAAAAAAGATGTAATTCTAGAAAAGTAGTTTTTGTAAAGCTACAAAAATCTGTAGCTTTACAAAAGAATCTACTAAAATTACAGTTATCTTACTAAAATTTTATCTGTAACCCGAGTTGCAGTTACATAAAAAAGTTCTAGGCATCCTAGTTTCCTAAAAATTTTTTAGTAACCTTACAGATTTTTTTATTTACAGTGCAAACGTGTATGTGTTACATGAATTTTTATTGTTGCCGTTACATAAAATGTTCTCCCCAGTTTCCTGGAAAATTCTTAGTAACTTTACTGATTTTTTTTTTTTTTACAGTGTACAATTTTTCATTTAAATCTTTCTTATTTTAAAATGCGATTATAACAGTTGGGTGCTGTATTATTGGACTCTTCCTCTCTCTTCTTTTTTTTTTTTTTCTTAATAAAATTCAGCATTTCCATCCTATCATTCATGCATTTGGAATTATAGAAAGAGCATAACGGGTAAAGTGCTTATTTTTACTTTTTTAATTGCTCAATAAAAGATTCTAAATATTTCCATTTATTTATTGTATTTACACTGGTTGCACCCCCTTTCCTCTTTACAATAAAAGGCTGTAATATCAACTTCTTGAAATTTCTTAAACCACAGAATTATATTTTCTAAGTACCATTCTCTAAATTTGATCTCTTTAAAATGGAAGATGTAATATGTGTGTGCAAGATTTAAAAAAAAAAAAAAAAAAAAAAAAAGTAAATTTAAGATGCAATATTTGCATAATAACCAGAAATTAGGTTATCCATCATGGAACGTATAAGGACAAAGAAACTTCAATAATTACAACTCCGAAACGAAACACCACGTAAAATTCCCTTTTTAAAAACTTAATATTTAGTTTTTGGAATAGTTCTCAGTAACCCATCTTTACGTAATTATTAGTACATAAAAAACGGTTAAGAAATGTGGATACTTGAAAGTCCGCGGTCACAAACGTACCCCAAAGAAGGTCGGTTAAGGGGTACCAAAAGCAGCTGCGTGATTGGACGAAAGAAATTGTGGGCTGAACAGGTGGGGAGATATATTGACGGATGCAAGCGGGATTCGGAAGATCGAAAGAGAAATCTGAAAACGTGCGCTGAAAGCTGATCATCCCGCTCACGTGGTAAGATGATTTTTTTAAATAATTTATTCTTTAACTAGTCTTCATTTGTCCGTCTATTAAATAGGCCGGTATATTTCATTTGCCGTAGCCTTTATTTATTGAGCATTTAATGAATGCTATTGTTAAATATGATGCAATATTAAGGTCTGTGTTGTCATGGGACAAAATATACTGAATTATATTTTAATGTTTTGTTTTTTTCGGTTGCATTTATATTAAGTCATATTTAAGTTATATTTATTTATTTAAAGGGATTAAAGCCTCTTTTTTTTATTTTTTTTTTAAAGTAACTGTTAATTGTTTTCTCTAATTGTTCTCTTTTTTTCTATGTACTACTACTACTACTACTAAAAAAAAAAAAAAAAAAAAAAAAAAAAAAAAAAAGAACCTCTTATCTTTATCAAATACCAATTTTATTTAGTATAGGGTACACTCTTATATTATAGTATTATAGTCTTATAATATATACTTTTTGGGATTCCAGGATTTTCCGCTTTCCTGCAATTTACAAAAGAAAATATAGTTTCCTATATATGCATATTTTAACACTTAGGGCTTTCTGGGATGTTAGGATTTTCCGCTTTCCTGCAACATACAAAGAAAATATAGTTTCTTATATGTGTATATTTTAACAGTTAGAGTTTTCTGGGATGCTAGGATTTTCCGCTTTTCTTACAACTTACAAAGAAAGTATAGTTTCCCGTATGAGTATATTTTAACAGTTAGTGTTTTCTCGGATGCAAGGATTTTCCGCTTTCCTGGAACTTTTAAAGGAAGTATAGTTTCTTATATATGTATATTTTAACAGGTAGTGTTTTCCCACTATGTTTCTTTAATCCTACAGAAAGTAAAAATGAGGTTATACAGTATCGAATGAAGTAGAAAAACAATTCCAGTCACTAAAGTTGTAGATAAAATGCTAGTGTTAAATAAGAAGCAATATCAGTTTTTTGTTTTGGCATGTGATAAAATATAAATAATTAAACTTTATTTTAAAAGTGTTAATTTTCTTAAATTAAATTGCGTTCATTTCCAGAAATTAAAGTATCCCTTTTCACTATTTTTTAATTCGAATTATTTTTTTATTTGACGTAATCTTGCAAAAGATTAAAAAAACTCTCTCCCTACAAATGATAATTTTATTTAGCGTGGGATTTTCTTGATTTTCATTTCTCCATAATTTGTGAAAAAAAGCAAATTTATATTAAACTTACCTGATATTTTAATATACACTATTATAGTTATATTTCTTTTGCTTGCTGTAATGTAAAAATGATGTTATATTGAGGCTATTCTTTAAGAAGTCCTCATTTGTCTCCCTGTTAAACAATCCGGTGATTTCTTGGCAAAGCTTTTACTAAGTGAGCGTAAAATGCTACCGTTAAGTATGATGCAATAACACGTCTTTGTTTTGTAGTGTGATAAAATATATTGAATTATATTTTTAAAGATTTCATTTTTTGTCAGACATTCACATTTTGGTATATTTATTTTCAGGAATTAAACACCTTTTTATTTTATTTTTATTTATTTATTTTTTTATCTTTTATTTATTTATTTATTCTGTATATTCTTGTAAAAAAAAAAAAAAAAAAAAAAAAAAAAAAAAACTCTTCAACAAATGCTAATTTTATTTAATTTAGAGTTCTTATTTTATTTTTTAAAAGTATATTTTTAAAGTTTAAAAAAATTTTAATGTTAATTATATTTATTTTCAGGGATTAAATCATCTTTCTTACCCTTTTTGAATTTTAAATTTCGTTTTCATGTAATCTATAATAATAATAATAATAATAATAATAATAATAATAATAATAATAAAATCCTCTCTCACAAATGTAAATTTTATTTAGAATAGAACTCTCAGTTTATATAAGGGTAAGATTTGATAATATGTTTATAAGGGGATGATTTTCCCATGATTTTCTGTTTTCCTTTAATTTGCGAAAAAAATATAGTAAAAATTTTCCTGCACGTGTATATTTAATTAGGTAATGTATCCCGCTATTTAATTTATATTTCTTTGATTCTACTGAAATGCAAATATGAGTTTATGCAGAATCTGGTAAGAAAAGTAATTCCATTACGAAATTTGCAAATTTTGCTAAGGATGGTTTAATTTTTGCTAAATCAATATCATATGCTATTGTTAAATATGGTGCGATATAAAAATTGGATCATATGATAATTTTTCAATATATTTCAAATTTCCTACTGAAAAAAAAAATTATTATTTTTCTAACTTTTAATATATTATTATTATTATTATTATTATTAATAAAGAGTGTTTTTTGATTATTTAATTAAAATTATGCTTTTCAAATTTTAATTTATCTCAGCTATACATATATATATATATATTTAGGTATTACCTTTTAATTATTATTGCCAAATTTAAAATATATTTATTTTTCAAATTAGCTTGTTAAAAATAAAATAAAATAAAATTATATTGTACTCTTACATACATTTTCAGCTCATTTCTTTTACTTAAAGGATATTTAAAATGTTATAAATTATGTAAAATTATCCTTTTAAAATAATCTTTATTTAAATATTATATATAAACTTTGTACAATTAAACCATTCAAACATATGACATTGACTCAAAATTATGTATTCGCGATTTATAAACAAAAGTAACAAAATACCAGTTAAACATTTTTCAGATATTTAAACAGTTGTATTAAAACTTATTGAATTTTTAATGCTTTTCCATTTAAAAGTATTTTGCCAAAAAAGAAAATTATTAAGACTATTATTATTTCTTTAATTCTTTTAGTGTATTTAATTAGGGCAGAATGTATATATTGTAAATTGTACATTATAATGCTTTTAAAATATTTTTTTTAATGAATTGTATCGGAATCTTTTAATTGTGGAAACATTTTCCTGAAGTTTTCAAATTTTAGATATTTTTTATTTCAACTTATTCTGTTATAAAGAAAAATAACTAAAAGAGTATATTTACCTTTTAAATGTATATATATTTCTTGTTTATTTTTCGGACTTAAAATGTACTTAGAGATACCATCTATATGAAAAAAATGCTTTTAAAAATGTGGTCTTTCTAATCTAAATTAAAATTTTCTTTTTAAAACGATTTTATTATTACTGTTGAATTTTCGATGTTTTTTATTTTAAATTATCTTTTTAAAAAGAAAATTAACCAAGAATATTATTATGTTTATTTATTTATTTTAGGTTTTTTTTTTTTTTTTTTTTTTTTTTTTTTTTTTTTTTTAGTTTATTTCTTTGAGAATGTGTTTATGTGCGTAAATGTACAATATTATGCTTTTGAAATAATAATAATTTTCCTTTAAAAAAATTATATTTATTTTGCGATATTAAAATATCATCATTAGCACTATACAATTTTCAGTGTTTTTATTTAGCTAAAGTAACCCGGCGTTGCCCGGAATTTTAAGAATGTTTGTTTTGAAAAACCAATTTCAAAATTTAACATACAACATAAAAAAAAGAAAAAAAAAAAAAAAAAAGAAAAGAAACAGTCGAAGCGTTGTACACATGATTCAGATGAAAACTCAATATAAAAAAATATAAATTTATATAACAGACGCAAAATAATATAGCTATAAATGAACTTATTTCCATTCATCACTGGAGCAATAATGTTATACGCCAATATTACCATAATAGAGTTTTTATCATGCTTCAATACGTTTTTCCACACTTATATGTTGTTATATATTCACCACGTCCTTTATATTTCCAATATGACGTAATATTCCATTTTTTTTATTCGTCAAATTAATTAAATACAGTACCGGACCTCAAATCCGGACTGGTCGGGACCGCGGTCGTTCCGGATTTCGGAATTTTCCGGATTTTAGGTCCTCAACCAAGACCATAAATAAACAGATACAGTACATGCCCTTGGCAAAATTTTACATGCCACGAAGCAATCTATACCGCGAATTGCCATGTTAGGCTTAGTGTAAATAAAGCCAAAAATACAAATTACAAAAAGTAATTCAAAATAAAAATAAGTTAAAAAAAAAATACTATTACTACATATTCTTAGAAATATTAAAGCATTTTTTAGAAAATGAAAATGCGTTGTTGCTCGCGAGTTAGGCCTAGGAATCTATATCGCGGATTGCCATATGAGGTATAAGTAAACAAATATTAACATAAATTAAAAAAAAAATAATTTAAAATAAGGATAAGAATTTTTTTAATCCTGCACATCACATTATCAGAGTTGTATAATATAGACGCACGCGCATACGCTGTGCGCGGAAAATTTTCCGCAAAGTTCGGAACTTTGCGGAAAATTTCTTAGGGAAAAAAAAAGTAAATTTTGTTCTTTAATACCGAAAAATTAAAAATGTTCCCCAATTTTATGTACGATTTATTTATTGTTTGACAGGGGTGATTCTGTTCCGAATTTTCCGAAAATTAAAACAAATCGGCCGTCAGTCCAAAAATTCAGATATAAAAAATATCACTGAAATATATTGCGGATTTCAACAAATGGCCGCCGAAAATAAACAAATTTCGTCAATCGTTCGCAGAAAAAATACCCACTTTTGTCAAAACATCGCGAAAAAAACGCAAATTTCATTAAAGGACCGCGGAAAAAAACGCGAATTTCTTTAAAGAATCGTGGGAAAAAAATATTCTTTTATCAAAGAATCGCAGAAAAAATGCAAATTACGTCAAAGAAGCGCAGGATAAAAAACGAATTTCGTAAAAGCATAGCGGAAAAAGCGCGAATTTTGTCAAAGGTTCGTGAAAAAAAGCGCAAATTTCGTAAAAGAATCGCGGAAAAAAACTAATTTCGTTAAAGGATCGCGAAAGAAACACAAATTTCGTAAAAGGGTCGCGGAAACAGCGCGCGTTTCGTCAAAGAATCGCGAAGAAACACGAATTTCCTCAAAAGGCCACAGAAAAAACGCGAATATCGTCAAAGGATCGCGAAAAAACAAATTTCATCCAAAAATACGTAAAAAAAACAAATTTCGCAAAAGCATAGCGGAAAAAGCACGAATTTTGTCAAAAGTTCGCGAAAAGATGCAAATTTCGTCAAAGAACCGCGGAAAAAATTAATTTCGTTAAAGGATCGCGAAAAAACGCGAATTTCGTCAAAAGATCACGAAAAAAGCGTGAATTTCGTCAAAAGATCGCGAAAAACCGTGAATTTCGTCAAAAGATTGCGAAAAATCCAAATTTCGTCAAAGGATATGAGAAAAAAAGCGGAAATTTCGTCAAAGAATCGCGAAAAAACCGCAAATGTCGCAGAAAATCGGAAAATTCGCTAAATGATCGTGGAAAAAATGAGAATTTCGTCAAAGTACCGCAATAAAAAATCATCTGTCTCTTTAATGATGATACCCATGAATGGACCTCTCCTTACAAAATGTGATTCAATTGTTTCAGAAGCAATGTCCATTATTGCATTTTGTGAGAAGAGGTCAAAATATTAAGGATTGGGCTGTTTCTAAATGCATTGACAAAATAACTGATAAGAATTCACCCCTTCTTATCATGGATTTTTAGCTTTATAATTTTTTAGCCAACATAATTATTCTATAATTAATATTAATGCATTTTAAATTTAATTAAATTATTTATTATATTTAATTATAATATTTTCGTAATTATTTTGAAACTACTGTTTAAAATTCATACTGTCAAAGTAGCATAACACGTTATTTTATTAAACATTAAATTAATTTGCAGAAAATTTTTGACCCAATATTTATGTGCGCAGAAAGTTTTTGGTTTTATACAAGTCTGCACATTATTAGGAACATAAAAACATTTTTTAGAAAATGAAAATACATCGTTGTTTGC
Organism: Maratus speciosus; assembly: GCA_963932465.1. Taxonomy (NCBI): domain Eukaryota; kingdom Metazoa; phylum Arthropoda; class Arachnida; order Araneae; family Salticidae; genus Maratus; species Maratus speciosus. The sequence continues at coordinate 514,613,514 of OZ010795.1, forward strand.
GAGAACCGAATTAGGCTAATTGACGAATTTCTTTCAAATTTTCAGCAAGTTACAATAATAGTGAATTAGCTTGTGTAACAAATTTTTATTAAATTATGATAAGTTATTAGAAAGCTAGGGTACCTCTAAAAAAAAGGCCACTAGATGAAAAGAAAGTAAAGAAAAACGACATATCTATCCGCTGTTTGTTTTGCTTATTCAACATGTTTATTTAACTGCGTGAAGTGGAAAGTCAACGTTATCAGAATGTGATCATTCGACGGACAGCTTGTTTTGTTATGGAGAAAGGAACTTTGCATAATTTTTTTTTCTCTTTGAGTTAAAGAAAAGAATTTTTTGGTACGGTGCTTACAAACAGAATTTTTTCGAAAAATGAAATTTGTTGAACATATTAAAAGTGAGGGTAGGGCGTTGTAAAATATTTTTACATATAAGTATTATAAATATATTCTACGAACCTTTTTAAAAATAATTCTTTCTTGTGGTTATTTATTTATTCTTTTTACATTTTCTATATAAATGAAGAAAAGGTTTTCTTTTTAAAATAAATTTAAAATGTGTGCACACACTAACTACGATAATTCTGTTTGAAAATTTGGATTAAAACTAATGAATGAAAAACATTACAATAAAATAAAATTGCTGAGTCTAGTTTGGCTCGCACTGTGTTACGCGCGCACGTAGCGCCATCTATGGACGTTTTTACGAAATATTTATTCGAGATCATCGCGGAATTTCAGTTTTCTTTTTTCCATTCCGGATTTTGGGTCGTCCGGATTTTAGGATTCCGGATTTGAGGTCCGGTACTGTAATTATAATTTTTCACATGGAAATCGTAAAACAGAAAAATTATGACGTAACATTCACTTTTGTTTTTAATTCGTCAAACTATTTATTTTATTTTCATTTTTTCACGTGGAAATCTAGCAGTAGAAAAGTTATGATATAATATTCCTCTTTTTAAAAAAAATTAGTCAAATTATTTATTTCGTTTTTTCACGTGGAAATCTTGCAATAGAAAAGTAATTGTTGTGATAAGAATTTTAATCTGGATTTTTAATTGTTGGCAACAGCTATAAATGAAAATGTTTAAATTTGATTGGAAATTGCTGTTAAATTTGTGGTTTTTTATTAATTAAAAATTAACTATAAGTTATTCCGATTCCGGATTGCTTTAGTCGCCTCGGCTTTGTTTTAATACACACTTACGCAACATTTCACAATTCTGGCTTCCAAACTGTGGATTTGTATAGCATTACAGACAGGCAGACAAATTTTCATTTTATATATTAGATTGTTATGAGGTAATCTTTTTTTTTTTTTTTGGGGGGGGGGGGGGATAAGAAAAGAAAAAAAAATTGCATACATTTTATTATGTTCATTTCTTTCATTTGGAATAAAAAATTATTTAAAGATTTACAATTTCTTCAGTTTCCTTTTATTTATTTCTTTATTTATATTTACTCGAGAGAAAGAAATTTTCAACGATATTAATTTAAAAAGAATTATTGTTAAAAATTCTCACATCATGTACCTATCACCTACATGAATGACAGCAATATGAAAATTTATGTTTCACTCAAATTGTAAATGTTTTATGAGATTTTGTAGAATATTGAAAAATGTTTTAAAAATCCTAATTAAAATTTAAAAAATTTAAATTGGTTTGTTATAAAAAATATAAATAATTTATTTTCGTATCTGTTGAATGAATAATTAATATCAATTTAGTAAGATGTATTCGTTTTTTGTAATTAATTTTAATTTTAAATTTCTGGATTCAAGCAAATCCCATTTCTTGAATAACTTTATTTTATAGTCGTTTGAAGTGAAGAGCTGAAAGAAACGCCTCTTGGGATTTTCCATTCATTTTTCAGCTTGTGTAGTATAATTGTATAGACATTCATTGTATATTTGGATAGTATTCTTGTTGTCCCAATTTGATCATAAATGGAACTTTAACCTTACTCTTATAGATTTAATTAAGTAAATGTATAAAATATTTCCCACATAGAAAGTGCTTTATAGCATTGAATTAACATAACTTAAAAAAAAAAAAAAAATCTCGATTTATAGAAATTACATTTACTAGAGGGTGAAAAATAACTTGAGAAAAATTTAGCTATAAAGGAAGCCTCATTTGCTCCCCCCCACCCTCAGAGGTCTATATGCATTTCTTTATTTTTCTTTTCTTTTTAATTTTTTTAAAAATCCACATATACACTTTTTTCCCCCTTCACCCACCCTCTTTTTTTTTATTCTTCTTCCATGGACCGATGATATTATCTAAAGTTCTTGGAATGATAAATTAACAAGTTTTTATGTTTACATTTTTGGGATTTTCTTCTTTTGTGTTCTCAGCTTTGTTCAAAATAGCTACGTTTCCTTTTAATAAAATTTATGGCATATAAAATTTAAGTAAAAGAAAAAATCTAATAATAAAAAAAATAGTTACATTTTCTTTTAATAAAATTTATGGCATATAAAATTTAAGTAAAACAAAAAATCTAATAATAAAAAAAAAATAATAAAAATTGTAAAAATAAAGTAATAATTGTTTTGTGGAAATAAAAAAATTCAAATTAATCAAGTAATGAGATTTCAAAATTTTAAGCATAAAATTTTAACATGAATTTTTTTACAAGTTTCGCAATTTTTTACTAAAAAATTAATGTAGTAAAATTATTGACAAGAAAAGATTTTAATTTCATTTAGATAAATTAAAAAAAAAAATAAACTAAGGCTACTGTCTACTTTACTAAGCATCATAAACACTGCTATAAAAGCTAATAAGAAAAAGTATTTAAAACGCCTCTGATCTATTTTCCTAGACTTTGCATAATTTTTTTTATATTTCATAACTGGTAAAAAAAGTTCCTCAAACTAAATATAAAGTTAATATTTATCCACATTAATATATTCATAAGAAAACAATAGTAATAATAATAAGGTCTGTGCATTTGGAAAAGAAACTCGGAAAATGCAAAAACAGTAAAATAAATAAATAAAAACACTCTTGAAAAGTTCATGAAAAATTCCACGAATGTCAAAGCTATTCGTCAAATTCCATTAGATACCACTTCAAGGTGACGACATTCGTATTACGACATTCGTAATTTTTTTTTTTGCTGCTGTTGTTTATTATATATATATATATATATATATAAAGATATTTTCTCCAAAAGGCTAAATTCTTCAGATTTATCTAAAGCATATTTGCTGGTTTATACAGATATTTACTGATTTCATACGACAATTTATTTAAATATAAATTATGAGTTGTTGATTCTTCGTTGCAAATGCTATTTTTAAATGTATCAAACAGATGACATCCTAAATTATTCAAATTTCACATTAAAATTAATGGAAAGCGATGACACTAAATTTTTTTTCAGAAAGTTGAGATAGAAAACAGCATTGAACAACAATGACAGATACTTTGAGACAGATTATCTTCCGAAATACCAAAATTTATCTATGATGAAAAAATTAAGAAATTATTAAACTTAATAATTTATACTCTACAGTGTCGTGCAAATGATTGTAGTATAGACTTTTCCTCAATTTCACAAAATTAAAATCTACATTCATGCAGAAAAAGATAATCCCAATTTTAAAGATTTTCCAATTTCCATTATTTAGCGACGTAATTTGAAAAAACACTACTTCATCCATTCATAAGAAAAAATATTCAATGTACCCCCTTCTTTAAAATAAATAAATTATGAACAATTTTAATTAAAACTTAATTATGAAGTTTTTTAGCTATTGAAAATGTAAAACTGGACGAATAAAGTAAAAAACAACCAAGTTTTCTCCTTATCTATATCGTTTTAGTTATGTAAAATTACAAATAGTAAGACAAATTTTATTGATCAGTGCTGTAAATAGATGATTTTACCCTTAAATATACGAAAATTTCTTTTAAAAAAGCACTTCTAAGAGAAATTGTTATTTATATATAGTAAATAAAATTCGTTAAGGCTGGTCTCAAATCCAAAGGGTCAACTTTCTGACATAAGTTTTAACTCATTTTTGTTCAGAAACGCATGAAACTAGAAGGTGTTGTTATTCAGAAACTATGTCATCGAACTGTTTTTTCCGTTTTCTTGTAAACGCAATAGATCTTTCAGAAAATACTGTCAAAGTTAGCATTTTGAACTGAACTTCCGAACGAAAGAAGAAAATCCTGTCAGTAAGGAGAGAAAAATGCCATGTCACGTGATCAAAATTGCTTGTAACTCAATAGGTATTTGATTGATCAAAAAATGGAAAACACAGTTCGATTCCAAATTGCTTCCATGGTCAGGCTTTTCAATTTTATATCTTTCCGTTAAAAAATGAATTTGTAAATGTGTCAAAACGTTTTGCGCTTGTTGAGCAGAGCAGTTGAGCCTTAACAAACTTGAAGAGAAATGCAAGGTTGTTTGTGGACACTATGGCCTCTCTTTCTTTCTTTTGAGGAGGTGGGCGATAGATTCGAGTATTAAATAGACTGGGATCTTCATTTAAAATGAAATCTGATCCAGTACATACAAACATCCATGTCTGAATTTTGATTCGAATATGGAGCTTCTTGACTAGAAACCAGTACTCCAAATACTGGACAAGCAGGCGGGTCTAAAGCGAATATAATTTTTTTTTTTTTTTTTTTTTTACTTAAAATGTTACAGTAGTTCGCAACTTTAGTACTATATTATGAGTTGTTAACAGATTACTTATAGATTACACCAGGACATTTTATTTCCATTCATATTTTCATATTTGATTAAGAAACAATTTAAGTTAACCTAACTAAGGTTTAACTAATATCTGACAAAACTTTATATGGTTCATTACTTTGCTAACCGCATAGGCTCACTACAAAAAATAAAAACTATTGCTTCCTATTGCATCAGTACCACCACAACAATAGGAATGCATTTTTAGATTGATCAAATTGCTGTCTTGTCTGTGCATGTTATTTTTTTTAAAGCGCATCTGTTATGACATCCGTTTTTATTTACTGACCGAAAAGTAATCGTAAGGAAGGAATCTTTAACACCGTTCCTGAGTATTGAGTGCAGAAAGCGAAACTCTCCCAAATGATCCCTCTGTGCGACATATGAATAAAAAGTTGCATCATGCAAAGAAATTCTCATCCGAAATGCTCTCTCGGCGTTACTAAGGCAACGGGACGCAACAGTGTTTAAGCCAAGTTAAATGAGGTCATTGTTTGTGGTAGTCAAACGTTATTCGACGCACGTGCGAAGGTAAGATTTTTTCCCCCTTCACTTTTTCATTAACGAATGGGAGAAAAATTTTAATCTATTTTTATTTGTTTTGTTTTTTTTCTCCTGCAAAAGATGTTAGTTATTGGAATCGAATTAATTTCATAATAAGGAACGAATTTCATAATAAATTATTAAATGCATGCTTATAAATAAAGTTATCTGAATGACTCCTAATTTCATTACTGTAATTTGAGAAAATAAAATTGCATGTAGACCATTATTTAGATTGAATTATTTTAAAGATTTTTTAAAAATAATTTTTTCGGTTTTTTATTTTATTTGTTTATTTATTTATTTTTGAGAAGAATAAACGTTTTATACCTATGCTTAAAATCATTCTTTAAAATAATAAGTTTCGAAATTCATATGTTGTTTATAAAGATATATCATTTTAATGGGGGGGGGAGTATAATATATGCACATAGAGCCCGATAAAAATCAAAGAGAAAAGCAGGGTATTCATTCGCTGCTCCCTTTTCTAAACTCTCACAAAAAATTAAACCGTTTTTGATGCCAATATAAATATATAAATACATATTTAGATAAGTATATTTTGTGCTTTTTAACTCTAGAAGTACAAAATATTTATTATAATGAGTGCAAAGTCGAAACAGTTTTAAAATACCAGCTTTAAGTATAATTATATAAATGATCTAAATAAAAAGATGTATCTATTATCTATAATAAGCGAACTAATACAAATTGATTAATCGAAAAGTGTCTTTTTTAAGAACTTAGAAAAATAATCTAAATAAATGAACGTCAATAGTAAGTAAACAAATGAAATTTAATAAACGAAACTATCCTTTTAAAGAATTTGGATAAATAAACTAACATCTATCGAAAGTAAACAAATGAAATTTAATAAATGAAAATATCCTTTCAAAGAATTTAGATAAATAATTCCAGTAAATAAATGTCTATAGTAATTAAACGAATAAGATTTAATAAATGAAAAAAAATGTCATTTTAAAGAACTTAGTCAATAAATAAAAAAAATGTCATTTTAAAGAACTTAGTCAAAGCATCTAAATAAACACATATCCATAGTAAGAGAACAAATAAAATAAATTAATTAACCATTTTAGAAGAACTTAGATGAATAATCTAAATAAACAGTTATCTATAATAAGTCTCTCCGTGTTTGATAAAGAAATAATGTGCTTAAAACTTATGCCATAAATAAACTATGAGAGAGGTCGAAGACATTGGGCTCCAAAATGTCGCATATTCCAAATAGCTGGACTACCTCCGGTAAAAAAGAAATAAGTATTCAGAGTAATTAATTGTAATTAGTTCCATCTGTGAGTAGTAAAAAGGGTTAATATACACTCAAAGCATTTTTTTTAATGTTATCGGAGCATTTACCCTTGTTACTTAGAAGTTTTTTGGCAATCGGAAGCTAATTCTTTGAAATTTACGACAAAAAATAATTGAATAACAATAATAATTATTGTCATAAGAAACCAATGATACGAATCATTAATTTTTTTTTTAAATAGCACCACGTTTTCCTTCTTTTACAATTTCTTTTTACGAGATTTTCTCTACGAATCCAGTACTAACAAGAATTTAGTAATTTTAAATGTAAAACTAACAAAAAAGATTGTGAGTTTTTAAATTTATATAAAGAAGAAATTTCTGTACTCAACATTTAAAAATTAATCTTTACACCTACTTTAATGTAAAATTTCCCCGATCAATGAGTTACTGCAGTTATTAAATAAAATAATAATAATAATAATACTCACTCATTTTCAGTCGCAATTTTTTAACTTATCATTTTTTCTAAACGCACTTTTTTTTAGAAAGATAAATTAAATTTTAAAGCTGTTTTGCATATAGAAATAAAATTCTATTTATGTTTTCCTTTTCTGTTAAACGAAAAAAAAAACCAACCCATTGAGTAAAATTAATTTTTATTCTTTTTTCCCGTTCTTTTTTATTGTAATTTGTAAAATATTGTAATCCATGCCAAATTTTCATTCTTTATTTTCGCTCTTTTTTATTGTAATTTGTAAAATATTTCAATCCGTACAGAATTTTCTCGTATGTAATCTAAGTCTTTATTAAAGTAGCTAAAAATTTTTGAAATAAAAAATATGTATATACTGTAAATACTTTTAAACGTTAACGCATCACAATAAATAAAATCAGAGAGATAATTTAAATCTTTTGTTTCTCTCTCTCTCTCTCTCTCTCTCTCTATATATATATATATTATCGAGGGGTGGGGGTGAGGCTGAGGGGGTTGAAGACTTGAATTACTGGATACTGAAGTAAGCACAAAACGTATCAAACAACTATAATATCACAAATGATAATTTGAAAGTTTTTACTAAAATTAAACAGTATGTTATTGTATTTGAAAATGTTCCGCTATAAATTTCGTGCAAATATACTCCAAAAAGTGCAAAATTATACAAATTCAAGAATTGGCTAATAAAAAAATTTAGATATTTTTTATTGGATCTCAGATTTATTTCTTTTGGTTGCATTGCATAACTGGAATTTCTGTGTTCTTCTATAAATGAAATATTTCCATATCTCTTACGATTGATTTCGGAAGCAAAAATTTATGCACCAAATTTTCAGAACTAGTTTCAAAAGTGAAAGTATCCTTATAAAACAAACCTATAAACAAAATTGAAAAAGTAAAAAACGGCCTTTGTAGAGATCAATCTCATCTATCGAATACAAACAGAGAGGAAGAAAAAAAAAACCTTTAAAAATATTGAAATGCAAACGAAATAGTTTAAAAAAATTCTCTGATAGGCGTAACATTAGCGAACGAGTGTTTTCGCGTGACTGAAGTAGCCCCTTAAAATAGGTTACGATTGCGACATTTATATACAGAACTTTTCCTTCTTAGTATGGGCTTTATATATATATATATAGATACATATATTCATATTACCATTACATATAATTTTAAACGCCGTTTCAATACCTAATCTGAAAAAAGCATATTTTGCATGAATTGTTGCATGATTTTAACTAACATTTCATTTCAAAATAAGCATAGTTCTTAAGAAACTTATCTGCGAACTATTATGTTGTGTGAAATTGTGGTCTGTCAGTTGACCTTTTTAAAGAATTAAAAGAAAAATAATAAATAAATGAAATTTTAATATAGTTTTGAACATGTGATAAAACAAAAAGAAAACTTAACCATTTATAAACCAAACAGTAAAAGAATTATTTTCAAAAGGGAAAATACTGCACTTCACCTGAACAATCTATTTAAATTTCGTAATAATCCGAGTTTTTTATGGTTTTCTTCAGCAAGAAGAGATTCGAATTTTTGACATGTGAAAAAGATGTGATACGATAATCATACGCAAAAATAAAAATGCGTTACTCCATTTTACATTTATATCTTTATTCTTCTTATTTACTTTTGCCATCTTTACATGATTTTATTTTAAATTAACACAATCTTTCAGAAAAACAAGTCTTCTGCAATTAATTCTCGTTGATATTTTTTTTCGTCTGAACCAATCTTCCAAATTATTTCTTTAAGGAACAGCATTAGACAGCGTGTTTTTCAATAAAATAATTGAATTTGAATAATTCAGGAAAAATTGAGAGATACTCTACGATAATTTTTCAATATGAAAAGAAAAGAACAAAAATAAAAACAAATAAAGTAACTGGTTAAAATTTCTTTGTTCAGTTTTACACATCTAAAAAAATGACACTGCAAATAGTAATTAATCGTCAAAATATTAAATTTCAAACTTCATGTAAGTCATTTAGAACCTTACTTTTCAATGCATGTTTAAAGAAAATTAAAAGAAATCCATAGTATTTCTACAAGCATGAAAGAAGAAAATAATCAACGGAAAGATCAAAATAATCAATTGAGAAGTTTCACTGATCATATCTTCATCTCAAGAATAAAGAGAAAGTGAAAATTAAAAAAAAAGGAAAAAAAAAGATAAACCATGATAAAAAAAAATATTGCACCTCAAATAAGTAATCCTAAAACTGTTACAGTAAGTGAATGTTTCGAAAATATAAATAAATAAACTGATAAGTAAAATGAAAGAAACATGACATATAAAAAAAACCAGCCTTAATATTGGTGTACTAAAGGAACGTAACTTTTTAAAATCTTTTAAAAGCTTTATTTTAAATTTATGCTCTGAGAAAGTTAAAAGATAGTCTAATATATTTTTCTGAAAGGCAATAAGTAAATAAAAATAACCTGATAATTCCTTTATTGTATTATATCATCTCAAAAGAAAAAAAAAAGGGGGGGGGGATGGCGCTTTAATTTAAATAATTTTTAATACTATAAAAATAAATTTTTAAATAATTATTCTGGAAATTATTACACTAAGTGAAGGTCATTTGAGATCTTAAATTTTAAATGAATAAAAACAAATTAAAATAAAAGCCTTAGTATATTTTGGCATGCACAAGATATCGAAGAGAGAAAAAAATAGTTTAAAATAAAAGGGAGAACTATTTCTCTGTTTTAAAATGTTATACTTCAAACATTTAAAAAAGTTGTAAATTTCACTTTATATAGTTCAATGTTTGTTTTTTGTTGTTGTCGTTTCAGGGGGGGGGGGGGGGAGGTAAAAGGAAATAACCAAATAAATTATTGCATTTGAAAGTAATTTAAAACATTGATTTTCAACGCATCTTTTAAAAAACTCATAAGAAACTTTAGTGTATTTAAGCGCCAGTTACAAAATTCATTATCTATGCATCTGAAAAAAAAAGATATTGCACTTCACATACTCAATTGGCAAATTATTACACTAACTGAAGGACATTTAAAAATGTAACTTTTCACTGAATAATAATAATAATAATAATAATAATAATAATAATAATAATAATAATAATAATAATAATAATAGAAGCTTTAATTTATGCATTAACGGTGAAATTAATGCATTAAGCGGCGAAAAGAAAAAAGAATTTCACTGGATATCTACATTAAAAAAATATTAATAAATAAATTAAATAAAAATGTTGCTTTTCAAATAACCAATTAAAATTGTTATATTAAGTGAAGATTAGTTTAAAAAGTAAAATAAATAAATAAAATTAAATATTGTACGTCAAGTAAACAATCCTAAAATTTTTACTCTGCATGAACAGTCATTTAAGTAAATAAATAAGTAAAATAAGAACATTGCACTTCAAATAACTAATTATAAGATTGCTACGCTTAAGTGAAGATCATTTAAAAGTGTAACTTTCTATGAATATTTTAAGAAACGTAAAAGAAACTTTCTGTATTTTTGCATGCATAAAAAAAAAAGAGAAAACAAGAGAAGAAACATTTAAGAATTCTATTATATATATCTGGATTTTAATAAATAAAAAATATTGCACTTGAATTTTTTTTTTTTTACTTTAAGTAAAGATTATTTGGAATGTCAATTTTCAATGAATGTATTGTTGAAAGAAACTCTAATGTATTTTTTGAAGCACAATAATTAGGTAAATAAAGGTACAGATTAAACATTTAACTATGCATTTCTGCATCTCAGAAAAAGCCATTGCACTTCAAATAATCAGTCTGAAATTTATTACACTAAGTGAAAGTCATTTTGAATCTTAACTTTTCAATGAATAATAATTAAAAAATAAATAAAAACAATACAAGCTTTAATATATGTTTCGCATGCATAAAAAAGCGAAAAGAAAAAAAATCACTTAAGAATCAAAGAGTTAAATAGAACCTTTCGATAAAATAAAATAAAAAAAGACAGAAAGACTCTTCTTCCTAGAAAGTTATGACTCATAATTGTTGGAATCTGACCACATATTCCCCCCCCCTCCCCCCAAGCTCGAAGGGTTTCCACCAGGTGACAGCAATTAAGTACAATTCGAGCTTTATCATGCCCTTAATATCCCTTCGGGCTATCCCGTCCTTCATATATACGCGGGTATAAATTAGAACTCTGGAATAGAAGGTCGAAGTGATCAGTTGAAGTGGTTTTGTTTTATTTAGCTTGTCTTGTTTTAGAATTAGGATATTCTGTCAAACTTTGGAATTAATGTGAGTATGTCTATATTTTTTTAAACAACTGGAATAATTTTGTAAATTTGTAGAAAAGGAGATTAATGCCTGATTTCATGATTTTCATAAAAGCTTGTTTAATGTTCTTTACTTTTTTAAAAATTACTGTGAAACGTTCCTGGAAAAAAAAATACATTTACGGATATATTAAAAAGAAAAAAAAATGACAGTATTCATTTTATACCTATGCTTACAAGTAATACAAGGTGATAAATCAAAAATGGTGATTTTTAAGGAACCTTGATTGTTATAGAATATTAAATACAAATATAAGTTATGTTTACGCTCCACAATCTTTTTAATGAAGGTGATGTGATAACTCTTTGCTTTATAATGTTGATTTCCCGTTAAAAATTTTATTCACATAGTTATTGTAACATCCCTCTGCCAGATTACTTCTTATAGTGATTATTATATTATAATAATAGAAATCAAAAGTTTATACGAAAGTGAGAAAATTATTTATTATAACTTATAATACTTTGTTTATTTAAAATGTATAGTAATTAATATGAAAATTAATAAATAATATTAACGTTTCCTTTGTTAATACTAATTATAGTTCCTTTATTAGTAATTGATTTCTGGAGTTGTTTTTGAAAAATTTAAAAATTAATATTATACAGTTTTTATTGTAAATATCGCATTGATAATTTTTACAAAAATCTCATCATCTCTATAATATTTTTTCTTTTAAGTTCTCAGTTTTGCGCTTTACAAAGTGTCGTATCGTAGTATGAAGTAACATTTAAAATATACTTAGTATATTAACATATGGATTATTACGTTAAAATAATGCGAATTTTCAAATCACTAGAAACTGTGAAAATTCTTTAACAATCTTCAATAATTTTTTTCATTAAAAATCTTAAATAAGTAATTTAAGTATTGTAGAATATATTTGTAGTATAAGTTCTGTTCATATTGATTTATTACATTAGAATAATACATAAATTACAAAAAAAAAAAAAAGAAATATATATATAAATTAAATAAGTATACTAATTAAATAAATCCCTTATTACTAATCTTTAATATTTTCATTATTAAAAATATTAAATAATTAACTTAAGAAATGAATTATTATGTTAATAAAGAATTATTACAATATGACTTTCTATTACTTTATACTGTTTATATAATTACAATTCTTTTTTTTTTATTAATAATATAATAATTAATTGACAAATGTTGCTGTTTTCTAAATTTTTTCAAATATATAACGTTTTTACTAAACAATTTTAATTGATGTCACAAAAAATATAAGAAGTCTTTATTAATTAGCTTTAATAATTTTATTATTAAAAATCTTAAGTAAATAATAAAAAAATAATTATTAATTAAAAAATGTTACAATTAAAATTTTTATTACGTTTATTTTAATTATATAACATATATTATAATTCTTTAGTAATAACATATTTAATTTCCTTATTAATTATTAATTGTTGGAGCTAGTTTCGAAAGCTTGTTCACATAAATACTACTATTTTTATGATAAATTCTTCATTCGTGTCATAACAAAATAAAATAAATTAAATATCATCAAGGTTTTTCCATTTTATTTATTAATTAATTACTATTAATCATACAAGTGTTAATATTTTAATAATTTTTCTCTGATAATTTTAATTAAGAATAAATGTTTAATTACCTACTCTTTTTTTTTTTTTTTTTTTTTTTTTTCTAGATTAGGGGAAGTTACTTATTGCAGCTGTACTAGACTCAACTCTTTTCAAATTGGTTATTTTATTTAATCACCCAGCTCTCACTGGTATTAAGGTAAATTAATGATTTACATTTTTATTTTTTCGAATTATTTCGAGAACAAAAACTTTATAAAATAAAAATAAATTATAAAATGTTTAAAGCATTCAGGAAAAAATAAGCAAATAATAAGTTTTTACGGCTGGTATTTAATCTTCATATATGTTATAGATCAAAAATTGCCTGATTAAAATGCAAAACTTTACAAATTTAACAAAACAATGTGTATCTCATACTATTTTAACCCATTCGGGACAATGGGTGTATATATACACCTTCAAAAAGTGCATACAGCATTTGTTTTTGGTACCAGTAAAAAACAAAAGTAATAATTGCTTTCTTTAATTAGAGCATATTCGTGATTATGTAACCCTTTCGGGTGCAAGGTACTTGTATTCTTAAAATGTTGAAATAATTAACTGACACCAGTGTTTACACGAAAATTTATTTGTAAAAAAGTAAACGTATATTTTCGCGTACTTAATAAAAGTGAAATTTACATTGAAAATATTCTGGTGCCAAAGTTGCAATTAGGGATTAAAATTAGGTGATGCCATAGCTGCACCACCTCCCTTCAAGCGGTTAAGTAAAGATAACCTTTTCTTAAAAAGTGGTGCCAACCGAATAAAATCTGTGTAAGAGGCGTCGGTCCCGAAGGGGTTAAGCTGAATTTGTAACATCCTCGATTAAAAAATAATCCAGTTTAAAAGTTATTGCTTTATATAAAAATCACTAACTAATTTAATATTTGCTTAAAGCGGTAAAAATACATTTAAAATGCTTAAAATACATTTATTTATTCGACACGTATCTTTGCTCTGACGGAATATGAATAAATAAAGCTATTTTAAGCATTTTAAATGTATTTTTACCACTTTAAGCACATGGAACTTCCTAAATTTTGGAAAAAGATGCTCTACAGAATAATGAAACAATAATATAGAATAGTTCACATTCACAAATATCCATTTTTAATATTACAGTTAATTTCACTATGCTTGAGTTAGCGTGAATTTTGCTTACTAGTTTTCAATTAAAAAAAATTTTGCGAAAATATTTGTATCATTTTAATTATTGAGAATGTTACCGTCAGAGCAATGAAACCTGTCGAATATGAATAAATAAAGGATTTTTTTGCCTTTTAAATGTATTTTTATCACTTTATGCAAATATTAATTTAGTTTGAAGTTATTGTTTGTTTAGTTAAAAATGTCTAGTGTTCATGGTTGTCACATAAGACGATTTTATAGAATTTTTTTTTAAAAAATACAAATTTTCTAACATTGTAAAAATGGCAGAAATTTTTACAAAAATTTAGCGTAACCGCGCAATTACATACGATTCTGGAAATCCTCACAAACTTCCAGGAGAAGAACAGAATAATCAATCAGAAATCTGTTAAACCTATACAGATATTCAAAATTTATGGGCGGGGGGGAAAAAAGGCATTTAGTTCCAGAAATGTTTCGTAATCCTTGGAAACCTATTATTTTTCTGAGTTTTCTGATGCATCACAAAATGATTTTCGAAGGTAAAAGAAATATTTTTAGAATCGTGGGAAAATGCGAGGCTACAATCAATTAAAGAAAAAAAAAAGATTTCTGATATATCAGGAAAATGTTCAGTTTTTTTTCTCCAGTGTAGTAAAGTACAGTGTTTTTGTAATTTAATCACTATTCGGACGTACGATATCAAATAAAAAGTATTCTTAATGTTTTTGACAAATTATATTTTTATAATAACATCTATTAGTTAAATTATTTTAATTATAATTAATAAGTTTTTGATTCCTTATGTTTATAGTTTTAGATTGTTTAAAATTTTCCTTTGTTAAAAGAACTTGTTTCATAATAATGCAAAGTCAAAGTATGCCAGGCCATTGGTGCTAAACTCTAATTAATTACTTTAATCATAATATTTCTTCAGTGCTTAGTTTAAAATTATTTTAAAAATAAAACTAGAATACAGTATTAGATGCATTTTCCAAAATTTTTACGCTTCTATACCTGCATTTTTTTGGTTCCCCACTAGTATAAACATTTTAAAAATGTAAATTGTAGAATAAAGTGAATTTAGAATTAAAGTGACTATCGGGGGAATAGTACAGAAAAATGCAAAAATTGATATATTTAAATTTTTACAAAACATAAATGCAGAATGTACGTATATGTATATATATATATATATAGTAATTGGAAATCGATGACGATTTGTAATTATATAATGGTTATATATATACACGAATCAAGCACTAAAATATCCTTTAGAAGTAAAGTATGATGAACAGGAATTTATTTTTCTTTTTAAAATAGGAAAATCATCTCGTGAAGTACAAAACACAAAATGCTGCTTGCGAGAATCATTGTGCTTATAATTTGTGCTATCAGTCCTACTGTATTTTGCCGACATATCACAAGCAGTAGTGATGAGGTATGTAATTTATTTATTTATTTATTTTTGTGCAATGTTAAAAAAATATACTAAAAACACCTAGTTTTTTTAAAATAATAATAATAATAATAATAATAAATAAAATTGTAATAATAAGTGATTGCATGACATATTCAAATATAGAAAACCACACATGATTCAAATGACCGTTTAAAATATAAATAAAATCTCATACTTAAGAAATTTTTAAGTAAAGTTTTTAAAAAAAATATTTTGTTAAACTAATTTGAAGAACAAAAATTTTCAAAATTTTAACTTAACTAACTATATCTTACATGATGTAGTGATTAATCATAGATGCATAGTAGCGAAATTATATAAAAACTAATAAAATGCTAAAAATTTTGAGAATAAAATACTTGAAGCTATTATATGTTGAGAAAATACTAAAAAATAAGAACATTTTGCTTGTTTTAAGCATAAATTTTTAATAGTGTATATGCCTTGTAGTTTCAACTTATTTTGCACTAATAAAAGAAATCTATGACTATTCATAAAAAAGGCTTTCGTATTTCGTCTACTATATTTAGAATATGAATAAAACGTTTATTAATATAAGATCTGTCTCAAAGGTTTTCGCAGATTAGTTTAACTGATGTATTTGTATATTTTTTTTCCTTTCTTTTTTTTCAAACTAATATCATTCAAAAAATTGTGTTAAATTTGCATTTGGAATGTATTGTTACGGTATTATTTGAGCATGAAGTTAGTCCCCAATCAAGCTAAAGCAATGTCCAGGTTTTGCTGTTCATTCTGGGCAACCTGACTATACCTTTGAAAAATAAATAAATAAATAATAAATAAAATAAAATAAATTTATGCTTTAGAATGCATATGTGAACATATAAATACATAATTGGCATACATGGGCAACCTACCTATACCTTTGAAAAATAAATAAATAATAAAATAAAATTAATTTAAGCTTAAGAATGCATATATAGACATACAAATACATAATTGGCATACATTGGTAACCTACCTATACCTCTGAAAAAAATAATAATTTATGTTTAAGAATGCATGTATATAAACATATAAGTACATAATTGGCATACATGATCAACCTACCAATACCTTTGAAAAATAAATAAATAAATAACAAATAAAATAAAATGAATTTATGCTTAAGACTGCATATATGAACATATAAATACATAAATGCATAAATACATAAATATCTATTTTTTCAGTACAAAATATTGATTATAATGTGTCCAGGGAGAAAATTTTCAGCATATAAATCTGGTAATGAAAACAAATCGAGTGTTACTTCTTTTTTTTATCATTTCTTACTTAAAAGAAAAAAAAAGTTTGGGGCTTTTAAGAACAGAGACCCAGCGGCATGGTCATATCGGCCTGTATTTTAGTTAGGCCATTCATGCCACTATGTAATTTTCTTTTGTACAATTTTCTCGACTGCGGGAAAGTTCTCAAACTTCACCATCGTTTGTTTATATTTTCTTTCGTTTATATATAACTACATTTTTTATTAGAGAAATAATTTGTATAATGCGATACATAAAAATTCCATCTAGGAAAAAATAATTCAAATGAAGTAGTAATAGTGAGACCTTGTTGATGAACACTTGTTGAGAATTAAAGCACGAGCCAGCTTCATGTAATTTCGACCTGATTTGGCCGGTTTATACCAGTTGAGGACAGTATACTGTCAGATTCTGCAAATCATGAATGGCGTTCTGCCAGTCTTAATAATTAATGTTTTACTATGTATCTCATCGTTAACCTTGTAATGAAAAGTTCTACAGCAGACAATTCAATTTATATTTCAGTTTGTTTTGAATATTTATACATATACAGAATAAAATGTATGCATTTAATGAAACCTGCTGAGAAAGAAATGAATTGTGGTTGCTGTCAGTAAATTCTAACATTTTAAACATACTTTATGCTCAAACAGACTTTCTAATAAATTTAGTATTTAAGTAAATGTAGCATCTATGTAATTTATATATATTATTGATAATTTATTAGAAACTTTTTAAATAAACAATGCATAAATGTTCCTAAATAATATACGAGTTGAAACTTTAGCACTTTCTTTCTTTTTTTTTATGTTTACATATTTAATATAATTTAAGTTTATCATATGCTTTTACTTTTATTTTTATTCTTTACAAAACAATGAATAAATAACAGTTGTACTACTTTTTCTAAATTTACCAAAGTAAATTTCCGTATACATCAAATAGATGTTCTATAAATTTTCAAAACAAATTTACAATGATGATGATGATGATGATGATGATAACAATAATAAATAAATAAATAAATAAAAAGTTGGTGCAATAAATTTCAACGCTTCTGTAAAAATGCTTCCCAAAATTTAATTTTCGTCATTGTAGGTGCTTTTATCTCTACTTTACAGAAAATGCATTTACAGGGGTCTGTCCAAACTTTTCGCCCAAGTTTCTGTTTTTGTGAAATTGCGAACATCTTTTTACATTTGTGAAAAATCTTGTCATAATTTTATGAATTTGAAATTGTCATTATATTCATGTTCTTATTTCTGTATTTTCAAGAAGTTATATGCATGCAAAATGCATATAATATATTTTCTATAACGTAACAGTTCAGATTTTACTTTTAAATGGTTAAATTTGTGAAGGATTCAATTTGGAGATAGAAAATTTTTATGAAAGGCCTATTTTTAAGACAAAAAAGTTTGTAAAGGGTTCTGTTTTAAGGTGAAAAGCTTTGTGAAGGGTCCTGTTTTGTGCTTTGAGATGGAAAATCTTATGAAGGCCCCGGCCCTATTTTGAAAGGAAAAATTTTGTGAAGAATCATTTAAAGGGCCCAATTTTTTCGTGCTGATTTAAAAAACGTGTATATGTCTTTACCAACCTAAAAATACATATATTTAGTGTACCTTTAAGTCACAGATGTCCCAGCATTCTATATCTTTTATATATTTACTACCACTATTTTGAAACTGTATTTTTCGTGTTAGATTTATTTAACATGTGCCATAAGACTGTATCACGAAGATTATAGTATGGAAATGAAAATATTGGTATCAAGTAATGTAAGAAATATATAGTAAATACACTGTAATCTCTGAAATCGGGTACTTTTGGTTTATTTATTTTATTAACATTGTATATTATATATCATATCGTCGCCTCAGAGCAACAGTTAGGATATGATTAAAAACTGAGTTTCGAGTAAATTCGATTTTAAAATTTACCATTGTGACGTTCCATCTGAGTTCATATGGAAAAACCAGATGGCCACTTAACTTTAGTCAACACCTTTAATTGAGCCTTCACATGCCTCAGCTCTACGTCGCATGTCAATGCATTCACAAACTCCAGATGTGGAGTTATAAACTGTTTTAATGAGATACTAATTTTCGGTGAAAAGTGGCTGACTAACACGATTCCAAACCAATAAAACTTGTGATGAGATAAATAAGACTCTGACGTGGTCACCCACTTGAAACGGACTAAAGAACTCATGAGATGCCTTTTTTAGAACCATCTAGTGCGGTCACTTTTCTTGGCCGTCGCAAAGAGAAGGGGCGAACAAGCCTCCGATTGGCTTTGAAGTTTTTAATGTTACTGTGATTGTTATGTGTCGTGTGCTGTGCTGTCCTAGCTTAAAATAAAAATGTAAAGGAAAGGAACGCAAGTTCTCTTTATTTAATTTTAAGTATAGTTCCTCGTATGATTTTATTTTACGTTACACCATTTTTTCAATGCTAAATATTTTAGGCGGTAGCTCATGGATTTAAAAAAAGTTTGGTAACTACCCTAACTTTTGGTTATATTTCAGGTGACGTTTGTAAAAAAAAATTTTGACATCATAGAAGAAGAATTAAATTCACTTGTCCTGCTGTTGCTCTTAACACTTCTGATAATATCTAAAATATCGAACCAGATCGGCAACATATCCTAGTGTATACCTGAGAAAATCAGCTATTTATAAAAGACATCATTCAAAAGTGTAGTGTAGTTTTGTCCCGTTTCGAACTCATCAATGATATTCAAGGGATAAAATAGAAAAAAAAGTCTTAGAGTAATATTTTTATATGGAGATTAAGAATAAATTAGTAAATATTTAGTGAAAGTACTACAAAATTCTCAATGAGTGTGTCACCGTGGGCTTAAAAAAGTCTGGGTATCAAAATTCCCATAAATATGCATTTTACATTTTTTTGCTAATAAAATACTACAATTAAATAAAGCTAACCGCATATTTCTACCATAATTATATCAGCTGATATTACAATTTTTCTGTTGTTTTAACAGTTCTGCCCTGTCTTTCACTGAAACTCTTAAGTCTATTTATCTCAGAATGGATTTTCTCATTATTTCTCATGTTTAAATGATATATTTAAACTTTCTTCCGAGATCCATGTATGAAATTTTGTACAGAGTTTTTATGTTATGTTTTTAATAAACTGTTTTCAGAATTTTTTAATTCATATGAAATATTTTAAAATATACTCATCGAAGTAAAAATCACTTTTAAAATTGCTCTTTTTTCATTTTTAAATTTATTATAAATTTTGTAAATAAGATTTTTATGAATCCCGAAGACAAAAAAAATAAGAAACCTTTTTTTGCACACAATAGCGAATAAAGTAATAAAATCAGTCAAGTGGTTCAAAAGCAACATCAAAAATTAAATAAGTACAAACTTTTAAATTAAAAATTTTTTTTAAACAGTATTTAAAGATTTTAAAAATCCTTTATATCATAGGTAATCTTTAAAGAAACATACATTGCAGAATGAAATGCATTAAAATTTGTTTATAAATAAATAAAATAAAATTTTGACAAATTAGACCCTTTGAGTGTGGCTGCAAAATGGCCTCGTGTGTTTTGGATTGGTAGAGCATAGCTGCCAACTCTTTCATTTTTTTTGTACCAGAAAAATTTAATAGAAATATGTCTTATTTAATCGGCAGACTGCGACGATTAAAACGGGTAAAATTTACAATTAAATTTTTGTGGTACAAAAGAGCATAAGATGTTGGCAGCTATGATAGAGTAACATAAAATCTCGACTCTTTCCCTTGTATTTTGAACCGAACCCAGGATTTTTATTTGCAAATTGAACTAAATATTCACCTCTTGTTAATAGCTTCACACATTGCGCATTTGTTTCAATCATATTTCAATGAAATAACGACCATCTATAAAGACAAAAAGCACTTGTAATAGAATATTTGTATCAACTTTTCAATCATACCTTACACAGACACAGAGTGATCAAGTCCTGGCTCCAGACAAGTGAAAGCGAGCAAGCAATACAGCGTGATATGTTAGAGCAACAGTAGGACACACAGTAAGATATTTGATTTAACCTACACTGTTAAAAATTTGCAGCATTCTGGCAGGTCATTTGAACGTTTTTTCCGAAAACGGTTACACAACAATGAATTTAACACTATTCTGACCATATTATTGGCCATTTTATGGTCAGAATATAGTTAAATTATGGTTATGAAACCGCTTTTTCAAAAAACGGTCGAATGACCTGCCAGAATGCTGCAAAATTTTTAACAGTGTAGTGTTGCACTGAACGAAGATGGCTTTTGGAACGCCTGAAACACTAAGTCATGCTTTATATAAAATACATGTGGCGACATAAAAAATGTCCTAGCATTCCACTAGATGCAGAAACAGTTTCTCATACCAATAAATAAAAAAAAACTCATTTTCGATTTTTTTTTTTTTTTTCATGTTTTACTGTTGCTCTGGAGTGACGATATGTAATTCTGTGCCAATAGCAAGTCTTTCTAAATAAATTGCTGGCGAAGTGATTTTTTAATTTACTTCTTTTACAGCGAGATAGAACTATAATAATTCCAAATTATGCTTACAAGGAAGGTCTCCTTACTGGGCATACTCAGAATATTTTGAAAAAAAAAATACCAATTAAACTACTTATGTATGTAATAAAGGATCAGTCAAATTTAGCGGCGGAAGTACAGTAGAAAGTCTGTAAAAAAATAAAATACTTTCGAGTATTTGGCGCAAAAAGATGAAAGCTTCACGCGATTTGACGAGCAGTACTTTTCCTCGCCAAAAGCAAACGATTTTAATGCACCTGAAAATTGCTTGTTAATTGATTTTTAGAATGCGTATAAATAGTATTTAATGAATTCAAACTTAAACAATGCGAGAGTTTAATAAATACATTTTTTCGTATTACATATTTGTTGTTTGTTATTCAATTTTATTACTTTAAAAACAATTTCACATATAAAAAATACTTTCACATATTTAAGCGTATTCCAAAATAAAGGCAAGATTCATTTACCAGTTATTCATTTCAATATAAAAAAAAATTCGTCGTTTCCATAGCAACAAAATGGAATCGAAAGTGCTCAATTGGACTTAATTTTGAGATATTGAAACAATTTTAATTTTGTTTTAACTCGTAAAATTTGATATTTAACTTTCTTTATAAATATATATATGTATATATATGACAAAACTATAGTTAAATCAAATTAAAACTGATAAAACTAAAATTGTTTACATTAAATTAATTTAAACAAGTTCAATAAGAAGCATTTTTATCTTAAAGAGTATTCGACATAAAAAAGTATTTTTCGAAATTTCATTTCATCGCCAACCGATGATAAATCGCCAAATAAACGAAATTTTTATTATTTTTTTAAGAAAGCTCTATCGAGGTTCCGCCAAAATTTTTTTTCACAAACATATATACCCACACGAAAAGAACACTCTGTAATTCTTTCAGAATTTTCTGAATATGCCCGTATGGAGACCTTCCTTGTTAGAAATTTTCATTCAAAATTACTATAGAAAATTGCTTAAATAGTTAATCATAATCTGTCAGCGCCAATGCATTTAATTTTTTTAAATTCAATTATTCTGATCTTATTTTGTAAAGAAAGAACATATTTATTCGTGTAAGGTTTAAAACCTATATTCCGATTACAGTTCTTAAACATTACATTATAACGAATACTTTACTTACATTAAAAAACTGTGTATTAATTAATAAGTAAATCCTCTCTTAATCCTTGAAAGAAAAATATAACTGAAAAACACATGTTTTTCAATTTTCATACAACTCGTTCAGTTTTATATTATTTAATATTTACTTCTTTTCTAGGAAACGGCCTCAAAACCCACAGTCTCTACTAGTGAGTATGCATTTTCTTATATTAATATTGTAGAAATATTTTTGTTTTAATGAACATTCAACTTTTGAAATCGTCAAGAGATGTACTTTAGAATCACTAGAATTTAGAGACATTGTTCCAAACATTCTTATTTAAGGCTGCTCGTCACTGAGCTTTCGAATTTCCCTCGGTAATGTTAAGTCTATGGACGTTTGATGCGTTTTGATATTTAAAATATCGCCTCAGGATATTAATATATTTTATTTCTGTTTTCTGTGTGCCCTTCTTAAAGGATATCTCTTTTCCTTAGTTGTCAAAATACAGGGTGTTTATAAAGTCCCGGACCCATTTTGATGTTTAATAACTCATAAAATAATAAAGATAGATTAAAATTAATAACATAAATGGTTAGATAGACTCAAAAAGTTTCATGACCCTTGTCAATGAACTTCCACGTGTGCCCCCTTCGTCGCACGGAGACTATCAAGCCGATAGTCAATTTCACGCCAGGTGGCGGCAAGCATGTCGGCATCCACAGAGGCCTTTCTTTTTTACAGAAGAGACGGTCTCATCAGTCGTATACTTAGATATCTTGGAAAACTTCGTATTTCCACAACTAGAAGAGCTTCAGTCACATGTCATTTTGCAACAAGATGGTGCACCATCTCATTGGGGTACCATCGTTCGTACTTCTTTGAATGACCATTTTCCAGGAAGATGGATTGGGCGAGGAGGTCCAAATCCTTGGCCACCCAGATCACCTGATATAACGCCGCTGGACTTTTTCCTTTGGGGATTTGTAAAGGACAATGTTTACAGGAGGAGAGTGTCGAACATTGATGACTTAAAAGCCAGAATTACAACCGCAATAGCCTCTGTGGATACCGACATGCTTGCCGCTACCTGGCGTGAAATTGACTATCGACTTGATATTCTCCATGCGACGAAGGGGTCACACGTGGAAGTTCATTGACAAGGGTCATGAAGCTTTTTGAGTCTACCTAACCATTTATATTATTAATTTTAATCTATCTTTATTATTTTATGAGCTATTAAACATCAAAATGGGTCCGGGACTTTATAAACACCCTGTATTTCTAAAATCGATGCTTAATTTAATATTTTATGTGTTGAAAGCGGGCAAATTGAGAGTAAAATTTTAACACTTCATATAAAATTAAGCATATGTTTTAGAAATATTTTGAGAACTAAGGAAAAAAAGACATCCTTTAAATAGAGCAAACAAACAGAAATAAAAAATATCAATATCCTGAGGAGATATTTTAAATATCAGAAATGCATCAAATGCCCATAGACTTAACACTACCGAGGGGAATTCAGAAACTGAGTGACGAACAGCCTTAAGGGTTTTAATAATAATAATAATAATAATAATAATGATGATAATGATAGTAATAATAATAATAATAATAATAATAATTATTATTATTATTATTATTATTATTATTATCATATAATAGTAATATATAATGCTTTGAAGAATAAAAATAGAAGCACCCTATTAAAAGAAAATCTATCGATTTTACAAAAAAAAAAAAAAAAAAAAAAAAAAAGTAAGTGACGACGCAAATAAAAACCTGTTTATTTTACAGAAAAAATCTATTATACTGGTTGAGCAAAAAGTCTTGGGAAATTTGTGAAAGTTGCGTTGTTATCCGAAAATTAACAACAAAAGCAACACGGACTATTCTTCAAAATAGAGACCATCATGGTCCACGACTTTCTGCCATTGTTCTGCCAGATTCCGGATTTGCTGGAAGTACCATGGCGGCTCCTTGGAATTGAAAAACTCTTGACATGCTTCATTAAGGGATTCAAATCGGCGGCCCTTGAAAATGTGTTGAATTGATCGAAAGAGGCTATGATCGGATTCCTGAACTCCTGTGGATATACCACTAGTACTCCTATATACGATACAAATTCTGGTAACTATCAGATTAAAAAATTCCCAGAACTTTTTGCTCAACCTAATATTATGAATAGACTGTTGCTTTAACAGACTTTTCTCTTAATACAAACAGTTTACAGACTTTTGCAATATAAAACAAACAGTTTTTTACTAGCGTCCTGGATAAATATTTTGTCTTTTAAATTAAACATTAATTTTTTAGTGCAACCATATTTTTTTAATTATAAAAAATTGTGATCTTTCTCTTGTCTTCCTAAATAACTACGATGACTATGTGTGACAATGTGAATTCTACTATTATACCGTTTATTTTGTCACTATATATATTTAAATGTACAGGCTCAAGATTGTTTGTACATTTTTGATTTATTGAAATTGTTAATTGAAATAACCTTGCAATATAGAGAATTTTTATGGTAGGAAACAATACTTATTTACTTCACATTATAGGCGAAAAAATCCGAAAGCCACGCGGACAAGATCGTTCCATTTTCTATCAAAACAGGTTCTTTAAAATTGCTGTTACTGTAACATATACTGTTTTTTTTTGTTGTTGTTTTTTTTTTTTTTTTTTTGTTAAGAATATGGGCATATGATTAATTTTAATTTTCTTTTAATTCACAAATCAGAGCTTTGATTTTAAAAAAAAGCTTAAAAAATGTCTTCAAATAAATCTTAAGGATGTTGGTCAATGAGATATCAAATTCTCCTCGCTAAAGTTAAACCTATGGGCGTAGAATGCATTCTTAATTTTAAAATATTTCATAGGAAAATTAATATTCTTCACTTGTTTTTCTGTATCTCTCTTTCTTTTTTAGCATACACAATATTTCTAAATTATACACTTAATTTTACTCCAAGTGTTGAAATTTGATGCACAGCTCGTCAGCATTTAACACATAAAATGTAAAATTAAGAATAGATTTTAGAAATATTTTGTCAACTAAAAAAAGAGACATACTTTGAGTAGAATACACTAAAAAAAAAGTCAAAAGTATTAATTTTCCGAGGAGATATTTAAAAATACGAATATATTCAGCTCCCATAGGTTTAACATTACGGAAGGGAATTTGAGATCTTAGTGACCAATATCCTGAATAATTTTTAGAGAAGATTAATATACAGTTCGACATTATAAAAAACCTATTGGGATATATTAAAAAAAAAAAAATTAGTTTCGAAATATTCTATACATAATAAAAGTCTGTTTAACCCTTTATGTCTCGAATTATAAATCAGAAATTTGCTCCTCTTCAATAATTATCTTCATTAATGTCTGAAGGTATCCAAAACAACGTATATAATAACAATTTGATTTTTAGATAGATTTTAAAATAAATTGATTTAAGAGGTCTCTGACTCCTAAAGCTTCAAAAATTTCGAAATTTTAATTTTTTTAGATGTTAAACTCCTATCTTTTCTGAATATTTTGATGTAATTGTGTCCTTGAAATTCCCATTAGAACAGAAGTTGTGACTTTTAGAATTATACCCGCTCAAGAGCTGAAACGGCGTTTCCCAAAACTTTGAAGTCATTTTTCTTCCAAATGACGTTTTTGGGCATAATGCGCACGATATCTCGAAAACTTCTGCATATTTCTTCATGAAATTTTCAAAACATATGTTTCAGTTTAGTCTGCATAAACTGAACCTAAAATTTCCTTTTTATTGTTCAAAAAATGTTTTTTTTAGGTGATTATACTGTTGAAAATTTCAAAATTTTGTATTAGCTAAATACAACTTTGTATTAAAATAAAAAAATGCTTTAAATACAAATTTATTTAGGTTCAGGGTAATTATTACAATCTGAAGTATAAGTAAGCAGAAAAAAATTTCATTCTAGTTGCAAAATTTATTTTGTAATCCTGCGCGTAAACAGTTATACCAATTTTCTGCTCGCCAAGTGTCTGACACTTTGGAGCCTCCTATAAATGCTAATTCTGCATCTTGCTATTTTTTAAATGCATGAAATGAAAGAACATACTTATACCTTTCATCCCCAATAAAAATTGTGTTTTAAAATGATATACATTTTAAGATATTAAATGCTGAAAATGGTCTTTTTTTTTTTCAATTATAAGAGTCCTGAAACCCATTAACCCCTTGACTGCCAATTTTATTTATTTATTTATTTTTTATTTTATTTTATTATTATTTTTTTTTTGTGGGATATTTTAAATCAAATTTAGCACAGTGTTTTAATAAGGTCTAAAAGCCGAGCAAACGGTCAGCTACGATCCCAAATGAACGTGAGAAACCAGTGGGACAAGCGGACATGGTTTTCCAAGCGTTTCAGGGACTGGTGTGGTAATTTTTGTGATAATTCCAGTAGTAATTTTTGAAATTGCACCGAGACATAGTGTCCCACTGGGAGTCTAAGGATTAATAAATCGGTGTTAAGTAGTTTTTTTTTTTTTTTTTTTTTTTTTTTTTTTTTTGTAAAATATTTACAAGAATAATTGGATTGTTTAACAAAAATACTGTTATGGAATCCTCACAATTCTTAGAAGAACAATGCAACTAAATGTATTGTGATCCTATCTGTAACTGAGAAGTGTTCTATAGTTGCAAATTTTTCGCAAAACATTTTTTTAATAGGAGAAAAGCTAAATCCATGTAAATGAGTGCGAAAATAACCACATTAAAAAATATTTAGCTTCAATTGTTTCACTTTGCTTACTGAGTGTGATCCAGCAAAGTATAAAATAAATTATATGAACTTTAAAAAGTTCACTGTTTTACTTTTTCTTTTCTTTCTAACCGATGACCAGGCCCCTACCTGCCGGGTTGCCCCAGCTTAACGGGTTTAGTACCTGGCATCGGGGCGAAAGACCGCCTAATCGCCGCGAAGCGGCAATAAACCTGACATCATTACCTCAATCGTCATCCTATCTGCAGTACCTACTGCTCGTTTGTGTATACTCTGTTATGCCGGTTACTTAACGTTATATCCTGTTGTTTGGCACCTGCTCATTGCTACTCATGTTGGTCTCGTAATTTAGAACCTTGATCAGATGACGAGGCCTCCACCTGGCAAGGCACCTCCAGAGGTATAATTCACAGGTAACTTGGAGGACTTTGCACCCACGACGGATTTTCACTGTTTTACTTAAAAAGTGACTAAAATAATAAAAGAGATGTTACAAGTTAAAAAAATATGCACTTTTTTTAAAACGTGTTATTACTTTCAAGCTTTTCCAACCTCTTCATCAGAGAATATTTTAATAACTAATTGCTGTTTATTTATACAAATCCGTCACTTCGTTTTGAAAATAAGAGAGCCAATAATTATTAGAGTTGAAAGTAGAAGTAGCAGTTTTTTTGATTGAATTTAATAATAACTTTTTAAAGGTCATATAATATATTTTATGTTTGAATCAAGATGAAATATTGCGTTTCGTCTTATGATATTATTTCCAGCAAAGTATTTTGTATGAAAAGTACCTTATACTTTTATTAGTAAACGAATTAAATAAATTTTATATTGCATTTTCTTTAATGGGACTTAACAGTCCCATCGGAGCATAAAGGGTTAAATTCAAATACTTATTCAAATTTTATTTTCTTGACAGGAAGTAATTCAGGAAAGAGACAGCTGAAAAAGACGCATCTTCGAATTCATGGCAAACCTCCCAAGACACTTCATCTTCAGGAAGGCGACAGTGATTTTTTGGAATGTCAGGCTGGTGGAACGCCTGCACCGACAATTCACTGGCTTAAGGACGGAAACATTATTCCACAGGTAAGGGCGCATTACAAAAGAACGGGTTGAATCGCCTCATTATCTTCATTATCAAAATTGACTGTTAGACTGGTTGTCTCACAGAATCATTCGCGAAAATCCATCCTAGCAGCTGTGATTTATACCCTATTTATTTAATGATCACGATTATATTAAGGTCCTGAGGATAATGATTAAAAGGCCCTCAAATTTAAGGGCCCCCTAAAAGTCTTTAAATAGAGTTTTAGAAATACAGTAGCTTTTTAGTTTTTTGGTATTATAGTGAAATATGTGAATACCAGATCATAATTTTTCTTTTTTTCGTTTACTTTTTTTTTCTTTTTTCATTAAAATTATGCCTTTTTTAAAAACTGTTACTAAGGGTTGGAGCACTTAAAAAATACAAAAACATTGTAAACACATTTTTATATTTCATTTATGTAGTTATGTATGTGGTATTATGTAGTCACATTATGTAGGGATAATTTAATATTTCATATAAATATCTATCCCTTTATTTAAAAAAGTTAAATATGCATTGAATTTTCGATACATATTAAAAAAAAAAAACGACATAAATACCAGTACTACATAAAAACTATTAACTTTTCAATTAAAATTACTATTAGAATGAGGTACATGTTTTTATCTACTGCCTCTACTACAATCTTAGGGTTACATCAATACATGAAAATTTCAGAAATGATTACAAATGATAGAAATCAGTAAGAAGTGGTGAAAATGTGTATTTGAAATTAATGTAAATATATGCAACGAAGTTCTTCCAATAGAAGCTAAGAAAAGTAAAAAAAAAAAAAAAAAAAAAAAAAAAAAAAAAAAAACAAGTTTTCATATTTCAAATGAAAATCAAGAGGCGCAAAGGCCAACATAGTGAAAAAAATTCCATGCCGGGACCCGAACCCGAGCCATCAGTATAACGCACTGACGTTTTACCGACTAAACCACATGGAACGATACCCAGCCTGGAAAATTTCTCAATATTATTTCACTATGTTGGCCTTTGCGCCTCTTAAGCAATTACTTTGAAATTTGATTTTCATTTGAAATATTGTATGCAAGGCGAATGTTTCTCTCTGGAATAATTTCCATGTATTAACAAGTTTTCATTCATACATTCTCAATCTAATAAAATCAGAAGATATCCTTTGTGTTGTGAATTTTAGTTCAAATAAAAAATTTTAATGTATTATCATAATTTCAATGTATTGTCGTAATTTGGGATTATCTGGTACCTGCACTGTAAACAAAAAGGACAAATATTCTTTAATCTAAGAAAATTTAATATAACCACGAACTAAAATATACAATGAGCTCTCCCGAGATACCCACAGCTTCAAAAAGCATTCCTTATCTTTAGAAACGTCAGAAATATATTTTCTATATTTAAAGAAGCATTTATAAAAACGAAGTTTCACTGCTGCAAATGTTTCCGAGTAGTTTTTATGGTGATTATCAATTTTCTGAAACCGGAATATAGGTTTTTGGGATACTATCAATTCTCGAGTCAACATTTCCATGTTCAACAAACATGTTTTGTAGACAAACATGATAAATTAACGACATTAACATTCAAACTTATATTAGCCCCCGGAATGCTATTTCTTTCTCCCAGCTTATTTTGTCTCCAATAAATAACGTTACCTTGTGTACGCTAGCCGTAAAACAAAAGCCGATGTTTCATTGTGCGATTAAATACTCTACAGCATTTTTTAAAACTTCTAAGCATCGCACATTTTCAATGTTTATACAGTCGTATTGGGAAAAAAAAGTACTTTTTAATGCAATTTGTTTGAAAATTGTATCTCCATTTGTTTTTGAAATATTAATTTTTTGTAGTTTTTAGCGACACTTGTTTCATTTTGGCAACTCAAGTTCTCCATTTCTGCAGAAAGTAAAAAAAAAAATTGTTGAAAAATAGCAATTATATCTTTTTGTTGTCATTTTCTCATAAAAATTGAAAAAAAAAAAAAATAATTAAAATGCGTGCTATTTTGAGAGAAATATAAATGAATGATTTATGATAAAACATGGAAAACATGAAACACATAAACTATATTTAATTTTAACTATCTATATTAATGCAAATGACGTCATTTTACATAAAATAAAAGCGTATGCTTTAAGTCTTAAAATTGAAATATGTTTTGCAGTAGAGTCCCGCTTAACCGAGTTATTTTCTTCTGGTGGACTGGTGAATTCTATTATTATGAAACAGCCATTATAAATGAAGCGTTAGGGGAAGATGAAAGAGCAGTCGTATAAAGTTAGAACTCTGATTTTCTGGTCAGAATGGGAAAAGGAAAAAAAAAATATATATATTGCTCTTTTTTTTCCATTCTGACCAGAAAATCAGAGTTCTAACTTTATACGACTGCTCTTTCATCTTCCCCTAACGCTTCATTTATAATGGCTGTTTCATAATAATAGAAACCACCAGTCCACCAGAAGAAAATGAAGTAATGGAAATGCCGGGGGCGACACTAAATTCTGAAAAAGCAGAATCCCTGTTCTCTAGTTATTTTATTTTTCTTGGATGTGTAAATTAAATTACACAGCTGAAAATGTTTAATTAAGAATTGATTAAGTCCTAAAAACGGATATTTCGAAATCTGGTTAATAACACTATAAAACTACTATTAAACGTTTCTGAAAATCAATGGCAGCAAAAGAAACCTTATTTTTATAGCTAATTCTTTAAATCTCGAAAATATATCGAGTTTTGGTGGTTTTAAGATAACAGAACGCTTTTCGGAATTGTGGATAGCTAGGAATAAGTTGTATTATATTTTTATGTAATATTTTTGTGGAATAAGAAACATTTGTCTTTTAATGCAATGCAAATTGTCCTCTCCTGGGTCCAAGTGACCCCAAATTACGTTACCTTAAGGCTGTTTTCAAATCCAAAGGGTCAACTTTCTGACATAAGTTTTAATTCATTTTTGTTCGGAAACGCATGAAACTAGGAGGTGTTGTTATTCAGAAACTATGTCATCGAACTGTTTTTTCCGTTTTCTTGTAAACACAATAGATCTTTCAGAAAATACTGTCAAAGTTGGCGTTTTGAACCGAACTTCCGAACGAAAGAAGAAAATCCAGTCAATAAGGGGAGAAAAATGCCGTGTCACGTGATCAAAATCGCTTATAACTCAATAGGTAATTGGTTGATCCAAAAATAGAAAACACAGTTCGATTCCAAATCGCTTCCATGGCCAGGCTTTCCAATTTTATATCTTTCCGTTAAAAAATGAATTTGTAAATGTGTCAAAACGTTTTGCGCTTGTTGAGCAGAGCAGTTGAGAACAGCCTGAAATGAACTATAATATTAAATATTGCTGTAATGTTACATGGTCGTGTGTTCTTTTTAGATCGAGAATACACAAGCTCACTCACCCAAGTCTTCAGACAGTTCTGCAACAAACAGTAAGGGAAGAATCAACCTGAGTTTCACAACCTCTAGGTTGTACCTAGATTGTCTTTCTGTGGAAGACGAAGGAGAGTACACTTGCGTGGCAGAAAATCCTTACCAACGAATCAGCTCATCAACAACGCTTACTGTTCTCTCTTCTGATGATGAAATTGATTGCGAAAAGAAATCACACGGTAAATATTTTTCTACTATTGAGTTAATTACAGGATTGTTGAAATTAAGTTTTCTCAGCTCAGTGATCTGCGCAGGAGATCGAATGTGTCATAATGAACTCAAATTTGGACAAGAGATACTTCAAACGATATGCTAAATAATTATTACAGAAAAAAAAAATCGTACAACAAGTAAAAATTAAATTTAAAAAATCAAAAAACCCGGCTGCGTAAAAAGCGAACTAATTAATTATTTCTCATCAATGTGAAACTATTTTTTTTTTATATTACTTACCTATTTTTTTATTTACTTGTTTGTGACTATTAAGTTGCGTTTAATTGTTAGTTCCTATCTATAAACACTGTTTTGATGAGGCCTATATAGATGTCTATGAAGGTTAGATTTGCATTAAAGTTAGAGATCCTACCTACACAACTTCCAGGTTGTGTAATATCTAAACGGAGCTTCTGACTGTAAAATAGTCAATGAAACATCGTCTTCATTTTGAAAGACCCATCCAATGATAAGCCACTCAATAGGGTGTGTAAATGTTTTTTTCGTCTCTACCGCCATTTGAATTTATAAAAACAAAATCTAGCCTATAACTATCGGACAGTTAAGACGAATCGATAAAGACCTCATTCATAAAATCCATCCAGCCGTCGGGATGTTTCGAGGGTATAAAGAAATCCACATACCCAGATACGCGTGAAGCACATAACCCTTCTTGGCAGTCGGGTAAAACGTGCAGCGGTGATCTCGTCATTCGATTTTTTATCTTTCTAGATTGGTATTATGCAACATCTAATTCGAAGCTTTAATTTCGAAGAGCTTGCGTTTAACTTTCATTAAATTCCTCACGTACAAAAGTTCCGTAGAAACGCCTTTTATGTGCAAATCATATTTTATAAGATATAGAACCCTACCAATCGACGACATTTTGTAATTTTGTTTAAGAAATGAGTGCATGATCTGAAGTGAAGTGTATGCTAGATTAATATCAGGTTTCTGAAATTCATTGAAATTCGTGACGAATTGTTCTTGAACTTCTAGGATGTAAAGAACATGTTTCACTTCATATTTCTCAGTGAAGATTTAGTCGGGAGGGCAATTAGGGCGCTAATAATAAATTTAATAATAAAGTAATATTTGCGATCATCCATGTAACAGAAAATTGTCAAAATGGTCTGTAACGGTATTAAATGACTATGTGACTTCTGTTCAAAGTTTGTTTGCATTTGTGTAAGCATAGCGCTCATATTCGTGAAGATGTTAATGTTTCTGTGAAACATTCAAAAGTTTCAAATGAAAATCAAATTTCAAATTATTTTTGCTTAAAAGGCGCAAAGGCCAACCTAGTGAAAAAGATTCCATGCCGGGATTCGAACCCGGGCTATCAGTATAGCGCACTGACGTTCTACCGACTAGTGCATGAATATACATTCAAAAAGCATTATCATCAAAAGCACACATCAAAGTGCATTAATATACATTCAAAAGTTTTTTGTTTATAGAATAAATAGTTTTCAGCCAAATTTAACTCACCTTTCGGAAAACCTGAAAAAGAACAGTAGAAACAGTATACTGTAATTATATTATAATATGAATATATTGAATATTTCATGAGATTTGGCCATTTAAATGAAATAATTTTTAACTGCGCATGCTCGGAAGATTCCAAAATTTTTATTTCATAATTTGATAGTCAGCTATTTAGGACAGTTCTATAAAAAGTACAGACAAATAATGCAAAAATTGAGAAATATAGTGGCGATACAGTGAGTTGTTTTCTAAAAGTAGCTTTATTATAAGGGATTTTCCACAATTTTTCAATCACCTCACTGTATTTTTCCGAGTTTTCCAATATTTGATAAGACTTTTTATAGAAGTTGCCCAAAATATCTGACTACTAAATTATGAAATAAAAATTTGGTATTATCCACGCATGCGCAGTTAAAAAATATTTCATACAAATACAGTAGCGTCTCGAAAATCCGAGTCTCAGAAGTTCGAGGTTCCGCTTAATTCGAGGAGTCAAAAATAAAAATATCTATTTTTTTTTTCCTTCGCCCGAAAGAATGCATGAGAGATATTGTTTACTGGATAGCTGATTCTTAGGAAGAAATTCAATCTACAACATTAAATAAATCGTGGTTGAAATTTTTACCTAAAGTGGTAACATCCACTGCGAATTTTAAAGATAACGATTGTGAAAACATTGTTTTGAAAGATTTGATAAAGGAAGTAGCTGACTGTGAAAATTGTAATGCAAATGGCGTTAAAGAATGGCTAAACAGTGATGAAATGCTGGAAGTAACTGACAGGGGCTTCGCTAAAGGGGGTGGGGTGGGGGGGGGAGCCTCCCCCCCCCCAAACATTCGCGAATGTTATTACACTTGGCAAATTTACAAACTTAGTTGGCAAATTTAAATTTTGGTCTTTTAAAACTTTAATAAAAACTACAATATATTTTCTATTTCTGATAGACTTGGCAAAAATTACAAAACCAATTAGGAATATTATTAAACTTTTAACAAATAAGAGCTATATTACATTTTCTAACTGTGGTAAGTTGGCAAAATTGTAAAATGAGTTGGCAAATACTGAAATTTGACTTGGTAATTTGAGGTTCTCTCCCCCACCAATAAAAAGTCGTAGCGATGGCGCTGGTAACTGAATCGACTATAGTAGAAATGATAGAAGATGGGGAGGAATGTAATGATACAGAAGGAAATGACTCTGTCATTTGAAAAATACTCTCTCATAGTGAAGGTTCTGCATCTTTAGAACTGGCTTTAAAATATGTAGAACAGAAAAATGAAGCCACCCCCGCTAACGCTATGAATTTTAAGCGTTGGCTGGATATTGCATCTAAAAAGAGAAGTAATGTGTTAACTCTGCAAAAAATTGATTTTTTTTTTTTATTGTAAAGTATCCTATATATCATTACAAAAGGAATAAAGGTATGTACATTCTTTGTCATCCTAATTGAGTAAAATTATAATTGGTAAGAATTTTTTACTTTTTCGGAAAATCCGAGTTTTCAGTAATCCGAGGTGGTGTCAACCCCAATTACCTCGGATTTTCGACACTCTACTGTACCGATATCTGATCAAATATCAATATATTCATATTTTAATTGCAGTATACGGTTTCTACTGTTCTTTGTCAGATTGTCGGAAAGTTGTGTTAAATGTGATTGAAAACTCTGTATGCTACAAACAAAAAGCTTTAGATTTTTCACAGACGCGTTAACATCTTCCCGAACATGAGTTGAGTGCTATGCTTTACACAAACATTGAACAGGGCCCAAATAGTCATTTAACACAGCGACAGACCATTTTGATCATTTTCTGTTACATAGGTGATCGCAAATATTATTTTATTATTAAATTGATCATTAGTCCCCCAATTTCCTATCAAGAAATATATATCCTTCACCGAGAAATATGAAGTCAAACATGTTCTTTACATCCCAGAAGTTTAAGAAATTCATCAAAAATTTCAGTAGGTATTCAACAAAACGTGTAAAACCGAAAGCATCCGGTCACTTACCCTTAATTTTTAGACATGAGTGTATAATGTCAAAGTTGGGTATTCTCTTTAAAAACTTCAAAGTTTTATACAATTTCTATATGAAGACGATGCTCTAAGCTTACATTTTAGCACATATTTAAAGAAGACATAATTCTGAATCGAACGGATACTTTCCTCTGCATCTATTTGTGGATAAAGTAGGTATGTTCGTGTGGGGATGGGGGAGGGGGAGCAGGGTTTTTTTTTTTTTTTTTTCTGACCGACTGTACTATTGACGAGACGCCAGGATAGAAAAGTCTAAACCCGTGCATCTAGTAAGGTATTGAAATTAAAAAAAAAAATTAAAAAGGTATTTTTCATAAATACAATAACAGAATATAATCCTCTTGCTTTTTCGTTATTGTAACTTTTTCTTTTTTAATTTTCGTTGCAGGACAAGCTCCAAGAATAACCTTTTGGACAAAAGCTGTGATTGGCACACAAGGTGGTGAAACCAAATTTGCCTGTCGAGCAGAAGGGTATCCTAGGCCAACTATCAGATGGCAGGGTCCAGAAGGAGAAGAACTGACGTCAGAAGATTTCAATAAATTTGAGGTGAGATTTGAAATAGAAGTTGTTCATTAAAAGAGCTTTATTTCAAGTTTATGCGTTCATATTACAGTTGACTCTCGGTTATATGGCACACTTGGTTAACTTACATCCCACACATATCTCATAAAAAAAAAAAAAAAAAAAAAAAAAAAAAAATGTTTGTGGCTATATTCCGAAATTTCAGAAGAAAAGTGCTAACAGAGGATTAAAGTACTGTTAAATTACTCCAACACATTGCAACGTTTATTGAATAACACAATCTTTTGTCACAATAATAATTTAAAATATAGAAATTTGGAGAAATTGGCATCAGCAAACTGCATGTTCTAATTTTCCTTGTTTACGAAAATCGTTTGAAAATTAGGAACTCAGATTGACTTTTCAAATTAAAGTTACGACTTGTATTGCGTTTTTCATAACAGCACAAAGCGGCTAAATTTTTATTTTTCTATATATAATACTTCTTGATATCCTTTTAATAACATATTTAAAGGAAAATTGCTGCGTTATTGCGCACAAATATGCAAAAAAAAAAAAAAAAAAAAAAAGCTTTTTTTTTTAGAATTACGAACATACTTAAGTTCGTAATTCTTCTTAATATTGGGTTCACACTACGTATGATAGGTAAGTCACTTAACTTGAAGTATTTTGAAGCAGACGACCGGAATAAAAATTCTTGACTTGAGCAAGTTTCCGAAACGTTCTTAACTTTGAGATACTCTTTAACACGCCGCAAAGAATGAAAAAAATAATAAACTATTTTTAATTAGAATTGCAGTAACAAATTTAGCAACTTATGCGCATGCGCATGCATCTGTTAGGCTAAGTTAAGTCTCTTTAACTACTTGGTAACGTGAAAGGATGAAGTCTAATTTCGGTTTGTTTGATTAAAAAAAGCTACTCTGAGCAGTAGCGTAGCAATTAAGAAATTATGGCGCGGGGTGAAGGCTCTAGTTTCCAACTCAGTATGCTCAAAATAATAGAGAAACTGAGAAAATCAATTAATGATAAAGCATTCCATTAATGAGTAATTATGTAGATTAATTAATAATTAATTTTATCCATAATTAAAAATGTGTATGCGCATTATTTCAAAGTAACATTAAGGGAGAAATTAAACTTTGCAATTTTGTGAAATATGACAGCAGAGTGAAAAAAAAAATTAAATATTTCACTAACGCTACTTAAAAAAAAGAAAATTATATGCTTACAAATTTTAGCATCATAACACAAGATAAGTGCGCTTCGCATACATTGCGTTCAAACTGGATTCAGCATCTCCTTGTATTTCTCGATGGATGCTCATTCATAATGTTCCTAAGATGCGTCTATTCTAAATATCTAGTAACATTCCAAGAATTTTTAAAGCGATAAGGTATATTACTTGTCTTGTACATGAAAAACTACGACAGTGAGAGAATTCGAAAAAGGTAGTAACTTCGTTACAAAAGAAAAAAAAAAAGTGCTCTAAATCATTTTTTCATGTTTTTTAAATAATTTTTATTTTATTTTTTAATTAATATAATTTGAAGTTTACTTTAACCCTTTGAGGGGCAAGCAATTGTGTTTCTGTAATATTCAATGTAATGTTCAAATTTGGAAAAATTTTATTTCAAAATAAGGAAAAGCAATTTTTCCTTTTTTTTTCACCAAAGTTATAAAAGAAATTTTTTTTAAATTTTCTGGTGCAAATCTTAATTAAAATTAGGTGGGATATATTATATCCCACCGCCCTCAAGGGGTTAAACGAGACACTATATTCCGACGAAAAAAAGAGATTTGATTTCCAATGGAGGGTGCCTCCTGAGTCCCCTTTTCATACGCCACTGACGCTAAGTGATTTAACTACTACCATAGTATGAACACGATGTACAAATCCCACTAATTATGTAAAAATATTGTTTAAACTTGAAAGTACTAACATTCAGTTTTAAAATATAATGCATTTATTACGTAAGTAGAACATAATGTATTCTTACAAAACTTTTTGGGCCTCAAACCTGCCTTATGGCCCTCATTCTGTATATTTACACATTTATTTGGATATACATTCGTTTTCTTATAGGTTTTGTTTGGAGGAGATTTAATTTTAACCTGATGAATTTAATATTTGCCTATTCATTTATATATTTACTCGTTTGCTTCTAGATTTTGCCTGAAGGAGATTTAATAATAAGAAATTTAAGCTGGTCTGATATGGGTAACTACAACTGCATTGCAGAAAATGTTCACGGGTCTACCACAGTGGAAGTTTTTCTATATCCTTCTGTAGTAAGTATTATATTTTTTTCCTGAAAGTTAGTATGTTGAGAAATATTCCTTTACTTACATGTATTAATATAATGAGTTAAATATTATAAATTCGATGTGTTTAATAAATATCACAGCTTTATTCAAGCTATCTTTAAATACTTAAACTGCAATGTTAATTAGTTTATTTTGAACACAAAACTCTTAATTTATGTAAAATTAAAACAGCAAAATAGAATTTAAGATAGTGTTTTAAAATCTATTTTTTATATATCATTGTGATGATAATTTAAATCAATATTTTGAAGTTTTGTATTCTATCTCAAAAACAAGAACGCCTGAAGTGTGTCGCAGAAATATAAATTTGATTTTACAATTTCAATTGAGTTTGTAAATAAATAAATAAATAAATACAGACTGTCCATAGTTAAATGACCCTATTTTAAAGTTGTCTACAGACGAATCTATTATTCAGAATGTTGTGAAATTTTGTGGAGGACATAATAAAAATATGGGAATTTCTTTGAGCGAAAAAAAGTAGTTCAAAATTTCGCCACCAGAGGGCGTTTTATAACGAATTACACATTTAGCATACATTTACGATAGCTCACAACTTTTATTATAAACACACATTTCCTCATAACGGTCATCATTTTCAGATACCACCTGAAATCGTAAGATAGAATGTTCCGCAGTTGATAGTAGTGTGTTCTGGGAAATGCTAAGAACATGTCGTGAACTGCTGTCTTTAAGATCAGGTAAAGTTAATAAACAAAATTTCTATGCTATCGTAAATGTGCGCTAAATGTATAATTCATTAAAAAACGCCCTCTGGTGGCGAAATTTTGAACTATTTTTTTCGCTTAAACAAATTCCGATCCCTTTATAATGTCTTTCACAAAATTTCACAACTTTATGAACAATAGTTTCGTCTGCAGACAACTTTAAAGTAGGTTCGTTTAATGATGAATACCCTGTATAAGAGGCATTCTCACAATCTTTTGACTTTTAAGTGCCTGAATAATAATTTTTATTTTAGTACATATTCTTGGCTTTTTTAAATTTCTTATAGTGGGGAGCATCCCATTGCATGACTGCATAATAATATTAACGAGATAAATACGTTTTGGACGATATTGGGGGTCCAAATATACCACGAAATTCCTATACCGTCTCGTGTCCTGTATACGATTGTTTCAATAAAAGTAATTCGATGTAATTTTTTTCCCGAAACTGGGACTACTGTTTTATATAAATATGTAGCAAAAAAATTAACCTGCACACATTTTTACGGCTGTTATTATTTTTTTAAACTCTGTCCCTGTGTTTTAGATTCCTTACCGTCCCTCTTGCTAAAATTATACAGAAAATCATTTCAGATGCAGCCACAAATTTTTTTTCAATTTTTTCTCATGCAGAAGTGTGCTAAAGAAAGAATGACTAAAATTCTTTAACAAGAAATTTTCTTCAGAATTTAAATCAGCATTTAAATATCAATTTCAGTCATCGTGTTTTTGTTGGTAGTCTTACCGCCCCCAAGGTTTATTCCTCCACTTTTCGAGGTAAATTATTATTATTATTATTATTATTTAATCCAGTGTAAATAACTGTTTCTAAAAAAATCAAGGAACATTGTGGCTATCACTTAATCTTAACATAATTTGCCTAAAAATAGGTGGTAATTTTCAATTACCGTCCCATCCTTACCATTCCCCTTTTTTTCCCTTACCGTCCCTTTTTTCCTATACTGTCCCCCTTTTTTCCCCTTACCGTCCTTTCTTTAACATCCCTTTAAGACAATGTTATACCAAGATTTTATACTAAAAATACTGCATTGTTATTATTTCTTAGTTGAACACCTTTTGGGTACTATGTAAATTCAATATAAATAAAAATTTAAAAGAAAATAAAAAGTTATAGGCGTAAAATGGGAAGTAAAATTAAACTCGCAAGTTTAACTTAAACCTCAGTTAAATAAAACATTTTTCGCTGCTGGCCATTTTTTCTTTATTTTGAATCATTAAGGCATAAGTTTAAAGTGTTATTTAAGCAAGTTTAATTTCACCAGATTTTTATTCTTGAAAGTCAAAAGCTTGTGAGAATGCCTCACATATATTTTTGTCAGTGACCGACCGAAGTTAGATATACAGTGAAATACATTTAACACGAAAACGCTTAACATGAAAAATCGGTTAACACGAAATGATATAGCGGCCCGGACAGTATACTATGCAATTTAATACATTTATTTTCTTTTAACACGAAACCAAAATCGTTTAATACGAAAAAAAAAATTAGCTTGAGTTAAAATTGGTGAATTTTGTGTTAAAACCACCGAATTTTGGGGTGAAAATCAGTGAATTTCGTATTTTATATAAATTAGCTTATGTTTTATTAGAACAATGGTTGAGAGATCGGTGCGAAAACAGACTGCCATTTCGCTTCGAATAAAGATGAAACTGCTTAAAGCAGTTGATGAAAAAGAAGGACGAAAACAGATATCTCCAAAGAGTTTTGGATTGCCAATTCTACTTTATCAATAATAATAAAAAACAGGGATCCCATTATATTAATGTTTGAGCGCAGTATATTTAAGCCAGAGATAAAACGTATGAGAACGGCTAAGCACGAAGATTTAGAGACAGCTTTGCTTATTTGGTTCAAACAAGCTAGATCTCAGAATGCTGAAAAAGACACTTAAAAAAAAAGATATCTGATTTTTTCCCAAAAATTAATATTTTTTTACTTGCTTTTTATCCTAATGGATGCAACTTACCAGTATTTTAACAGGAAATATTGAAGTAAAATTTGACGACGTCGAAAATATTTGTGAGTTTTGTTCTTTTTTTTTACGAAACTTTTAACGCGAAATTCTTTTAACACGAAAAAAAATCGGTACCCTCAGTTTCGTGTTAACCATATTTCACCGTAGTTATATTTTGATGCAGTTCCATTATAAAATTTATGACATTTCGTGAAATTCTGAACACATAGTAATACTAATATTAAGAAAAAAAAAACTTAAACATAATGCAATTTAAAATAGTACTTTCTAAAAGTTATTATTGATAAAATTAATATTATTTGCATCTTGGATGAAAATGTCATCTGAATTTCCAAATAGAAGAACAAAGAAATCCACTTTGATCAAGGCAGGATTTTCAAAAATAAGAGAAATTAAATAAAAAATTGAAATAAACAAGAATGAAAAATCATGCATCAAGCATAGATTATATGATACATTTTCCAACATATTCAGAATACTGTAACAAAACTTCTTCATTTAATAAGGTGAAAGATGATCTCTGAGTAAGTAATTTGAAAAAGTATAACACATTTGAAATCCAAACTTTAGCAATTACCGTCAATAGTAGAAAAACTATTCGAATTATTTTGTTGAACCCTGTACGCGATCTAGTAGTTATCAACGCGATAGTTTTGTACATATACTAAATAGTATGCTAAAATTTAGTTCCGTTAGAGAACGCGCAACACATTTAAAAATTCCTCTTCAGCTATTTCAGTCAATATAAGGAAATGTACTCGAATTCTTTTGACCTACAGAAGTTATGCACACCAAACAATATGCAAAAAATAGTTAAATTTAAAAATGCAAGTTAAAATTTAAAATGCATACTTCAATTGGATACGCACTTCCGGAAATTATCGCTCATAGATTGTACTATAGCCAAATTCATTTGTATGTCTCTATAAATGAAAGATTCATGTTATGTACACCATATTCTACAAAAATGATGTTGTAAATCACCTCAGTGATGTATTTAAATTTCAATATGTTTGAAACAGTGTAACATTATTAAATACACTACAAACTATTTTTCACCTAAATGTAAGGAAATTCCTTTGATTGTCCCTGTAAACGAACTGTTAGTGCTACACCGATTCAGTACCGAATATGCTATAATAAACATCGACAACATTTATCAATTACATGGCAGTTCCAGTATGTTTACGCGAGTTGGATCACATACAGGAAGACTGACAAACCAAATTCACAATTCAGAATCAACGCATTTGAATTATCATTATTCAAATAAATTGCTAGTAACGAATTTATACTGATATTAAAAGATATTTATTGTGCATGAATTAAAGACATAAATTTTGTAGTAATTTGTAATAAGATTTAGCCTTAAAGAATTTTTTCACAAAATGGACTTGCTTCACTTTCAAAATCAACGCATTTGAATTACCGTTATTCAAATAAATTGCTAGTAACGAATTTACACTGATATTAAAAGATATTTATTGTGCATGAATTAAAAACTTAAATTTTGTAGTAATTTGTAATAAGATTTAGCCTTGAAATTTTGTTTCGCAAAATGGACTTGTCTCACTTTCAAAATCAACGCATTTGAATTATCGTTATCCAAAAAATTGCTAGTAACGAATTTACACTGATATTAAAAGATATTTATTGTGCATGAATTAAAAACCTAAATTTTGTAGTAATTTGTAATAAGATTTAGCCTTGAAATTTTGTTTCGCAAAATGGACTTGCCTCACTTTCAAAATCAACGCATTTGAATTATTGTTATTGAAATAAATTGCTAGCAACGAATTTATACTGATATTAAAAGATACTTATTGTGCATGGATTAAAAACATAAATTTTGTAGTAATTTGTAATAAGATTTAGCCTTAAAATTTTTTTTCTCAAAATGGACTTGCCTCACTTTCAAAATCAACGCATTTGAATTATCGTTATCCAAATAAATTGCTAGTAACAAATTTATACTGATATTAAAAGATATTTATTTTGAATGGATTAAAAACATAAATTTTATGTTCATTTGTAATAAGATTTAGCTTTTAATATTTTTTTCACAAACTGGACTTTCCTGACTTTCAAAATCAACGGTGATGATACACTGTAAAAATTGGTGTAATGTTACCCCATAAAATTGTTGGAAGTATTGCTGCCACAATTTTCTGGAGTAATTTAACCGTTATAACTGTTGTTACGTTACATTATAATAATGTGAATTCTGTTATCTTTATATTATTACTATAATATTATGCGTGTTACATTACTTTAAATTACACCAGTTATATCAGTTAAATACTCCATAAAACAGGTGGCAGCATGCAGCCACCAATTTTATGGAGAAACGTTGCACCAATTTTTTACAGTGTAGTATTGGCCAAGATATAGCCAGTATAAACGATAATGACGCAATATTGTCTTGCTATTAGATAATAATCTAAATTAAAATTTAAACATACCTTACAGAAATCACTAACTTAATTGTATACTAATGATTACTTTTCTTTTTTTTTCCAGTCGAATAAATGACAAAGGGGAATTTAGTACACTTGAATTTAGGCAATTATTACATCACCCGATTTTCGTCCGGCAATGGAAGAACTTCAGCTGTGCCGAAGACTCTTGACAATTTCCAGACCGAAAATCTGTATTTAACTTAAGCATCCTGCATCTAACACATTATATGTATTTATTACAATCATTTCACATTTGTAAAAACTTGTATATATATTTATATATCATGTCAATAAAATGTTTAATGATGTTTTATTATATTTTGAAAATTAATGAAAAGCGTGTACAACAAATTTCCTTTTTTACAATTATGGCAAAAACTGCATAAGGGGGCACGAGGTATAGGTAGGCAACTTTCCAGTGGCTACTCCAATGTTGCTGCATTAAGGGGCATTCATTTTTCACCAGATAAAATTTGTATTACTGGTTTCCTCAAGGGGCTACTTCACTCATGCGAAAACACCCGTACGCTAATGTTAATCCAATGAAAGAAATTTTTAAAGATAGCTCGTTTGCATTTCCATATTTTTAAATGATTTCTTTTTTCGTATTGAGTAGCTAAGGTCGATTTCTACAAAGGCCGTTTTTTTACTTTGGGGCTGTTCAAATATTA
Source organism: Maratus speciosus (assembly GCA_963932465.1). NCBI lineage: Eukaryota > Metazoa > Arthropoda > Arachnida > Araneae > Salticidae > Maratus > Maratus speciosus. The sequence continues at coordinate 514,657,721 of OZ010795.1, forward strand.
CGTAAGCATGTTTTTGGTAATTTTTGACCTCCCCCCCTTCCCCCTTGTCAGCAAAAATAAGCGAATCGCACCCCCACCACCACCACCACCACCACACACACACACAGGTTCTTTGCAGGTTTTTTTTAATGGGAAACTTTCTCCGAAAGTAAAAGTATCTTGATAAAAAAAAAAAAAAAAACTAAGCAAAATCGAGAAAGTAAAAAATGGCCTTTCTACAGATAGATCTCAGCTAGCCAATGAAAAAGAAAAAAAAAATTGTTTAACATTAACATTAGCGAACGGGTGTTTCCGCATGCGTAAAATTGATATTTTTAAATTCTTTTTTCTGTATACTCACTTTTCTTAAAGGATGTCTAATTTTTTTCTTAGTTGTCAAAATTTTTCTAAAATATATACTACTTAATTTTATATGAGGAGTTAAAATCTTACTCACAATTCGTCAGCTTTTAACACATAAAATATTAAATTAAGCATAGATTTAAGAAATATTTTGAGAAATAATGAAAAAATAGATGTCTTTTAGAAGAGCACAAAGAAAAAAAAAAAAAGAGTTAAAAATATTAATTTCCCGAGCAGATACTTTAAATATACGAATGCATTAACATTAGTGAAGAGAATTCGGAAATTGGCTGACTAACAGCTTTATTAAAGACAAGTTTATCCTTTTCAGACTTCAAATTCGAAGTTAGAATAAGACGATTGACATCAGTCACGGCCTCCTTCCAATACATAGAGTTGGTCGTGCAGTGGCGCATCCAGGATTACGCTTTGGAGGGGGCTAGCATATTTTAGAGGCTTATATGTGCCCAGATCTTGTCCGGCCTGCTGCCGAGCTCTGTCTCTTTTATTTAATTTGATCTGCTGACTTGAACAGAGTCGTAACCAGCCAGAGAAGCTCCCGAAAGCTTTGGTGGGGCTAATTCTGAATGCTTTTAACATGTTAAATAATGAAATACTGTACTAAAATATATCTTACTTTTTGCCATTTTTTGGTGCGTTTCTTTATTTGGATAATTTTAAAGTGTGTTTGCAATCAAACGATTTAAAGTTTTATTATTAAATTATCAAAATATTATGAAGGTTAAAGAGAGCAAGAAGTTGCACAGGGCCTTAATTTTTTAATTAAGTAATTTTTAAACGTGCCAATATTTCGAATTTCATAATGAAATTTATAAAAGAAAAAAAAATGTATGACAAAATTAATATATTTTCAAAAATTCCGATTGTTTAAGGACCTATTAATAATAGTAATAATATTCTTTCATAATTTTTAAAAACTTTAAATATCTAGTCTAGTCTGGGAGGGGCTTCAGCTCCCTTAGCTCCCCCCGTGGATGCGCCAATGGTCGTGCATCAGTCAGGCCGGAATGTGGGAATAATTATGTCGCTTAGAAGTGTCGCATAAAATTAAAAGACAACATTAAATATATATATATATATATACATATAAATTGATTTATGGTTTATTGGTATAAAATTAAATTTGCATCAACGGATGTTGAATCTTTATTGTCAAATGTTTATTCAGTCGTCAGTTGCGCCAGGTAATGCATTTGTAACACTTTTTCATCGAAAGATTTTAAATAAAATTTAAAATATTGAAAACATAATTAAATTTTAATTGAATTTAACAATTAATTTTGAATAAAAAATGTTAATGTATGAAAGAAATAAAATTCGAAACCTTAACCTATGACTTTATCCAACTTTCCACCTGATTCTTGTTCACGCGTCTGAAATAAGCCACATCATTAAAACAGTAGCATCATTTCAAAATTTTCTTGGTATCAAATGAACTTTCATATTTGATACATACATTATACATAGGACTCCGGGCCCTGAACCCGGCCCGTAAGGACATTTTAGCAAATTCTGAATTCTGAATTTCATTATTTGTCAGCTATTTTAACTTAGTGCGAGTCTACTTATTCTGGTATATTTTTTAAAAACCAGACCGAAATCTGATTCCTTCGAAGAACCGGGCCCTGGTAATTTGCACCTGCTCAACCTCCCCCCCCCCCCCCCCTCCTGTACGGGCCTGTGTAGTACAGCCTATCCTTTTCAAAAGACACTTCAATGTACATTAAACGACTAAAAAATCTGTCGGTTTATGTTCAATGAGTTATCAAGTCATGATCAATGAGTTATCAATTAGTTCAATCAGTTTATGCCCAAATGCATTTTTGCAAAATGTTCTATCACCAGTGCCTCCATTCTTCTAATTTAGTCAAATCTATCATTTTCAAAAGGCATTTGAATAAGGATACGCACTAAACGACTTGAACGCTACTAAAGACAGCGTAAATTGGGGGCTGTGTATATATAACTTTATCATTTTAGGGTGGGGGGGGGGTCTGGCACATGATATCAAGATATATCTAGGGGAAGGGTGGCTGTCTTTTGATATCGATATCATTTTTGATTCAACCAAAATTTTCTCTTTTTATGTTATCTGTTTTTGGTCTGTTATCTATTTTTATGAAAATACAAAGTTATTATTAAAATCACTAAATGATTAAAAAATTATTTAATTCCAAAATATGGAATACCCCAACGTTTGATATTCCTATTTCTTCTTCATATGTGTATGCATATATAATCCCTGTTCGAGAAACCATATGTGAAGTATATTTTAAATGAAACTTGTGTTCACTAATATATAAAAGAGAAAGAGAAATAATTTTGTTCACCTGTTTTGTTGATAAGAATTTTTATCTCCCTCCTCCGTGCGGGGCAAGCGCAAGAAAACATTATTACTGTTGAATGCATTATGTAACAAAAAGCTATTATAAAATACTTTTAAATAGTAACTATTTCTTTGTGACATTTTACTGACTTCTCTTCATTTGGGTAAATAAAGTATGCGAAAAATAAATGTAACCATTTTTGTATATCACTCCAAACAAAAAAATAAATAAATTTCAAAAATCAAAGAATTTTTAGACATTGATAACGATATCATTACGGAGGGGGGGGGGGGGTCGAGGATGATAACGTAAGATATCGGGAGGGGGTTCAAAATTACCAAAAAGTTGACAACGTTATATATGCACAGCCCCTTGGTCTGACTATTCCTTTTGGGAAAGTTAATAACCCTGCGACTTGTGTATTTTAACAGCGTATATGTTACTTACATATTTATAAAAACGCCTTAAATCAAAGAAAAAAAAATCTGAAATTGACACATTAGAGACCTAGTAATTTTAAGTTCATATATGAGGGCTCAAAATTACTAACAATTTAAAATGCATCAATTTAATTATCAATAACTTTGATTCACACATTTAGAAATTTAATGAATATAAATAAATCAATAAATAATCTACAAAAGGTTTTTTTCTTTTTAGGATTAGGGGGCGCTTTTTTGCGATAGCATTTTGCAAAGTCAGTTTATAAACAAAATTTTTTAAATAAGGAAATCAGCATTGGTGCTGTCATTTATTGTTGTGTTGTCGCTTTAAAGCAAAAACAATTAGCTATATAGAAATGAATAGATGTGTTTCGATTCAACCTTAGGATCGAAAAAGAATATTCACTAGCCTTCTGAAATGTATAATTTGAATAAAATTCACATCATGGCAAAACGCCGATTTCCTCCCGCACAGTAGTATGGGGTAGATATTTTCAAATCGTATTTTATTTTTTAAATATCGGGAAGTTGCAACAGTTTTCACAGATATATATACTTTATTGAAAAGGTAACATATTTTATTTAATTTCATAAAATATTTAATTTAATATTACTTAAAAACACAAGGTTATGTAAGCTTAACAAAAAACAATGGGAAATTTGTTTATCGCTTTTAAAAATATGAAAAAGGCGTATAAATAACCAAAAGTGACAAAAAGTATGTGGAAAGATTGCCTCTAAATATTAAGAAAAGTACAGGCTTCATTATTAGGTTGAGCAAAAAGTTCTGGGAAATTTTTAATCTAATAGTTACCAGAAATTTTATCGTATATGATGGTCGTGCCATCAATGCCGAGCTCTGTTGACAGCAGATGGATCGCGTCTACGACAAATTGGTGCAGCAGTATGCAAGATTGGTCCGCCGAAAGCGCGTTTTGTTTCAGAAGGACAATACCAAACGGCACGTGGCCCAGACGACCAAGGTCAAGTTTACACAGTTGGACAGCGTCGAAATTCTCCCATACCCGCCTATGTTCCAGACGTGGCTCCATCCGATAATGTCCTCTTTCGATCAATTTAACACTTTTTCAAGGGCCGTCAATTTGTATCTTTTAATGAAGCTGAAGAAGCAATTCAAGAGTTTTTGGATTCCAAGAAGCCGCCATGGTATTTCCAGCAAACCGGAATCTGGCAGAATGATGGCAGTAAGTCGTGGACTATGATGGTCTCTACTTTGAAGAATAGTCCTTGTTGCGTTTGTTGTTAATTTGCGCATAACAATGCAACTTTCACAAATTTCCCAGAACTTTTTGCTCAACCTAGTACTTGCGCACATTATAGAATTACACAAGAAACCTAGTTCTTAGTTCCATGGCGCGCATTGCCAGGGCCGAAACTAAGGGGGGGGGGGGGGGGGGGCAGAGGGGGCATGTGCCCCGGCCGCCAGAATGAAGGGACGCCAAATGAAGGATTATACCTGGAATGGATCCTTTCTTCTGATGGACTGATGGCTTCCAATATTATAAAACAGTCATTATAAATGAAGTGTTAGGTGAAGATGAAAGAGCAGTCGTAAAAAGTTAGAACTCTGATTTTCGGGTCTGAATGGCGGGAAAAAATGGGCATATTTTTTTAAAAATTATGGCCATTTTTTTTCCCCATTCTGACCCGAAAATCAGAGTTCTAACTTTTTACGACTGCTCTTTCATCTACACCTAACACTTCATTTATAATGACTGTTTCATACTAATGGAAGCCATCAGTCCATCAGAAGAAAATAACTCTGTTAAAGCGTAACTCTGTAACTCGGTTAAGCGGGTCTCGGATAAGCGGGACTCTACTGTATATATCATTTTTAAAATGATTTTTATATTTTTGTTGGTGTTCAGAGAGGAATCACGACCCCCCACCCCCCCTGCGCATTGCAATGGCAAGTGTGATGCAGCCACGGAAAAAGTAGACCGGTGAGTTAGCTACTGAACACCGAGGTCCATGTTTTAATGCTGCCATCTATTGACTTATTCTAGAACTAACACAATTTCCATTGACAATTGAGTATACGATTTACAATTTTCATATTAATAAATTTCAGAATAAAAGCTAAATTAAATTAATAAATTCTTCCGAGTTTAATTTTACAAAGGGGTGCCAACAAAAAAGCTTTGACGTGAAGTTTATCTAAATAATGTGAGGGGAATGGGAATCTGTGATGTGAATAACATATCTGGAGATGACAATTAGATGGTATTCTTCTTTTTCTTTCAGGTAGTAATTAATAACTCACGACTATAGTCTAGAAAGTAATTAATTAGCCGTTCTCCTCATCAAGTGAGCAATAACAGAGAGAGTAGATTATGCAACAATTGTATTTTACCCTGGAAAGACTCGCTCGCTAATGCAATCGCCTACGGAAGAAATTTTTAAAGATATCTCGTTTGCATTTTAATATTTTTAAATGATTTTTTTTTAGGCATTGGATAGTTGAGATTGACCTCTACATCTGCCCTTTTTTACCTTTTCGATTTTGTTTGCGGATTTTTTTTTCAAGGAGATGCTTTCACTTTCAAAACTGGTTCCGAAAAAGAAAGTGTCGTAATCAAAAATATCTGTAAACAAAATGGAAAAAGCAAAAAACTCCTTATGTATAGATCAATCTCAGCTAGCTAATGCAAAAAGAATTGTTTAAAAATACTGAAATGCAAAAAGAGATATCTTTAAAAATTTCTTCTATAGGATTAGCATTAGAGAGCGGGTCTTTTCAGATGACTGAAATAGCCTCTTAAGGGTGTACTCAAATCCAAACTGCTTATTTTCTGATTCATTTTTAAATTCCTTTTTGTTCTGAAACGCATCAAATTGGCAAATCCCCTTATTCAGAAACTATATAAAGTGCCGTGCTTGTCGATTTTTTGATAAAGACAGAATATATTGAATATATTGCAAAAAACGCTGTGAAAGTTGGCGTTTTGAACCAAATTTCCCAAAGTGAGAGAAATGGGAACAAAAATAATGGTTATACTGAGAAAATAATTGTTTATAAATCAAGTTGTAATTAATTGAGTGAAAAAGGAAAAGACACGGTTTCTTATACACCTCTTCAAATATCATGTCAGCAAGTTTCATTGTTTTACTTTTAAAAATGAGTCTGAAAATGTGTCAGAAAATTTCAAGCTGTTGAGGGTAGAAAAATATTTTTTGAGTACTCCCTTAAGAGTAAAATACCTTCTGATAAGCTTTCAGAAGTTGCTTTACCCTTGTTGTGTTATTTTATTGCTGAACTGATGATAATAGCTGTTAATTAATGGTTCTCAAAACTATAGTCGTGTGTTATTAATCGTCATCTGGAGGAAAAAGAAGATCTACATTAATCTAAATCAAGGATTTACAACTGACGGTCCACGGACTATTTGCAACAATAAATTTCTCCCTATTCTAAAAAAAAGTAACTACCGCTGTCACCGCCGCCGCCGGTTTTGAATATTTTGTGACAGGAGGTCTTTCTTCGTTAATATTAAGAAAAATATTGCGTACAAAAATGTGAAAATCGGTGGTATTATAGAGAAATGTTTGATAAACACGCTGATGCAGACAGTTTTCAAATCGAAGAATTATTTTAAGAGATATTTAATGCTAAAGTTGGACAAAATCGTTCCATTAAAAAAGTTTTATAGCAGCAAAAACTATACATGGGAATGTAATCATTTTTAGATCTTTTTATGCGTTAGAATTTGCCGGTGTGCAGATTGTATTTCTTTTTTTTAATTTGGCTAATTTTTTGAGGTTTTATTTCTATTTTAAATTCAAATTTCCAGCATTTATAGAGATATATTTTACAGATTTTAGAAAGTGATATTAATTTAAACTGTTGCCAACTGTATAAACAGCGGAAACAATAATGTTTGCTTCAAAATATATATATATATATATATTTATACGTGTAATAAATTAAAAATTTATTTACACGTGACTATTATAAACAGAAAAAAACATTGGAATTAGAATTAAATAATTATGTACAAAAAGCAGGAACTTATTAAAAATTACGTCATAAAACTATAATTACACGTGAATTTTAAGAGAGAAAGGAATTTGTAAAATAATAAATTTATTAACATGCGTTAGAAGTCTTAAATAGGAGAAATTACGTCATATTTACGTCACATTACAGTTATTACATAAAACGAACACAAAATAATATTGCAAAACGGTTTAAATTTAGAAATTGCGCTAGACATTTATTTGATATTTTGAGCGGATACTTTTCAACTATTTTTCTTAGGAAAGCGCAAATAATATTTCATTTCTAACACAAGTATTTTCACGTGAATATTAAAAAGAGGAAGAATAGTTTGGTCAAAATTACGTCAGATTAAAAACGATTAATTTAAAATGTCTCATTTAAAAGAACTTTCTTTTCGCTTTGTTAAAAAATACCGGGAGACAAAGATTCTGTTTACTTAATTCCTTTTATATTAGCTTATTTTGAAATGTTGTTACACGTGTCTACGTCATCAAGTTATTTTTATTTCGACGTTTTATTTGTATTTTTATTAATGTTGTACTAATTTATTTGTTCTTTCGTTATTTAAAATAAAAATTATATCAATTTGTATAATTTGGCGAGTGGTTTGGCGATTTATATAATTTGGCGAAATTAGTCGACGGGATAATCAAGTAGTACCGCAGCGGATTTGGCGTTAAAATTTCCCCAATCAAAGAGAATTGAATAGAAATCCGTTTATAGGGAGATCGCCACTGTTTTTTAAATCATAATTCAATCTTTCGAAATCTTTTTAAAGCCGATCACATTAGCGTGCATTTAGAGTCCGCGGTGTCTCTACGGAGGTTGGCGAGCGTAGCTCGTAGGGGGCCGAGCCCCCTAGTATTCTAAAAAAAACCTTTTTCTGACAAATGGAAAGTATTTGCAAACACACGCTGTAAGCTATTAAATCTGAAAACATTAAGCGTTCGTGGGATTTTATATCCTAAAAAAATATTTAATTCAAAAAATCTCCATTAGATGTAAAACCTGTCATCATTTGACAACAACCATGATTAGTCACGTGACGACAGGTTTTTTTTTTTTTTTTTTTTTTTTTTTTTTTTTTTTTTTTACAGTAGAGTACCAGTTATCCGAGTCCCGCTTAACCGAGTTTCCGCTTTAACTTTTAAAAAATTATGGCCCTTTTTTTCCCATTCTGACCAGAAAATCAGAGTTCAAACTTTTTATGTCTGCTCATTCATCTTTACCTAACACTTCATTTATAATGGCTATTTCATAATAATGTAATCCATCAGTCAATCAGAAGAAAATGATCCATTCCAAAGATATAAGTTCAATTGAAAAAAAAACTATTTAATACTTTGAGCAGAAAGAAGAGGCTACACCTGCAATTTTCATGACATTAATAGAATCACATAGCTGTTTATTTGTACGGTTTTGTTATTTCTAAAATTTAATACAATTTTTTTCCATACTTAATCATTTACAATTGTTAGATTTCGGCGTTTGACTTAGGCAAAATTTATTGGGCCAATCATTTCAAGTGGTCCAGCACTGGTTACTCGACCACTTTTAAAAAATCTGAAATTTTTTGTACAACAACCCTAACATGAAGGAAGTTCAAAATGACTATTATTTTAATTTTATTAATTTTTGTTTGTGCATGGCGGCCATCTTTGTTTCGTCATCTGCAGCAATTTTCTCACATGAAGGGTTTACGGAATTGTAAATAATTCGTCATTTATTTCTTCAATTCAAGTGGATGAAAGCAATTTGTACAGAACACTTTGGGCTAAAAATTTGGTAATAGAGTAGTTTCCGAAACTAACTGCTTATTGGTGAAATTTAAGCATAAAGTTTCAGTTTTTTTTTTTCAAAATTTGTCCGTTTACAAGAGGAAATTTTTCTAGCAAGGAAAATTGTCAACATGACATAATTTTTTTACAAATAGGCCGAAAGTACTTGTACTCACACTCCAAGTTCCAGATCTGGACTTGTTTTACCTTCGCTAAAAAAGATCCCAAATTTTTCAAAAATGTCAAAAATCGCACTTTTGAGGCTTTGATATCTCTGGTGGGGCACGCGATAAAAATCTGAAGTTCTGGTTTCTGAGAGTATTGTATGGTAGTGTTATGCACAAGAAATTTCAGGAGGGAGATTTGACTACAAGCTGGGGTATGGCAAGGGCAACATGTCAAAATAATACTACCAAACTATTGTTTTGTTGTAGTCACAGGTAAGCATTTATCTCAGAGTGAAATTTAATTTATTTTTTCTATTATCTTTAAATAATTGTAACAGAAAATAAAGCCTTTTGCAAAGCTTAGCAATTAATTTAAAAAATAATTATGCCTAAGGCCTACATTTTGTATGGTTTCAGTAATTTTTGTTGTAATTTTAATAACTAAAAGAAACCTCAGTACTTTTACATAACGAAAAAAAAATATTTTTATACAAGACCTGAGACAAAAACAGAATAGGGAAAGAGAAAAGCTATTAATGTTGACATACTTGTTGAGACATGATCAAGTGTGTCAAAACACATTCCTGCTTGTTGGTTTAAAAACCACAATTTTAATGCTGCTATCCAGTCCCTGAAACTTGTTCCTACCATAAGTATGTTCCTGTAAATGAAACATTATACGATGTTACCATGCATCTGCCTGAAGTAATTTTCAGAAAGTAAAGATATTCAAAGCCCTTTCAAAATTTATACTGCAGAAAAATGACATTTTTGCATATAAGTAAGCAAGGAATTATTAATGAAGTGAGACTTGCACATAGTGATTTCAAAGTTTATTTCTATGAGACAGCAGGGCCAAGATCCAAAATCAAGTTATCAAGAGATGACAAGACTTGGTGACTACAAATAAAATTTTCAGAAAGATCAAAATTGTGGTTTTTAAACCAACAAGCAAGAATGTGTTTTGACACGTTTGATCATGTCTCAACAAGTATGACAATATTAACAGCTTTTCTCTTTCCCTATTCTGTTTTTGTCTCAGGTCTTGTATAAAAATATTTTGTTTTCTTTATGTGAAAGTGCTGAGGTTTCTTTTAGTTACTAAAATTACAACAAAAATTACTGAAACCATACTAAATGTATGGCCTTAGGCATAATTATTTTTTTAATTAATTGCTAAGCTTTGCAAAAGGCTTTATTTTCTGTTACTATTATTTAAAGATAATCAAAAAAATAAACTTAAATGACACTCTGAGATAAATACTTAGCTGTGACTACAACAAAACAATAGTTTGGCAGTATTGTTTTGACATGTTGCCCTTGCCATAGCTCAGCTTGTAGTCAAATCTCTATCCTGAAATTTCTTGTGCATAACACTACCATACAATACTCTCAAAAACCAGAACTTCAGATTTTTATCTCGTGCCCCACCAGAGATATCAAAGCCTCAAAAGTGCGATTTTTGACATTTTTGAAAATTTTGGGATTTTTTTTTTAGCGAAGAGAAAGCAAGTCCCAGATCTGGAACTTGGCGTGTGAGTACAAGTACTTTCGGCCTATTTGTAAAAAAAAAAAAAAAAAAAAAAAAAAAAAAAGTCATGTTCACAGTTTACCTTGCTAGAAAAATTTCCTTTTGTAAACGGAAAAATTTTGGAAAAAAACTGAAACTTTATGCTTAAATTTCGCTAATAAGGATTTATTTTCGGAAACTACTCTATTACCAAATTTTTAGCCCAATGTATTCTGTACAAATTGCTTTAATCCACATTTGAATTGGAGAAATAAACGATGAATTATTTACAATTCCGTAAACCCTTCATGTGAGAAAATTGCTGCAGACGACGAAACAAAGATGGCCGCCATGCTCAAACAAAAATTAATGAAATTGAAATAATAGTCATTTTGAACTTCCATCATGTTAGGGTTGTTGTACAAAAAATTTCAGATTTTTTAAAAATGGTCAAGCAACGAATAAAGAATTTTCTGGACCACTTGAAATGGATTGAACCTACTGGTAAGTTTTAGTAGTAAGAAAAAAAATCTTAGAAATTGGTAGCTATGCAATAGCATACTGCAGAAAAAAAAAAAAAAAAACTGCATCAAAATTGACATTCAACAAAGAAAAAACTATCAAGGTCTTTTCAAATAAACTATTTCATTCCCCGTTTTTCTTTTAAAAGTAACGGAAATGCACACCAAAGAAATGCTGCTAGTACCATAAAAATGAATGAATTAAGTGAAAATTTATATTTCATCTGCCTAGTTGGTGACGCTTTGTATAAATCCGGTTTATCCGAGTTTTTTGCTTATCCTAGGTGAGCTTGGTCCATATTAACTCGGATAATCGGAACTCTACTGTTTCGAGTTATAAGTGCACTTATAACTCGATAAATAATTTATTTATTAAGAAGTGGAATACACTATTCAATTCCAAATCGCTTCAATAGACAGGCTTTCAAGTGCTTTTGTTTTTAAAAACGAATCCGTAAAAATGTCAGAAAGTTTCGCGTTGTAAAAGTGGGGAAAAATATTTTTTAGGAACCGCCTTAGAGAAGGATTTATAAAAATAAAATTACTTTTGTTTACACTAGTTTTCGGAAACACTTTCGAGACTTTTTTTTTATAGTGTCTTCTGACATATGCATACCATTCTAGCTCACTTGCTTTAAGGCTGCTAGTCACTCAGCTTCCGAATTCCCCTCGGTAATGTTAAGTCTATGGGCGTTTGATTAATTTTATATTCAAAATATCTCGCTCAAGAAATTAATATTTTAAACTTTTTCTTTCAGTGTTCTCTTCTTAAAGGATGTCACTTTTTGGTGCGTTCGTAATTATATAAATATGTAGCACCTATAGTCGTCGTTCGGTCCGTCTGTCTGTCTGTCCGTCCGTCCGCATATAACAGAGCAAAAACTACCCAGCCGAATGGTCTAAAGTTTTAAATATATAATTGTTGCAAGATTTTGTCATTTCAAATTTTATGAAAATTCGGATGTATAGTTTAATTACAGGGATAGTCAAAAATTTTTCCGTTACATTACGGCCAGTGGGAAAAAATATTTCAAGTACATTTTAATGATGTTACAGCCTTTCAAACAGAATGAAATTGATATGCACTTATGAAGTGCACTAAAATATACATTCAGTACAATATGCGATTTTAGAAATATTTTGAAAACTAAGGAAAAAAAGAGACATCCTTTAAGAAGAGTGCACAGGAAAAAGAAGTTAAAAATATTAATTTCCTGAGGAGATATTTTGAATAAAAAAATGCATCAAACGCCCACAGACTTAATATTACCGAGGGGAATTCGGAAGGTGAGTGATGAACAGCCTTAAGGGGGCTGGTCACTCAGCTTCCGAATTCTCTTCCGTAATGTTAAGTCTATGGACTTTTGATGCATTCGTATATTTAAAATATCTTCTCGGGAAATTAATATTTTTAGCATCTTTTTTGTGAGTGCTCTTCTTAAAGGATGTCTCCTTTCTTCTTAGTTTTCAAAATATTTCTAAAATCTATGCTGAATTTAATATTTTGTGTGTTAAAAGCGGCCGAACTGTGAGTAAGATTTTAACACTTCCTATAAAATTAAGTTTATACTTTAGAAATATTTTAGGGACTAAGAAGAAAAGAGACATTTTTAGGAAGTGTACACAAAAAATAGAAGTTTAAAATATTAATTTCCCGATGAGATATTTGAAATATACGAATGCATCCAATGGCCATAGGCTTTACATTAGTGAGGGGAAATCGGAAGGTGAGTAACCAGCCCTCTTAAGGCCCTACTTCAGTCAGGCTAAAAGACCCGTTCGCTAATGCTAGTCCTATGGAAGAAATTTATAAAGATATCTCGGTCGCATTTCAATATTTTTAGATGATTTTTTTTGCAGTGGCTAGCTGAGGTCGATCTGTAAAAAGGCCGTTTTTTACTTTTTCGATTTTCATTGGAGATTTTTTTCAAGAGGATGCTTTCATTTTAGGAACCGGTTCTGAAAATGAAAGTGTCCTGATTAAAAATACCTGTAAACGAAATTGAAAAAGTAGAAAACGGCCTGCATACAGATCGACCCCAGCTAGCCACTGGAAAAAAAATCATCTAAAAATATTGAAATACGACCGAGATATCTTTATAAATTTCTTCCATAGGAATAACATTAGCGAACGGGTCTTTTCGCCTGACTGAAGTAGGGCCTTAAGCTACCGTACAGACCTCCATATTGCATTTTAACATGGTTCCAGAAAATGGTTGGACAGCATCATGACAATTATTTGTAAAACCTGTTACAATGTCAGTATATATAATAAGCCTCGAGTTCCACTAGTAGTGATTTTTTTTAACTTAATTACTTCTTTTTGCAGGATATGAAATTCCTTGACTTTTTTTATAATACATATTTCAAGTGTGGTAATTTTTGGGTCTGTTGTTTTCGTTTTTTAGATATTTCAAAGTAAATGAACACCTTGCTGTGCTGTAGTTGGGTGGGAACGCATGGGATCGCCGTTCTCAGAAATATTTGGTTTGTCACTGTTAAAATAAAAATCACGAGCACATTTTTTTTTTCCCAAGAGAAATGGTAATTTATGCTAATTTTAAGAAGATCCGTTTTATCTTATATTCATAAGCCGTGTAGGACCTCCCTTAAAACTTTTTGTCCTGAAACATATGTGAAATTTTGGTAGTGATCAGAAAGAAAATTAGCAGACGAGACAGCTTGTCGTAAATCAGAGAACACAGAAAATACCCCTCATCGTCGTTCTTTTGGAAACTCCTAGGATAAATGTGCCAGTAAGGAATAAATGGATTTATTTCTGTTATTTCAATGTTATTTATTTTGATTCATAATGGGAAATGTTACTGTGAGATTGATTAAATATTGCTTTTAGATGGGTGCTATACAAATACAATACTATAAAACAGTGGCGTAGGAACTTTGTACAAACAGGGGGAGCCGGGGCATATTGCGGAAAGCTAGTGGCGCGGATCATTTCGTTCATTTTGGAGGGTTTCTTCATAGTGTTGCAAGTTTCACAAACAGAAGTATAAAATAGAAGCATATCAAAATATCACTAACACTTTAATCCAGTTAAAATAATTTTTAATAGATATACTTGATACAAAGAAACTTAATTTATGTGCGATCCCGAATACAATATTCAAATTTAAGGCTTCTCCCACTTCCATTTAGCAAGAATTAAAGTACTTTCTGTTGTTTTGCTTACAAATTCTTTAGAAATCTCATTCAAATCAATTTTAAAGGCCTCCTCTTTATAAATATGTTATCGGTGCAGATAATTTGTCGTAGACCTATATAAGACCCCCTTTTTTCTGGAAATCGGGAGGGTTGTAAACAACGAGAAAAAGGGTGAAGGCACAAACAAGTGTGCTCACCACCCCCTCTCTCTCTTATCTTTGTTGTTTATTGTGTAAATTTCCTAAAAAAAGTATACTTTATTTTTTTAAATTCAGCAATGTATCGTAAACAGATGTGGTGCGAGAATTTCTCCCAGGGGAGCTGAGCCCGTATGAAATATTCCAGGGGGAGTCACAGCTCCCCCGGTTCCTACGCCCTTGCTATAAAAACTAGAATATAATAACTACAACCGTTAACTGAAAAAAGTCTGCTTTTAGCTAAATGTTTTATATTGGATTTTGGCTTAGCAACACCACGGATGTAGCCTTGCTACTTAATTCTTATTATGGTAATTTGCGGCCCGCGGATAAGTGTAAGTTGGAATTGGAAACTTCTGATCTAAAGGGAAGAAAAGTTGAATCATATATTGTTCTAATGCTGCCATCTATTGACTAACTCTAAAACGAAGTCGAATTATTCTAGTTGTATCGAAAGAGTCTGAAAACCGAGATAAATAAATTATATTTACTGCAACAATTTAGAAATATGTTGACTTTAATGATTTTAATTATAAAGTTTTTTAAGCCATATTTTACAAACAAAAGAATTTTTCAGTTTTTATTTTTCTCTACATCAATTTCTAATTTTCATTACATCAATTCTGGATGCGTCGCGCGGATCACACGCTTTCTGAAACAGAAGAAAAGATATAGTAAGTACTTCACTAAATTAAAAAAAATTCTGTTTAATGTGCACAAAAATACCTTTTTAAATGTATAAAAAATTGAGTGATTATTTTAACTGTGTATATATTTTAACAGAAAAGCCACCCCCTCACCCCAACCCCCTTCACCTTTCACTATGTATTTTTTAAAAAATGATTTTTTTTAAAAATAAAATTTCCTTTAAAAAAAAAAACGAATAATGACACTAAAAATAAATTTTGCTTATATTATTTAACATACGAACACTGTTTCACATGTCCTTGGGAGAAAATTAATGATTTATTAGGGTTCCGTACTTAAAAATTAACACGGAACCATTATAAGATCACTCCTGTGTCTGTCTGTCGGTCACAGTCATTTTATTCATAAACTATGGAACGTGGAAAGTTCAAATTGGGGGAAGTAATAAAGACTATTGACCCACATATTTGCAGATTATTAAACATTCATAAATATATTTAGTAAAAATGTAGAGGGGCTAATTAAGTTACTTGAAAAAAAATATATATATTTTCTTCGTGCGAAAGCTTTCATAACGCTGAACTCAAAAATACATTTCTTTTAATTTTAGGTATTATATTTTCAAAGATATCGTCGAAAATGTCACGCAAAAATATATTCCCCCCATCTGCTTCCGAATCTACTGAAACTAAAATTATGAAAAAATTAGAGGTAGTAGACGTTAATTTAAACATTGCAGGAAAATTATATCGATTACCCAAGGTCACATAGTTTTTGAGAGAATCGCATTTTTCCGTTACACACAAATTTCAATTTACGGGCATTCAGTAAAGGTGTTGAGAAGTGCTGGAGGTACCTATCGTAGCAGAAGTATAAAAGCATTGTTGATAATGATTTTCGAAAAAAATCATCGGTAATTAGCCGAGACATTAACCCTTAAAGATACAGACAGTTTGGACATACATAATGGCAAAGGCGGCGTACTCTGTACCATCGGCTTTTAAAGCTCAGATAACATCTTTTAAGAATATATTTGCGTAATGCAAAGCCCAGTAGCAGTCTAAAAGCAATAAACGTCAAATTGTTACAAACAGACTAATTTAATTAGAATTATTCGCATAAATACTATGGTATTCACGACTAGTTTGCCCCAAGTGGATCTCTCAATACGCCTCCCGTGTCTTAAAAAATTAATTAAAAAACTATCGGGAGAAAAGCGACACAGACCAACGCAGCGTTGCAACTTTGCGACCTCCTTTCAAAGCGCGCTTAGCACAATGCCAAATTTAAACTTTTAGCGAAGGTTTTGTTTTAGCTACAATGTAGAAAGAAAGGTTATTATTAGTCTTATGAAATTTAAACACCAAAAGTTTCAACTTTTCACAGTTTTCACAGGGATCAGTAATACAAGAAAAAATTGTTAAACAAATAGTCATATGTAAGTGCAGGAAGAACAAACAAAAGCCTGCAGATCGCCAAGCAGTTTCGCATACTGTACCTCACTCCGAGTCCTTTGGAAACATTATGAGAGTGATAGATTTTTACACGGCACTCTGAGTATGCACTTCTATATCGCTTCTTTTTATGTGATATTACTTCTTTTTATGACTGACGTTTTAGGTTTGTGGTTTGGTGGGATCATTTACAACGAGTTGTTTTTGATTAGATTTATATTTTCTGAAATGAACGTCTTTAAGAACTTAGCACTCGTAAAAAAAAAAAAAATAAATAAATAAATAAAATCAGCCAATCGAGTTAATTTTTTTACTTTCTTCTATCTTCAATAGAAGAAAGTATTGTAATCGAAATTTTTTTCGACTTCCGGTTTTCGACGGATTTACATGTTTTAGGGGTCAGAGATTCCAAAAAACATGTTTATAGAAAATGTCTGTCTGTCTGTGTGTTCGTCTGTCCGTCCGTCCGTCTGTCCGTCTGTCTGTCGTCATTGTACCATCAAAAAGTGTATGAAGTTATGCATAGAATTAAACCAAAATTTTATTTTAAGTTTTTGGCTATGGCAAGCAGGTCCTCCTGGAATTTGGAAAAAATTCGCCGGTAGGGGGCGCTGATATAGCAAGTTTTGTGCGATTTTGAATATTGTACCATCCAAAAGTGTATGGAGTTATGCATGGAATTGAACCAAATTTTTATTTTAAATTTTTGGATATGGCAAGCAGGTCCTCCCTGAATTTGGAAAAAAATCGTCTGTAGGGGGCGCTGTAAATGCGATTTTTGTGCGATTTTGAATATTGTACCATCCAAAAGTGCATGAAGTTATGCATAGAATTGAACCAAATTTTTATTTTAAGTTTTTGGCTATGGCAAGCTGGTCCTCCCTGAATTTGGAAAAAATTCACCGGTAGGGGGCGCTGTAATAGCGATTTTTGTGCGATTTTGAATGTTTTACCGTCCAAAAGTGTATGAAGTTATGCATAGAATTAAACCAAATTTTTATTTTAAGTTTTTGGATATGGCAAGCAGGTCCTCCCTGAATTTGCAAAAAATTCGCCGTTAGGGGGCGCTGTAATAGCGATTTTTGTGCGATTTTGAATATTGTACCGTCGAAAAGTGTATGAAGTTTTATGTATGGAATTGAACCAAAATTTTTTTTAAGTTCTTGGCTATGGAAAGGAGGTCCTCCCTTAATTTGTAAAAAAATCGCCCGTAGAGGGTGCTGTAATAGCGATTTTTGTGCCATTTTTGCGCCATTTTGAATATTGTACCGTCGAAAAGTGTATGAAGTTATGCATAGAATTGAACCAAATTTTATGTGTTTGTTTTTGGTTATGTCACGAAGGTCCTCCCTGAATTTGGAAAAATTCTGCCGGTAGGGGGCACTATAATTGCGATGTCTGTACCATTTTCATTATTGTACCATCGAAAAGTGTATGAAGTTATCCATATAATTGAACCAAATTTTTTGTGCATGTTTCTGGCTATGGCAAACAAGTTCTCCCTGAACTTGAAAAAATTCCGCCTGAAGGGGGCGCTATAATTCCGATCTCTGTGCCATTTTCATTATTGTACCATCGAACAACGTATAAAATTATGCATACAATTGAACCAAAATTTTTGTGCTTGTTTTTGGCTTTGGCCAACAGGTCCTCCTTAAATTTGGAAATATTGCGCGGTAAAGGGGCTCTGTGCTAGCGATTTTTGTATACTTTTCTTGATTTTTCGTAGTTTTATTGTGCAGCGTCGGGAACTCGCTACCTGCTAAGCCGGCTATTCGCAAACAGCTGATAACAACAAAATAAGGAAAAATTAATAATTTTAACAAATATCATGATATAGATTAACTCGTTTTTAGTTCGTTTAATTGACTTGAGCAGAAATTTAAGATGAAAATCAAAGTTGGTATAGTATTGAACTAATAATATTGAAGTATTAACATGTGTAACTAGGTTTTGAAATATTAGGATGTATAATATAGAAGAAAGTTTTGGGATTGGCACATCCAACTAGTTAGTTTTTAAGAATGAAAATAACCATTTCTCGATAATCATGACTTCATTTTCGACATGGATAATTTTGCGTTGCATATTATTGACATTTTCTATCCATTTTCTTCAACTTTTTCAATTTTCAATTAAATCCTTATGTTAGCCGAGCGCAGATGATAAACCGCCAAGTATTGTTCCTATCGCTATCATCCATATTGGATTCATTTCAATTAAAATACAAAACTTCAATTTAAAACACAAACATTTAAAATACATATATTGCATATGCAGTGAAATACGTTTAATACGAAATTGAGGGGGCCAAAATTTTTTTTCGTGTTAAAAGAATTTCGCGTTAAAAGAAACGTAAAAAAAAAAAAAAAAAAAAAAAAAAAAAAAAAAAAAAAAAAAAAAAACCTAAAAAACAACAAAAAAAAGAACAAAACTCAAATATTTTCGACCTTGTCAAATTTTACTTCGTTTTCCTGTTAAACTACTTGTAGGTTGCATCCATTAGGATAAAAAGCAGGTAAAAAAAAAATATTGTTTTTTTTGGAAAAAAATATTTTTTTAAGTGTATTTAAGTGTATTATTGAGATCTAGCTTGTTTAAATCAAACAAGCAAAACTGTCTCTAAATCTTCGTCACTGACATTGAAGCCCACGGTAGTGGAGGTTGCTTTGGGGCCTATAGCAACTATGGCTGTTCGCCTCGAATGATCCTTATTATTATACACAAATCACAATTTTTATTTCCTTTTTCCATTACATACAAGGATGAGATAGTCACAAGGAAATTTACAACACCAGAGAAATACAACCGGGAGTTCCACAAAGAGTGTGCAACGGAGCCAGCGGGAGTCGAACCCGCAGTCTTCCTACGCTCTCAAGCTCAGAGTAATCATATAATATTTGCTCTGAGCTCTCAAGCGATTAGCGGCGTGGTGCCTTAACCACTCGGCTACGGAGGGCCACTAAATCTTCCTGCTTAGCGGTTCTGATACGTTTTCGCTCTAGCCTAAACATACTGCGCTCAAACAATAACGTAACAGGATCCCCGATTTTTATTATCGTTGATAAAGTAGAATTGGTAATGCCAAACTATTTGCAGATTTCTGTTTTCGTCCTTCTTTTTCATCAACTGCATTAAGCAGCTTCATCTTCATATGAAGCGAAATAGCAGTTTGTTTTCGGACCGATTTCTCAGCCATTGTGCTCATAAAACATAAGCTACAAAAAACCCACGAAATTCACTGATTTTTACCCAAAATTCAGTGGTTTTAACACAAAATTCACCAATTTCAACTGAAACTAACTAGATAGAAAACGAATATTTTTCGTGTTAAACGATTTTTGTTTCGTGTTAAAAGAAACAAAATTCATTAAATTGCATAGTATACTGTCCGGACCGCTATATCATTTCGTGTTATCCGATTTTTCATGTTAAGCATTTTCGTGTTAAACGTATTTCACTGTATTTAAAAATACACTCATATCACGTGAAAAACAAAAAGGAAAAAGAACGAAAGAAAGTGATGAACAAAAGAAAAAAAATAATAAGAAATAATACCCAAAACCATTTTATTTCAACATAAAAGCATATGCGTTTTATTTTTCATATATGACATCATATTCGCCTGTCTTACGTACTAACTCATATTCGCGTACCTTGTATTATTAAAAAATGCTTGAAAATTTCCGTTTTATTTCCAATATGTTGTCATACTCATCTTTTCTATAAGTCTTAATTTATTTCACTTTCCTTTTAAATGGGAAAATATTTCAGCTGAAAATTAATTCTTGAGGAAAAATTATTATTCCGGGTTTTGATTTTTTGACAACGATAACGAAAGATGGTTAAATTTTATAGGAAAACTGTCACTCGAATTTCTATGAAAATAATGAAATTTTTTATTATTCAGATAAATATTTGAATAAAATAAATAAAACATAGCCTATGTTCATTTCTGAGCTATAATCCATGTATATTCAAAGGCATTAAATCATCCGTTTTGAGGCTGACCACTTATTTATTAGAATTTAATCTTCTTAAATATAAGTGACCTACGTTTTAAAATTCTTTATTATAATTTATTAAGGAAAGAACTTTCTTTAAACAAACACAAACTGTAAGTTCTTTTTTCCTTACAAAACTCTCTGTTAAATGCAAATATATATATATATTTAATAGTCTTGATTAAGTTAAAATCAACGTAACTAGTAAATCTGCAGATCAGAGGCCTCAACGTAAATTTCGCAAGATAGTTTAATTTTCATCACACTATACACAGTATCTAACATTCTATAATCCGCAATTTCATAATGATAGACTGTATTGTTATTTCTAAGCATATAAGATTTCCGAAAAATTCAGAAAATCTAACTTTAAAGAGTTGTTACATTCTATGATATGATATCCGATTCTATGATATTATGCTTAGTGTTGGCTCTAGAGGAAAAAAAAGTCGCCGGGTGGAAATATTTAAAAAGGAGAACACTAATCTCAAAAAGAGCACTCTTGTAATTTGCTCACAAAAAATATTTTGAACTGGTTTCTTTAGACTCCACCAGTAGGATTTTGGGATATTTTCCTGCGACCGATTGAATTTCGCAATTTTTCCTCCTATCGACTGACGAATTTTGCAATTTTTCCCCCGCAACCGATCTACGAATTTTGCATTTTTTTTTCTGCTTGGTCACACTGTAATCTACATTATGCGTTGCATTATATTTTTTCAAACCAATTTAATTATTCTATCCTTCGCAATAGCCCAGGGCCCGATCAACCTCAGAAACTAGGTGAAACACAGCATATTTTTATTTATTTTATTTTATTTTATTTTATTTTTTTTTTTTTGGGGGGGGGGGGGGGCTTTTCATCCGACAAAAGTTTACTAAATTCTACATTACATAGAAGAAACGTGTCAGTTCTATAAATATTTTTCGCGGAAGTAGCATTATCATATATTTCATGAAACAGCTTTTTAATGTTCCCTGCATATTTTTTAGAAATCGTACACTTATAATGTATATAGTTCTTGTATGTTCAGTTCCACAGGTGTTTTCTATAAGCAGTACACCAGGAGAGCACATGGGTTGTTTAATAGCATCGCATTCAGGTTTCTCGGTTAGACAGGTTTCCTGAACTAATGTGAATATTTTTTTAAGTTATAGGAAAACTTTTTCCTCTAAAAATATTAAAAATGCGATGTAAAAAATTAACAAGTCGGAAACTGTACGCCAAACATGGTAAATGAGGTGCGTTCGCACAATAACTACTTTTATAAATATTCAGATCTTGGTGCAATAGCTGTTGCACTCTTATGCAAAAATACCATGAATACAAAATTTATTATGATTATATATATTAAATTCAGTAATACGGAAATAGTAGGACTCCATCTTAAATAGGACGTCATCACATGGCAACCTAGAATCATTACCTTTCATGGGTTATCATTGAATTAATTACCTGTGATATGATTTGATAGAATGAAGAAATTTTTTAATAATATGTTCTTAAGTTTTGATTCGATTTTCATAAAATTTTAAATGACTCGACACAATTCTGAAACGATTCTATATATTAAATTTCAAACCATTCGGTTCAGTAGTTTTTGCGCTGTTATATGCGGACAGATGGACAGGCAGAGTGACGGGTGGACCAGACGACAACTATATAGGTGCTACGTTTTTATATAGTAATTGCGAACGCACCCAAAAATGGGAATTAGAGGCTCCGTTTTACTGTAATTTTGAGGCCACTCTTAAATTTTATAGGGGAAGCTCGTGCTTCACGTGCTTTTCGGATAATCAGGTTTTGGGGGCAGCAATGATAATTTTTCCACCAGGGGACCATTTGGTACATTTTTTTATTGTTACATACATACTTAATGTACGTAATGTATTAAGTATGTATGAATATTTTGAATATATGAATTTAATATGCGAATCAAGATTTAACTAATCCTATAATTTCATCCGTGAACTCGATGAGGTGATTGTCTGTGCTGCCGGCTCCTGGTCTAATAGAAAAGCTACGGCGCAAAAGAAAACGTTCTATATTTATAATAATTCATATGAGTGAATAATTCATATATTCACTCTGAACTTTCCAGTGCAGAGCTTGACAAAAATTAGTTAAATTATTCAGTTCGCCAGTTATGTTTAAAAATTTCCACTTGCATTTCAATTTCAACACAATCACGTAGTCATTTAAACCTATAACATAATCTTCCGTAATTAGGTCCACTGCAAAATGATATATTTTAGCAAGTGTGATTTTGTTCAGTAGAGTGGTTTTTGTGATGTTCTTTTTAATAATATCTACATTCACTTTAAACTAATCGTTCTTTTTTTTTTTTTTGTGCATAAAGTTTTTTTTTTCTTAAAATTTTTCATAATCGAGGAAGTTACAATGACTGAATTATTGCCGAAGGTTTACTGTGGAGACACGAAAAGTTTTTGGTTTCCGTCTGTTAGTCTGTCTGTCTGCTCCGAGATAACTGCCGTTAAAAGCCTCCGATTAGCTTGTAATTAAATAGGCATGTTGGTGAGGTATCCGGATTTAGCTGTATTGTTTTTGATTAATGGTGTTTAAATTTAAATTTAAAATGTATAGATGGCAGCACCACACAATTTCTCCCGAATTCATGATAAATAAGTTATCAATATAAATAGAATACTGGTTCTAGAATCTCTTGTGTACTGTCAACTGTCAGTTGTGTTCGTGTGTTACTGTCATAAATAAATGTTAAATATGTATTTTGGTGCTGCCTCTTCATTTATAATTTGTGATGATTATTAATTAATTAGTTATACAGACAGTATAATTATATTTGGTTCATTCGTTAGAAAAATATAGAACGTTTTCTTTTGCGCCGTAGCTTTTCTATTAGACCAGGAGCCGGCAGCACAGACAATCACCTCATCGAGTTCACGGATGAAATTATAGGATTAGTTAAATCTTGATTCGCATATTAAAACGCAATCGGTCTGCCAAGTCATATGTTGATGGAAAACACATGAAAACTCGGTTTTAGCGGCTGACTCGTAGGTTTACCGTTGTGTTTTCCTGCACCAAAAGGTTCGAAAACATGGAGGACTGGGATCAGGAAAACACAATGGTAAACCTACGAGTCAGCCGCTAAAATCCGGTTTTCAGGTGTTTTCCACCAAGATATGACTTGGCAGGCCGATTGCGTTTTAATATGCGAATCAAAATTTAACTGATCCTAGCATTTCATCCGTGAACTCGATGAGGTGATTGTCTGTTCTGCCGGCTCCCGGTCTATATGGCAATTCAGACGATTTTTAAATTTCTGTTCGTTGAAAGAAAATGGTGCTTTTGATTAATGGATTTAAATGGTAAATTAGGGATGCTAAAACTTCCCAATAAGGGTCTTAAATTATTCCTATTAGTTTGAAATTTTGTCAGTTCATTTGTCAGAACTGATTTTTTTGAATTAGGTGTATAATTTTTGGTGGAATACGTGTATTGCAATAATATAAAATATTTTGTTTTATCAATTTACTTATTTGACATGATACATATATCATTTTATTCCCCTTTTTCTTTTATCAGTTCCTTAGCAACTGTACTTCGTAACCTATAAAAAATCATTACGAAAGATTAAGCAGAAAGTCTGGCTGGGGGAAATAAAAAGGTTAGTTAATCTTTCGTAATCTGGTCTGTAATATAGGTTTACGTCAAAAATATACGATGTTTTAGTAACATTAAAGTTTTAGATTGCACGTGGATACTATTAAAAGGCTATCGGAAAAAAAAATAGCGCCAAATCAAATTCGCTATTTACTCAGTTGGAAGTGGACACGAAGATGAATGATTACCCAGCAGGTTTATAGGTATCCAAATATGCCATTTTTGGGTGATTTTAATATGCTATTGCTGTCAAGTAGATTAAGGTGTATTTAGATTGAATTTTACATCTAAATATTATAAAATGAGTGTTTATACTGTTTTCCGGAACAAAAATTGTAAAAATATTAGATTTCTAAATTGGATATAGGTTAGCTATAACAGATTCAGTTTACATTTCCATACTTCTTTTCGTATATCTCACGGACCTAATACGATCAATATGTTACAGTTGTGAATGCAAATGTGCGAACTTTTATAAGGTTGATTTAAATTTCTTACATATTCCTAAAAGATTTAATAAATGAAAAATAATAAGGTATAATGTTGTTTCAATCAAAACTTTTGAATTTGCTCTAAATTTACAGTTGCAAACAATGCCACGTCACAGCATTGGAGGTATATCATTCGAGTGTGAAAACCTGTAACATAGGGGGAGGGAGAGCTAAAAAAAAAAAAAAAAAAATGCGAAAATTGCGTGACGTAATTAATGGATGATTTTTTAAGAGGCAAGAAAAGTTTTGAGGGATGAAAATGCGAAAATAAATTATACTTAAGGCTATTCTCAAATCCGAACGGGCAATTTTATGACATAAGTTTTGTTTCCTTTTTGCTCGGAAACGCACGAAACTGGCAGGTGTTGTCATTCAGAAACTATGTAATCGAAAGACGTTTTCCGTTTTTTTTTATAAACACAATAGATATTTCAGAAAATACTGTCAAAGTTGGCATTTTGAACCAAATTTCTTCGCGCAAGCAGAAAAAAAAACAGTCAATGAAGGGAAGAAAAAGCCTTATCATCTGATCAATAACGCTTATAACTCGATAGGTAATTTATTTATCAAAAAAAGGGAAAAATCATTTCGATTCCAAATCGCTCCCATAGTCGGGTCTACCAATTTTATACCTTTACGTTTAAAAATGTATATGTCATTGTGTCAGAAAGTTTCGCGATTGTTGAGCAGTGAACTTGTGAACAGCCTTATAAAAGAAACTTTGAAAAAAAAAAAAAGATTATTTATTACACAGACAAAAAAATAAAAATTATTTATAATAATAATACATCAATTCCACATACAATAGTCTCTCGCTACATGCGGCTCGTCAGGTGACGACATAAAAAGATGATATAATCGAGAGCATTAAACAATGTAAATAGATGGCACAAATAAATGAATAAGCATCGGTCTTAAATGTTTTAATTTATACGCATATTGTACTCAACAAACAAACAATAGATAGCCTTAAAAAATGTATAAAGATGGTACAAATAAATGGATAAGATGCATTAAATGCTGTTCAATAACCAATGACCGCCATTTTCAAGCAAAAGATGGCGGATGAAGCCAAAATGTCAGCAGCCACCCTAGAAATTCAAACTGCTATATTTCATCCATTTTTAAAGATAAAGACAAAACAAAATATGCTCCGGAATCCTTGTATTGAGGTCAAATTCTTAAATGCTTTAATTTATACGCATATTGAACTTAACAAACACACAATAGAGAATAACGTTTACGTATTGTGTTATCTACATATGCAACTATTTAAAAAACTCTACCTTAACTATATATAGTTTAGGTAGAGTTTTTTATAATTTACATTAAAGAAGAACGATGTATCCAAATGAATGTTATAATGAAGTGGAATATAACAGGATCCACTGTAAAATATTACTCTAGAATAGTGTCTTTTCAATACAAACAAGGTGTCCTCGTTTTTAAAATTCAATAACACGTAAATGGGGACACATATTCTATTTTTAATACAAACAAGATGTCCTCGTTTTTAAAATATAACAAGTAACGGGCAACACCTATTTTATTTTCAATACAAACAAAGTGTCCTCGTTTTTAAAATATAACAAGTAAAGGGAAACACCTATTCTATTTTCAATACAAACAAAGTGTCCTCGTTTTCAAAATTCAATAACAAGTAAACTGTGGCACCTATTCTATTTTTAATACAAACAAGGAGTTTTCGTTTTCAAAATCCAATAACAAGTAAACGGTGACACCTATTCTATTCTATTTTTAATACAAACAAGGAGTCCTCGTTTTTAAAATTAACAACAACTAAACGGTGACACCCATTCTACTTTTAATACAAGCAAGGTGTTCTTGTTTTTAAAATTCATTAACAAGTAAACGGTGACACCTATTGAAGTTCTTGTTGCTGAGATTAATGTAAGAAATCCGAAAATTCTTTAATACTCTTTCTTCCTTTAGTTCCAAATATCACCAGTAGATGGTGCTGCGCTATGTTAAATAGTAATATTTCCCAAAATAATGTCGTAATTTCCTAACACAAACATTTTTTTTTTTTTTTTTTTTTTTTTTGCGTTCTCCAACGGCAAAACAGAATGGGGGTTGAAATCTGACTAAACTTTGATCCATTTTTATACGTTAATTTGAATTTTTAAACAGTTTGATACCGTACAGCTCCCTTTACCAGTGATATTTAGAACTAATACAAGGAAACGTATTAAAAATGTTCCTGACTTCAGGAATGACTAAAATAGCTGAAACCGTTTACTTGTTATAGCATTCTAAACGCTTCAGTCTTCTTTTGGATACATGTATATTTCCAAAAATAAACTTTTTAAAATTATAAATAATTATTTTAGGCTATCTTGAAACAAACAATCATTTATTTTATTTTTTTAGAGCAAGAAAATACCTGTAAGTGCTTTTATATAGTCTGTAATCTTATTATCTGTTTGAAATCTCTCTGAAATGCCTCAATCAAAGAAGATAACAATCACTCCTATCTCAGATAACTATTTTTGCTATGTTATCAATTTTTCCCCGTTTTCATTTTTTTACATGTTGAAATTTACTCTCAGCACTTTCACTTTTTTTGACGTCATATCTTTCATTTCTTTATCTGAAGGCATTTATACAAATTTATTTAATAATAATAAAAAAGGCTAGAAAACAGGAATTCTGCTTTAACAGAATTAAATGTCGCCCCCGATGAATATATATATATATGTATATAAATATAGATAGTACAAAACATATTTCAGTTTTAAGACTTAAAACACACGCTTTTATTTTATATAAAATGATGTCATTCGCATTCACTGAAGAATTCTTCATTTACGATCCAGTCTTATACAACATATACAATAAAGTATGCCTATGACGTCACTCGCTGAATAATACACAAATCCAAAAATAGAGGTGTCCTCAATCAAGAAACTCAAAAAAAAAAAAAAAAAAAAAAAAAATCGGCTATTTAATGATTTATAGGCCTTTATTTGTTTGTAATATTAATATAGATACTTAAAATTAAATATAGTTTATAATAGCTCCATGTTTTATCAGAAATCATTCATTTATATTTTTTCAAAATTACATTTTTTCTGAGTTTTTATGGGAAAATGGCAACAAAAAAATATAATTACTATTTTCCAACTATTTTTCCTTTACTTTCTACAGAAATGGAGTACTTGAGTTGCCAACATTACACAAATGGCTCTAAAAACTACAAAAAAAATTAATATCTCAAAAATAAATTGAGATGCAGTTTTCAAACAAATTGCATTTAAAAGTACTATTTTCCCCAATACTACAGTATAAAAATTGAAAATGTGCGAAGCTCAGAAGTTTAAAAAATTGCAGTAGAGTATTTAACCGCACATTGATAGATCTGCTTTGTTTTACGGTTGGCTTATACAACACAACGCAACTTATCTTTTAGAGACGACACTTTAATTACTGACTGAAAGAAATAGAATATCGGAGGGGGGAGGCTAAAAATGTAGGTTTGAATTTCAGATTGGTTCAGTTTAGGGATTTTCCTTGATATTTTTACTGTTATGGTCCTTTCTAGTGACATGTTCCTTTAAAACTTTTGAACGAATTTTTATAAAATTATCAAATACACACAGTAAATACAATTAACTTTTGAAAATGAAAAATAATTGATGAAAGAATAAAACAACAAGTTTAATTTTATTTATGACACAAGTGAAGCTAACATCTTTATCAAATGAACGGCTGATATACACTATGACGCAAAAGTTTAGACAATGACGTCATTCAGCTTTAAAATGTAGAATTATGACGTCAGAATTACAAAAACCTGTAAATATATTCAAAAACTGATTTAAAATGCTATGTACAAAAGACAGTCGTTTTATTTGCTATAATAATAATTTTTTTCATAAAAATTCAAATGTGCTTGTCGCAAAAGTTTAGACACTATTCTAAATTTCTTTGAATATTCGCTGGCATATGCAAATTTAGAATCGATGATGTCACAAATTTGGAGTACTTAAGTTCTGCAAACGATTGCGCTTCATAGTCGACATGCCGAGAGCTAAAGAAATTCAAGTGAATGAGGTTTCAAGGATTTGGCAGTTGAAAGGTGAAGGGAAGAGCGTTTCTGAAATTTCTGCTATTATTAATAGGTCAAAAAAATCTATTTATCGAGTTTTATCGAGTGGTTCCGAATATAAAGCAAAATGTCGGTCTGGGAGGCCACGTGTGACAAATGTACGAGAGGATCGCCTGATACAAAGACTAGCGAGTACTCAACAAATGAGCGTACGTGGAGTTCAAAGCTCATCGGGACTCTCTGTATCAAAGGATACGATTCGTAGACGAATTTTGGAAAAGGAACAATCGTTTATAGCAAAATGCAGAAGAAACCAGCTCTGAAACCACATCATAAGTTACAAAGACTTATGTGGGCTCGAAAGCATATGTCATATGGAGAGAAATGGCAGTCAGTCATATTTAGCGATGAAAAAAAGTGGAATCTGGATGGTCCAGATGGTTGTTTATCGTATTGGCATGACTTGCGGAAGGAACCTCGACGTTTTTTTAGTCGCAGACAAGGAGGGGGCTCGGTGATGGTTTGGGCAGCCTTTTGCTATAATGGACAAGTATCTCTGACCTTCACCAGTGGTCGTCAAACTTCACAGCATTATACACAGACATTAGAAGAAAACCTACTGCCATTTGCTGAGCTTCTAGGGGGTCCTCAGTGGGAATTTCAGCAAGACAATGCTTCAATTCACACTGCAAAACATTCAAAATCTTGGTTTAATCCCATAATATAAGAGTTCTCGACTGGCCAGCATGTAGCCCAGATCTTAACCCTATAGAAAACCTTTGGAGCATCATGTGTCGCAAAGTTTATAGCAACGCTAGACAATACTCTTCTGAAAAGGAACTTAAGACATCTATTGAGAATGCATGGTACGATATCGATCCACAAACTATGCAAGATTTAGTTTCTTCCATGCAATCTCGTGTATATGACGTAATACATAAGCATGGATGCGCAACCAGGTTTTAAAAATTGTTTATTTCGATTTTATTTAATTTGTGTCTAAACTTTTGAGACAGCAGTTTATTTTTGTTACCATTTAATTTATTGCAATATGCACAATTCCACTTTTCTTTGTTATAAATATTGTTTATATGTACAGCACATTAATTTCAAGCAGTGATTTGAAAATTGAATAAATATTTTTCAAAGTATGTAAGAATTTCTTCATTGTCTAAACTTTTGCGTCATAGTGTATCAATGTATGTTTTAAAAATTTTAAATAAATTCCTGTGTTTGTTTTTTCATATGTTCGTAAATGTTTAAAAATTTGAAATGCCTTTCATTATTTATACTTTATGTATATTATAAACATCACAGTACAAAATACATAAAATATTCCATTTTATTATACGTCAGCCGTTTACGTCAAAATACAGTCGGACCTCTATTTAACAAAGTAACTAAATCCCGAAAAAAAGTTCGTTATACGGAAAATTCGTTAAATAGAGAGTCACTTTTTAAAATACTTTAAACTACATAAAACGTAATTTAAGTCCATAAACACTAAATATAATTAAGAAAAGTAATTAGTTACACTTTTTCTAAAAATTATATCTATTTGTTTTATTTATTTTACCCATCAAAAAGAAAACTGCAAGGGAAATAAGAATGAAACAAAGCATTGTCTGGAAATACATTGTATTTTCAGTTAAAAAAATAATTTTACATTAAAATCACGATTTTTTATTGTGGTTGTATGTGAATACTGTGTGTAACTTTAAGATTGAAGACAAATAGTTTTCTTTTTCACATTTTTATATCACACAGCACACAAATGTTACAAACAATCACAAACACTGAAAAACATGTAGAAAGATGAAGTGACTTTGGGGTAATAACCCGCTGTTAGAACAAGTGACGTTCATAAAACATCTTTTGGGGAATACTCCCGCTATAAGCAACAGAATAATTGGGGATAAGACCCGCTATAGCATAATGTGCCACAATGGCAGCTCAGCAACAACATACTATACTTGGGGATAACACCCGCTCGAATACACAACGTGCCGCAATGGCAGCTAAAGAACAACTATATACTTGGGGATAAGACCCGCTCGAATACACAATGTGCCGAAATGGCAGCTAAAGAACAACTATATACTTGGGGATAAGACCCGCTCGAATACACAACGTGCCGCAATGGCAGCTAAACAACAACTGAACTGGGTCACATGACCGCAAAGCTACGGAGCTCGTTCGGCATGCGCACAAGGTCCGAACATGCCGCCCCGCGTTGCAATGTGCGTAGCACATTCAAAATATTAAAAATACACTATAAATACAAGAACTAAATAAAATACCAATACCACAAAATAATATTACAATACAAATACAATAATAATAAGTTGCAATAACAAGGACTATACAATACAATAAAATTAAATTCTTTGTTACAAAATTTAAGCTATTTTCTAAAAATAGTTCTATATTGTTCTTAAGAAAAGTTGAATGTAAAATAACATGTAAATCTTAGGTGCACTTTAAAATAAGTAGACAATGAGAAAAGGTATGTACATTAGGTTTCATTAATGGGCAAGACACACAATCTAGATATGGATCTAAGAAAGATATTCGAGGCTGTTTTTACCTTTGCAACCCTAACATTACCATCCTTTCCTGGTATAACCTCTAAGATTCGTCCTAGCATCCACTTACAGGGAGGTAAATTGTCCTCCTTTATGACTACCATCGCCCCTGGTTTGATGTTTTCTCCTTTTACCTGCCTTTTTGAACGATTTTGGAGATGACTCAAGTAATTTAATTGCCAATTTCTCCAAATTAATTGGACGAATTTAGTGATTCTCTGCCACCTAGATAATCTCGATTCTGTGATATCAATCAACTGAGGTTCTGGAATGGCATCGATAGGCCGACCAATTAGGAAATGGCTTGGTGTCAATGCATTAAAATCATTTATATCGGTCGATAACGGAGTTAAGAAACGCGAATTTAGTACCCCTTCGATTTGGGTGGTGACTGTTTGGAATTCTTCCATAGTCAATCTAGCACCTTTTAATGTTCGTTTAAGATAATACTTGAAAGATTTTACACCAGCCTCCCATAAACCACCGAAGTTGGGCGATCTAGGAGGAATGAACTTCCATTCAATAGCTTCTGAAGTAAGGTAATTAGCTAATTTTTCATCCGGTCTACGGACTAACTCATGAAGTTTGTGCAATTCTGATTTAGCACCCCTAAAATTCGTAGCATTGTCTGTCATAATAGAAGCGCATTTTCCTCGCCTTGAAACAAAGCGTTTAAGTGCGGCGATAAACGCATCAGAAGTTAGATCCGTTACTATTTCTAAATGAATAGCCTTTGTTACTAAGCAAACGAAAATCGCGACATAAACCTTATGAAAAATCCCTTTTCTTTGATTTTTATATTTAATCTCAAAAGGGCCGCAAAAATCGGCTCCTGTATGGTTAAACGTAAAATTTGGAGTTACTCTTTCCGATTGGAGGTCACCCATGATTTGTTTAGCAGTAACTGGGTTGTTCCTAAAACAGACAACGCAATCATGCACTACTTTTCGCGCTAAATTTTTCCCACTTACGGGCCAAAACCGCATTCGTACGTAATGGATTAAAGTTTGGGGACCAATATGAAAATACTTCCTGTGAAAATGCTCAAATATGAGTTTTGTGAGCTTATGGCCTTTCGGCAAAATGATTTGATGCTTCTTATCAAAGTTTAAATCTGAATTTTCCAACCTACCGCCAACCCTTAAGATATTATCTTGATCCAAAAAGGGGGATAAACATTTAATTTTACTGGAAGGGGGAACCCTTGATTCCCGTTTTAAACCCTTGATCTCTTCCTGAAATTCTGCATTTTGTACTAATCTAATTAGAGAAACTTCTGAATTTTTTATTTCTGGGGTTGTGAGGCTGCCTCTGCGCCGGTCTGCTAACTTACATTGGCAATTGTGAAAAAACCTATAAACATATGCCAGTATGCGAAGAATACTATAGTATTTACCACTTATGTTGAGAAAAAAATTTACTTCTTCAGGATTCCTGAAAAGAGAAAGAGAAATATTAGAATTAAAATCATTACAGTTATTTTTATATTTTGATTTAGTCTCTGGAATGTAATCTGTTTCTGGCACAGAAATAGTTTCTTGCTCAGTCACTAAGTCATCAGCTGCTAGGAATTTTGGTCCCCTAAACCACATTGGATTCTCTACAAGGGAATTAACACTCGCACCTCTGGTCAAGAGATCGGCAGGATTGTCCTTGCTAGAGCAGTGATACCAAGAGTTCGAATCTGAAAGTGCATTAATCTCTATGACACGGTTTGCCACAAACTGCTTCCATCGCTTTGATGATCCTTTGATCCAGAATAAGGTTATTTTGGAATCTGTCCAATAGTACACCTTCGATGTGATTTTTTGATCTAGGATGGGTTTTACTTTATTGGTCAGTCTTGCACTTAGTAAGGCTCCGAGAAGTTCTAGCCGAGGCAGAGTTATCTCCTTTATCGGTGCAACACGACTCTTTGAAGTCACGAGATTGACTTCCACACCACTCTCCCTTTTTATTCTCAGATAAATTGCAGATCCATACGCTATTTTACTAGCATCAGAAAAGGCGTGTATTTCTACAGCTATTACTTGATTCAAGCAACCAAGAATTTTCCTCGGAATTTTTAATTCTGCTAAATTTGGAAGTTCTTCGAGCCACTTTAACCATTTTTCGTGCACATTAGTTGGTAACTGTTCATCCCATGCTGTCTTCTTTAGCCATAGTTCTTGGAACAGGCATTTTATTCTAATGGTGAATGGCGTCAGCATGCCTAACGGATCGAAGATTTTACCAACTGCTTGCAATAGTAGACGCTTTGAGCTTTTTTGCGATGACAAGAATTCTATTAAACGAATTCTATTCGAACGAATTAGAACGAATCTATTCTAATTCTATTCGAAGACTTCGAATGTCAGACAATCTTCTTCTGTTTTCCAGGACATTCCTAATACCTTGCTTAGATTGCTTCCTAGGCTTATTGCAGCATGTTCTGTTTGAATATTTAAACCTTCCTCTTGCCAGCACTTCAGTAACGCTTCATCATTGGTTATCCATTTTCGAAGAATCATTCCTGCTTCAGACATTATTTTGTTAGCATTCAGGGAAACATCAAGAGCTTCTTGCAGCGTATCTTCGCCAGATATAAAATCGTCCACATAAATATATTTATCGAGTAGGTGAACAGTTCTTGGGTGTAGGTTCATAAACCGCTTGATGTGCTCCTTTATTGTAGCAGATAGGAGGAATGGAGAGGCATTGACTCCAAAAATAACACGTTTGAATCTGAAGACCTTGAAAGATTTTAAACCATCATCATACCACAGAAAACGAACAGAATCCCGATCCTTTTCAGCTAGTGAGATTTGAAGGAACGCCTTCTCGATATCAGAAGAAAAGGCAATTTCGTATAATCTGAAGTGGATTAAAATATCAAATAGAAGTGGATTTAAGTTGGTGCCGGGCCATAAACAATCATTAAGGGACAAATCATTGTTATCATGAGAGCTGGCATCGAAGACGATTCGGACCTTTGTAGTAAGTTTATCTTCTTTACAGACCGCATGATGGGGCAAATAATAAACTGCCCTGTCTAAAACAGGTTCATTTTCTTGCACCTGCTCTATAATTCCTTGCTTTAAATATTCCGTGATTATTTCAGAATATTGTCGAAAAAGCTCTGGGTTTCGATAAAATTTTCTTTTTAGACCTTCCAAACGCTGTTTCGCAACATTAAAATTATCATTTAAATCCTTCCAGTCCTTTTTCCACGGTAACTGAACTTCATAACGATCGCCTACAAATTTGACAGTTTTATCGAATATTTGTTGTGCTTGATCAGTTTCCGATATTTTCGGATTATCATGTTTTATGCCTATAGACTCGAGCTCCCAAAATTGTTTTAAATTATCATTTATTTCATCGAAATCTCTAACGAAATTGCACATAGTAATATTGTTTGGTTGCGTGTTCTCCTCTAGCGCCCCAGTTGGGATCCATCCAAAAACAGTGTCTTGCAGAAAAAGTTTATCATTTATCTTAATTGAATTATGCTTTAAAATTCTATAAAATAATTCAGCGCCAACCAATGCGTGAACTTTTCCCGGTTTGAAAAATGTGGGGTCTGCCAATTCCACAATATTCGGTAAATTAATGTCCGATACATTTAATTGCTTTGATGGAATTACATCCGTGATTTTGGGAACAATTAAGAAATCTATATTCTCCCTGAAAGAGCCATCTTCGTTTGTAATTACACTCGAAATTTTATTTTTTACATTATAAGTATAACCGTTTAATCCTGTAACGGGTACATTAATTATCCTTTTTTTAAATTTCAGCATGTCAGCGCAATCCTTAGTTAAAATATTGACATTGCTAGCATTATCCAAAATGACTCTAAACCTTCGTTTATTTCCGAAATTATCTTCTATAAAAACAAAGCATGTACTCAATAAAATTGATTTTCTTTCTTTACTTATATTATTCAAGGTCTTTAAAGATGCGTCATTATTTACCGAAATGTTTTTCATTTCTCTATTTACCACACCTGCAAGAGGGGAGGGAATTTGGGGGGAAGCCAATTCATTTTTGGATTTATTTTCTTTTTCTCGATGAAGCCATGAGCTGTGTCGCAATCCACAGGTATTACAATTATATTTTGAAATGCAAGAATTTACGCAATGAGAATTATTCAAACAATTAATACACAGCTTATTTTTCTTCACAAAATCGTATCGTTCAGAAACATTCATTTTTCGAAACTGAGAACATTTGTTCAAATTATGAAAAGCCAATTTACACAGAATACAAGTTTTTCCATTCGATTTATCATTCGAATTTAGCATGAAATTTTTTTGTTTGTTCGAAAGAGGAATGTTTTTGTTTAAGGGTTTTGAAGCAGAGTATCTATTTACGCTTTCTAACGTAGAACTGCGGTTTTCCAAAAATGACATTAATTCATTAAATTGCGGGTATTCTGATTTTTTAATCGAATATTCAAATAATTTTCGAGATTCCTTATCTACCTTTTGCAATATAATATTGATAAGGATAGCATCAGACAGATTGTTTTGTTCATATTGTAATACTTTTAAGGCCCTCAAATTTTTATTTACACAATCAATAAAGGATCTCAATTCTTTAGAAGACTCGTAATGTATTTTTTCATAATTAATTATGGCCGATAAATGAGTGTCAATGAGCAAACGTTGATTTTCGAATCTTTCAGTAAGTGCTGTAAACAATGACTGAAAGGAATCGTCTGGGCTCTCTAGTTGTTTTGCTTCATTTTTTAGCGATGCTCGCAAATAAAACAGCTTCTGAGCGTCATTTAACTGAGCATTATTTATAATTAAATTTGTAAATTGTACTTTAAAGATTGACCACTCTTCATATTTACCATTGAATGTTGGTAGTGGGATTTCAGGTAACTTAACTTTAATATTATTCGAACTTATAGATTCAATACTATCAGCATGCACATTTATTTCAGAAACTTTAAGATTTTTAAGAAATATGTTGAGACTTATCTCAAGTTTCTCGAGACGATCTTCGAGTTCATCTAACTCGTTTTCGATTTCTGGTAAGTCCTTAATCTCAGGGATATCATAATATTTATCCCGTATTTCCGATACTTTTGCTTGAAGCTCGGGTAATTTTCGAATCTTTATTTCGAGCTCGGTACTCGAGTAATTAATTTCGTCTGTATTATCTTTTACGAAATTTTCTAATTTCGTTATAGCACCTTTTAGAGCACCTTTTGTTCTATTTAATTTTTCCATAGCAGCTATTTCGCTGCGAAATCGACGGACCACAACAATGTATGTGAATACTGTGTGTAACTTTAAGATTGAAGACAAATAGTTTTCTTTTTCACATTTTTATATCACACAGCACACAAATGTTACAAACAATCACAAACACTGAAAAACATGTAGAAAGATGAAGTGACTTTGGGGTAATAACCCGCTGTTAGAACAAGTGACGTTCATAAAACATCTTTTGGGGAATACTCCCGCTATAAGCAACAGAATAATTGGGGATAAGACCCGCTATAGCATAATGTGCCACAATGGCAGCTCAGCAACAACATACTATACTTGGGGATAACACCCGCTCGAATACACAACGTGCC
This sequence comes from Maratus speciosus, assembly GCA_963932465.1. Lineage (NCBI taxonomy): Eukaryota > Metazoa > Arthropoda > Arachnida > Araneae > Salticidae > Maratus > Maratus speciosus. Next base: position 514,694,682 of record OZ010795.1, read on the forward strand.
GCAATGGCAGCTAAAGAACAACTATATACTTGGGGATAAGACCCGCTCGAATACACAATGTGCCGAAATGGCAGCTAAAGAACAACTATATACTTGGGGATAAGACCCGCTCGAATACACAACGTGCCGCAATGGCAGCTAAACAACAACTGAACTGGGTCACATGACCGCAAAGCTACGGAGCTCGTTCGGCATGCGCACAAGGTCCGAACAGTGGTTAATAAGATATTTGGAGGAATACCAAATTTTAAAGCAGTATTATTATTCTTCACGCCTTTATCCACCTCATCAAGAATTTTTTTTTTTTTTTTATGCTCAAGCATTTAGCTTTGACATTTTTAAGCTACAAGAACCGAAATTATCAACACGATTGATCATGATCAACAATCCAGAAAACGGGAAACTATAGTTTAAGGATATGGGGCAGCTCTGTTGAGGGTTAAAAGGGAATATTGAAAGTTTGCACTTCTTAGATGGAAAGCAAAGAATCACTGCAATTTTACTGCTCTCGGTGAGTTAGGTACCTGATAAGACCTGTTCATGGTCATTGATCATCATAAAATGTGTTAAGAGAAAGAATAAATTTGAAAAGTCCAGTAATATTTTAAAAAATCGGGAGAAGAAAAAATTAGATCCCAAGGAAAAGTTCGTTAAATAGAGAATGCACTTCGCTATTTGGAGGTTATTTTACGAAGAAATTTGCAAAATGTTCTTGGTTCCAAGTAAAAGTTCGCAAAATAGAGAAATTCGCAAAATAGAGGTTCGTTAAATAGAGGTCCGATTGTAGTTACTTTTGTTCAATTTAATAAATTAAAATTTGTATGTGATCCTTCGGTTCTATAATTTATGTTTAGATAACTTTTCTTCGCAAGTAAAACAATTAAAAAAAAAAAAAAAAAAAAAAAAAAAAAACATTTTTGTATGACCCAAAACTTATCGAGTTATAATAATTTGAATTTTATGAATTTTTAGCGCTATTTTTCCCTAAAAACAAAAAAATGCGTTTAGTGTTCAGCTATTTGACAACGATGGTAATAGACCCTCGTATAAACATAAATGAAATAATTTTTCAAAGTTAACTGTAAAAATTGAATTTTGTTAGATTTTCCTTTATTTTGGGAGAGGTTCTTCGTGATATACGCATTATTACTGTTTCTTATCAGCATGTTTGATTGACATGTATATCGTCTACAAACGAAATTTTTTAAAGAGTAATCAGATTCTGGTTTCTTAAAATACATTAATTGCTGTCACCCAAATTTTAATATAAACTTCCAAATTAGAATAATTAAAACATCACTTTTTTACTTTTTTTAAGATAATATTTAATTCATGCAATCAAAATCTTCCAGAACGTGTATTAGTCCGACGTTAACTTTTTTGAATGGATTGATTGTCTTTTAGCTTACGAAAGATTAATTTTTTCTAATCCTTTAGTAATACTTTATGCATACACTGTAAAAAAACCACTATAAATTTGCCAGCACAACTCGATCACAATTGAATGTACTGTATCTTTCTTTGGTTTCCTGACTATTTAAACATGAAAAATACAGTAGTTGCGTAAAATTAACAGTACAATGTATTGGCAATTTTGGACGCATTTGAACCACAGCACATACTACTGGCGTCCAAATTGCCAGTACATTGTGCTGTTAATTTTGCGCAACTACTGTATTTTCCATGTTTAAATAGTCAGGAAACCAAAGATAGATACAGTACATTCAACTGTGATCGAGTTTGAGCGCGAGATGAACAGTACTTTGTACTGTAAAAATGTCGTTTTTTTTTTTTTTTTTTTTTTTTTTTTTTTTTTTTTTTTTTTTACAGTGTATACTTTCTATATATATGTAGAAGTTATTGTTTGTAAAATGTTAATATATAGATAATTTAAATAAGTAGACGTTTGAATCACAATACGTACACTTTAATACAATTCTATAAGGGTAACTTTACATCACTTCGTTGATACTTTTCTAAATACAGCACCTTTCTTACTTAAAACTTACAACATATTTCTAACGAATAATTTGATTAGGCTTAACAATACCTTCCTTGGCATCTAATGAGCCGCTGCTTCATGCGCAACATTATTTTTCAGACTGACTCTTTTCTAATTTTTGAATATGTCCAAACCTTGATCTCGTGATTGTGAATTTTCATTACTCGTGCTTTCAAATTATGGATAATAAAAATACCAGAGCATCAGTTAATTTGTTTATCATGTACGTCATAAAGAAAATAAAGTATGTTTAAATTTAAATCCTACATATATATACACACACTGTAAAAAAATCTGTAAATTTTACATTAAAAATCATTTTTTTACAGAAAAAAATATATATACAGTTTAACTTTATTTATAATTCTATTCGTTTGACATTGTTAGAATACTTTTAAAATCTTTAGTTCTTTACGCAATATACTTTCTAAACAACAACAAAAAAAAAGTATAAAGTTTGACTTTATTTATAATTCTATTATCATAGCATTGTTAGAATTTAACACATTTGTTTAGCACAATTATTTAGCGCATTTAATATTAGGTGATTTATTTATTTTCAAAATTTATTGGAAAATAAATTGATTTAAACGCATTTTTATAGCTTGGGATTTAAAATAAAAAATACTTAAACATTTTTAATATATTCTATTAGGTAAAATTCATGATACTTTACGTCGAAGTCTTTAATTTAAAAAAGTCAAAATAAATAATCAATCTTCTACTACTTTTAAATAACTTCTTTTAGGTAAAAATTTTTTAAACTGAATTAATAATTATTCTTTGCTCGTCCCATATCACAAATGTGTAAATAATTAAAAAAATTCCATTTTTGAAACTTTTCGTTGACAATACTACTTTTATTGCTGAATTGCTTGTAATCTAAATTGTTAAAGGTTTAGTTAATAATTGTTTGATAGAAGTAAAAAATAAATAAATAAAAAGAATTTATAAATAAGAGACATTCCACCATGTGACAAATAAATAAAATCTAAAACACTTTTTTAAATTTTTTTTCAAGAAGTCTTAAAATTTTTCCTACATCTTTCATTTGCTTTTTTAAATTGATATATTATATATTTCATATGCACTGATAACTAAGGATCGACCAAAACAGGTTTTTAAGACCGAAACCGAATTTCGGTAATATTCCTATTTTCGACCAAAAACGAAAACGAAAATGTCCAAAAAATTTTTTAAGTAATTAATACATTCATAAATATAGATAATTATTAATGAATTATATACGTGTGGCCCAAGTTTGATTTCAGTGCCTCTGACAACTTTTTATTTCCATTTAAAAAAAAAATATTTAATTCATCAACGACACTGAATGATTTTCTAATTATATGAATTTCATCTTATTAAAAAATGTTTTAGGTATGCATACCTCGATTTATCTCTTATAATGACTTTTGTAAATGATCATCTGTTATACTAGAACTTTCTCAAAGTGTATTCGAAATTTTTCTGCGGTTTCAAACTAAAAAAATATTTTACTGTTAAGTCTGCAGATTTTAATAAGCACATGAAAAGCGTCTAAGTTTTGTCATATATGAATTACCTGCTTTTATAATTTGCACTCACGTCTTGAGTCAGTCATGACTGATAACTATAGGCAGTGAAGTTCATAGCAATAAATAAAGAGTGTCTCATTTGAGCCAATAAAGCTGAAATCAATGAGTCATGTTGAAAATTTTTGGAAGAAGAAGAAATATTTTTGGAATACAGATAGCAAAATTTTCGACAGCATATTCGTCGAAAATTCGTTTTCGGCGAAAATCTGATTTCGAGCCGAAAACGAATTTTCGGTCGATCTGTACTGCTAACATACTGTATACTAAATACATTAACATACTGTATACTAAATACATGATCACTTCATTCTTAAAACTGATTTCATTTAGAGAGATATATTATTAGCTTTTCCCAATCTTCAGGTTGGCTCATATATCCCAGTGAAGACGGCTCTTCAATATGCAACAACAGTTATAATTTTTTCAATTTTTTTTCAAACTTCAAACCGTCCGATGAATATATTAATAAGCTATTTTCCACATGCATTATTTTCTTTTACAAGTTAATGAAAAAATAAAATTTCTCTACTTGGTAGAAAAGTCACAATAGTTTTTTTTTTTTCCAAAATGACGCGTTACATATCGCGTTAAATTACGCGTTACTGTGATCGCCAAAGACTTCTAAATATTTCAAGAAAAAACTGCAAAGCGTAAAAATAGTTTTACACAGTATAATAATACTTTGTTTCCACCATAGGAATCTTTGATAATTAAGGATGCAATCTCGAATCTTTCGATGTTCTATACAAAGTCCATTTCGAATGTTTGTTATATAAGGCCTTATCAATTACAGTGATCTTTAATGAGCACAGGTCACAAAACTGTGATTGAAGACATTTTTGGATGGTACAAAGAAAAAAAAAATAACCTTTGAAGTGGCTAGTTTTTAACACTATGTCCTATTTTGTGCATTTGAACACAGCGTGCTTCAGTCTACGTCGTAAGATTTTATGAGAGATTTTTTTTTAACCTTTGTACAAGGCAAAAACCTTATATCGTAGAATATAATTAAAGTACATAAACAAAAACGTAAGAATCTATCTTTAGAGCTGCGATGTATTTTGTGAAAATTACAAAAAAATTAGACGAAATTGTTAAGGCTTCTGCTTAAAAAGTAATTGAACAATTGTGCATTTTTTTATTTGAAAGATGCTGAAAAATTCATCAAATACAGCGAACACGGTGGTGTAGCAATTAAAAAGTTAGGGAAGGAGATCGAGTGATCATATTCAAATTAAAGATCGGCCGAAAAAGGCTTTTAAGACCAAAACCGTATAATCTTCCTATTTTCGGCTGAAAACGAAAACGAAAATTTCCACGATATTTTACGTTATTAATACATACATAAATATACATAATTATTAATTAATTATACGTGTATAGAAGCACATTTCTAACAAACATACATATATATGTGAGCGCATAAGCTTCAAATAATAATACAACTTTTATATTTTATTGCTACGACTACCAATAATCATAGGAATTTATCAATAATTAATTAACAATGTAGTTAAATAATGGAGAACAAATTCAATAATGAATATACATTTTTTAAATATACACATCTTTTCAGTTATTTAATGTTTTGCATTTAAATTAATTGAAATAAACTACTTAAAAGTTTGCTTTTAGGAAATTAACATTGAGTATGTTTTAATAATTTTTTTTTTTATTTATAATTATTATTAGTTTAGTAGAGATTTAGGCATAGATAAGATATATATTTAAATAAATATTTGCTTACTCCCTCCCAAAAAACCTTGCCCTCCCCTCATACCCGCCTCCCTAAGAAAGTTTTGAAATAGCGTCCCTGTTTGAAAATTTTATCTCTGGGGCCCGAGTTGGCTCAATGTGCCACTGACTAAAACTTTTTATTTTCATATAAAATAAAAAGTAATTAATTCCTCAATGACACAAAGTGATAGAACTTTCTCAAAGAGCATTTGAAACGCTTCGGGGGTTTCAAGCTAAAAATGTTCTACTACTGTTAAGTCTGCAGCTTTTAATGAACACGTGAAAAGCATTTTCAAAGTTTAGCCCTCTATGCATTGTTTGCTTTATAATTTGCACTCACGTCTTGAGTCAGTCATGACTGATAATTATAAACAGTGAAGCTCATAGCAATAAATATAGAGTGTCTCATTGGAGCCGATAAAGCTCAAATGAATGAGTAATGTTGAAAATTTTCGAAGGAAGAAACTAGGTTTTTAAATACAGATAGTTTCGGTCGAGTTTTGGTCCGGCAGAATTTTCGACGAAAACGAGTTTTCGGCGAAACTCAGATTTTGGGCTGAAAACGAAACCGATCTCTAATTCGAATAGCTTAAACAATTAGGATTATCTCTCGATTCCCATCGTTGTATCTGTAAGATACAGGAGCTTTTATCTAACTGCAAAGACGTCTTTGGAGACGCCAATTTCTTGTAATCTTTTCAGACTTTGTGATTAAAGGCAAAAGAAGATAGATTTCTAGTTAATTAGTTACTACCTTTACCCGAACTATCGTTATATAAAGTGTGTATAAATATGGAAATTTCGTCATATCATCTCATAGATACTGCAATAACGCAAGTTTTTTGAAGCTATTAATCAAATGTTAATAAATTATTTGTAACAATGTTTTGAGAACACTGTAAAGTAAAAATCCCTCAAACTGACAAAAAAAAAAAAAAGTCAATTTTGGAGCTAGTGGAAAAAACCGTTTAATTTACAGAAAATATTTGTAACCTGTTCATTAAAAGTTTTTTTCTTTAAAAAATATAGATTTTGTCTGTAAAAATTACAAAATCTACATTTTTTACAGAAAAAAAATATTTTTCTATAAAAAATACAGTTTTTTTCTGTAAAAATTACAGTTTTTTTTTTTTTTTTTTTTTACAGCGAATAAGTAATTATCAAAGAAAATTTTAATCCATCATCGAAAAATCAGTTACATTAGATACAAGATTAAAATATTTCTATTAGATACTGAACTCTGAGAGAATCAAATTATTGAAAAAATGAAGGATGAAGTTCTGGAACAGAACATCCCTAATTAGAAAAAATAAAAAAATAAAAAAATAAAATAAAATAAACAGTTCTGGAGTATTATTGTATGTAATCGTATTTCGCGTCGCAGTTCCTAATAGTTAAGTCGCTTTAAATTTCTCCAGTAATACCAATAAGTAAGAAATAAAACTGTGGGTTGGTTGTTCCAAATGTTAAGAAAAATGAGTTAAAAAAATGTGACTTTCATACTCGACATTAAATTTACAAGTTATAATTGGAATTTATATGGAGTTTCTTTATGTGTAGAGATGATTTTTCAAAGAAGAATCATTATAACATGGAAGAGAGAAAATAATAATCTTCTGGACGTTTTTGGAAATCTTTGCAGTTCTTAGCGATTCTGTTTTCATAAGTTTTACTGTGCTTGGCTCAGTAAACCGTATGTAAACGGAACTTGTTTTTCATTGTGCCTTTGATTGGTTCAATTTTGTTTCAGTCCCTAGCCATTTCGCTTTCATAGGTTTAACTGTATAATATTGTTGTGTTTATTTATTACATTAAAGTCTCCTAAGACGGAATCGCAAGAAACTTGGGAAAAATTCTGTTTAAAACAGGCTTTCGTCTTAACAGGTATAAATGTATGGTAGTCTTACCATAAAGGGCAATGAAACTTTTACATTTAAGACAGGATTCCGTTATAGACAGCTTCCGTTTTCATAGGATTTACTGAATTTTTATATCTCGATTTAGAAGCCGCTGTCCCGCTTATTTTATCTCCATGTCCCGCTTTAGACAAGATTCCGTTATAGATATTTTCCTTTTTTATACGGTTTACTGTATTTTTATGTCCCGATTTAGAAGCCGCTGTCAGGCTTATTTTATGTCATGTCCCGCTTTAGACAGCATACCGTTATAGACAGTTTCCGTTTTCATAGGGTTTACTGTATTTTTTTTTGTCCGGTTGTAGAAGACTCTTTCCCCGCTTAATTTATCTCCATGTCCCGCTTTAGACAGGTTTCTGTTATAGATAGCTTCCGTTGTCATAGAGTTTAATGTGTTTTTATGTCCTGATTTAGAAGCCGCTTTCCCGCTTATTTTAGCTCCATGTGCCGCTTTAAACAGGATTCCGTTATAGACAGTTTCCGTTTTCATGGGGTTTACTGTATTTTTATGTCTTGTTTTAGAAGCCACTTACCCGCTTATTTTATCTCCATGTCCCGCTTTAGACAGGTTTCTGTTATAGATAGCATCAGTTTTCATAGGGTTTACTGTATTTTTATGACCCAATTCAGAAGCCACTGTCCCGCTTATTTTATTTTCCTGTTTCGCTTTAGACAGGATTCCGTTATAAACAGCTTCCGTTTTCATGGGGTTTACTGTATTTTTATGTCTTGTTTTAGAAGCCACTTACCCGCTTATTTTATCTCCATGTCCCGCTTTAGACAGGTTTCTGTTATAGATAGCATCAGTTTTCATAGGGTTTACTGTATTTTTATGTCCCAATTCAGAAGCCACTGTCCCGCTTATTTTATTTTCCTGTTTCGCTTTAGACAGGATTCCGTTATAGGCAGCTTCCGTTTTCATAGGGTTTACTGAATTTTTATGTCCCGATTTAGAAGCCGCTTTCCAGCTTATTTTATCTCAATGTCCCGTTTTAAACAGAATTCCGTTCTAGACAGTTTCCGTTTTCATAGGGTTTACTGTATTTTTATGTCCCGTTTTATAAGCTACTTTCCCGCTTATTTTATCTCCATGTCCCGCTTTAGATAGGTTTCTGTTATAGATAGTTTCCGTTGTCATAGAGTTTAACGCATTTTTATGTCCCGATTTAGAAGCCGCTGTCCCGCTTATTTTATACCCCTTTCTCGCTTTAGACATGATTCCGTTATAGACAGCTTCCATTTTCATAGGGTTTACTGTATTTTTATGTCCCGAGTTAGAAGCCGCTGACGTTATATCCCCGTTCCGCTTTTTGTGACAAAGGACCCGACAACACTAACTACCACAGTAGCGTCTTGTTGTAAACTAAGTTAATGAAAAAAAAAAAAAAAAATCAAACATATGCATGAACAATATAAATATATAATTTTATGATAAACTAGTGTGAGACATTGATGTTACATTCATCGTTTTCAAAAGTTCTTGTTTAAAAGGACACGTGTAACCTATAAATTAAAAAAAAAAAAGTGTATGAGCCAACGATCTAATCCAGATCTAACCCGTTCTTTTTTTATTTTTAGAAATTTGTTCTGAAAATATTCCCGGAGTCCAAATTCAAATCTTTATCACCAACTTATAACTGCACTTTGAATTTTTCAAAAGGTTAAAGGTTAAGAGTTCATGTAAGATGGGACGATGATTAAAGTATAAACTTCGTTGTTCTGTTTGTGAGAAATAGTTCTAAATTATAATGTTAAAATGAAAGTAATATTTCTGGGTAAACTGCCTTAAGGCTGTCTTAAGTTCTCTGCAGGCGAAGATACTCGCGAGCTAATGCTAAACTTATGGGGAGGTTATTTTCTAATAGCTCGTTTGCATTTCGACATTCTTAAATATTTTTTTCCTTTTTTTTGCATTGGATAGCCGAGGTCCATCTCTAAATCGTCCCTTTTTTACTTTTTCGATTTTGGTTGCAGATATTTTTTAGAATGACACTTTCCCTTTCGAAACCGGTTCCGAAAATGAAAGTGTCATTCTAAAAACTATCTGCAACCAAAATTAAAAAAGTAAAAAAGGTGCGATGTAGAGATGGACCTCGGCTATCCAATACAAAAAAAATATTTAAGAATGTCGAAATGCAAACGAGGTCCCCATAGGTTTAGCATTAGCTTGCGAGTGTCTTCGTCTGCAGGGACAAGAGCCTTAATATTTGCCTGTTACTTGGTTATTATTTTTTATTTTTACATTAAAAACGAATACATAGGGCCATAAAAGAAAAAAAAATGTTTAAAAGAAAAGAAGGAAATGTGCAAATAGCATGTTTATAGATGTAAGTTTGTTCTTTCAAAAATTGATATGACAGTGAATCGAGTGGACTTATTTCAGACTAGAGACGAGTCGAGTTGCATCAGATCAGAATCCAAAAGTTCTGCATCGGCAAAAAAAAAAAAAAAAAAAAAAAAATCTACAACCAAAAATTCCATTCGATTCCGACATACTTCAACCCAAAACTGAAATGAAAAAAAAAATCGTATTGTAATACAATTATGGAAAAGTTGTATAGAATTATATCTCTAATATCAATTATACAGTTTTCATATAAAAATGAACACATATATACATTCAATAATATTCAAGTAAATAGTTTTTTCAATTGAAAAATATTCCGGATTTTTTTTTTTTTTTTTTTTTTTTTTTTGAAAAATTGGGTTAATCCGACACAAAAAAAATCAAACTCAACTCGAAACCGACCCGAACCCGAAATATTTAAAGTCAATCCGACCTAAACTCCTCTCGCAAAAAAGAAAAAAAAAATAGCGCCAGCTCGACCCGCGGATCGGGTTAGTTTCGGGTATCGGGTTACCCGATACTGTGCATGACGGACAGGATTTCAGACTCGGCGTCAGTCTGAGTGGAGTGAATTTGTTTTTATGCTTTTCCTGCCATTTTCTCCTAACTAATGTGAAAATGGGCCAAATTTACATAAAATTCTTTATTCACGATATTTTATTACAGGCAGATAATGCAAAGCGTTGACTTATTTTTTCAAAAATATGACATTATTATTTCTTCCCGTGGTGTTATGCAAATATATTACAAAGTGTATTTGAACTGATGGAAAAACCCTGAAAAAGCATGTTGCAGTGCACCTTGGTGATGAGTATCAATTTCATTATGTTTGAAGTATTGTATCATCATTAAAATCCATAACAATTTTTTCTCATAGATAATAATGTAATAGATTTCTTTTGTATGTGCCTGTAGACAAATTTTAAGTATACACTTCATTATTTTTAATATTGAAAATTCTAGGTTAAACTGCAATAACATATAAAAATTATATGGCAATTATTATTGTACAAGAGTTAGAGCACGGACAGACAGACAGAGAAATCGAATTCATAAACACTTTTAACTAACTTGGAAAGTGTTAAACAGATTTTCAGAAGCATTTTTGAAGGATGTTTGGATTGACAGTTTAAGGTACCCACACACTTTCGGAGGCGATTTTTTGAAATTTTCTCTTTATACCAATTTTTTTATGATGACATTTAAGTTAAAACTTTGAAAAAGATGTAAATATTTTAGCAATTACACAGAGATATTTTTTTTAAGTGAAAAATGGTCAAAATTATGTAAAAAATTGACATTTCCGCAAAACATGATAAGATAACTCAAAAACAAACCAATGTATTGGTATTTTGTAAATTACGTAATATAGATAACAACTTTTTCTAGGACATACACTATTCGCATTATAATAATATCTATATCTCCGATGTTGTGACAGTTGATGGTTCAGAGATTCAATGGATCAGAATGGTTCAATTTAAGCATAATACGACATTTAAAAGATTCGATTTTAATGTTACTGCAAAAATGAAAAATCGATAATTTGATCGAAAATGACGTTTCAAATATGTGCGCCAGTGTTGCCGCATTTGGCGGATTTTTTATTTAGAAATATTGAATTCAGACCAGAAAATTTTGAACAGCAATTTTTTATTTGGTATTTATGAATTATCTGTCAACTTATAAAGCAAAAATAACTGTTAAAACTTACTGGTGAGAATTCGGAATGCCTAAATAAAAAAATAAAAAAAATAAGCCAGATGCGGCAACATTGATGTGCGCATACCTTAAATGCCAAATAATATACACGAATAAAAATATACATGAAAAAAAAGTCTAAAATAAAACCTACTTAAATGTGTGAGCCATCTAAAAGTAAGTATTTAAATAAATAAATGCGATAAGTGAAAATATTAAATAAACCAGGCAAGATAACCTCATTCAAAAAATTTCATTAGCTTTTGTTTTACATTCAAAGGAGAGTGAAGCGGCTCTTAATTTTTCTTCTTCTGTTTAAAAGTGGATAGAACAGCATCATACCGCCTCTGTTCCGATTTCAATAAGCTTTTTATCAACAAGTTATCTTATTCAGTGCGTGTATATCTTGCTATCAGTTTTGGATACATTTACTTACAGTTTATTGTTTAAAGATTCAATGTCTTTTTGTTTTGTTTTTCTCTCAGTATTTACAAAAACGAGTCGGAAATTGTACGTCAAACGTGGCAAATGAGGTGTGTTCATACTATAACTAGTTTTATAAATATTCAGATCTTACTGCTCGTGTGCAAAAATGCATGAATACAAAATTTATTACGATTCTATGTATTAAATTAAGCAATTCGGAAATAATAGGACTCCATCTTAAATAGGACGTCATCACCATGGTAACCTAGAATCGTTTCCTATCATGGGATATAATTGAATTAATTACGTGCGATAGAATTTAATAGAATGAAGAAAAATTTTATTAATATCTTTTTAAGTTTTGATTCGATTTTCATAAAATTTGAAATGACTTGACAAAACTATTATATACAGTAGAACCTCTTTTATCCGAAACTCTTTTAAACGAAACTCTCGGTTAACCGAAATGCATTTTGAAAGCATTTTTTTTCCTTCTATCACATTCCTCGTGTGCAAAATCCATTTTGAAAGCATTTTTTTTCCTTCTATCACATTCCTCGTGTGCAAAATCCATTTTGAAAGTCCTTTTTTATTTTATTTATTATTTTTTTTAACTATCATATTCCTTGTGTGCAAGCGGTCCTTTCCGAACTACGAGTACTTATAAATATTTTCGATCCCCTTCCTTAGAGTTCCTTTGAATTTAACTTGAGCTCCCTTAAGCTGCTAAGTGGAACGAAGAAAAAGAACAAATTAGCAATTCTGAAGCTTTTGAAGGTTTTGCAAAAGGTTTGACATGACTGGAGCAGTAGAAAGACTATGATACTGGTGAACTAATAATATTACGAAACTCCGTGATAGAACTTCAAAGCAAAGGCAGTCGAAACTACCACAAACAAAACATCTTTTTGAAACCCTTGTGATATATGTATAAGATACTTAATTTGAAAATTAGAATTCAGATAATGTATTCTTATTTCTATTTTGCCATTGCTTTATTTTTATTAAGCACTTGTTACCATAATAAGAAATATTGCAAATATCTCTCCTTAATCTTAAAATGGAAGCGTTCTCGATTATCCGAAAATTTCAATTCTCCGAAAGAGGGTCGGTCCCAATTCCTTCGAATAATCGAGGTTCTACTGTATATTCAATTTCAAATCATTCGATTGGGCAGTTTTTGACCTGTTATATGTGGGCAGGCGGACAGACCAGACGTGCTACTACCAGCCACGTGCCAGACCACTGTGCTACATATTTATATAATTACGAACGCACCTAAAAAATGAATTATTTCTTCACCTGCGGGAGATGAACCAAATTCCATTCTTTGTTGCTTATCATCCAGTACTTAACATGATGTGCACATAATATTTTGTATTTTGTTACTGTTGTACTTTGTTAAATATACACATGTATAGTATAAATATAAATTCACAGACATTATATTAACAATTCACAAATTGCTTGCATTAATTTACAAAGAATTTTTTTTTTAATGTAACAAATTGAAATTTATCATAAAATAGATATTTTCTTAAGTCGTGAATAAGCTATAAATGAATGGACGCAGATAAATTCGCTGTGCTGTCCAATTTGCAGAATTATTTTCACACATTAGTAAGAAATAGATATAAAGAACAGTCTTTACATTTTCCTGCATGGTTTTTTTAAACAACTTTCCAACATACTTGAAAAGTGTTTATAAATTCGGTTTGTCTGTCCATCTGTCTGTCTGTTCACTCTCTAACTCGCGTAAATATATTCGGATTTTCGTGCAATAGATATATGTTAATGATGTTCACCATGGCATTTTCGGCACTGAATATGAAGTGTGTAGTATTAATAGTTTATTTACAGGGGTACTCAAAAGAACTCAGTTATATTATGGTTAATGGGGGAAGATCGCCAACAGTGTATTTTAATGACATCACGCTATTTCAAATGCAGTGAAATTGATATAAATCACTGAATTTCACTACAAGATGATTACTATAGAATAGGGCATTCATTAGCATTTATCGCTCCTTTACAGGGACACACAAAAGAAATCGGTTACAGTACTGTCTTTGAGCAACAATTGCTGGAAGTGCGTTTTAGGTAGATTTCGTAAGAAATACTACCTATTGCAGTCGTTACCATGGTGCGATTTTTGAAAAATTCCTTCATAACTTTTCATTATAGGACCCCAGGAACCCAAAACCACCCCCACCTAAAAAGTTTATATATATATATACATGTATGTATGTACTAAATTTTGTCCGCACGATAAAAGTCGCAATTATGCACGGATCGTCTTCAAACTCGCCAACAACTTTGAGATGGCTAATATCTCGGCGGGGATTGAAAATGAGCAAAATCGGCCCAAGGGAATGGAAATGGGGGGGGGGGGGTTGAAAATTTTGAATATCGTCCTAACAAGATTCTGATAAAACCATCTCTTACACAACAATGACAGGAAAAAATAAATATTTTTCATTACAGCAGTTGCCAACAATTAAAAAAAAAACAAAAAAAAAACAATAAAATCCTCACCACAACAATTGCTTTTCTATTGCAAGACTTTTCACGTGAAAAAATAAATTAAATAAATAGTTTGACGAATTGAAAACAAATTGAATATTACGTCATAAGTTTTCCCGAGCAAGATTTCAGAATGAAAACTCAAAATGAAATAAATAGTTTGACGAATTAAAAAAATATATATATTACGTCATATTGGAAATATAATGTACCTCAGAAGGTGAATATGTAACGTCATGTGAGTTTCAAGAAACGTATTAAAACATGATAAAAACCCGACTATGGAAATATTAACATATTTTAACACTTTGAGGTTTTCTGAATTTGTTTTAGCCATTTTTAAACCTATTCCATATACATGCGTGTGTGTATTCGTATATATTAGAATTTTCACAAAATGTTTAGCTCCCTAGAGCTCATTCTTAGTGAAGGAACTGGGTTTATCTCTAACGTTGATTTAAGTTTTGTTGGTGAATTTAGTACTTAACTTCGAAATCTACCTCCGCCTGTAGTCCCGAGCCGGCAGGGATTTTTAATTTCGGTATGCGCTTTTAAATTTAACTAATTTTGGGTATGTTACTCGTTGTGTATAAATTCTATACCTCGTTTACAGGGCTTCACAAAAGAATCCGCGTACCATTCTCCTTATTAACGAAAATTGCTTGAACGGAAATTTTCGACTGTGGTACGTATTTCCTAACTAAACTAAATTTTTGTCTGCATGAAGTTTATAGATACAAATCTAAGTATCCTATACAGGGCTGTTCAAAGAATTCGGATAATTTTCCGACTGTAAATGCGAATTGCCGAAATTGTGTTTTCAAAAGTGTTATGCTTTTCCAAATATGTTTCAGTTAGACATCTTATTTCAACCTATTAAACGGTAAAGTTTTGTTACATTATTCTGAATGTGTTGGAATGGAAGTGCTTTATAATCTATGCTTGACGCATGGGTTTTTCTTTCTTTTTATTATTATTATTATTATTACTATTTTGTAAATTATATAACAATTGTTAATTAACCCCGAGTGCTTTTTTTTAATCATTTTATTTTGTTTGCTTTTTTACGCAGATATATAAAAAAGGAGAAGTAAGAAGAGGAATTTCGCATTTCAAAATGTAGATTTTTACTTTCTTCTATCTTTACAAAAAGAAAGTATTGGATTCGTGAAAATTTTCGACTTCCAGTTTTCGACGGATTTATACGTTTTAGAATGCCCAGAACACGATTTGATGGTTTTTAGAAAATGTCTGTCTGTGAGTCTGTCTGTCATTCTGTCACTCTGTCACTCTGTCACTCTGTCTGTGACAAAAATTTTGTGGGTGCTCTATCTCAAGAACAAATGCACGGAATTTCACAAAACTTCATATTTAGTTAGAGCTTGATATAAACTGGACTTGAATAGTTTTTGGTGAAAATCGCCCTGCAGGTGGCGCTGCTATGCGGCATTTTTCACGATTTCTGCAATAGCTATATCTCAAGAACTACTGCACGGATTTTCATAAAACTTCAGATTCAGTTAGTCCAAGATATAGTTTGGTGCTGATTTCTTTTTTGTGAAAATCGCCCAACAGGTGGCGCTGGTATGCTACATTGTACATGATTATCGCAATAGCTCTAACTCAAGAAAAAATGCACGAATTTTCATCAAACTTCAGATTCAGTTAGTCCCTGATATAAATTAGTTATGTTTAATTTTTGGTGTAAATCGCCCAACAGGTGGCGCTGTTGTGCTGTATTTTTCACGATTTCCACAAGAGCTGTATCTCAAGAACTATTGCACGGATTTTCATCAAACTTCAGATTTAGTTAGTCCTTGACATGAATTGACGTATAAATTAGTACTGTTTAATTTTTGCTGTAAATCGCTCAATAGGTGGCGCTGCTATGCTGTATTTTTTGCGATTTCCGCAATAGCTTTATCTCAAGAGCTAATGCTTGGATTTTCAACAAACTTCAGATTCAGGTATACCTTCATACCGTTTAGTGCTGTTTACTTTTGGTGTAAATAGCTCAACAGGCTATGTTACATTTTTTCAGAATTTCCGCTATAGCTCTATCTCAAGAACTAATGCACGAATCTTCATCCAACTTCAAATTCAGATATACTTTGATATGAATTGGTGCTAAATCGTTGTTATTTCTTGTACTATTTAAAGGATTTAATTGACGTGATTTATATAGAAGAAAGTTTTGTGATGGCCACAACATACTAGTTTTTTTTTAGATTTAGTAATTTCTAATGTTAGACATAACAGCGAATATGATTAAGCTAGCTTCAAAAATTTGTATCCCATTTTGGTAAAAAGTAAAATACAGAAATTCAATAAAATATCAGTATTATTTCAAGTATTATTTTTCAAATTTTGATATAAGCCACGTTTTAAAAATTATATATTACAATATATCTATTAAGTGAAAAATATCGTCTGATTAATTTAAGTTCGTCTTTGGCAGCACAGACTCAATTTCGATTTTTTTTTTTCTTCTTAGATTTCAAATGTGATTTTTATTTGATTTTCGGATTTTCGTCTGTTTTCTGATTTAGTCGTTAAAAATTTACCTTAGCCCCAAATGTTCAGTCTATTGTTTCCTTCTTAAATATAAATATATTTCTTTAATTAATTAATTAATTTTATTTTTAAGTTGATACTTTTTAATTTTTGATCGTTATATATATATATAATATATATATATATAATATATATATATATATATATATATTATTTTATCTTCAGTTTTTCTCAATTTTAAACTATTTTCAAGTTCTTCATTTCATGAATTCATCCAAAAATTCTAAATATTTTATCCGTTTTAAATATTTGTAAATATATTTTTGATAGCCTTCGATAAGGTAGTTTATAAAGAAAATTTTGATTGTTGATTGAAATAAATATTGTTAAGATATTAACCATTTCCGCATGCTTTACTTAAAAAAAAAACCAAGGCTAGATATGCTTCATAGTATTGCAACACATGCACTATTACTGCCTTGAACACTGATCTTTTGATATTATTGAAGAAAATAAAAAGATTTGAAAGAAATTGAATAGCATTAAAGTAACTTACAGCTAATTTTAAATCTAAAAAACTTTCACATATTCCTTATTTGGGTGAAAATCTAGCTTCGAATATCACTTATTAAGCTCTTATACCATCTTAGTTGTAAACACTTGATAAATAGCCATATCACCATTGCTAGACAAGCAAGGTCCCAAGGCCTATTTGTCCTTCATTTCCAGCAATTTTGTCCTCAACAATTGTTCATCAGTTGTCATTTAAAATATACTGATTTTTAAAAGAATTTTCCAGAAGATCTTTTTAAAAGACTTTTTTTTCTTTTCTTAATGCGTAAATTTAAGTTCAGAATGAATTTTAGAATTTTGCTTTAACAGTAATTATTATAACATTTTGACCCACCTTATATACCGTGTTTCTAATATAAGCTTTGTTTATTTTTGTACAAAAAATATACACATTCTTCGTATATCGGTAGCGCAGATATTTGAGATCTGTTATGTATCATTTGGGCTTTGGGGCATGAAGTTTAGGCTTAATATTATATCATAAAAAATTAGCTTCCTATACCACTGACGAGAATTATAAAGAAGCTAAAAAAATGTAATGAATCATAAATTTTATACAATCCTATAAACATTATAGAATGTGTATTTAAAATTTTTTTAAATATGAAATATTACAGCTTTTTAATGGTCATAAATATGAGGACACGGCTTATAAATTCAAATAGATAAAACTTTAACAATAAGTATAACCACCATTTTTTTTTTTTTTTTTTTTTTTTTCTTTTTTGGAAACACTCAGGCATAGGATTTGACATGTTTGCGACAGATTTTGATAATTACGATGTATAGCAGAATTTATATGAACCTCGAAGAAAACGAATTTCCGGTTCGAGTTCCCGTTATCTACGGCAGCGTATACCGGACGTGCTCCGCAAGAGCCGGGGGGGGGGGGGGGGGGCGTTCTGGATGCCAAGGAATAACTTGAAGAATTTTAAATCTTAATATTTCAGTATCCTAGTAATTATGTCAGTTTATGTGAATGTGCAGATATAATGTGGTAGAAATTATTTAAAATTGAGATGGGATCAATAGAGGGAGGGGGAGGGGGGCGGGGTAGATAATATGAAAGAATGGTCAAAGGTCTACTCAATGATCCATCACTTGAAGGGGTCGGAAAAGGTAGAAAGGTGCCTCCTTGTAGGGGCAAACCGAGGGCAGAAACGGTCTGACCGTACAGAATTACCTCCTTGCTCAAGTTTTCAAGAAGTTGTGATATAAAGGGGCTCAGATAATGAGGGCCCTGTGTATGTTATTTCACCAGGGTTAGTATTGCTGGTAGCTGAGGGTTAATTTGACCGGGGATAATTTTAGTTGATTTTAGAGACTATTTGGATATTATTGTAAAAAATTCCAAGAAGGTCGGATAATTTATTTAGTAGTTAGAGGTAGCACATTAAAAGAGGTTATTATTCGCAAATCCTGGTTGCAGAAGAATAACGTGAAGAATTTTGAATCTTAACATTTGTTTATAAATATCCTAGTATTTATGTTTATGTGAAAACATGCGGATATAATGTGGTTTCTAATGATTTAAAATTGAAATGGTGGAAACAGAGGGATAAATTAATCAACCATTTATGTGCAGTGCATCTGCATCTTAAAAGTAACCAACTAAATTTCAAGTTTCTCATACTCGAACAAATCCAACTAAATTTCAAGTTTCACACTCGAACAAATCCAACTAAATTTCAAGTTTCATACTCGAACAAATCCAATTAAATCAGAATTTATAATGTTTTCCGCAAATTTTGAATTTTTTCGAAACTGTTGTTAGCGAGCATTTGCATGTTACAAGTAGTCTCGGTACCAAATTCCAAGCTTCTATTCAACTGTATTAAATAAATCACAATTTTAAAACGTTTTTTGCTCCTGCAATCTTTAAAATTTCGAATTTCTATAAAACTGCTCTGGACGAAATTTTACGTCTTTAGAGTAACAGCCGTGTCAACTTTCAAGTTTCTAGCCTTAACAGTTTCAAATAAATCGTAATTTAGTACGCTTTGAGAACGATTTACGCTTATTTCATTCTTTTAAATGTTAGTTTTTTTAGAAACTGTTCATAGCAAGTATTTACATCTTAAAAGTTACTACTACACGAAACTTCAAATTTCTAGCCCCAACAATATCACAGGAATCGAAATTTTAGAACGTTTTTTGCTTCTGCACCCCTTTGGGGGGTAGTATGCACCAGCATTTTGCCGCCATTATTTTTTAAATGGGGTCGGTAGTTCCAGAGATTACCTCTACAAAATAACACAAAAACGTTACTTCTTTATAATATAGTATAGATTTAGAAAAATAACTATATAATGTAAAAATATTCTCATCAAAGAGATATTGAGGTTGACCTTATCGAGTCAATTTTAAGGACAGTATAAGCTCTTTTAATTCTTAAAATCCCATATGGAAAACATACAGATTACTTAGAAAAGCAACCGTATAAGGTAAATATTTCTTCCTTAAGAATGATATTGAAGTTGACCTTACGGAGGTCAATTTTTAGAAAAACACAGATAGAATGGAAAACGGTATAAACATCACGTGTATTTTGCTTTGATCCTGAAGACAACACCTTGCAACATACAGCAATCGGCAGATCTCCTTTTGAAGAATTTATGTGAGTAGCAGATAATTCACTATCTGAGGAATTATCTCACTTACCTCAGCGAAGAGAATATTTTAAGTAGTGAACTCTGACGACTGGGCGATATATATGACAACATTAAAGTACGATGAAAATTAAAGAAAAAATATGCTGAGATCTAAACTGGTAATGGCGATTATCTTTTAAACGCGTATTTCTTTTAAAGCACCTGAAAACTCTCAAAATTTATAAAATTCAAAGTATTATAACTCAGCAAGTTTTGGTCATAAGAGAATGGATTTATTTATGTCTTTCTTCGACACAGGGAAATATCTTTTTATATATAAGTTTTTAAAAAAATGAGGCCATGTAAAAAAATTAAATTTTGAACTCCAATATTTTCATTTTTAGTACGTATGCAGTCCCGTGTAAAACGAACGCTGTATCTAAAACCTATAATTAATCAATCTGTATACTTTTTGTAATTGAACTTATGTTTTAATAATCAGCGTTTTAAAAGATAATTAACATTGCCTCTATTTTGAATCAATGTAAAATCAATATATATATATATATATATATATACTTTTGTAGTTATGAAATACGCCCTAAATACTGAATTTTTGCAATTGCTAACTGAGCGTAAAACCAACAGAGTGAAAACGTACCCAAGCTGAGCCTCGAAGCTGGGCCATTGACATAGCGCACTTTTGCTCAACAAATTGAGCTTCCCTGACGATAGCCAGCCTGACACCCCTCACGTTCCGTCTTGGATACTTTTAGTTTTACGCCTAGTTAGCAATGGAAACATTCATGCAATTAAAAGTAAAATCAATATTTTATTCTGCATAAAATATAATGAGCTCCCTCTTGTCCAGTCCAGTCGCCAGCGCCCTAATCACTTGACAAGAAGGTTGGCCTTTATATAAAGAAGCACTATTATACAGATAACATTTTTTTTAACTATCTGTAGATCTAGAGCCCAACGTCAGCTTAAGAAATCACATTATTTTAATTTCATTTAATATACGAAATTTTCAACTTGCAGTTTTATTTATTTAATGTTAGTCTTTGCAGCTAAGATTTCAAATAGTTTCAGGACGTTTAAGAGCCTACACTAGTCACACGAAGACATTTGCAGGCTAATGTTAAATTAATGGAGGTGTTTTTTTTAGAAATCTCTCGCTTGCATTTCAATATTTTAAAATGATTCTTTCTACCTGAATACTGAAATCTTCTTCTAACTTTCTATCTTTGTATACTTTTTCATTACTTTCTTCTACCTTTATAAGAAGAAAGTATTGGATTTGTGAAAAAAAATAGATTTCCGGTTTTCGACGGATTTATACGTTTTAGAAGACCCTGAACACGATTCGACAGTTTTTAGAAAATGTCTGTCTGTCTGTGACAAAAATTTTGTGGGCGCTCTATCTCAAGAATTAATGCACGGAATTTAATAAAACTTTAGAATTAGTTAGTCCCTGATATAAATTGGTGCTGATTAGTTTTTGGTGTAAATCGCCCAACTTACTCCATAATCCAATACTCCATTTTTCATGATTTTCGCAAAAGCTCTATTTCAAAAATTAATATACGAATTTTCATCAAACTTCAGATTCAGTTAGACGTTCACATAAGTTGTTGTCGATCAGGTTTTGGCGTAATCGATCAATCTGATATGCTGCATTTTTCAGGATTTACAGGATTAAAGCGATAGTCATATCTCAAGCAATATCCACGGAATTTCATATTCTATTAGACCTTGATATAAATTGGTGCTGATTAGGTTTTCGTTTAAATCATGTAACAGTTAGCGCTGCTATGCTGCAATTTTCACGATAGCTATATCTCAAAAACTAATGCACAGAATTTAATCAAACTTCATATTCTGTTACAATTTCACATAAATAAATCCTTATTAGGCTTAGGGTGTACACTGTCGAACAGGTGTCGTTTTTATGCTCTTTCGGTTGGGAATTTTGGTTGCAGACATCTAATAAAGTGTGTGCAGAAATTCAATGATTTTATTGGGAAAATGCATTGCTTACATCTTCTTTTAAAATGCACATAATTCAACGAACCTATACCTTTAGAATCCTCATGGTGTGGCATAGATTGTCATTTAATTTTGGCACTGTGATAGCGAAATTTTAACTTGTATGAGATAGAAGAAAGTTTTGGGATAGGCACATCCGGCTAGTTTTAGTCGCAGTTTTATTCTGAGGATTTCAATTTCAGAAAAAATTTATTGATGGGTTCCAAAGTTGAAACTGGAGACCAAAATCGAAAAAGTATAAATACACAGCCTTAGACATCTGCCTCAGATATCTTATGCAAAAAGAATCATTTAAAAACACTGAAATGTAAATGAGAAATTTTCAAACACGGTTCCATTGGTTTAACATTAGCTTGCGAATATCGACCTGTCACCCGACTGATTCTTAACCCTTACAAATTATAACACGAAATACGATTACATGCACTGATACTGAAAGACTGTTTTTTTTTCTTTCTGTGGGAATTTTTTGTTACATCAAATGCTTTCATTTTAAGGCGTGGGTGGGTGCTGCTCCTATGAACCCTCCATTGTCTCATTAATTTGATAATAATAACTCTCTGGAGTTCAGTATTTTAAATATTCTATCTAAAATAATTAAAATATTGATTTTGTGATCATGATATTGGTTTAACATAGTTAACAACTTCACTGACTGGTTTCTCACTGAACATCTCGTTCATCATTGTTTGGCTTAACATAAGTGTGAACAATTAATTATTCTCATCAATATCTTATTATTTACTGATATGATCGTAATTTTTCAAATTTAATTCAAAACGATTCTTGAAAAGAACGCGTAATTTTTTTACTTCTACGCCAGTGCCTTCCACCAAGAAGACCTTTAAAGGTTTGATCACCTTCTGTTAATCCCTTTTAAATTCTAAATTTATATGCTTGTTTTTAAAACAACTCGCTCAAGCACCTTGATCATTAGTCATGATTTAAAAAAAAAGAAAAAAACTGCATTCGACTTTAAAGGAAACTACTGTTTTCTCCTGTCAAGAGACTGCGCTGTCTAACACGTAACTCGATTGAAATAAGCATGGATCGTATCACGTCGTCTTGCTCCTCAAATATGGAATCAACATGATGTGTTCACGTGAGTATTCGGCATTTTTCGCAAGTTACTCGGATTTAGTCTTTTATCAAAATAAACTGCGATCTTCAAGATATGTCTGAAAATAATATTTTGTCTTAGGGGTGGTGTATGATAGATATTTTTCGTTATTTGTAGGTAGAATCCTGATTTAACTTTTCGCGTTCGCATTGATTTTAATAGAGTGACCGAGCTAGTAGTTGATCAAATAAGGTCAGTACTACGGGGTTTTTATTATATTTTCTTCCTTTCAAGTTTTAAAAGTAAACTAACATGATTTCTATAACCCTTAATGAATGTCCTATAGTGGGCAAAAATGAAATCTGCTGAAATTAAATAGCAACAAAATTATAAATAAATAGTTTTTTTAATTGCCATTTTCACAATAGTTGATCAATCGAAGAAATTAGTCGAAATTCAAAAATTAATCTTTAAAATATCATGCTTGGTCTGTGATTAACAATAATTCATACAAAACTATTATTTGAAATAAGCAAGATGGAAGTGAATTATTTTAACTTATCGTAATTGTCTCCAACTAATCAAAAAGTAAATTTTTACATTTTCTAATTAAAAAAAAACAAATAATTGTAATTTAATAGATTACAACGGCCATTTGGAATTTATTTCGTCCACCAAATTCCGTCGCATCCTCTTCAACAACAGATCGCAAAGATCGAACTTCAGACGACCAAAACCTTCATCGATAAACTCTCCAAGTCCCGTTTCGAGAAGAAAAACAGTTTACAAATCGAAAGCAGTTCCACCGAATCATCCACAGATTGCGACAAATTACCTACGTTGAGCTCAATTTTTCCCGGTTAGAATCGACCGATTGTAAAACGCCGTGGCTAGTGGATTGGAGCCCCTTGAGACATAGCCTTTTACTATCAATCGATTAAACATTAGATCGTTTCCTTTTTCGCGTTCGTCTTATTCCGTAATCGATTTTCATGGGCTACATAATCAGTTGAAGACTTCGATTTTCATGGGCTACATAATCAGTTGAAGACCTCGATTTTCATGGCCTACATAATGAGTTGAAGACCTCGATTTTTGCTTTGTAAGACGATTTTCATTTCGGCGTCGCTCTTTGGCTTTGGATTTTTCCATATCTGATAATTTTCGCCTATCTATTTTGTAACTTTTTTAATTTTTAACGATTTTATGCCTTTCGATTACCTATTAAAACAATTTTTAACGATTTTATGCCTTTATATTACCTATTCAAATAAAATTTCTTCTAAAAGTAAAGAACATAGTTGAATTTCGTTAAAAAAAAAATAAAATGCGAGCATCATTTGGCCCCATCCTCGGCCGAAAACAACAATCATTTCCAAATGGTTAAAAATCATAAAATGGCTTCTCTTACAGCAGGTAGCTGAAAAGAATGTGACAAGAGGTGTTCAAACCTTCAAACAAAGATATTATGTCTAGTGCCACGTGTAAAACTCATTTCCGCCTGAAATGGAGTAAAAAATTTGATCAACTACTGGCGTGGTCACTCTATATTCCGGTCTTGTAATATGGGACAATTTTTTAAAAATGTTTTCTCTGCCTATACCTATACTATTAAAATGTATCTATGTATTTCTGTCAAGGGCAAAGTTCAGCAAGCCCAGCGAGTTTGAAAATGCCAGGTGTCTTAAAATTTTGCTACAAGGAAGCGAGTTCAACCACCTGTTTTTTGAAATTCGAGATATTGTTTTTATTTATTTAATGTTTTGTAAGAAAATGCAGCTAAATTTTGCCCCAAATTAAAATTCATTGCTTTCCTATTGCCACATTTTGAAAAGAAAAGTGAGCAAGAATTTTTAAATATATATATATATAATGTATGGGTAAGTATGTCCACAAATTTATTTTTTCCCCCCGGAATTATTTGCTACAAAATTAGCTAATTTTTGACAAAACGGTGAACTTTTTATTAAATTTTTTGAGCCAGACCATTTTTCTTGATGAATTAGATTTTACTCTATTGAACTATTTATGATTTATTTTTACTTTTTCGTGTTTTAGCGACCCGATTACAACCTTTATACAAAACTAGGGGGATTTGCCCTCTGCAAGCTACTCTCGCCATTCCCCCGTTCAGACACCGCAGAATCTAAAAACATGCTAATCTGATCGGTTTTAAAAATATTAGAGGAGATTGAATTATACTGAAAAAAGCTGTGCAGATCTCTCTGTAAACGGGTTTCCATTCAATTCCCTTTGATTGCAAAAATTTAAGGCCGAATCAGTTGCTGTTAAGACATCCAATGGCGGTTTTTGTGTTTGATTAAAGAGGATCAGTTAAACATTTGTAAAGAAGCTAAAATAAAATGAATTAAGTGTACAGAGCTTTTGTCTCCCGATATTTTAAAACAATTTCTATAACAATACCAGTGTGGTCCAACCTTTAGTTACCCGAGTGCCAATCAAGCTTTAGGATAGGAATGCAAGGGCCAGAGACATTCCAGAAAGAAAACGAATTGCATATTTTATTCAAAAACTTTTATTAAAATTTATATTAAAAGAAATTTAATATACCACTTTATTTAACAGTCGAGAAATATACGTGATGATTGGCACTGCTTTCCTGATGCAAGTTTATCAGTGTCCACTTAAGTTCAGTAAGGCAAAGTCTCAAGATGGATTCCAGTGAAGCACTTTCCTTTCGATTTCTTGTTTTTGATTTAATTTGTTTTAGAGCTAAAAAAGCACTATCGCACACATATGTTATGCCAAATAGCGATAACATTTGCAGAGAGAATTTAAGCAGCTTAGAAAAATGTTGTTTAAAAATCAGTTTCCAGAAATTTTCAGGCACATCACACATTTTAGTCTGGTAAAATGGGTCTGCCTGAAGATAACAAATTTTCATTTGAAGGTCGCAGGGAACCTCACTCACTTCAATACCCATTGGGTTACTAAACAGTGCAAGTTTTGGTTTTAGGAAATCAAAATCCTCGAATCTGTCCTGGAATTTTTTTCTTGATATCTATTATTATTTCATGAAACATACTGAAATTTGTGTTATTTTTTTTCTTCTCTCAATTGCTTACAATATGGGAAGTGTGCAATACTATTTGCCTTCAGTGCAATTTGCATTACAGTTTTTTGCGAAAGCCCTCAATATGTCCATAAAGCTGGAAGATGTTTTGTTTTCTGCCTTGTAGTTTCAGGTTTAAAGCATTTAGATGGGATGTTAAATCTGTCAGAAAATCAAGATTAGTTAAAAACTGGTGTGTAGTTTTAAAGATGATTAGAATAGATTTGTCTTTATTCAACTGAATTAAACAGAGAAAAAGAAACAGTACCTTTGATTTCTTGATGCAGACTCCAGTTGCGTTCGAAATGTGTCATCGAAGAATTGTATTTCAAAACAGGCGAACTTGAAGTGGATGAATTAAAATAAAAGAAATTGTTGATTTTACATGGATGAGGATAGAGCATACTTAACGAATAAAGATTTCACATAAAGAATTACGAATAACTTGTCTTTTCAAACTTTAATCGAATCGAATTTGACTTTCACATCTTAGATTTTAGAAACACAACATTGGAATGTTCTATTACAGGTCCGCACATGACCATCAAAATACAGAATAAAATTATCTAATAAAAGAAAATAAAACAAGATTAATATGCATATAATACAGAAAAAAGGATAATAGGAATTTTAAAATTAAAAAAGAGTTAAAATAATACGAATAAAAATTGAATAAAGTCTTCTATTTTTAAGGCAGAGAAAACCAGTCATTTTCAATTCTCGTAGTGCTGCCATCTATCTCTATCTTTCAGTATTAAAGTCTTTTTTTACAATTGAACATCCTCCGCCCCCGGCAGGAGAGGGGACACCTTTGAAATGGGACGCTTCATGTCACCGTCAGCTGTTTTAATCAAAACAACTCGTACAAGATTGTCCGGTCCAGGAAAAGTCTTTAGAATGCGGCCCAACTTCCATCTCATGGGCTGAAATCGATCATGAACAATCACCAAGTCTCCTTCTCGTAGATTAGCTCGTGGAGTAGTCCATTTTGGACGCTGTTGGAGATGTTGAAGATATTCACGTGACCATCTATACCAAAATTGATTCTTTGCTTTTTCGATCAAGCGCCACCGAGCATTTAATGTTAGAATTCTGGGATTTGAAGATTCTGGAATATCAAGGAGGGGTGCTCCTATTAAAAAATGACCTGGGGTTAATGCACGTGGATCTGATGGATCCGAAGACATAGGAGTTAAGGGTCTTGAATTTATACAACTTTCAATCTGACAAAGCAAAGTAGTTAATTCTTCAAAATTCAATAC
Source organism: Maratus speciosus (assembly GCA_963932465.1). Lineage (NCBI taxonomy): Eukaryota > Metazoa > Arthropoda > Arachnida > Araneae > Salticidae > Maratus > Maratus speciosus. The sequence continues at coordinate 514,722,033 of OZ010795.1, forward strand.
ACTAGCTTTACATGCTCTTAGAATGTGATTTTTAGTAAGCTTTACAGCTGCCTCCCATAGCCCACCAAAGTGTGGTGCATATGGAGGGATGAAATGCCAATTGATTTTCTGGCTCGAAAGAAATCCTTGAACTTCATTTTCTTTCAAATATTGAAATAGCTGCTTTAACTGATTAGCCAGACCTGTGAAGTTTTTACCGTTATCTGAATATACATCGGACGGCAGACCTCTACGCGCGATAAATCGCTTCAAGGCTGCTAGCAGGGCTTGCACAGACAAGTCTGATACCAACTCAAGGTGTACCGCCTTAGTGCACATACAGACGAATACTGCTATATATGATTTAATTTTGATCTTACTTCTTGGCAAATTTGGTTTAGTTAGACAGGGTCCTGCAAAATCTAGACCCACCTTGGAAAATGGACGGATTGGGGTGATTCTGTCAACGGGAAGGTCTCCCATCATTTGTTGACAAGCTTGAGATTTAAGGCGTTTGCAAAGCACACATTTGTGGAGCTCTTGTCGTACAGTAGAACGACCATTCACAAACCAGTACTGTTGGCGTAATATAGAAAGTACTAGCTGTGTACCAGCATGTAGATGTTGTTCATGGACATGATTTATCAATAACTTAGTAATAATATGATTTTTCGGAAGTAGCATAGGATACTTTCTATCAAAACTTAATGTCTGATGTTGTGATAAACGACCACCAACTCGAATAATATCACTAGAATCTAAAAACACATTTAATGATAATAATTTACTATTGCTTGGTAAGGTTTTTCTTTCTTTTAATAATTTAAGTTCTGTACCGAATTCCGAACTTTGTACTAATTTCACAATGCATTGAATAGAATCAGAGATTTCTTGTGCACTCAGATTTCCAGATTTTTTTGTAGCACTATGCCTAGCATTATAAATGAATCTAAGACACCACGCTGTGATTCTTGATAACTTAGAGAATTTGGAGAACTTAAGAATAAAGTCTGGAAGGGCAGTTACTTGAGTTACATTGCTGACAGATTGAATTACTGGATTTAACTCAGATATTGGAGGATTGTACAAAGGTATTGGGATTGATTCATTTGATAGCAGCCATGGAGGCCCATGCCACCATAGCGAATGATGAAGAAGCTTTCGTGGAGAAATACCTCTAGAAGCTGAATCTGCAGGATTTAGAATACCTGGAATATGATTCCACTCACATGAAGGCATTAACGATTGGATTTGACAGACTCGATTTAGAACAAATTGATTTCCCTTTAAAGGAGGTGATTTTAACCAGCTGAGAACAATCTGTGAATCTGATCATAGATAAATATTATCAAAGTTTATTGGCAAAGTATCGATAATGACTGAGCATAACTTGGCTAATAAAAGAGCAGGACAAAGTTCAATACGTGGCAGTGTTTGAGGTTTTATAGGATTTACTTTAGTTTTAGCTGCAATCAAATTTACAAATACTTCGTCAGGAGTAACAACACGTAAATAAGTAACAGCAGCATAAGCTTTACCTGAGCCATCACAAAAACCATGTAACTGAATTTGGACATCATTTTGATTATAAGAATTAATATATCTGGGTATTTCAATTGACTTTAGCAAATGAATTTCTGATAAAAACTCATTCCAAACCTGTAGTATGGAGTCTGGGATTTCTTCATCCCACGAAATCTTATCTTTCCAAAGATCTTGCAGCATGATTTTTAATCTTATTGTAGTAGGAGCTAGGAAACCCAAGGGGTCAAATATTGTAGCCACTACTGATAACAAATCCCTTTTTGTTTTTACTTCTTTAAAATCATTGAAACGAATTTGTAAAACATCTTTGGAAGAATCCCAAAGTAGTCCGAGGACTTTAACGGTATCATCTTCCTGAATTACCTTTTGCGATGAAGCCTTCATTTCATCTGGTAAATGAGCAATTACTTCTAGATCATTACAAGCCCACTTACGTAGATTAAAACCTCCGCTTTTCATAACTTCGATTAACTCAGTTACTAATTTTTGGGCATTTTCCTTTGAATCCGAACCGGAAAGTAAATCATCTACGTACGTACTTTTCCGAATTATCTGAGAGGCTTCTCTATGATTTTGCTCATTGTCATTTGCTAATTGGTGTAATGTCCTAATGGCCAAAAATGGAGCGCAAGAAGTTCCGTACGTAACGGTCAACAGCCTGTATGTTTTAATAATTTCATCTGAATTGAATCTCCAAAGAATGCGTTGATAATCTACATGATTTTGATTGACGAGAATTTGCCTAAACATTTTCTCGATGTCAGAACTAAAGGCGATTGGATGCATTCTGAACCTTAACAGTAGAGGAAATATTTCTGGTTGCAATTTTGGACCTATCTCTAGATAATCATTCAAGGAGCGGCCTTCTGAACCAACCGCAGATGCGTCAAATACAACTCTAAGCCGAGTTGTAGAACTATCTTCTTTTAACACCCCGTGATGTGGAAGATAAAAATGATCAGGATTTGAAATTTCTGAATCTGGAACAAGTTCCATGTGCCCTAAGTCGATATACTCGCGCATGAAGGATAAATACTGCTCTTTAAGCAAGGGGTTTTCTTGAAGTTTTTTCTCCAAGAAGTAGAAACGTTTTAAGGCTTGAGATTTAGAGTTTCGAGAACAGGTTTAGATTTAAAGGGTAGATTTACAATATATCTTCCAGATTCTGAACGTGAAACTGTTTTCGCATAGTTGTCTTCAACTAGAGAAATTGGATCAGAAGTAGGAACCGATTCAAGTTCCCAAAATTTTTGTAGTTGAGAACTTATCTGTGTAGTGGCATGGCAACTAATAAATGAATTTTGATTTGATTCATTTGAATAAATGATCCCCGAAAGAATCCAACCCAGTCTAGAATTAACAGCACTCGGTGATCCTTTAGGTCCCAGAATTGATTCCCCTATTATGATGTTAGCAAATAAATCTGCACCTATAAGTATATCAATAGGACTGGACAAATGAAAATTAGGATCCGCAAGGTTCAAGCCTTCAATGTGTGGCCAATATTTAGTTGTAATCAAAAAATTTGGTAAATTGGTTGTAATCTGATTAACAACTAATGCATCTAAGTGAAAAGTTTCATTATTGAAATGTGGAGAGAATGTCAAGGAAACTTCCTGAAGAGCCGTTTCTGCGACTAAATTATTTATTCCTGATATTCTATGATTCGTAGGCCTAGATGGAAGATCTAATTTTCTACAACAAGCTTTTGACAGTAAACTTTTTTGAGAAGCACTATCTATCATCGCTCTGCAAGGAATAAATTTTCCTGATTTAGATTTAACTTTTATAATGGCAGTAGCCAACAATGTTTGAGAATTTTCATTAATAGACTGAGAACTTAAACAGTTAGATTCATTAGAATTAACAACAGCATTTGGTGTTGTAACACGATCTTGTTGCCTGAAAGAATTCTGTGATGCAGGGATAGACTGATCACGATGAAGGAGTGTATGGTGTTTAGAATTGCAATGCCTACAAGTAGTCGTAATACGACAATCGACTACGAAATGATTTGATCTTAAACAGTTAGTGCAAAGCCTTTTTGATTTTATCAAATTCCAACGTTGATCAAGAGATAATTTTGAAAATTCTGGGCATTTATGAAGTGGGTGCGATTCTTTACACTGTGAACATGAAATATTTGTAGTTTTATTTACATTATCCATCACGACTGCATTGGCGACAGACTTTTTTGAAAAATGTTGAAACTTACTTTCAAATTTTTGATTAGATTTGGATTCACCTTTAAAAATTTCAGAGTTACAATTTTGCAAACTACGAGCCTGTTTTTCGAGAAATGTCATCAACATATCATAAGTTGGAAATGAATCATTATTTAAGGATAATTCCCATTGCTTTTTTAAGGATTCATCAAATTTATTTTGTACTATATACACTAAAATCAAATCAACAAATTCATTAAATTCAAATTTCAAAGATTTTAAGTTACGAATCACTTCATTGCATGTATCCAATAGCTCCAAAATAGTTTTCTGCGTGGGCGATTTCAATGGTTTGGCATTAAAAAATTTAGACAGCAATGAATATGCCAAATTCCTACGATTGTCATATCTATTAATAAGAGTTTCCCAAGCTTCTTTATAATTTTCCCCAGAAATTGAAAAACCCGAAATTAATTTTGAAGGATAATTCCTAACACTAGCTATAAGATACGAAAATTTTAACTGATCTGAAAGAGATTTATTATTATGAATTGAAGTCAAAAATATCTCTTTGAAGCTAATCCATTGAGTGACATCTCCATAAAAAATGGGTAATTCGAACTTAGGAAGCTTCAAAGCGTTATTACTAACTCCTATATTTGAGCTATTATTAGCTGCACTTTGATTTTCTTGTGATTTTACGCCTTGACTTTCTAAAAATTGCTCAATTTTCACTAAATCATCAACAACAATATCTTTAGCTTCAGTAAAGGACTCGTATAACGAATTTACACTTTTTTCAGCTACTCCAAAATAAGATTTTTTTAAATCATTTTCTAAACTTATCAATTCAGCCTTTAACTTTTCAATTAATTTTAATGATTTATTTTCAATTGCGTCAGTAACTTGAGCGCTAAATCTCTTTATTTCTTTAACAGTAAAAAGAAATTTTGATTCTGCAGCAGTTTCTGCTTTTGTTTTCATTATAACAAATTAAATAAATACGATTATCACCAGTTATCTCCTAGGCTTCCGACGGACCAGAGAATTTTTTTATGTGTAGTTTTAAAGATGATTAGAATAGATTTGTCTTTATTCAACTGAATTAAACAGAGAAAAAGAAACAGTACCTTTGATTTCTTGATGCAGACTCCAGTTGCGTTCGAAATGTGTCATCGAAGAATTGTATTTCAAAACAGGCGAACTTGAAGTGGATGAATTAAAATAAAAGAAATTGTTGATTTTACATGGATGAGGATAGAGCATACTTAACGAATAAAGATTTCACATAAAGAATTACGAATAACTTGTCTTTTCAAACTTTAATCGAATCGAATTTGACTTTCACATCTTAGATTTTAGAAACACAACATTGGAATGTTCTATTACAGGTCCGCACATGACCATCAAAATACAGAATAAAATTATCTAATAAAAGAAAATAAAACAAGATTAATATGCATATAATACAGAAAAAAGGATAATAGGAATTTTAAAATTAAAAAAGAGTTAAAATAATACGAATAAAAATTGAATAAAGTCTTCTATTTTTAAGGCAGAGAAAACCAGTCATTTTCAATTCTCGTAGTGCTGCCATCTATCTCTATCTTTCAGTATTACTTTTTTTACAATTGAACAACTGGATTTGTTCCAGCTTTTCTTGATACTCATGCCCAATGAACTTATTTCTTAGAAAAGCAAGAATTTCATTCCTCAACCCAAAAAACTGTTGCAGGCCATTTTCCAGCACTCAGCTAGAACACTTCACAGTACAATGAAGTGTCACCATACTCAGCTTCCTAATTGTCCAAGAATGCAATAAATGCTCTGTGTCCATGGGCTTCATTCCCTCCCCCTATTAAATTTACAGTATTTACAACAGTGCTCATTGTCTCGCTGAGCATTATAATTTTTCCACAGAGAGCCTCCTGGTGAATAATGCGGTGGAAAAACAAACAAATCATGCCTTTCTTCTTTATGTAGTCCTACTAACTCAGTTTTATGACCAACCATTGCTATACCTCCATCTGTTGCAATGCCAGAGCACTTCACAAAACCTCCATATTTTTGAAACGACATCATCCAGTGCATTGAGTATGTCAGTACCTTTTTTCCTGGTTTCTAATGATTTCAATTCCATCAGTTCTTCATGAATTTTCTTCGTTTATTGCTCTGTCAAAGATAAGGAGCTGGCTGATGTCAGCTATATCTGTGCTCTCATCTAGAGTTAGAAAGCAAAATTCACATTTTTCCAAAATTCCCTTGAGAGGACCTGAAACTTCCCCACCCATATCATTAATTCTTATACTTACTGTCTGATGAGACAAGGTAACTGTTTCAAAAAGACTTTTCACTTTTAGCTAGCCCTAAACATACCTCATAAGATACCTTTAAACCAGCAGTGTTTGATAGTTGGAAGATATATTCTTCTGTCTAGTTAGTTTCAGCTTCAAATCACTACACAACCAAATTCTGGCACCTCCCTTTTAGTGGTCGTATTTTGATTTATACAAGCTGGTATAGCGTCTACTCACATTAAACTCCTTCGAAACACCTAAGATTTGAGAACGGATAACACACTATGGTTTTCCATTATGCTTCACAAAAAAGTAACTTTCTTGCCACTTTAACTGAAATTGTCATTTCTCATCTTCAACATGCCGTTTAAGTTCCGCCATTTAAGGTACCGTTGTCGCAACAATGTCGACAACAATCTCTCGTCGAATTATATCTCTCGAACAACCTCTCTCGTCGAATTATTTCTCTCGAGCAACCTCTCTCGTCAAAAACAAACACTTCGAACTGCACTGCGCTCCGAAACCTTCCAGAAAATCCTCCGCGGCACACGAGCTATCGCCAACCTACCAGCAGCCAATCACTGGCGACCACCTTTCGCTAGGATGAGGGGTCTCTTCTCGACTTTCCCATCTACCTCCTTCGTAGCAGTACTGAATGAAAGTGGAACTCGAAGTAGACACGCCACAGATTATAACGGTCGAAGAGTGAAGCTTCAATATGGCCGTTATAGGGGAAATGAAGATTGTAAGTTGCTGCTGACGTAAACTTAAAAAATAACTTAATGTAGTATTACTTAAAAACTTAAAGCAGTAAGAAGGGTAAAATATTTTTTCCCAAATGTTAAATTAATTTTTTTTTCAGCAATAAGGACAAGGGCCAACAAAAATTAATAGTAGAGCCGTATGCGGCCCGCGGGCTACCGGTTGGACCACACTGGTCTAAGTCATGTGACTATCATCAACAGTTCTGGGCGGACCACTTCGCTTTTTATATTCCAGGTGTCATTTTTGTACTTTAATATTAGCCATTATTCTATCGCCATCATTTCATCTATATTATAATAGTCCAAGTCATGTAACTGCCATAAATAAATACGGCCTGATCCCTTCGCTTTTCGTATGAAAGTTTGGCCCAGACATCATATACGGCCCCATATTGGCGCGATTTTTTTCCGACGCCAATTTGGGGAAAACATCAACAGCATAAACAACAACACCCGGCTTACCATATCAAGCAAAATAACGATACTTTGGCGCCAGTTAAGTACCCGTTGCGTATATGACATTGGCGTCAGAAAAAAATTGCGCCAATATGGGGCCGTATATGACATCTGTGCCGAAATTTTTCCATTTTGATTAAAAAAAATTTTTTTTTTTTCGAATAAAACTACATAAAAGTTGCCATGGTCGCAAAGAATTCTTGGTACTGTTACGCTAGCCGGGTGCAAATCTCGCTAATAGCTTTTTTTCAACTCGACATTTTTCAGAGGTAAATTAAAACATTGCTTTGAAGTTGAAATTAAATGTCATGGTTTGTTGCATTATTTAATATTTGGTTATATGTCATATACGCACCGGGTTTGGCGTGAATTTTTTTACGAAAATTTGGCGAAAACCTCGTTTTCGAATACCAGTTACATATGTATTTTTGATACTACTTAGTTATGCCGTCGACCAAAAATCTGTCACCAAACTATAAGATTAAATGCCGATAATGGTTGATCGTAAATGTCAAATTCACTTGACTTTAAGCAAATTACACGTGTTTACGTCATCAAGAGATTTTTATTTCGACGTTTTATTTGTATATTTATTAATGTTATACTATTTAATTTTCCTTTCGTTATGTGAAATAAAAATTATGTCAATTTGTATAATTTGGCGAGTGGTTTGGCGATTTATATAATTTGGCGAAATTGGTCGACGGAGTAACTAAGTAGTACCGTATATTTTAATTATTTTCAATTATTTTTAAAAGAAAATAACCAAAAAAATAATTAATAACTATATAACAAAACAATTTAGATAATTAAAAAAAAGAAAATAAAAGTAAATAAACAACAATAGCCGGGTTACCAAGTCAATCAAAATAATTCCATATTGGTGCCAATTAGGTACCGCGGTGCGTATATGACATCTGTGCCTAATATTTTTCTTTTGGTTTTGTTTAAAAAAGAAAGAAGTGAAAGCCATCAATTTTAAATATTTCAATTTTAAAGGAAAGTTTTGTATTTTAAATAAAATGAATGAAAGGATTATATTTTGAATGAAATTAATGAAATACAAAAAAATGTTTGGCGATTTATCACCTGCGTCCCGCTAACATAAAAATACAGAGTTCTTGATTTCTCTATCAGAATCTTTCGATTTGGCGAAAGATTGTTCAAGTAAATTGAATTATGAGTAAAAGTAACATGATACATTTCTTAGCATACATTTAAGTGAGGCCAAACTGGTCGCCAAATTACTTTAAAATAATAACCTTTTCTGAAGTATGAAAAAAATATATCTGTTATGATTAAAATTTCAGTTGCCATCATTAGAGAAAACTATTTAAAATTAGAAAAAAAAAGTAATATCTCGAAAACTAAGTCGAATTTAAAAATTCTAATACCAGTTTTGAAATATGCGGATCAATACGGATTTTTGGAGTTAATTTTATCGCAAATTATTCCACATTTTAGGAGAAATTGCCGTGAAACGTAATGAGTCGTTTCGTAGAATCGTTTCATAAATTCGTTTCAATTTAGTCGTTTCATAATATCCGTTTCATAAATTCGTTTCATTAGGATTATATATATATAGGGTAGATATAGTAGACCACCCTTTTTTAGGTGCGTTCGTAATTATATTAATACGTAGCATCTATAGTCGTCGTTCGGTCCGTCTGTCTGTCCGTCCGCATATAACAGAGCAAAAACCACCCAACCGAATGATTTTAAATTTTAAATATATATAATTGTTCAAAATTTTGTCGAGTCATTTCAAATTTTATGAAAATCGGATGTATATTTTAATGACAGGGACAGTCAAAAGTTTTCCGTTACATGACAGCCAATATGGGAAAAAATTATTTCAAGTGCATTTTAATGGTGTTACAGCATTTCGAACAGAATGAAATTGGTATATACTTATGAAGTGCACTAAAATATACATTCAGTACAATATGCGGTGCAAAAAATATTTATAAAACTGGTTATAGTACGAACGCACTTCATTTACCACGTTTGACGTGCAATTTCCAACTTGGCTTATAATAGGCTTTATTTGGAAGTAAAGATTTATAACTGAAACATTGATCGCCATATTAACCTTTTACGGTCGCGAAACAGATAAGTCATTAATAGCAAGCCAGTTATAGTGACGGCCCCGTTATAATGATTTCTGTATTAACGATTTATGGGTGCGAAGCGTCAGAGTCTTTTTACAGCAATCGCCATAATAATGATTTTTGAGCAGGGAAAAGGACGAAGGAAGTGAGGTATAAAAATATCTTTAGGTTCGCTTGGGAAACCCGTACGGCTAGACGGAAATTTTTTACAGACATTTCGAAATAAATCAAAGAAAAAATGTCACAATTCAAAACTACTAATATTTTACAGGAGAGGCAAAAGAAGATTGGCAGTTTTTTACTATAGCCTAAAAACCAGGGCTGCGGAGTCGGTGACGACTCCGAATTATGGTGGACGACTCCGACTCCGACTCTTTCGCTCAAAAATGGGCCGCCTCCGACTCCGACAACGCAAACCTGCTTGTAAAATGGACGACTCCGAGTCCGGGAATTTTAACAGACTTCGCAGCCCTGCTAAAAACTACAATACTTTGTTCTACATGTAGCTGTAAAAGGGTACATAATAGCGCAAAACCCTTAAGAATCAAGACGTAGAAGAGATAGGGAGGAGTGAGTAAATCCCTCGACCTCTTTGTTTATGGCAAAGTGACATATAGCGATTTTCCGTATAACTAGACTTAAAACACTTTTCCTGATGTAAGTTGCACTTGTGTCAGATCTATTAGTGCAATAATACGCAAAGTGATTTTTTAAGTTTTGTCACTTTTCTTACGGATGAGCAATATATATATATATATATTGTATACATATATATTCTGTTATCGCACCGGCTCAGTCAAAATAAAACATTTCGGTTTTGCTCCAGAATTCGTTTCTTTAAAAATAACTATTTTTGGCTCAGTTCCGAGTTCAAGCACCTGCTTTCAATAAATCGCCAAAAGATTTATTGTATATTAAAGTATATTTAAGAATATAAAATAACCAAATTATTATATTTTTATAGTCTTTTCGCCCAGACGGTTCCACAATTTTAAAAGATCTTGTTTTGATACAGATGGTTAAAAATTCATATTCAATTAACTTCCTATTAACCTTAATGACATACAACCTGTCCTTAAAACATCCCTAATCTTGCATCTAGAGGTAAAATAATCTTTATCGGTATTGGGTTCGCTCTCCGGGTTGGTATTTGTCCAAATTGTGCACTGTTGATTCCTATATTTTAGTCAATAAATATTTTCATTTTTGACAGCTTAATTTATTTCATTATTCATAATTTGCGATCTTACTTTTGACATATTTTACATCAGAAAGTTAAAGACCAGAGAGACATAGCTGATATCAGTGGCGAGAATTTTAATTTATTTTTTAAATATTAAAAAATTTATGAACTGACTAGCCGCCCTTGGCGACCAGTTTGGTCTCTCTAAAAATTTATGTTTGGGAAAGCATGCTATGCATTGCATCATGTTACTTTTATTCATAATTTAATTTACTTGGATGCCCTTAAACATAATTAATATAATCCCTTAAGCTAATATTAGTTTTGGTTGCATTAAAATATCTCAATTAGTTGATTTTCTGTAAGCAAGTAAACCCTATTGGTTTACAATGGAAGTCTATGGTAATTTGGCGAAATATTAGGGATATCGTCAAGTAGGCGTCACTTTTGGCGACTCATTTTGGCAGCCAAATGTAGCGATATATCGCCAAGTTGGCGACAAACTTGGCGGCATTTGGCGACGGAACAGGGTCCCCCTTATGGTAACTCCCTTATAGGTACGAAGATGCATTAAATGCTATTCAATAACCAATCAGATGCGTTTCATTCGGGCGTTGCCATTAAACAATTAACAAATAATCGCGATTTATGTGCCACGTACGATAGCAAAATATATTATATAGATGTTTTAAAAATAAAAATATATTTATGATTCAGTCCCGTTGCTAAAAAAGATCGAGATTCTTTTCCCTTAATAATGGTTTTCGGTTTGTTTAGTTCCAGTTTTCGATCGATCAGAAATAACCTTTTTTTCTTTCATTTTCTTTTCTTTACTTTTTTTTTTTTTTGTAGTTGGTTCTGATCCAATTTGAAGCGCTATTTATAAGTTTCAGATGAAGAATCGTATCATAAAAATATATAGAAATGGTCCCAGCAAAATACAGCTAATATATATGTAAACTATATCTTAAAGACCTGGTATAGTTTTAGCCTCAACTCTCATCTTTATTCCTCAAAAATGCTGTGTCTACTGTTCGGTTAGGCAGCTTGGCTGTATTGACAGCAAACATTATCCATATGCACCAATCCACCCAGTAGGACCTTTTCCAGTAGTGGAACATGTCGTTTTGTGCTCTCAACCCATAACAGAAAAGGGTGGGTCTGAAATATTTTACATTAAGTGATAGGTCATTTTATGCTTTGTTTTCGTAGTGATTATGTGAATGTTTTGTTTTCTCATGCTTAAAGTTTTCCTATGATTAAATTGTTATTCTCACTTTGCTGAGTGTTGTTTCCCTTTGACTGAAAGCCTGTTTGGTGGGTAAACTTACGAGAAATATGAGCCTCTTCGTACGCTTTCCTTACAATGACCCACATGGCGCCATCGATCGGTATTTTTTTTAAATATTTTTTTTCATGCGCTAAACAAAATTCCATTCCCTCATGAATATTCAGATTAAATAAGAGGCCATTCTGACCAGTGGTTTTTAAGTTACAGCATTTCGAATCCGAAACTTTAATAATAGTTGACTGATTTTAACACAATTACTGTAATTAGTAAATAAATCACACGAGTTGTAATTTTCCACCTGCGTGAAAAAGCGTCCAGACCAGGATTCGAGCCAGGGACCTTTTGACTGAAGCAGCCAATGCTCTGTCAACTGAACTATCCTGGACAAATCTGGCGGACACATAGTTCACCAGAAACCTCATTGATTAAAATATATCTGGTCTGCTATTTTAATCAGTTCAACAGAATAAATCGCAGGTAATGGAACTCCAAGAAACGTTGGATACGTAATGACACTTGATTAATTTTAACACAGAGCATTAGCAGCTTCAGCCAAAAGGTCCCTGGTTCGAATCTTAGGCTGAATACTTTTTCACCCACTTGGGAAATTACAACTCTTGTGATTTTTTTACCAATTAGAATAACTGTGTTACATTAATCAAGTGTAATTACGTATCCAACGTTTCTTGGAGTTCCATTACCTGCGATTTATTCTGTTGAGCTGATTCAAATATCAGGCCAGATGTCATATTCAGTAAGGTTTCTTGGTGAATTGTGTGTCCGCCAGATTTGTAACATTGGCAGTTTCAGCTAACAGGTTCCTGGTTCGAATCCTAGTTTAGACACTTTTCCCCAGTTGGAAAAATACAACTCTTGTGATTTTTTTACCAATTAGAATAACTGTAATCAAGTGTAGTTACGTATCCAACGTTTCTTGGAGTTCCATTACCTGCGATTTATTCTGTTGAGCTGATTCAAATATCAGGCCAGATGTCATATTCAGTAAGGTTTCTTAGTGAATTGTGTGTCCGCCAAATATGTCCAGGACAGTTCAGTTGACAGAACATTAGCAGCTTCAGCTAAAAGGTCACTAGTTCGAATCCTGGCCTGGACACTTTTTCACCCAATTGGAAAATTATAACTCTTGTGATCAGACCAGATGTCATAATCAATAAGGTTTCTGGGTGAATTGCGTGACCACCAGATTTACCTAGAATAGCTCTGTTGACAGAGCATTGGCAGCTACAGCCAAAAGGTCCCTGGTTCGAATCCTGACATGGGCATTTTCACCCAGTTAGAAAATTATAAGTCGTGTGATCAGACCAGATGCCATAATCAATGAGGTTTCTGGGTGAATTGCGTATCCACCAGATTTGTCCAGGATAGCTCAGTTGACAGAGCATTGGCAGCTACAGCCAAAAGGTCCCTGGTTCTAATCCTGACCTGGATACTTTTTCAATCAGCTGGAAAATTACAACTCGTGGCCTTTAATAATAATCGCCCATATGTATGTAACAATTGCTAGTTGGTTTCTTTAGAATAAGTATAGCTGGCTCTCGAACAAATATGTAAAATATAATATGTACTGAAAAAACTGCAAATGCCGGAAAGGACAGAAAAAAAAAAAAAAAAAAAAAACATATCCTGATTTGGAGCGTCAATAAAAACCAAACAAAGTGTGATATAGAAAGTATTTTTTTATATCTGAAAATTTCGCCATTTTTATTCATTAAGTTGTTTAAATTATATGAATTAAGTGGCTCTCGTCAATGCCGATGGGGTATTGAAGCCTCTCTCTAAAGTTTTCTATTGCTCTTCGGACTTTTGTAATCGTGGTTATTGCCTGCATTATTGCTGCACTTGTATCTTTCAAAATTGTTAACCGGTGTTGGTACACTTTGAGGTATTCCCAGAGAAAAGAAAATTACAAGTTACCAAACTCGGTGCTGTCCTATACTGCGCGAGCACATATGCCTAAAGACTAAAGAAAGTCACCCCCTCCCCCTCCCCACTGCATTATCTCTAAATCTAGCCCAGAAATTCTTCTTCCGCGACATCGCAGTTTTCATTTGATATCCAACTCTTTGTTTTTTTTTTTTTAAATCAAAAACACAAAAAAACACACAAAAATCTTTTTTTTATATATATTTGAAGGCGGTTCTCAAATCCCCTGCTCAATAACGCGAGACTTTCTGACACATTTTTTGACTCAATTTTAAACCCAAAGGCATAAAATGGACAGATCTAAAAAGATTTGGAATCGAGATGAGTTTTCCAATCTTATTTTTTTATTTATTATTTTTTTAATAAATAAATTACTTATCGAGTTATGAGTAGGATTACGTGCGACCGGTTCTTCTCCTTTCTCGCAATATCGCGTGCGAAAATTCAGTTCAAAACGCCCATTTTGACAGTATTTTCTGAAAGATCTCCTACCTTTACCAAAAAATGGAAAATGCCTTACAATTACCTAGTTTTTGAATAAGAGCACATGTAAATCTCATGCATTTTCCAACAAAAATGAATTAAGAAATGTGTCAGAAAGTAGCTCCTTTGGATGCTTACGGACCTAAAGAGATTAAACTCACTGCAGTACATTTACGGATTTACGTGATGCTTCTTCCAAATCAGGGCCGCACCCTGTATTTAAAATTGAAACAATTGCACAAGTGTAAAATGTAAATACGTAATATAATATTCAACCATTGTGTAAAAAAAAAAAAAAAAAAAACAATTATTATTAGAACAGTAAGTAGGAATGTAATATAAAAAACCAAACTAACTCACTCATAAGATGGTATTATCAATATTTTTTCCGATATTTGCCTATACAACAATTATTTGTTGTGGTGTGTTTTACCACCCTTTAAAGTTAACGCATATGTGCAGCAATCGCTAATAACTGGTTTTTTGGTATGGGCACAGTTGGATCTAGAAATAATACATAAAATATTATAAATACGGAAAGAGCTACAAATATTTCACTATAAAATACTAATACATTCTACAAAAAGTTCACTGTCTACATCTGCAAAATATACGTAATACAACATGATGCAATAGGATCTGCTAATAGGATGTCACAAGGGACCGAAAAAAAAAATCCGCGTTAGACAGGTTTCCACCGTAGCAAGTACACTGACTATGGTGCAGAAGATAAATTTACTGTATTATATATTTTTAAAAAAAACTGTTGCATAAAAAAGAAATCGGTTATTAATAGAACAGTAAGTTGGAATTTAAGATTAAAAAAAGAAAATCAAATTGCATCCTCCCGCCAGCTGATATCAATACACGTTTTTTCTTTCGATATTTGGTAATGCACCGCCTTTCTGCACTTTGTACTGATGCAATTTGGAAAAAGCCTCTAATCTTCATTCTGACTGACCTATCACGCTGAAGGACAAATTTCGCTTATATAAGACTGCTCTCAGTCCAATCTCACTCACTGCCTCCTATCAGACATTGGGGTACACATGCTTCTGCCATTGTCTTCTTCACTTCATCCATCACAAAGATTTCCAGGTTAATCAAACCTCGTTCAACCTGCAGGATTTTTCTTCTTTCTGGAGAAACAAAGTGGATTTAAACACTTCAGCCATATCTTCAGACAGCTTGTTTTGGGCTTCCTTGGAAACATTCTTGGTCTTCCTCAAGGTATATTCCTCAAGTCGCTCCGGCGTGGATTTTCATAATTTTCTCAGTCTGAAGCCCCTAGCGTGGCTCCCTTATGCGATTAGCCGAGTGCCTTAGCTGGGACCTGGCGTTCAGAAGACGCTTCCATTTCACTAATTTGAGCACTGTTAAAGGAAGTCGGCAAGGTAACAGCGGAAACGTACTAGAGCTGAAAGTACTCACCCAGTTGCACCACGTACCTTGAAGAGAGTAAGTACTTTTCTGTACTATATTTTAATCTTACGAATATTTAAGCTGTTAGTATTGTCTATGTTCTACAAATAATAATTTTGAAATTCTTAATTGGCGTTGAATTGGTTTATGGAGGCATACTCAGGATTTTTTGTTAGGGGTGTGGGGGGGAGTACCTACCATCCAGGGCTGCGGAGTCGGTGAAAAAAAAATGGCCGACTTCGGCTCCGGAAATTTTAACGTCTCCGACTCCGACTCCGGGATAGCTAATGTACTAGTGTTTCATGTTGGTTGGGTTCCTTTTATTCAGATTGCTTGATTGCTACCACTTGTTTTGAAATAGCAATAGTCGCCTTATTGAAGTTGTCATTAAATAGCGGAAATGTTACTATTTTTAAAAATTGGTAGCAATCAAGCAATCTGAATTTAAAAAAAATAAAAAACAATTGGCAACACTGTAACCTACTGATACATTGCTGTTTGATTTTGAAGCACGTGATGTCCATATCGACCGATGATTTTTTTTTTTCATTTCATTTCTTTGGATGAATCATGGGTATAAGCTGTCACAGTCAACAACAGGGACTGATTACTGCAGGGGAAAACTTCCAAAAATATTTTATTATAGAAAATTTCATCTTTTTTAAAGGCAGAATTTTTGTTTTAAACAGACAAAAATATTCTTACAAAATATCAGTGAAACTTCGCTCCAATATTAATCGGCTCTGGTCAAGACTGAAAATATTATGAACATATCCCACCCCCAGATACTCTATGCACCCTCACACAAAAACACGACATACATTAAATTTTTTATGCTGTAAAATTTAGTTATGTCAAAATATATAAAAGCCATATTGAATATGTAACAAAAATATTGATATTAATCTAAATTGTAATCTAAAATTTAAATTGGGAGATATTAGAAATCCAATAAATCTCCAAAATTTACTCTGAATGAAACACAAAGATCTTACACAACAATCGAATCTAAACAACATATATTATGCTTAAAATATGTCATTTTTAGACAATAACGAAATATGCTAATCAAATTATTGAAATTGCAAATGAATAATACATACCATAAGAGTAAATGTTTGTAATAATTAATATATACTATACCATTGTGAAATACATTAGCTATTAGTATTTTTATAAAATAAATTGCGTACAATAAGTCCTGGGTTATGGCTCGGTCGGAACCGAGTATGTAGGAAAAGTATAAGCTTGATCCCAGAACGGCCCGAGTCTGCTGACGGATAATCGGAAGTTTACTGTAAAGTGAAACCTCCCTGTGCGACCACCTCCCTGAACGACCATTTTTTTCATGGAACAAAATTTAATTCCATTGCCTCAATACTAATTTTACCTCCATTCAGAGACCATCCCAGAAGAATTCCCTCCATGAGCGACCAATTTCTTTAAAGAAAATTCCGTTTTTCCTGGTCGCTTGAAGAAGGTTTTATTAGAAAAATAATTCCGCAGAGCGCATTATTTATTAAACTTCTAAACTTAGTTTAGATCTCTTTTTTATCCCGATAACTTTAAAGTGTTTAAACCCCTTTATGTCTTTTTAGGCAATGAATGTAACTCTGATGACAAATTAAGAATGTCGGTCAATAAACTCCCCTGCCCAGTTCTGTTGGGAAACTCTCAAAGAAATAGATAAATTAATAAAATCGTCATTATTTGTTCCCGTCCAAATAAAATTGCATTTATTTACTGAACTTCGAAAGGACTGGGAAATAGAAGTTTTAAAAGATAAAACCGTAAAATCAAAGCAAACGTCAATTCATTTTTTAAACTCTGCAGTAATTAACTTTTGTTTTGATACTTAAATTTTTATATTTTTTCCTAATGTGAAAAATAAATTTTAGTAACATTAATTGTTACCTTTTTTCAACAATTAAAATTTAGGTTTAAACGTAACCTCCATTAAGAGACCACCTCTCGGAGCGACCAATTTTTATTGGAACAGAACGTGGTCGCTTTAGGGAGGTTTTACTGTATATTCTTTCACTTCTTTTACTTTAATTTTCCTTTTCAAAGTTTTAGAGAGGGATGAGAAAGGGAGAAACGTCCTAGTCTTCCCTTCTCCCGAGTACAGTAATTCTCCCTCAAGGAGTAAAGATTTGAATTCAGCACTCTCAGTGCAATGCTTTGCGAAAGATAAGTAAATAGCGTTGACTTGGATAAATTTTACAACATTGAGCTTAAACAGTATTGCCTAAGAAAGGGGAAAAAATGTATTTTTTTGTAAAACTAAAGAATTTTTTTTTTATATTGTATATGTATTTTAGGGGGTGTATAAAAATTAGAGGCCAGTATGCCATAAATTGGAAGATAGCATAATTTGAAGCCATCATAAATATAAAATTTTATTATATCGAGTACTAAATACATGTATGTTATTTTGAAGAACATTTTCTAATACTGACATTTTTCACTCTCTTTAATACTAATATTTAATAGCTCCAATTATTTTTAGTCTTTGAAAAATTCTGTATTGTTTTTCAACTATTCTGTTTGCTCACACACTTATTATGCAGTCTTGCGACGTTTTTTACTGTAATTTGCATTGATTTTTTTTTTGTGATTTTTTCCCTCAAAACAGATTTATAAAAATAAATTATGTAAAATTTGAAACGAAATATTAATTTGAACTGAAATAAAGAAAACTTTAAAATATTTCTATATTTAAATAATCAGTTTGTTATGTAGTATTTGCACTTCATAATTCTTGAGCCTTTTCCATATGATTTTTGGTTTTTGGAAAAATAATTTTTAATTGCATTAATATTAGTGGTATCAGTGATAAAAATGCCAATTACTACTAATACAACAATTAATATATATATATATATATATACTCAGACTGACATCTATTGATTCTGCCAAGGATGATATGAGGTTGTATTGAAAATCAGCAGCTATAAAATCATTAAGAGATTAAAATAATGATGATGATGATGATGATGATGATGATAATAATAATAATCATATTAGTGATCTGGAGCTCAGGTAAACGAAACGGATCATCAAACATACTCGTATGTAATGCTGGTAGCCAAGACTGGCCTTCTTTTAAAAATTGAAAAACACATTTTTCTGGCTCACATTTCTTTTTTCAAAGATTTAAAAAAAAAGTTTTTAAATCAAACTGGTAGGCCCCGCATAAGCTGCAACTATATGTGGCATGGAAAGGATTCTGCATTGGGTCGGATAGTCAGATTTTACCCGAATCCAACCCGACCCTGTTCAGTTAGAGTTGACTAATTTTTTTCATTGTGGATCGGGGACTTTAAATGTTTCGGTTTCGGATTGAGTTTTAATTCTTTGAGTGACCCGATTTTTCAAAAGGAAGTTCTGAAATTTTTCAATTGAAAAAACTATATATTGGAATATTAATGCGACTATATTTATGTTCATTTTTATACATAAAAGATAACATTCGTTATTAGATATATAATTGTAGACAAGTTTTCATACTTGTATTAAATTGGATTAATTTTCTTTCATTTCGGGTTCGGATCGGTTTCGAGTTTAAGCGTGTAGGATTTAGGTCGGGTTTCGGATTGGCGAATTTTTTTCTCGGATTTGGCTCGATCTTTAGCAGAATTTTTGGGTTCGTGCAGCGTTCGAAATCCTTGGTGGCCCGCTAGTCTGGGACCGCTAAAAATTCAATCGGACCACTAATTTAAAAAATTTAATGGTCCGCAGGACCAGTAACTTTTTTCCCTTTCTGACAGGTAAACGTAAATTTTCCTGTCCCTGAAAAAACCGCAACCAAACACAAACCACATAATTTTATTTTATTTAAAAATAAAAAATTGTATTAAAACTTAGCCAGTTGAAATAAATAGTCTGAAATGAAATACATAATTAATAATTTTATAGATTTTGTTTATGTACTGTTTATTTAATTTTTAGCAAATTATAATTTTACATTTTATTATGCTGAAAATTTTGGGTAACTGAAAGGAAGTTTGGTTTATATTCTAGGATGGGGAAGGGGGGGGGGGAGGCGTCACTCAAAGGGTTAAAAGTACTTAAGAGAATTTTATGTAGCGGGCCAGTGACGACGTCTGCGGACCAGTAAACTGGGACCAGTGACTTTTTTTTTATCAATTCTACCACTGTTCGTGTCGGGTACAACCCCACCCATGCAGAACTCTAGTCCCGATTACACGTTTTCTTAGGATCCTCTTTTTTCCCACAAAGTTGTTTTTTTTTTTTTTTTTTTTTTTTTAAGTCTCTTAAGTCTTGCTTGGGAGTCCCTATAAAGGCGAGGCGCAGTGTGAGATCAACATTTTAAATAAAAAAGTCTCAGTACTGACGTGTATTAAGAAGACAGTTTACCTCATTTTTAACAATTTTGTTTATTAAAAATACACTGCATGTTCAACTAAAAGTACATTCTGAAAAAAAAAATTAAGTGGATATTTAATTAAAAATTTTAAAAAATTTGAATTTTTAAAAATCCCTACTATTTTTTTTTTTTTTAAATATTGATATTTTTGCTCAATTTATTTTTGAAGATTTTCAAATGTGTATTACACAAGACTGTGCATAGATTTTTAGATACATCTAATATTACATTCAATATATTTTTTTTTACTGATGTATATAGTGTAAAACGATTAAATCTAACATATCCTCATATACTTTTATTTTTTAAAAATAACAAAAAACCTTAAGGCTAATTCCATGCGTATATTTATCACATATATAATAAAGAACATGTACAAAAAAGTTTAAACCTCTATCTCAAATTCGAAAAAAGCCTTGGCATTTTTAAAACATGAAAGTGACGAAAATATGAAAATGG
The DNA here is from genome assembly GCA_963932465.1 of Maratus speciosus. Taxonomy (NCBI): domain Eukaryota; kingdom Metazoa; phylum Arthropoda; class Arachnida; order Araneae; family Salticidae; genus Maratus; species Maratus speciosus. Next base: position 514,742,522 of record OZ010795.1, read on the forward strand.
AGAAAAAGCCATTTAAAGTTTTAATTTGTGTGGGTAATTGCACTGGTTGTATTAACAGAATTTACAATATCTCGCGATATAATTGCCGCATGGGTAAAAAAAAAAAGATGCCAAAATATTTACAATTAAACAGGCTTTCGTTTAATATTTTTAAAAAATAGAACATCGATTTTTTTTATCAATTTTGAGGTAAACTGTCCCTTTAACATTTTGCTTTAAAGTTAGCGTGTTTATACATGAATATCATAGTTCTCGGTGAAAAGCAGAATAACGGAAACAACGTCAGATCTATTTGAAGGAAAGAGAAAATCCCTTTTCATCATCTAATGCAGTTTAGCAAAAAGATCTTTTCAACTCTCTCTCTAAAAAAAGGTCACTTTATCTGAAGGATATCAATTTTCATCTGTTATACTTACGTAAACATTTGGTATGATAGTTCGTAAAGCAATCGCTCTTATCCTTGCTAAAAATTTCATAAGAATGAAGTGCATTACGTAAGAATAAACAGATATATCATGGTATATGAATGATTAACTTAGCGTTTAATTGAGGTCAGCCAAAAAAAAAAAAAAAAAAAAAAAAAAAAAGAGTTTATGCATTTTTTTTTTTTTTTTAGTTCAAAATTGGATTAGTTGTTCTACATTAAATTTAAATTAATTGACGTGAAAAATGATTTTTTAAGGGTACAGTGGACTCTCAAAACTAATTTGTTTTAATTTCCAATGAATTTTTTTAAAAAAATTCTGGAACTATTCATAGTATAAATATCTCTTATTTGACAAATTTTTGTTAAAATATATTCAACAGTTCTTGAGATACAGAAAATATTTTTTTTTTTTTTTTTTTATTGGCAATATTTCAAAATGCTCCATGCGCATCCAGTTTTCAAATACGTGTACAATATTTTTCCATAATAGCCATTTCATACATACAAATAAATGTTACTAAAAATTTTTAGCATGCTACTTCTAAAACATTGAAAAAAATGATTATAACTTAATTTTTTTGTATTTTTTGTTAAAAATTCATTAAAATCTATATAATAGAAAATTAAATGCCTCTAAACAAGTTTATTTTTAGTAACATCTGTTAACACATACATAGAGAGTATTATAAGGGAAAAAAAATCAGGAAAATTGGGTATAACGTAATGCGCATGGAACATTTTGAAATCATGAAAACGACGAAAATATTCATCCTGAGAAAAATAGGTTTTAGTAAATACAATGGCTATAATTGTTTAATATTTTTCTACTGACACAGTTTCAGTTACATATAAGGGATATAATGTCATTTCTAGCTTATATGTAAGTTCTTTATGTTTTTATGATAAATTCATATAAGATGTGTGACTTCCAAAAATTCAGTACTCCAGTAAATACAGTCGAAATAAAAAAAAAAAATTGTGTATCTCTACAAAGTAAACGAACGCTAAAGGAAAAGTTGAAGTTTAAAACACTTAGTAATAAATTTAAAGACCTACTGGTTTTTTTTTTTACTATTTTACGCTAAAAAGATTAGTAACAACATGCAATTCACTCTAAATACGTTGTAAAACAAATGCTAAAAGAAACAGTTGAAAGATACAGTTAAAGTATTATTTTGCGAAATCACAAAATTAATAAGTATCCAGTGCAAAATAATAACATTGAGTCAGGTCAAACGAAAAACTATGCTAAAATTTACAGCTGCGAATTGGCGAAAAAGTAAACAAATGGGCGTGGCAGAATCAGCTGATTGGAGAAAAATGCTTATAACTCCACTAAAAATAGTCGAAATCGAAAAATTCATTTTGCGTTCTATAGCAGGAAGATCATATATTGTTATTATGCTAAAAGGGAAAATTCGACAATTTGATGATTTTTTGCGATTTTGAAAGTCCTCTGTACCCTTAAAGGATTTTATTTAATTTTATAAATTGAAAAAGTCTGTCAAGTTACAAAACTAAACTCTATATTAGATTTTCATAAAGATAAAACATAAAAACATGATATAAAAATTAAAGATATTTAATAAAAGAAACATTTTCGACAATAAAGTTTCAAAATTAAAATTACTGGTCCTTATTCTCAAAGAGCCTGATATGCTATTGGATTTGCAGATCTTTTGACTCACCCCGTAGCTTATAATTTGTTATTTTAAACAAGATGTCTATTCTAAAAATTATAAAAAGAATTTTTTATTCGTATAACTGACTCTGCATTTTAGAGTCAAATTAGTGGCGGTGAATTTTACTGTCAAATGCGAATGCGTTTTCGTTTACCCGATTTTTTTCCCTTTTAACGAAATATCTTTTTAATGAAAAGACTCATTAAAAATATTTAAAAAAATATTTATAAGGTATTAATAACCACTCTGATGCAAAACTATATTAAACCAATTTTGTATCATTTTAGAAATTGTAAAAATGTCGCAAGTTACAAAAACTATATTCTGTATTGCATTTTCATAAAGATAAAACGTAAAAGCTAAATATGAAATTTTAAATGTTTTTTCGCTTACCCTATTTTTTAAAAATGAAATATCTTTTTAACGAAAAGTGTCATTAAAAATATCTTAAAAATTTATTTATGAGGTATTAGTAGGCATCCTGGTGGAAAAACAATAATGGATCAATTTTGTTTATTTACTTAACTGTATTTTTTGCCAATATTAGAAATATTGGAATGAAAAATTGTCTAACATTGGAGGAGTTTATATTTTGTGACTATTGAACAATGTTAGCTAGAAAATGTTTGTCATATTATTGCTAGCATGATGTAAAGTCAATATTTCTGCAATATTGGCGTCTCATTCCAAATATGTGCAATATAAAGGCACTATTTATATAGCAGTGGCATTTTCTTGCAAATATTTCTAATGTAAAGTCACTATTTTTGTAAAAGGGGCATTTTATTGCGAATATTTCCAATGTAAGTCAACAATTAGGCAGTAATTTAAATCGCACCAATATATTTTTAGAATCAAGAGTATCATAATGAAAATTAATAATTAAAACTCCTTTTATTATTACTATAGGTATCAAATAGGAAGTAGTCCCAAAATTACATTAAGTATACTTTCCTATCTCATATTTACTGAATTTACGCATTTAGCGATGTTGATTATGAAACAATAAGGACATCAACATACTCCATCTCCAAATTACGAAATAATTGTACCTTTTCATATCTGGATACTTTTAGAAAAAGAAGTTAATAACGCAAAATATGTAATATGAACTTTAAAAAGTTCACTGTTTTACTTAAAAGGCGACTAAAATAATAAAAGAGATGTTAGAAGTTCAAAAATATACATTTTATTAAAAACTTCTTAGTAATTTTGGGCTTTCCCAAGCCCTTCATCAGAGAATATTATAATAACTAATTGCTGTTTATTTCTACAAATACGTCACTTCGTTTTGAAAATCAGAGAGCTAATAAGTATTTGAGTTGAAAGTACAAGCAGCAGTTTCTTGGATTGAACTTAATTAGAGAAAACATATGTTATTATTAACTGCAGTTCCATTTGTTTTATTACATCACTCTGTTCTCACACGTCACTTTCATTTTAAATGTGTAGTTGGACAGTCGAAGTATAGCAGTGTTTCAGATTAAATTTGCGTAGAGAAAATATTTAACTGCCGTACCACGAACTTTAATACGTGACTTTGCTCAAGTTTTCAGAATTTATTTTCAGGATATTGAACCGTAAATTGGGGACATTGTACGACATGGCCAATATACATATTATACATAGGTACATATTACTGGTTCTGCCTTTTTTCCTCGTGAATGAAGGTTGTCCCAAGGAAATAACGCCATTTTGTGATAATTTGAGGTCATGCCGGCAAAAGCCGTAACGAATACCTCATAGCTTAAAATAAATAAAATAAACATATTACTGATTAATTGATTGCATTAGATAAATTGGTAGAGATTCTATTATGCTAATATTATTTACCAAAATATATTTATATTGTTACCACTTTACCAATATATATTGGTAATATTCTCTGATGAAGGGCTTGAAAAATCCCGAAAGTGCTAAGAAGTTTTTAAATAAAATGTATATTACTAACTTGTATCATCTCTTTTATTATTTTAGTCGCCTTTTAAGTAAAACAGTGAACTTTTTAAAGTTCTCATTACATTAAAGTTCTCACATTTCAACACATCTCACATCTCAAATTCTCTACATCTCATTACATTTAAAGTTCATATTACATATTTTATGTTTGAATCAAGGTGAAATATTGTGTTTCGTCTTATGGTTTTATAAGTTAATAAGGGTTAATTATTACGGGCCCTCCAAACCTCTACAGTTCGAGAGCTCCGAATGTTTTTAAGACAGTCCTATTTTGAATCCCTTCACGTCAGGGCCGAAACTAGCCTTTTTTTGCACCCGGGGCAAGCATGGATTTTGGCGTCCCCCCCCCCCCTCTTCCGCAAAGTATATTTACAAGGAGAATTTTACTAATTTTCTAATAGCCGACTTATTTTTAAATTTAAAGTATGTAATACTGAACTGCGTAATCTATAATGGCGGATCCAAGGCGGAGGTCACGGGGTTCATGGCTCCCCTCTAAACACCAACAAAAATATTCTAAAGATCATTTTTTAAATGAAATATACAGTTAGAGACCCGATTATCAGAGTCCCGCTTAACCGAGTTTCCGCTTTCACCGAGTTATTTTCTTTTGATGGACTGATGGTGATGATGGAAGTGAAGATGAAAGAGCAGTCGTAAAAAGTTAGAACTCTGATTTTCTGGTCAGAATGGGAAGAAAAAATGGCCATAATTTTTTTTGTCAAAAAAAATTCCAACTTTTTACGGCTTCTCTTTCATCTTCACCTAACACTTCATTTATAATGGCTGTTTCATAATAATAGAAGCCATCAGTCCATCAGAAGAAAAGGATCCATTCCAAAGGTATAATCCTTCATTTGGCGCCCCTTCGTTCTAGCGCCCGGGGCGCATGCCCCCTGTCCCCCCCCCCTTAGTTTCGTCCCTACGTCATGTAGATGTGGCATTGGGACATCCCTGTATTTTAACAAAAATAAATAAAAAATATTATCACGGTAATTCTCTACGTATATAAATATGAGAACACGTCATTTTCTTCTGACGTCAGAATGTGATAAACCTGCAAAACTTGATAACTGACCTTGTCGCATCACGTAGGTATGCAATTTGTCTCTAGCTCCAGAAGGTATATTTTAAGAGAATAGTGCTAAGACTTAATACGTGTTCTCAGGATATTAAACTCGATTTCAGTATGGAAAAATGTAGAACATGAAGCAAGACACCTGTGATTTGATTTGTGTTTAATAAGGCATTCGCAGTAGAAGAACGTCATTAGCTCTCAAGACCAATCAGAAACTTCCAAATAAATAAATAAATAATAAATATAATAATTTTTATTAATAATACAGTATTATATCATTAATACACACTATTTGGAGCTCTAAGTCATCCTGATTGAGGAAATCCCGTATTGAAAAAGTAACCTATAAAATAAGCCAAGCTATATAGTTAAAGTAGTCTCTACAATAACAAAAAACGTTTATTTAAAAAAAAAAAATTGTCTACAGGACAGATATAAACACATAATTTACATGATATTTGGATCCTAAAATCTAATTTTAACTGATGTTACAAAGAGTATCAGATTAATTTTCTGTTGTCTATTTTTAAACTTAATTATTTGAACTAATAAGTCACGCATTCAAATGTTCATAATATCTATATTTGTTTTCAATTTTTCACGGAGTTTTGTTTATTATTATTTTTCGTCAGTCTCAAGTTACCTCAAGTTCCACAAATAACATGTTCGATTTCATCACATAATTCATCATGCACAATTCTTTTTTTTTTTTTTTTCAAAAAAAAAAAAAAAAAAAAAAAAAAAAATGGCCATTTTTTTTCCTCATTTTACCAGAAAATCAGAGTTCTAACTTTTTACGACTGCTTTTTCATCTTCACCTAACGCTTCATTTATAATGGCTGTTTCATCATAATATAAACCACCAGTCCACCAGAAGAAAATGAAGTAATGGAAATGTCGGGGGGCGACACTAAATTCTGAAAAAGCAGAATTTCTGTTCTCTAGTTTTCAATGTATAATTTATGTTTTAACTAGCTAAAGTACCCGGTGTTACCCAGAAATTAGATGTATTGTTACGTAATTTTCACTCCTTTTTCCCTTTAATAAAGACGACAGATTACCTAATTACTTAGTAAATATAATCTAAGATCTGGATTGAGACAGAGATTAAAACCTTTTAATGAAAAGTTGTTTCCGAGTATTTTGTTATTAAAATAATTTTTTCATGATTAAAGAAAAATGGCTAATACAAAAATTCTATGAATTTTATTTTTAAAAAATCTGAAATCTTTATTTTAGCTCTTCACTAATAAGGAAATCTTGGGACCTAAACCTTTGTGGAAATTCTAATATACACGTATATATATGGAATAGATTTTAAAATGGCGAAAATAAATTCAGAAAACCTCAAAATGTTAAAATATGCCAATATTTCCATATTAGATGTAAATTTTCCAACTGGGCGAAAAATGTCCGGACCAGGATTCGAACCCGGGATCTTCTGGCTGAAGCCGCCAGTGCTCTGCCATCTGAGCTATCCCGGACGATTCTGGTCGAACTTTTTCACCCAGCTAACCTTGAAGATTACAGCATCTGGTCTGAAACCTGGTTCAGCTCAACAGAATAAATCTCAGGTAATGGTGTATCTCAGATATGGTATCTCAGATAATTGTGTTAAAATAATCTAGTGTAATTTCGTATCCAGCGATTTCTGGAGTTCCATTACCTGAGATTTATTCTGTTGAGCTGAACCAGGTTTCAGACCAGATGCTGTAATCTTCAAGGTTAGCTGGGTGAAAAAGTTCGACCAGAATCGTCCGGGATAGCTCAGATGGCAGAGCACTGGCGGCTTCAGCCAGAAGATCCCGGGTTCGAATCCTGGTCCGGACATTTTTCGCCCAGTTGGAAAATTTACATCTAATATGATTTGTTTACCAATTAGAATAATTGTGTTAAAATAATCTAGTGAATATTTCCATAATCGGGTTTTTATCATGTTTCAATATTTTTTTTTCAAACTCATAGGATGTTATATATTCACCTGCTGATGTCCATTATGTTGCAAATATGACGTTATATTCACCTTTTTTTTAATTTGACAAACTATTTATTTCATTTTCTTTTTGCAAGTGGAAATCTTGCTATAAAAAAGTTATGACGTAATATTAACTTTTTTTTCGTCAAACAATTTCATTTTATTTTTCACGTGGAAATCTTGCAATAGAAAAGTACTTTGTTGTGATAAGAATTTTATTGTGAATTTTTAATTTTTGGCAACTGCTATAATAAAAAATGTTTAAATTTTATAGGAAATGGCTGTTAAATGGGTGGTTTTTTATTAATTTAAAATTAACTATAAAATATTTCGATTCCGGATTATTTTAGTTGCCTCGGCCGTGTTTTAATACACATGTACGTAACATTTCATAATTCTGGCTTCCAAACTGTAGATTTGTATAGAATTACAGACAGACAGACAAATTTTCATTTTTATATATTAGATATGAATATGACATAGGTATATATGTAAGTGTTACGGGCAAGACATTTTTCCCTTTTTCATAGAACGGCTCTGAAAACGAGCAGATTACTTAGGTGTTTTAAACCTATTAAAAACGGGTAGATTACTTAGATCAAGGGTAAAAATGTGGAGATTTTTAAACCTCTTAAACAGCCATTCCATATCACGTGTGGGACAGTTTTTCTGCATATTACTGTTTTAACAATGTTTTGTTGTTTTTAAAGTATGGTTTATATTTTAACAACTTATAAGTTAATAGATATAGGTATTTATGTAAGTGTTAAGTGCAGGACATTTTGTGCGATTTTCACGGAATGGCATATTGGTGATACATCCTTTCAAAAGAAAAAAAAATATATATCTGAAACTATAACCAAAACTTATACAGTGGATAAATGCTTAAGTTTTAAAACATCAACGGAAAACAAAAACATAGAATCTCTTAAGGTCAAAGAATAATAACATAGGTATTCGAAAATCCATACACGTTTTCTTTCCGACCTCCAGGTATGAAAATATCCTACTGACGCATTTTCACACGTAATATGGATAACAAAACGCAACGTTTATGAAACCAGATATAATATTACGTGAAATAAAAACTAGTATTATTACATACGCCTTCTTATGCAGGCAGAGTCAATAACATTCGGATATCACATAGGTATAAAAGGATCTCGCTCAAATAAATAAATAGGTCTTTAGCGAACTTACAACTAACATAAAGAAGTAAGTTTATTTACTTTCAATCTGTTAAATAATGTTATAAAAGGGTATTAGAATCAGGTATTGAGTTGGGTAATCAGCGTCTACCCGAATACAACTACCTGAGTCTTGGTTGATTCAAAATTTTGCTGTCGTGGGTCGTGTTCACTCTTAGATCGGGTATACCAGATTTTCTGAAAAAGGTCAAAATATTTTTTCAAACTAAAAAACAAAACCTATACATTTTATGTATCTGAGCATATCAGTTTCCCCTAGGCAGTTTCAGGAGGGTGCTGCGCCATTCCTGCCCTTTGATTTACAAAATAGCTCGCTTCTTGCCCTCATCCAAAAAATTAGCATCCTTCTTCCCCCCCTATCCGAAATATTAGAACTTACTCTTTTTTTTTTTTTTTTTTTTTTTTTTTTTTTATGTTTGCATAGTAAAAAACGTCCCCATGAACAGAATGTCTTGAAAAGAGTGCCCTGAATTTTAAATATTAAAAGTGGCTTTAATTTTTTTTCCCTCAAAATGTCTAAAACCCCCCAAAAAGTACATTTTAGAATGGTTAAAAAGTGCTCTTAAAGGTGTATTCCAATCCAAACTGCTTATTTTCTGATTTATTTTTCAATTCATATTTGCTCGCAAACGCATCAAATTGGCAAATTCTCTTATTTAGAAACTACATAATGTGCCGTGCTTGTCAATTTTTTTATAAATTCAGAAAATATTGCAAAAAAGGGTGTCAAAGTTGACGTTTTGAACCGAATTTTCCGAAGCGGGAGATCTGGGAATGAAAAAAAAAATGGTGATACTCAGAAAATAATTGTATAAAAATCAAATTCCAATTAATTGAGCGAAAAATAAAATCATACACCCTCTTATGAATCTCTTCAAAAATCACCCCAGCAAGTTTCATGTTTTTAATTTTAAAAATGAGTCTGAAAATGTCTCAGAAAATTTCGAGCTGTTGAGGTTGGAAAAATATTTTTTCGAATATAAAATGTTCGTTTTCCACCAGCAGCACCCTGCCCCTTTTTAAACCTGGGGGAAACTCTGAGCATATACTATAATGGCAATCAATTGTCGAATTTTTACGAAATTTTTTTGCAGTGTTTTTATTATAAAATGTCGTAATGTTATCTTATGTGAGATATTTTTCTTACCGTGTTTTAAAGCTCTGTCATTTTTTTTTTCACCAGGTTTTTGGATTAGGATTTAATATTCAATTTTCATTCAAGACTTTGAAACCTAGAATTTGTTTACCAGTGCTATAATAGCTACTTATAACAAGAACACCAGAGGCTGAGAGAGGAATCAAGCCAAGCAAGTTTTACTTGAAAATAAAACTTCATAAAAAAAAGTCCTCAAAATGGGTCTGGGATACGAGTTGCCAATAAAGAAAGACGACGATAGGTAATTATTATTTTTTATGTTTACAGGAACATTTACTGAATCAGACATTTTAATCAATAAAACAAAGAAATTAAAAACAAATTAATATGATAATAGTAAAGAATAAAATTTTCATTCGTAGTTGACGAATTACACTAGTAATATATTCAGTTCTTATAAAACTATTTAAAATTTTTAGTATACAGGGTGTCCACTCACTCCGAACGGTGTCCAATAGATAATTCCTAAACCGTTCGGTGTGTCCCAAAAATGACTGATGGATTTTAAAATTCAATAACTTCCAAACGGGAGCAGATATTAAAAAAAAATTGCAGGAGGGTTATGTAAGATGTCAGGAGTTTTTATGCTGCTATTCATTGTTTTAGTTACAAATAGCAGCGATAGATGGCGCTGCAAACAATAGGCGCTCAATCCAGGCTCGATTTTTCGGCCTTTCTCTTCCATGCGAAAAAAGGAGATTAAACTGATCTGAATGGATCCCGAAGTGCCAAAAATAGGATCTGGAATTAGCACCTATTTCTCGCAGCGCCATCTATTGTTTGAAATTCGAACTAAAATCAAGAATCACAGTAAAAAAACTCCAGACATCATACATAACCCTCCTGGAAGAATTTTTTTTAATATCTCTCACCGTTTGCAAGTTATTGAATTTTAAAAAGCCATTAGTCATTTTTGGGACGTACATATAGTTCCAGTTATAAAAATGTTTTAAATGAGGTAAAGAGGTATTTTAAAAGAAATTTGAGACAATAAAAACATTTCTTAAAAAATTACGAAATTTAAATTTTTATACGGTCCTCCGGTCTTATAATTTATATTTAGTAAAAATATCCTATTACACTAAGAAGTAAGACAGAAAAAGTCCCATTTTTCTACGATTAAAACTGACCGAGTGTTAGCCGTTTAAAGTTGAAGCACCTTTTTCGCTACGAAATAGGGGTCATTCACAAATTTACTAGAAATATAAATAAACGTCAGATGTATATATAAAAATAATAATAATAGTTGAGAGTAAAATTAACATTACAATATAAATTTGAAATTTGTTTTCATTCTGACATATTAAAGAAAAATATACAATTTGTACCAAAAAAATAAGTTAAAAAATAACAGAATTTTTGTAAAATGAAATGGTGAAAAGCAACAATCTCAATTCTTTGCAAAATGATGTATATATATTTTAAAATGCTATTAGACAATCTAAAACTTAGTTAACAAAAATTAAAGTTATCTTAAGGCTGTTCTCAAATCCAAAGGATCAATTTTCTGACTATAAGTTTTAATTCATTTTTGTTTCGGAAACACATGAAACTAGAAGCTGTTATTATTCAGAAACTATGTCATCGAGCTGTTTTTCGTTTTCTTGTAAACGCAATAAATCTTTCAGAAAATACTGTCAAAGTGGGCATTTTGAACCAAACTTCCAAACAAAAGAAGAAAATCCTGTCAGTAAGGGGAGAAAAATGCCGTGTCACGTGATCAAAATCGCTTATAACTCAATAGGTTATTGATGGATCAAAAAATGGAAAACACAGTTCAATTCCAAATCGCTTCCATGGCCAGAATTTTCAATTTTATATCTTTCCGTTAAAAAATGAATTTGTAAATGTGCCAAAACGTTTTGCGCTTGTTGAGCAGAGCAGTTAAGAACAGCCTTAAAACTTGCTCGAAGTAACTCCCTACGGCTGCAATTCAGAAATATACTCGCGAAATAAATCCTTCTAATATTCTAAGCATTTTGCGTACGATTCCTCGAAGCATGGCCCAACTCATCTGTGTTCAGATGCAGAAAAGTGGTATAAGTCATGCAATTCAAAGTTTCATAACTCGGTAAATTTTACTGTAAGTGAATTGTATTATTTTTGTCTTATTTGTTAGGGTAATAGGAAATTTTTACTAAATTTCACTTATAGGAACGGGGGACTGTATACAAATTTAAATTTCGTAACTTTTTAAGAAATGTTTTTATCGATCAAAACGACTATTTTAAAGTCGTTTTTCTCCCCTCATTTAAAGCATTTTAGCAATTCGAACTATTGCGTCAATGACTAACGGTTTAGAAATTAGCCATTGGACACTATTGAGAGTGGACACCCTGTATAACAAACAATTTTAGGAACAGAGAATTTTTGTATTTTCAGGAAATGATATTTTCCGATTCATAATGTGATTGTGTATATTATTAACGTATTTTTGTAACTGAAATTGCAAAAGACACTTAAAAATAATGAACTTTTTTAATTAGAACATCTGAATTCTCTTTTAAACACTACTCTCGTTGATTTTATATCTAAAACAAGCCTCAAAGAGAAAAGAAGCCTCTAACCAAAATTTTTTATTTTCATGTAAAATAAAATGCAATTAATTCACCAACGACACAGAAATTATATGAATTTCGTCTAATTAAAAAATGTTTGAGATATACATACCTCGATTTATCTTTTATAATTATTTCTATAAATGATCATCTATTATACTAGAACCTTCCCAAAGATTAAACATTTCGGCGGGTTCAATCTAAAGTTTTTATATTACTATTAAGTCTGCACTTTTTAATGAGCACGTGAAAACAGTCTTCAGAGTTTAGCCATATATGCATAGCTTGGTTTATAATTCGCACTCACGTCTTGCGTCAGTCATGACTGGTAATTATAAACAGTGAAGTTCATAGTAATAAATAGTGTCTTATTTGAGCCGATACAGCAAAATTTCCGAATTAAAAAAACAAGACTTTTGAAATGTAGATATTTTCGGTCCTGCCGAATTTTCGGCAGCATTTTCGCCATAAACGGAAGTTTGGCGAAACTCAGACTTTGAGCCGAAAACGAAACCGAATTTTCGGTCAATCTCTACTTTTAATGTCGAAATATTCACTTTTTTGCAAGTCTTTGTCGTAAACCACACTCATTATGACAATTTGTTAATTTTTATAAGTTTTAGGAATCTGAACTTACTTATGGGTCTCTCTGAATTATATTTCCATAAATAAAAAAATAAAAAATCTGAACCCTTAGCAAGTCAAATTGCAAATTACACTACAATACAAAGATTTCTTCATTTTTTTAAATTACTTTTTCAAAACGTTAATGAACTTATGGAATACCTCAAAGCTTACTTGAAAATTTTGTATACATATTGATTTAAAATATATATTCAATATGTCTTTTTTTTCCGCAGAGCTTCTTCCTATGGATCATGGGTCACCAAGTATAGCAACACCCAGCAACAATCATTTAACAGCTGGAAAAGTTCCGTGAGCGATAAAGATAAGAAAGATGCTAAAAAGAACAATCCCTGGGGCCCTGTATTCAAAGATAAACAGAATTTCATCAACATGCATTTCTGTTAAATATTATCATTGAAATCCTCATGTGACGTATTTTCTTATAGTTAATATGTATGCTACAGTATATTTTAAGTAATGTGTACCACATGTCAATGTAAATAAATTCTTTTTATTTATTTTATTTATTCGTTTCATATTCACCGAAACAATTACGCATTAAAATGAACAAGATTCAAAACCTGCATTTATGAAGCTTCTAGTTTTCAAAATTCAGTCAACTTTCAATTCACGTAAAATTCTTAAAAGCTTACACACAAGACATGTGGAAACACTCTCAAGCTAATTTTAAACCTATTTGGACGTTCTTTTCAAATTTCTCTTTTGCATTTCAATATTTTTATTTTATTTATTTTTTGGATAAGATAGTTGTGATCACTCTCTAAAGGGACCTTTGTTTTACTTTTTTGATTTTGCTTGCAGTTTTTTTTTTTTTTTCTTAATGAGGATACTTTTACTTTTGGGACAGTTTCCGAAATATAAAGTGACATCATAAAAAAAAAAAATCTGCAACGAAAATCGAAATAGTGAAACCTTTAGAGATAAACCAGAGGTATCCTATGCAAAAAACAAAAAAACAATTGAAATGCAAATGGAAAATTTGAAATGAATGTTTGTTTGTCAGTGAGATCTCAAATTCCTCTGGCTAACATTAAACCTAAGGCGTGGAATGCTTTATTTCTAAAATATATCATGAGAAAATTAATATTTTAAATTTATTTTCTCTGTGTACTCTTCTTAAAGAATGTCTATCTTCCTCTTTAATATTTTTAATTTCCCTTTTCTATGTACTCTTCTTAAAGGACGTCTCTACCTTCTTTTTTAACACTTTCCAACAAAGTTGAAAAGTGTTTGTCTAGTTCGGTTTGTCTAGTCGTGCTTTAACTCTCGTAAATAAACTGGGATTGCTCTGAAATTTTTGGATGTTATTAAGGTTCACCATAGCATTATCCCTATTTTAAATGAAGTTTGTAGCATGTTTAGTGCATTTACAGGGACAGTCAAAAGTATTCCGTTACATTACGGCCAATGGGAAAAAATCGTTTCAAATGGTTTTTAATGATGTTACACGCTTTCAAGCATAAAATAATTGATATGCATTTATGAAGTGCACTAAAATAAGCCTTTTGAAGAATATGCAGTGCAAAAAATACTTATTAATCGTTTACAGGTCCATGCAAAATAATTCCGTTACATAATGATAGGGGTGGCGTATTTTAATTATGTTAAAATATTTCATATATAATGACATTGATATACGTCGCTGAGGTTTACTATATGTTATTTCATGCATAACAACAAGTGCATGGCATTTACAAGGACACAAAAAATATTTCAGATAAGCGATGATTGCTGGAAATGCATTTTTAATTGTGATATGTGCTTTTATGTTTCACTATATTTGTGCATATTATATGGTGTGATGTATAAATGCTATAGTTCATATACAGGGCTACTCAAAAGAAATCCTAAGGGTTACTGAGTATGAGCGTAAATTGCTTAAAGGTGGTTTTTAAAGGAGTTATGCATTTTTACGCTGAACTGCATTTAGTTTACTAAGAAATTGTTTGTAGAATATAGATAAAATGATATACAGGGTCACGCAAAGAATTGGATACATAACCATCTATGGATGATAATATCTGGAAATCTGATTTCAGTAGTTTTAAGAGTGTTTTAGTTTAAATTAAATTTTAGCTAAATAGTGGCGTGTAATAAAGGTACTATTGGCTGTGGACGGTAACTGCAGAAATCAATTTTTAAAATGTTTTATGCGTTTTCTAAAATGTTTACTTAGTTATATTATTTACCTTATTTCCCTAAATAACGAAGTTTTGTTAAAGCATTCATGAAGTGTTGGAAAGTGTTTCATAATCTATGCTTAACGCATGATTTTTCTTTCTTGTTTTCTTTTTAGTTGAAAAATATTTGTGAAATATACGTTTAATTTAATACTTTATGTGTTAAAAAGCTCACGAACTGCGAGTAAGATTTCAACACTTCAAATAAAATTAAGTTTATTAAGAATTAAAATATTTTGTCAAATAAAACGGAAAAAAACGCCATTTAAGAAGAGTACACGGAAAAAAGAATTATAAAATACTAATTTCCTATAGAGATATTTTAAAAATAAGAATGCATTCTGCACCCATAGGTTTAATATTGGCAAGAGACTAATATGATCTCTTCACCAATACATTTTTTCCTCCTCGCAGATCGCAAATTCCTATGGAGAAATTTAACCTCTGCAGACCTGAGGTGCACAAATGTGAGTCTCTATTCTTTTTCTCATAAAAACTAAACTGTTTGATTTTTTTTATCCCCTATATAGTTGAATGCATTTTGTTTTATAAAACCAATAAATGGCAGCACCGATGCTGACTTCCTGATAAAATAAATGTTATTTTTATTTGATTTTTCAAAATGCCTTCAAGACAGTGTGACCAAGAAAGTAATGAATTTTCATAATTATTTAACTTAAGGCTGTTCTTAACTACTCTGCTCAACAAGCACAAAACGTTTTAACACATTTAAAATTCATTTTTTAACAGAAAGGTATAAAATTGGAAAGCCTAGCCATGGAAGCGATTTGGAATTGAACTGTTTTTTCCATTTTTTGATCAATCGATTTCCTATTGAGTTATAAGCGATTTCGATCACGTGACAAACACGTTTTTCGCCCACTCTTGAGTGCTCTTTCTTCCTTCGCTCGGAAATTCGGTTCAAAACGCCCACTTTGACACTATTTTCTGAAAGATCTATTGCGTTTGCAAAAAAAATGGGAAAAACAGCTCAATGACATAGTTTCTGAACAACACCACCAGCTAGTTTAATGGATTTTCGAACAAAAATAAATTAAAACTTATGTCAGAAAGTTGCCTTTTTGGATTTGAGAACACCCTTAAGTAAACAATATTTTTTTTTATGAACCTGTAGATCATTCACTTGTTTAAAGGCGTTAAATTTGTGATCGTGTGAATTTAGGTTATTGATAACTGAATTGATGTTTTAGGGGGCTGGTAATTTTAGATCCATATTTGTGAAACTGAATTACCAGTGCCCTAAAGTATCAATTTCAAAAAAGGTCTTTTTTTCTGTCATCTATGATATCATTTTGTTTGTGCAGTATTATTTGAGGGGTTTACAATCATAGTAGACCAAATACAGTTTGAAAAACAAATGAGATAGTCCATTTAGAAGGTACATAAAATCTGTTTTATGCACTCCCAATAAGTGACTTTCTACTTTCTCATATACACTATATGGCCAGATCATTAATGACCGGGCACTTTCAATTTTAGATATTTTGTCGAATATTTAGAAAAATACTTGTCAGATTCTTCTGGAACTTCAGGATTAAAAACAAGTTTGACCTCATACTTATCAACGTCCAATTGATAAGGGGGACACTTAGGGGGCCAACCAAAAATCAAAGAAAAATATAATACTTGGGATCACCTGTAAATTAAGTGCACGAAATGATCTATCGCCGCAGAAAACAAATTTGTGGATACTGTACAACATGCTTACTCATTTTTGTAAGAATAGCATGTGTATTCTTGGAGATATAGCGATTTTTAGGGTTCCGTACTTAAAAAGTAAAAACGGAACCATTATAAGATCTTTCCTGTGTCTGTCTGTCTGTCACAGCCACTTTATTCGTAAACTATGGAACGTGGAAAGTTCAAATTGGGGGAAATAATAAAGACTATTGACCCACATATTTACTGATTAATAAATATCTATAAACATATTTAGGAAAAGTGTATAGGGGCTAATTAAGTTACTTGAAAAAAGAAATCTTTTCTTTGTATATAGTGTGGGGTATAGTGTGAAAGCTCTCGTAACGCTGAACTCAGAAATACATTTCTTTTAATTTTCGGTATTATATTTTCAAAGTTATGGTCGAAAATGTAGTGCAAAAATATGCCCCCCCCCCCATCTAATTCCGAATCTACTGAAACTAAAATTCTGAAAAAATTAGAGGTAGTAGACGTTAGTCTAAACCTTGCAGGAAAATTATAGCGATTGCCATAGGTCACTTGGTTTTTGAGAAAATCGCATTTTTCCGTTACACACATAGTAACAAACTGTTTTTTAGCCGTAAACTATACTTAAAACAAAATATGATTTTTTTAAGTATTTTTCCCATGATTTATTTAAAAAATGAAAGCCGAAAAACATTATTACAATGATTTTTGAAAAATCCGGCATTTAAGGGTTAAAATAAAAATGATGTCAATTTGTATAATTTGGCGAATGTTTTGACGATTTATATAATTTAGCAAAATTGGTCGGCGGAATAACTAAGTAGTAAAGTATTTTTTAATTATTTTCTATTATTAGGGTTCCGTACTTAAAAAGTAAAAACGGAACCATTATAAGATCACTCCTGTGTCTGTCTGTCTGTCACAGGCACTTTATTCGTAAACTATGGAACGTGGGAAGTTCAAATTGGGGGAAATAATAAAGACTATTGACCCACATATTTACTGATTAATAAATATCCATAAACATATTTAGAAAAAATGTATAGGGGCTAATTAAGTTACTTGAAAAAAGAAATCTTTTCTTTGTATATCGTGTGAAAGCTCTCGTAACGCTGAACTCAAAAATACATTTCTTTTAATTTTCGGTATTATATTTTCAAAGTTATGGTCGAAAATGTAGTGCAAAAATATGTCCCCCCCCCCCCCCATCTAATTCCGAATCTACTGAAACTAAAATTCTGAAAAAATTAGAGGTAGTAGACGTTAGTTTAAACATTGCAGGAAAATTATAGCGATTGCCATAGGTCACTTGGTTTTTGAGAAAATCGCATTTTTCCGTTACACACATATTTCGATTTACGAGCATTCAGCAAAAGTGTTGAGCAGCGCTTGAGGTACGTATCGTAGCAGAAGTATAAAAGCATTGTTGATCATGAATTTCATAAAAAATCGTCGGTAATTAGCCGAGATATACGGACGGTTTGGACATACATAATGACAGGGCGGCGTACTCTATGCTCCATCACTTTTAAAGCCTAGATAACAAATTTTAAGGATATATTTGTGTAATGCAATGCTCAGTAGCAGTATAAAAGCAATAAACGTCAAATTGTTAAAAACAGATTAATTTAATGAGAATTAATCACATAAATACTATGGGATTCGCGACTAGTTTGCATTGAGTGGCTCTCTCAATACACCTACTGTGTCTTTAAAGGTTAACTAACTAGTAAATCTGCAGATCAAGAGCCTCAACGTCATCTCTGCAACTTATTGTTTTTAGCAAACTTTGAGTAATATTAATCTTTCTACAAAAACAAAATTTAAACTTTTTAAATTACACAAACATTTATAAAAGGAAAAAAAAAAATATTTCGATGGTTTCAGACATTAGAAGCGTTAAATTAAACACGTTGTTATGTAATGATATTCTGAAATTCTCACGAGCTACTTATTCTAGTAATTTTTATATAATAAAGCAAATTTCTTCAGGGGGGCGTCCACTTAAACCCCCCGTTGTGTAATTTATTTTGCATTTGTAATTTTCTATTGATTCAATTAATGATTATCCTATATCTTAGATTCCTTTTTACACTGCGATTTATAAGGATAAGCAACAATTTGCTCAAGCATTTTACGTTATCCTAATATCCATACAGCAGTATTTACTTGCATGCTAAGCACAAACACCTGTATGTAATGGATAAAGAACTTTTGGAAATGTAAACTGAGACATCTAATTTAGAAATCTAATACCTTTATTTCCAAATGTTCTTTTGTTTCCAAAAAATAATTTTGATTACCATTCTGCAATATGTATATCTAAGATCTAATCTAAATATCTAAAAATGTACTCGATAGCATTAACTTACTAAAATCACCCTAAAGTAGGGGGACTTCTAGACCTAACGGTTAATAATACATCATCATGTCCACTTCCAATTGACTAAATAGATAAACGTGATTTGGCGCCGTTAAGTATTTTTTGTGATAGCCTTTTAATAGTATCCACATTTAATTTAAAATCGTGATGTTACAAACACCGTTGAAATTTGACGCACACCTGTGTTCAGGTCAAATTACGAAAGGTTAACTAACCTTTTATTTCCCTTAGCCGGGCATTTTGTTTCATTTTTCGTAATAGGGATTATTTTAATAATTTAATTTATTTTACACTCTACAAGCTGTTACACGGGACGTTGTTCACGTAGCATTAAAATAGAGATAAATGCATTAAATAAAACATTTCACTCCCCACCAGACATGGCAAGTCTCAGGCTTTTTGCACAGACAACACTATTATCTTACAGAAAATGTTGTTCTTTTAAATCGCGCAAATGTTTCAATTAAATAAAGTAACATTTTTTGTATTAAAATACTGGTATCCAGAACGCCGGAGGCTTGACAGCTCTGCTCCTCTTAATAGAAACATATATAGTTAGCCAACACTTTATCACATTTTATAGGAGACAATACGGAATTTCTTATTTGTATGGCCTTACATATACCTCAGTCATAAAAATGTAAAATTTTGTGCCAATTAATATACATAATTGCGAAAATGAAATCGGAACCAATGAGGAAAGGAAGGCAAATCGTGTAAATCGAGGAATCTTTCTTCGTAGTGTTGGGAAAATACCACTACAAAAATTATTTATATAGTATTTGGTGTGAAATGTTTATATGTATTCTTTCCTGTCCTATTTATCTTTTTTATTATTTGTAATTTGCTTATTCCATTTTCCTTTTGCACGTGAAAATCTCTTTGGGAGAAATTGTTATTCCTTTTTTTTTTTTTTTTTTTTTTTTTTTTTTGGCAACAATAAAGTTTATAAAGTTTAATAGAATAATGTCAGTTTATTCTGTATGAAAATAACGAACTTTTTCATTTATAATCAAAATAGTTGAATACATAAATAAAAATATTATTCTATATAGTATATAAATACTAATTTCATGAATATTAATGATGTGAATTATCACATTGCTACAAAGCGTAAACCAACTTAGTGAAAAATGTCCAAGCCGGGAATCGAACCCGGGTCCCTGGAATAGATCTCCAGTGCTCTACCACTAAACCACAAGGACGATGTCCAGCTTGGCATTTCTCACTTATATAAGTCGGTAAGGCTGCTACTGCAGCACAAGATAGAGAAGTCTTCATGAGCACACATTCTAGTGACGTAACATGAGACGCAAATAAACCCAGCATCGGTGAATATACAATTTTAATTAATTTTTCAACTACATTTCAGCAGTGAAATTACGCTTGAAATTATTGAATATTAATGATGTGAATTATCACATTGCTACAAAGCGTAAACCAACTTAGTGAAAAATGTCCAAGCCGGGAATCGAACCCGGGTCCCTGGAATAGATCTCCAGTGCTCTACCACTAAACCACAAGGACGATGTCCAGCTTGGCATTTCTCACTTATATAAGTCGGTAAGGCTGCTACTGCAGCACAAGATAGAGAAGTCTTCATGAGCACACATTCTAGTGACGTAACATGAGACGCAAATAAACCCAGCATCGGTGAATATACAATTTTAATTAATTTTTCAACTACATTTCAGCAGTGAAATTACGCTTGAAATTATTGAATATTAATGATGTGAATTATCACATTGCTACAAAGCGTAAACCAACTTAGTGAAAAATGTCCAAGCCGGGAATCGAACCCGGGTCCCTGGAATAGATCTCCAGTGCTCTACCACTAAACCACAAGGACGATGTCCAGCTTGGCATTTCTCACTTATATAAGTCGGTAAGGCTGCTACTGCAGCACAAGATAGAGAAGTCTTCATGAGCACACATTCTAGTGGCGTAACATGAGACGCAAATAAACCCAGCATCGGTGAATATACAATTTTAATTAATTTTTCAACTACATTTCAGCAGTGAAATTACGCTTGAAATTATTGAATATTAATTCGGTTCCCGGCGGTTCGGGTTCGATTCCCGGCATGGGTTCGATCCCCGGATTAAATTCATCATGAACAGATTAGGTTAAGATTTAAATAAGATTTATACAGAATAGGAAAATTTGATATTATTTAGGCTTCATATCCCTTTGAACTTTTACGGTATACCCATTCATGCTTTTCTAGTATATATACAGCTATACCAAACCCTACGTTGTATAGTTTTTACAAAGTCTTATTTTTCTTTAAAAACGATTGTTTTAATAATACAATTCAAAATTCATATACTTATAGTACGGAACCCTATGAGCGCGAGTAATTCTCGCACTTGACCGTTTATTTTTTTTAAGTTCAAAAAATTCATGATATTTTTTGCTTATGTCACGCAGGGCTTTCAACCAAATTTGATGTAAGTTTCAGAAAAAATGGCAAAATCTAGTAGAAACAATATAGTGCAATTGGAATATAAATGTATTAAATATTTTATTAAATATGAGCAGTTGTATGAAATAATTTTTTATCTGCGCATGCACGAACGAAAACAGATATATATATATATATTACATAATTTAATAGTCAACTCTATGGAGCAACTCCTAACAAAAAAATCCAGTCAAATATCGTGAAAATTTAGAAAGATATGTCGATAGAGTGAGCTGATTTTTAATTGCTCCTTAAAAGCAGTTGAATGATAAGGGATTTTCCACAAATTGTTAATTTTAATTTTTTTTTTTAAATTTATAAACGATATTTTAGTACAGCTCATATTCAAAATGTTAGAATAATTGAGAAAAAGTAATAAGAAAAAAATATTTTTCATTTATTTAATTTGATGCTAAGTAAATGCAATTAAATTTATTATAAATTAAATCTGGAATGTTTAGATAAAATTTTAACATTTACAAAATATAAAATACAGTACAATAAATTAGGTATACAGCTTTCTGAAACACATCAACATATTAGAATAAAATTTAGATTGGTTCAAAATATTAGAATAAAATTTAGATTGGTTCAAAATATTAGAATATTCTACTTTACGCAAAAATATTACTTTATGAATATGAAGTAAATGGTAGTTAATATCTTGTAGCACTCCCTTTAGCTTTCATAACAGCGTACAATCGATCTTGCATACTATATACAAGGTTCAAGCAAACATTTCTATCAATATCAACCCAAATAGACTTTACACGTGCCACTAACTCAGTTTTACTTGAA
Source organism: Maratus speciosus (assembly GCA_963932465.1). NCBI lineage: Eukaryota > Metazoa > Arthropoda > Arachnida > Araneae > Salticidae > Maratus > Maratus speciosus. The sequence continues at coordinate 514,764,728 of OZ010795.1, forward strand.
GGAGGATTTTTAGATTTTTCTTCATTATACACCATAAGTGTTCGATGGAATTAAGGTCTGGTGAGTTTGGTGGCCAAGGAAGTCCCTTAATGTTGCGTTGGCGGAACCAATTCTTAGTTGACACCGAGGTATGCGGTGACGCTAAATCATGTTGAAAGATGAAATAATCTTCAAATAAATTTTCTGATGATGGAATCATGTAATATTCCAAAATTTCTTGATATATCTGAGAGTTAACCTTTTCGTAGACGACGCATAACTTTCCAGGTCCTTCTGCACTCATGCAACCCCAAACCATGACACAAGCAGCAAATTTTACTAAACGTTTAAGGCATTCTCTATCAAATGCTTCTTGCTTCATTCTCCAAACTCGAATACCTTGATTACCATATGAAACACAAAATATACTTTCATCACTAAATAATATATTCCAATCTTCTTCGCTCCATAAACGTCTTGATTTACACCAATTCAATCTTATACGCTTTTGTTTTACACTCATGAGAGGTTTTGTTTTCGATACACGAGATTCAAACTCAAGTTTGAGGAGACGTCTTAATGTTGTCGATGTAAAAACTTCAACTCTTTCTTCTTTCCATTTTCGGTGCAAGAGTCACACACTTTTAAAATGGTTTTTCTTAACTATACGCTTGTTTCCTATCATCTCCAGCAGATGTTTTTGGTTTTCGGCCGCCATTTCGGCGATTATTTTGAAATTTTCCATTTTTTGAATATTGTGTTAGTATTTTACAAATGCTTGATTGCGAACAATGTAAATAATTCGCTATATAACATTGATTTTTACTGTGCCGATACAAATCAACCATACGAAGTTTAATAGATTCAGGAATATCACTCACACGACCCATTTTAAGACGAAAAAGCAAACAAACTGCAAAAGGAATACTGTTTTTAAATGAAATCGTCTGAATTTAATCAGTGATGCCACCAGTTATGAATTGGTGATAATTAAAGAAGAATTAATATGAAATATTCTAATATTTTGAACCACTTGAATAAATATTCTAACATTTTGACTTTTCAAAATAATTTTTTTTTTCAATTGATCTTTTCAAAAATGATATTACTTTTAAGATTACCAAACGATATTTTCAATTTGTAAAAAAAGGTAATTTTTCTAATATTTTGAATGTGAACTGTAGTTCTTGGATAACCATCAGAACGAGCCTATTCCATAATAATAATAAAAAGTTGGAAATTGCTCTTCAAACGTGGCAAATGTGGTACGTTCGTACTATAACTAGTTTTATAACTATTTTTTGCACCGCATATTGTACTGAATGTATATTTTAGTGCAGTCCATAAGTGCATATCAATATCATTCTCTTCAAAACGCTGTACATCATTAAAATGCACTTGCAATAATTTTTTCCCATTGGCCGTAATGTAACGGAAACTGTCCCTGACTGATTTGACTGTCCTTGTAATTTAACTATACATTCGATTTTCGTAAAATTTGAAATGACTCGACAAAAGTTTACAACAACTATATATTTAAAATTTCAGACCATTCGGAAGGCTGAAACATCATTAAAATGCACTTGCAATAATTTATTCCCATTGGCCGTAATGTAACGGAAAACTTTTGACTGCCCCTGTAATTAAACTTATACATCCGATTTTCATAAAATTTGAAATGACTCGACAAAATTTTGCAAATATTATATATTTAAAATTTCGGACCATTCGGTTCGGTAGTTTTCGCTCTGTTACATGCGGACGGACCGAACGACGACTACAGGTGCTACGTACTTATATAATTACGAACGCACTTAAAAAGTGTCAAAATCGAAGCATTTGTTCCAAATTTACTCATTGATATTCGTTAAATACTAACTTTTTTCTGAAAGTCAGTTAATAAAAATGTCTAAAACTGACAGTATTCGGTCATTAATGGCCATATAGTGTATGACATCTGTCTACAGACTTGGTTTACTGTGGGAGTGGATAAAACAGATTTTATGCGCTTTCTAAATGGATTATCATTTTTTTTCAAAATGGTCTTGGTCTACTATGGTTGTGAGCCGACTCATTTTAGCTTCAGGTCTCAAGAGGTTAAACAAGTGACCTCATTACAAAATATAATTATCGAAATATGGTTTACATCATTAGAAAATAGACTAGCAGTTCTGACATATTGTATTTTAAAAAATTATTTTCCTAAATTTTATGTATTTTTTAAAAAACACAATAAGCACTAAAATTTTTACTCTAGAAAAAAATCTTTTTTTTAAATACTTAATTTTTTAAAACTAAATAAATTGGCATTCAACGACTATTCTCCGATTGCTGAAACCATATTTTGATTGTTATAATAGACTAGCAAACCCCGCGGCTTTGCTCGCGTAATATTTGAAATATGCCAAGCGATATTTATATGTCTAATTTTTATTAAAAGGTACTAACTAAATTTTTATTTTATTAAAAGGTTCTTATTACTTTTAGGAATAATTCAAAAATTACTATTTAAAACACAGTTTGATTAAACATCATTATCACACTGCATTAGGCAGAAATGAGACTTAAATTAATAAAACTAAATAAAACTAAATAAATGATAATTTAGAAAATATTTTGAAACTTTTATGCTCAGTATTCATTTGAAGTTTTGAATTTTTTAGAAACCATCTTCTGACATCTTAAAATTAACTAGCATGTCAAATTCCAAGTCCTACCACCTCTCTCAACATAAAGGGCTATGTTGAAATAGGAACTGTCACCATTAATTTTGAAATCGGTTTGTTATTTCCTAATATTCCGCAGAAACATAATTTAGAAAGCTTTTAAAGGCCTTTTTTAGAATATTTGTTGTTCCTGTGAACCCCAGGTGGTAGAATCATCGGCATAAAATATAGCCTATGTAGGATCAGAGACTATTACCATTGATTCGCAACTATTTAAGTATTGCGCGGCAGCGCAATACTTATTTATTTCCAGTGTCACTTCTCAATGTTAATTTAACATGGAAAAGCCTATGGAGATCATAACTTTTTCATTTTTTCTTCCCACCTTTTTGTCCCTGATGCCACTCATTTTTTATTCTTTACTAATTCTAATGATATTATAAATTTAAAGTGTAAAAACGTTTGCCTGACGTCAGAGTCAAAACGAATGGTAAAATACCTTTGCATATGGGTGAATTATAACCCACAGAGAAAAATGGGCCAATTTTTTTTTTACATTATTCAAATATTTTTCTTAATAATTCCAATTTTCGCTTTTTTCATTGAAAATCAACGGACATTTTTCATAGAAAATGTAACATTTTTACTTCATTGTTTCAAAAATTTCAAAAGCCGTAATAATAATTTATTTCTTTTTAGTTGAAAGACTTTCACGTGAAATATTAAATTGAGCTATTTTTTTTTTTTTTTTTTTTTCAAAAATAAAAAAGTGAATATGGCGTCATAGTGGAAATAAAAAGGATATTTTCAGAATAAGTTTTTGCTTTGGTCAAGTTTATATTTTAGTAAAAAGTTTCTATGGACAGCTATTTTTACGCAGGTAGCGAACTTAGTAGGGAATTATATAACTTAAATTTTAAAATGTATTTTTTTTTTCGATATGAGAACTATTTATACCCCAAGTTAAACGTAGGTAATAATTTTCTGATGTGTTTACATCACCCCTTGGGAGAGAATAAGGTTTAAAAATTTAAGTTAAACTTTTATTTTTTTTATGTTTTACTGTATCACAGCTATAACATTGTTAAATATTAGCAGTAAGGTATCAACACAATTTACATTTACATTCATAGCGTTCCTGAGTGGAAAATAAGGTATCTAAGTTTAAGTGAAGTTAATTTTTTATGCTTTGGTTATAAATTTTTTTACGTTCAGATCAGAAGTTTTTGTCCAAACTACCGCAACCTGCATTACTACAGTAGTGAAACATTTGGAATTACACATTGGTAAACTGCATCCCACATTGTGATACAATACCGCATACATCAACGCCTGATGATGATATGATACTCTCCATTAATTTTGAAATGCGTTCGTCTGAGTGCAGTAGTTATTAAAAATCTTGACATATTAAACAAAAACATAATTTAAAGAACAAATTAAAAAAAAAATTAAAAAAAAAAAAATAAATAAATAAATAAAATATTTCCTACATTGTTTAAGCCCGAGAAGGGACAGATATTAAGATATTTCATTCAATTAGTTTTACATTTAATGTTAAATTTTTGTAACAAATTAGTTAAGCCAATTGAAGATTAAAAAATAAAAATAAAATTCATACAATATGATACTTAAAACACCATAAAAAATTAGATTCCGTTCAAATGAAATCGAAATAAATCTTAGACTTTTTTTTTAAGTTTTGTATTTTGCATGCATCTTATCATTTTATGCACAATTGTCATAAACATAATGCAAAATCTGCAATACAAATATTTTCAATTAAAAATGGAAGAAGTCTAAGATTTATTTCGATTTCATTTGAACGGAATCTAATTTTTTAGGGTGTTTTAAGTATCATATTGTATGAATTTTATTTTTATTTTTTAATCTTAAATTGGCTTAACTAATTTATTACAAAATTTAACATTAAATGTAGAACTAATTGAATGAAATATCTTAATATCTGTCCCTTCTCGGGCTTAAACAATGTAGGAAATAAATTTTGTTTTTTTTTAATTTGTTCTTCAAATTATGTTTTTGTTTAATTACTTTTATAATCGGTTTATATTCCCTGAAAATGCATAGAAATCGTAATTTAGGACTTTTTTAGAATGCTTTTCGCACCTCCCCTTCGCTTCACCCCTTTTTAATTCGAATTTATTTTCGACAGTCCTTCGAGGGCATTTATATTTTATAAGTAACTACCATGCAATATTTAAAGTTTCTAGCCTTTTCAGTATCACAGAAATCATAATTTAGAAAGTTTTTAGCTCCTGCAACCCTCTGGTGGTAGTGGCACAGACATAAAATAAAGTTTATGTTTGAGCAGATTCTATCGCCAACAATTTGTCATCATTATTTTTTTAATCGGTTTGGTATTTGATAAGATTGCATAAAAAATGTAATTTAGAACGCTTTTCGCTCACTTAATATTTTTAAATTTTGGAATTTTCTTTCGACTGTTCTTAGAAAGCAGTTGCATCTTGTAAATACGATGCCATATTTCAAAATGTTAGACCCCTTAGTTGTGCAGAAAAAGTAAATTAGAATATGTTTTCCTCTTGCACCCCCAGATGGTGGTGACAGCAACATAAAATATAGCCTATGTTGGAGCAGAGACTGTCACTATCAATTTGCAAACATTACTTTTGAAATGGGTTTGGTATTTCCTGAGATTGAGTAGAAATCGCAATTTAGAACGCTTTTCGCGCATTTTCACCCCTTTTAAATTTCCATTTTTTTTTCAAAACTGTTCTTAAAGATCATTTACATCTAATAAATATGTACCTTGCCTAATTTCAAGTTGCTAGCACCTACCGATCACAATAGTCGAAATTTAGAACGTTTTTTGCTCCTGCAACCTCTAGGTGATAGTGTCACAGACATAAAATAGCGTCTATGTTAGAGCAGAGGCTGTCAACATCAATTTGCCTACCATTACTTTTGAAATCAATTTGATTCTTCCTGAGATTGCTCACAAATCGGCATTTAGAACATTTTTAGAACTCTTTTTATACGATAGATCATTTATATGTAATAAATATATACCATGCAAAATTTCATGAATCTAGGTCCTTCCATAATTCAAAAATCGCATTTTTAGAACGTTTTTAGTTCCTGCATCTCCTTTGGGGGTAGTGGAAACAGACATAAAATATAGCCTATCTTGGAGCAAGAGCTGTCACAATCATTTTACACCGTTATATTTGAAATCAGTTCAGTACTTCCTGAGGTTGCATAGAAATCGCAATTTAGAATGTACGCTTTTCGCGCATTTTCACCCTTTTTAAATTTCGATTTTTTTTTAGGAAATGTTTTTAGAAATCATTGATATCTTATACGTAACTACCATTCCAAATTTCATGATTCTAGGCCCTTCCATAACACAAAATCGCAATTTAGAACGTTTTTTTTTCTCCTGCAATCCCAAGGTGGTGTTGATACAAACATAAAACAGAGCCATGTTAGAGCAAGGTCTGTCACCATCAGTTTGCAACCATAACTTTTGAAATCGATTTGATACTTCCCGAAATTGAGTAGAAATCACCATTTAGAATATTTTTTAGAACCATCTTCATGTATTATCACCCCTTTTAAACTTCGAATTTTTTAAGAACAGTTCTTGGAAATCCTTTATATCTAATAAGTAACTAATATTTCAAATTTCACATTTCTAGGCCCTTCCGTAACGCAAAAATTGCATTTTTTAGAACTGTTTTTGCTCCTGCACTCCCTTTGGGGTAGTGTCACCGATATGAAATATAGCCTATCTTGGAGCAAGGTTTGTCACCATCATTTTGACACCATTATTTTTTTTTAATTGCTTTGGTATTTCCTGAGATTGTGCAGAAACCACCATTTAGAACATTTTTTTAGAATGCTTTTTGTGCATTTTCACCCCTTTTAAACTTCGATTTTTTTAAGAATTGGTCTTAGAAATCCTTTATATCTAATAAGTAATTAACATTTCAAATTTCATATTTCTACGCCCTTCAGTAACGCAAAAACAGTAATTTAGAACGTTTTTCGCTCCTGCACCCCCTTTGGGGTAGTGGCAACGGACACCGACATAAAACATAGCCTATTTTAGAGCAAGGGTTGTCACCATCATTTTGACACCATTATTTTTTTAATCGGTTTTGCATTTCCTGAGATTGTGGAGAAACCCCCAGTTAGAACGTTTTTTAGAACGCTTTTCGCACAATTTCACCCCTTTTTAATTTCGAATTTTTTAAGAACTGTCCTTAGAAATCCTTTATATCTAATAAGTAACTAATATTTCAAATTTCATGTTTCTAGGCCCTTCAGTAACGCAAAAACCGCAATTTAGAACGCTTTTTGTTCCTGCGCCCCCTTTGGGGTAGTGGCACCGACATAAAATATAGCCTATCTTGGAGCAAGGGTTGTCACCATCATTTTGACACCATTATTTTTTAAATCGGTTTGGTATTTCCTGAGATTGTGTAGAAACCACCATTTCGAATGTTTTTAGAACGCTTTTTGTGCATTTTCACCCCTTTTAAATTTCCATTTTTTTCAAAACTGTTCTTAAAGATCATTTACATCTAATAAATATGTACCTTGCCTAATTTCAAGTTGCTAGCCCCTACCGATCACAAAAATCGAAATTTAGAACGTTTTTTGCTCCTGCAACCTCTAGGTGATAGTGACGCAGACATAAAATAGCGTCTATGTTAGAGCAGAGGCTGTCAACATCAATTTGCCTGCCATTACTTTTGAAATCAGTTTGATTCTTCCTGAGATTGCTCACAAATCGGCATTTAGAACATTTTTAGAACGCTTTTTATAGGATAGATCATTTATATGTAATAAATATATACCATGCAAAATTTCCTGAATTCAAAAATTCCATAATCTTCCATAATTCAAAAATCGCATTTTTAGAACGTTTTTAGTTCCTGCATCTCCTTTGGGGATAGTGGAAACAGACATAAAATATAGCCTATCTTGGAGCAAGAGCTGTCACCGTCATTTTGACACCATTATTTTTTAAATCGGTTTGGTATTTCCTGAGATTGTGTAGAAAACCACCATTTCGAAAGTTTTTAGAACGCTTTTTGTGCATTTTCACCCTTTTAAATTTCGAATTGTTTAGAAAATGTTCTTAGATATCATTTATATCTTGTAAGTAACTACCATTCCAAATTTCATGATTCTAGGCCCTTCCATAACACAAAAATTGCATTTTTAGAACGTTTTTTGTTCCTGCGCCCCCTTTGGGGTAGTGGCACCGACATAAAATATAGCCCATGTTCTAAGTTGGGCTAACACCATCATTTTGATACCTTAACTTTTGAAATCGGTTCAGTAGCTCCAGAGATTACCTCTAACATACAAACAATTTTTACTTCTTTATAATATTAGTATAGATACACTGTAAAAAACGTCCTTCCGTCCTGTACCGAGACGAAAAGGTAGCTTCCCCATTCTTTATTTTTAAGAATTCAACTAGTTTTACTCAAGCTAAAACGCATGGAAGCCAATTACAGAAGATTCATTCCCAGTTTTCATCAATATAAACTTTGAATGACAATGTGACCTAGTTAGCCAATTATAGCGATTTTCATTGATACATTTTTGGTTGCCAAGTTTGATTTCTCCAAGTGTCACTGCATATATGAATATAGCAAATGAGCATAAGCAAATGTGAGTTAAAACAATGAAAAAAAATTTGCAAGAAACCATGTTCACTAAACTCGCAAATTAAACCGTTTACGGAGGAATCCTGATGTCTTGTTTCAAAATATCAGCCATCCTAGAATTTCAAACTGCTATATCTCAGCTATTTTTTAAGTTAGCGGCAAAACAAAAAATGCTGCAGAATCCTTGTATCGAACTGGAGCATTTAACAGAAGAAAACTTTTAGTATTAAACTTTTAGTATATACTTTTAGTATTAGTATTTAGTATATGTAGTATATTTAGTATTAGTATTTAGTATATATATTTAGTATTAGTACTTTTAGTACAGAAGAAAACTATTAGTATGTAATGTTATAGTACATCTTTTTGAATTTGAAATATTTAAGTGGCTGCCTTTTTGAAAAAGATGGCAGATGAAGTCGGCCAAACTCTGTCAAGACCTTGCTCGAAGTTTATACTAAGCATGTGTAATAAAGAATGTACACATGCTTAGTAACATCCCAATCGGTTGGCATGGCAAAAATCAGACTTATATACACATATATAGAGAGAGTTTCCCTCAGGTGTGAAAAAGAGCAGTGTGCTGTTAGTGGGAAAGGGCACTTTTTAGATTTGTAAGGGCATATTACCGGGTGTCCTAAAAAGGACCGACTGATTTTAAAAATCAATAACTTGCAAACGGTGACAGATATTTAAAAAATTCTTGCAGGAGGGTTATGCATAAAGTCAAAAGTTTTTTTACAGCGATTTTCGATTTTAGTTCGGATTACAAACAATAGATGGCACTGCGATCGATAGACGCTAATTTCAGGCTCGATTTTTGGTACTTTCGCACCCACTCAATACATTTTCATCTCCTTTTTCCGCATGGAAGGGATAGGACCAAAAATCGAGCCTGAATTTAGCGTCTATCGATCGCAGCGCCATCTATTGTTTGTAATTCGAACTAAAATCGAAAATCACTGTAAAAAAACTTTTGACCTTATGCATAACCCTCCTGCAAGAATTTTTTAAATATCTGTCACCGTTTGCAAGTTATTGATTTTTAAAATCAGTCAGTCCTTTTTAGGACACCCGGTACATTCACAAGGACAATTTTTTAGTCTTAGGCAGGGGCGTAGCTACCGTGGAGCAGTTGGAGCAGACTGCTCCAGGCGCACGAATCCTAAGTGCGCAAAATTAGAAAAAGCGAAATAAAGATTTCTTAAAATATTTGCATATTTTTTTCATTATTAATCAGACATTATATTAATGAATCTTGTTACAATCAGCGTACAGTCATTCAGGGTAGCTTTGATCCATGGGGTGTAACTTTGCACCACCTCCTAATTTTCAATATTTTTGACTCCAAAAGACTAAATAAACTCCGGAACTGTGTTCTGTTGGCAAAGTTCTAAACAGGGATTCTACTCTTTATCTTAGAAAATAAATTAGCAACATTATGCGCAATTAACTGCATCATCTAGCTATTTTTGTGAAGTACTGTTTTCAAGTTAATTTTGAATGCTGTTTAGAAGTTCTTGTAATCCAATTAAATTTTCATAGTAAGTAACAATATCCTCATTTATCAGACATATTATTATCTAAATGTTGTAAATGTGTTACTATTTTGTGATTATTTATTCATTAATAATTAATAAAATGTAAAATAAGAAGGCACTAACATTTTACCACATTTTCAGGGTAACTTTGAGCCGGCTCAAAGTTAGACTGCTGTTTATAATTTACTGATTATAAGTGCTAATGTGAAAATTTTCCCATATTTGCACGCATATTTTATATAAATGCCGAAAAAGTGTATTAGATATAACATGTAAATATTTTCACAAATATGTGTAACATACATAAAATTCATTTAAAGGCGTTATTCAGGGCGGAGCTATTCAAATTTGACGTTTCATACATTCGACAATTTTTATTCTTGTTTGAATAATACTAGTACTAGTATGTATTACTGTAACTATGGATATATTATTGAGTTAAAATATTGAAATTGTTTTTAACTGCATTTTTATGTTTTATCTGAACAATAAACAGTTTTTTTTTTCTAAATATTCATGGTTCTCTTCTTCCACTTTTCTTATGGATAATATTTTTGTAATATCATAAATTATACAAATCTTGCGATGTTGGGAAATGTAAATTCGGAGTCTTTACATATCTGAAAACATTTTTTGGGGTTCAAATTTGTGCTAACTATAATACTTTTTTGTAATAAATTATTTTAGATAATATTTATCATATGGTGCAAAGTTACCCTAAATGGCTGAGTAACTTTGAACCAGAATAAAATTTCATTTTTTATTACTTTTATCATTATTATTCCTGAATTTTTGATAGTCATACAATAGTTTAGGATAATTTCTTCAATATTATGCCCCTAGTTGCAACAATATTCTTAAAATAAGAGTGTGCATATGAAAATAGAGAAAATACCGATCAAAGTTACCCTGAATGACTGTATTCCTATGATATTTTACCTTTTGTTTAACCTCAACTATTTCGATTTAAAACATTTTTTCATCCACATTTGAAAGAAATGACTTCTATTCAGGAAGGTTTAATTTTAATTCATACCATATTGCAGCCTCAAGTAACTTCTCCAACACCGTTTCAGCATGCCTGATTATTTTCTGTAACTTTTCTGGAGACGATCGTTGAAGATTTTCAGATCTTAAAGTAATCGAAACTTATTTCATCGGTCACTTTACTGGCTACCACTATTTCCAAAAAATAATCTTTCTGGTACATTTCAATTAAAAATGTTTTAGAAATTTATCATGATGATTATTGAGCGTAAATAATGGTAGCCAAAGAATTCACCGCTGAGAAACCTATACGTGCGATGTAACAGGTAGTAATTTACGATAATTATTTTACGATTTGGAAAAAAAAAAACGCAGTCATCGAGCTCGTAATTTCAGACAAAATCGTATTAAAGATATATGACAAGACTTTTTTCCCCTTCGTTTACTTGTTTTTCTGCTTTCGTTGGGAAATTCCGTTGAAAACGCCATCTTTGACAATGTTTTCAGTGAAATCTATTGTGTTTACAAAAAATCCAGAAAACGTCTTTCGATTACAGTTTCTGAATAACAACACATGTCAATTCTCGAGCAAAAATTAGTTAAAATGCATGTCATAAAATTGCCCCTTTGGATTTAAGAACACCCTTAAGGGAGCTGGTCACTCAGCTTCGGAATTCTCCTCCGTAATGTTAAGTCTATGGACTTTTGATGCATTCGTATATTTAAAATATCTTCTCGGGAAATTCATATTCTTAACATCTCTTTTCTGTGTACTCTTCTAAAAGGATGCCTCTTTTTTTCTTAGTTTTCAAAATATTTCTAAAATCTAGGCTGGATTTAATATTTTGTGTGTTAAAAGCGGGCGAATTGTGAGTAATAGTTTAACACTTCCTATAAAATTAAGTCTATACTTCAGAAATATGTTGAGAACTAAGGAAGAAAGATACATCTTTTAGGAAGTGTACACAAAAAATAGAAGTTAAAAATATTAATTTCCCTAGGAGATGTTTTAAATATACGAATGCATCCTATGCCCATATTCTTTACATCAGTGGGGGGAAATCGGAAGCTGAGTGACCAGCCACCTTAAAAAATAAAATCATAAAAATTTCAGGTTCTTTTAAGAATATTATCATGGCACCGGGCAACACCGGGTGGGTCAGCTAGTCTATAATAATAAAAGAAAGTTTCGCTCTGTGTGTGGTGGCTAGTGAAATATATTGCACGTAGAAGTCTGAAAATTTGGATGAGGGTAGTCCAAGACAGTTCCTGATACACCTGGAGCTCAGAATTTTAATTTTTTATGACCGGCGCCCCCGTAGCACCTTTCAGTTTGTATGCCCTGAATTGCTCAGAACTTGCCCCCTCTTTTTTTCAGATCTTCTTCGTTTTGGGGACCCTTTTCCCATTTAATTATTCTCTGTTTCTACATTCCAGTTAAGACACTGAACCCTTGAAATTTTTCTGCGCCGTACATTTTTCACACCCTAATATTGTCAACCTCTCAATGCATAACTTTAAAATTGAGACTTGGACTCCTCTCCCTGGACTAGCACCCTCATATTTTTATTGGACACCTAGTGCCCTTTTTTAAGAATTTCTCCCATTTTTTTTTCGCGCTTCTTTAAGATTTTATTCGAATGAATAATACATATCCTATGCTTAATTTCGACTTATTGAGATCTAAAGTGTTAAGTACTAGAACTTTTTAACATGTTTTCCTCTTAGGGAACTGCTCTCAACTATCAGTTGGCCCCTTTTGGACCTCCTATTATATCTCCCTTAAAAGTGGTCTGATTCATTAACTTTTTTTTTGTAACAACATCTTAGGAAATCCAGCTACTACACGAACAACATAAAAATTTTTTAGACTTCAGCTACCACCAAAATTAATCACCTTCTTGGGACCCTTGCCCAGCTACATTCCAGTTGAGACCCTGGACCCCTGAGACTTGGTACAAGGTCACTTGAAGTTTTTGTGCCCTAAATTCTTAATAAATCGCCCCTTTTAATCAGATCTTCGTTTTGGGGGCTCTTTTTTAATTAATTTTTTTTTGTTTTTGTTTCTACATTTCAGTTTAGACACTGGCCCCCAAGGGTAACTTTTTGTGCGCCATGCATTTTTCACCCACTAATTGTGTCACATTCTCATTTCATAACTTCAAAATTGAGTCTTGGACTTCTCTCCCCGATCCAACACGTTCATATTTTTATTGGGATTCTAGGGCTCTCTTTTAAAGCATTTTTTTTTTAAATTTTTATCTACTGATTAATACTTATAACCTATACTTAATTTCGACTAATGGAAAATCTAAAGCGCTAAGTACTAGGACCTTTGATCGTGTTTTCATCTTAGGCCTTGCTCTCAACTATCAGTAAGCTCCTTTTGGTCACCCTATAAAAATGGCCCGATTCACTAGGATTTTTCCCTAACTATTTCTTAGGTCCTCCAGCTACTACATAAATAACAAAAAAATTACTCGCACTTCAGCTACCACCAATTTTTAATATTAATCGCCTTCTTAGGGTCCTTGATGCAGTTTCTTTAAAAATTATCTGATAGCCTTGCAATTTTCTTTAGCATAGTTCTAGGGTCCTCCGGCTACTTTAGAAACCAATAAAAAATTTCTTTTACTCCAGCTAACACCTTTTTCGAATATCAGAGCTCCCAAATGGTCCGCCAACTGAATACCAATATTATTTTAGAATTTTTTTCTTTTTAGATTTTTCTAACAAACCGCCCCGGAATCACATTTGAAAGTTAATTCTAGCGCAAACCTACCATAAAATTTTCTGTTAAAATTTATTGGTATTCAGTTGGCGGACCATTTGAGAGCCCTGGAATATTAATCTTCTTTTACGGCAGCCGTGAATTAAATTTCGTGCTACTGTTGTAAAGTACGCATCTAATCTAGAACTTAGTACTACCTTTTCATATAATTCTAGTATCAATTTTATGGATGTTAACATTAATATTCTTCCTAATAACACCCTAACATTCAACATTTATGATAAACTTAATGAATTTTCATTTAATGTAATTAATTTTACGAACTTCTATTCTTGCTTGCATATTTCAGTATATAGAAATATTCTGCTTAATCATATTCTTCGTATCAAACGTTTATGTTCCTCCCAATTCTTACAGCCTAACATTTTTAAATTAAAGCAATTAGCATTGTCTTATAATTATCCCATTTCTTTTATATCTGCATGGCTCAAATCTTAATATTCATTTTTTTCTACTTCTTACCAGTATAGGCATTTAATATGTTTATAAAAAACCTAAAAAATCGAAAACACTACTATGGAGGGTGGGATGTGAATTGTTGAAAATATTATAAAAAATCATACACACAAAAAAATTATGTGTATGTATATATAATATATATATATATATATATATATATATATAATAAATTTGAAATCACAAATATATGAAGAAATTGATAAAGTTGTAAAGATCATACATATAAAAGTAGTTTGGTGTATGTATATGTTTTTCCATATATTATACACTAAAAAACATAAAAAATAAAAATACCATTACGGAGGGTTGAGGTCGGGAATGCTAAAAAAAGTTAAAAACCTTATATGTTTTTATGTGTGTGAGCGTGTATATGTGTATGTATATATGCTTATATATTGTATGGACATATAATTAAAAAAAAAATACGGGGTATCATGGATTTAACATCATAAATTTTCACATATTGCTTCATCATATAAGGATATATTTTACTATCTCAATATTCCTCATTGTTTTTTTTAATTTTCACACTTAGTTACATAATACAAGGCTATATTTTACTATCTCAAATATTCCTCATCTTTTTAAATGTTATTTATATTTTCATTTTTTTTATATAACAATATTTTGTCTTTAAAATAGTTAATTTAATCAATTGCCTTTTTATTTATTTTTAAATAATTCTTTCTTTCTTTATTTTTTTTGTATTAATTTATTCTTTATTTTATTTTGTATTCACTCAGTACTTATTAAGTTTACTCTTATTTTTTTAATTCTACTTTAACTAAAAGTTAATCTAAGTCTTTTCTTGATTTCCTCAATCAATTTCATTCCTTTTATTTTTGGGGGGCTAAAGATGGCAACACTAAACATTAATGTTATTAATCCAGTTCCAATTTACATTTTCCTTTCTCACACCAGATGCAGCACAGTTATGGGTTTGTCAGATGCTCAACTGTAGCTCACATGTTAAAATAGTCTTAACTATGTTTTCCATCCTGATATGCTGTATTTTTTACTCCTAGAATGTATTAAGGTATTGTGCTCTAATAATTTTTAAAATCCTGTATGAGGTGTATCTTTCTTTAGATCTCTTAGATTTTTATTATCTTTTTTTGTAATGTTTGCGTTATAAGGAGCTAAATTTTGTCATTTTAGGCTTAATGCCGACAAAACTGGATGAAATAACGCATCTTCTATGAATGAACTCACAAGCTCCTCTGATGATTCTGTGGGTCATTCATAGTTTCTTACTTTACATACTGGTTTCCTATATTCATTTCTAAATCATTTTTAGAACTTTACCATTTTATTCATATATTTGTGATTTCAAATGTATTATTTCAGCATTCTAATAACATTGCTGCAAATGCGCATGTTATTAAGTATGTTATTTTTAGTTTTGTCTAACAACCTTATTCTGGCATTTTTAATGCTACTCTATTTATCAAGTAAAAGGCAATTCTAGCTTGGTAATTATTATAGCTTGGTTTTAGCTGTTCAGTTTTACTTTGTTCATTTTAATTCTCTTAATACATGTATTCATAGCTGCAATAGCGCATTTTTCATGTATTATCTCCATTAGTCTTCAATTTGTTTTCATCTTGTTGATTATGTACCATTATTGCTATCTCATTCACTTGAAATCCAAATGTATTTACTTCAGCATTTATCACTCAGTTAACTATATATATGTTTGTTTGTTATCCCTCCCCCCTAAAACTATTATCACTCTCTCTTACTTTTTCTTTCTTTTTTTTTTTTTTTTTTAAACCTGTTGTTTCTTTCTGAAATGAACTTGCTATTTCATTAATTTTCAACACAGTCATGCCATATATTTTATACTAAACACATATTATCTTATATTATTTCTTAATTTTTTATTATATATGGGAAGGTTAGTGATTTTTTTCTGCGATTATTTCTGCGTTTTTTGGGGGGTCAATTATTATTATGTTATAGCATTTGCCTTTGTCTTGATATTTTTTAATACCATTTTCCCAATCTGTAGATTTTGGTGAGGTAATTTTGTATATTATTTTACATTTAACCTAGTTTTCAGGCTAGCAACATAATTATTATTTATAATTTTGTTCTGGGACATGATTATTTTGTAATACCAGTTATTTCTTTTTTAATTAATTACTTTCTTCATTATATTTTTAATTCTTCATTTTAATGATATTTACAACAGTTCATATTATTTCAAATGAATATAAATCTATTTTAACTGCTATTTAAAAAGAAAAAAAAACCCTACAAAAACTAATAAAAATATTAAAATAAAAACAAAATAAAAATACAGAGCATCTCTCAAGGAGCTGCTTCATCAAGCATGTTATCTGGTTAAGGAGCTGCTTCATCAAGCATGTTATCTGGTTTATATCTTTACTTTTATGAACATAAATTTATTAATAATAATGTATTGCTCTACAGATACATAGATGATATAATTATTCTTTCTCTTAAAGATAATAATTCTATATCTCTTCCTGTAAAGTACCCTTCTAATCTAGAACTTAGTACTACCTTTTCATATAATTCTAGTATCAATTTTATGGATGTTAACATTAATATTCTCCCCAATAACACCCTAACATTCAACATTTATGATAAACGCAATGAATTTTCATTTAATGTAATTAATTTTACGAACTTCTATTCTTGCTTGCATATTTCAATATATAGAAATATTCTGCTTAATCATATTCTTCGTAACATTTATGTTCCTCCTAATTCTTACAGCCTAACATTTTTAAATTAAAGCAATTAGCATTGTCTTATAATTATCCCATTTCTTTTATATCTGCATGGCTCAAATCTTAATATTCATTTTTTTCTACTTCTTACTAGTATAGGCATTTAATATGTTTATAAAAAAACTAAAAAATCGAAAACACTATTATGGAGGGTGGAATGTGAATTGCTGAAAAAATTATAAAAAATCATACACAAAAAAATGTATATATATATTTAAAAAAAGTTTGGTGTATGTGTATGTTTTTCATACATTATAAACTAAACTAGTTGGATGTGCCAATCCCAAAACTTTCTTCTATCTTATACATCTTAATATTTTAAAAACTAGTTACACATGTTAATACTTCAATATTATTAGTTCATTAATATACCAACTTTGATTTTCATCTTAAATTTCTGCTTCAGTCAATTAAATGAACCAAAAACGAGTTAATCTATATAATGATATTTGCTAAAATTAATAGTTTTTCCTTATTCTGTTGTTATCAGATGTTTGTGAATAGCCGGCTTAGCAGGAAGCGAGTCCCTGCCTTTGCACGAGCCGCCGATGGACAATAGAACTATGATAAATCAAGAAAAATATACAAAAATTGATATCACAGAGCCCCTTTACCGCGTGATATTTCCAAATTCAAGGAGGACCTGTTGGCCAAAGCCAAAAACATGCACAGAAAATTTGGTTCAACTGTATGCATATTTTATACACTTTTCGATTGTACAATAAAGAAAATGGTACAGACATCGTAATTATAGCACCCCCTTCCAGCGGAATTTTTTCCAAATTCAGGGAGGACCTTCATGCCATGACCAAAAAGAAACACAAAAAATTTGGCTCAATTCTATGCATAACTTCATACACTTTTTGATGGTACAATATTCAAAATGGCACAAAAATCGCTATTAAAGCGCCCCCTACCAGCGAATTTTTTCAAAATTAAGGAAGGACCTGCTTGCCATAGCCATAAACTTAAACTAAAAATTTGGTTCAATTCTATGCATAACTTCATACACTTTTGGATGGTACAATATTCAAAACCGCACAAAAATCGCTGTTACAGCGCCCCCTACCAGCGAATTTTTTCCAAATTCAGGGAGGACCTATCTGCCATATACAAAAACTTAAAATAAAAATTTGGTTCAATTCTATACATAACTTCATATACTTTTGGATGGTACAATATTCAAAACCGCACAAAAATCGCTGTTACAGCGCCCCCTACCTGCGAATGTTTTCCAAATTCAGGGAGGATCTGCTTGCCAAAGCCAAAAACTTAAAATAAAAATTTGGTTCAATTCTATGTATAACTTCATACACTTTTGGATGGTACAATATTCAGAATCGCACAAAAAGCGCTGTTACAGCGCCCCCTACCAGCGAATTTTTTCCAAATTCAGGGAGGACCTACCTGCCATATCCAAAAACTTAAAAAATTTGGTTCAATTCTATGCATAAATTCATACACTTTTGGATAGTACAATATTCAAAATCGCTCAAAAATCGCTATTACAGCGCCGCCTACCGGCGATTTTTTTCCAAATTCAGGGAGGACCTACCTGCCGTATCCAAAAACTAAAAATAACAATTTGGTTCAATTCTATGCATAACTTCATGTACTTTTGGATGGTACAATGGCGACAGACAGACGGACACACGGACAGACAGACATTTTCTATAAACATGTTCTTTGGGATCTCTGACCCCTAAAACATGTAAATCCGTCGAAAAAAATTTCTATTACAATACTTTCTTCTATTTAAGATAGAAGAAAGTAAAAACATAAAAAATAAAAATACCATTACGGAGGGTTGAGGTCGGGAATGATAAAAAAAAATTAAAAACCTTATATGTTTTTATGTGTGTGAGCGTGTATATGTGTATGTATGCTTATATATTGTATGGACATATAATTAAACTAGTTGGATGTGCCAATCCCAAAACTTTCTTCTATCTTATACATCTTAATATTTCAAAACCTAGTTACACATGTTAATACTTCACTATTATTTGTTTAATACTATACCAACTTTGATTTTCATCTTAAATTTCTGCTCAAGTCAATTAAACGGACTAAAAACGAGTTAATCTATATCATGATATTTGTTAAAATTATTAATTTTTCCTTATTCTGTCGTTATCAGCTGTTTGCGAATAGCCGGCATAGCAGGAAGCCAGTTCCCGCCGCTGCATGAGCCGCCGATGCACAATAGAACTACGAAAAATCAAGAAAAGTATACAAAAATCGCTAGCACGGAGCCCCTTTACCGCGCAATATTTCCAAATTCAAGGAGAACCTGTTGGCCAAAGCCAAAAACAAGCTCAAACATTTTGGTTCAATTGTATGCATAATTTTATACGCTGTTCGATGGTACAATAATGAAAATGGCACAGAGATCGGAATTATAGCGCCCCCTTCTTTCGGAATTTTTCCAAATTCAGGGAGGACCTTCGTGACATGACCAAAAATAAACACATAAAATTTGGTTCAATTCTATGCATAACTTCATACACTTTTCGGCGGTACAATATTCAAAATGGCACAAAAATTGTACAAAAATCGCTATTACGGCGCCCTCTACGAGCGATTTTTTTACAAATTAAGGGAGGACCTCCTTGCCATAGTCAAGAACTTAAAATTTTTTTTTCGTTCAATTCTATGCATAACTTCATACACTTTTCGATGGTGCAATATTCAAAATCGCACAAAAATCGCTATTACAGCGCCCCCTAACGGCGAATTTTTTGCAAATTCATGGAGGACCTGCTTGCTATATCCAAAAACTTAAAATAAAAATTTGGTTTAATTCTATGCATAACTCCATACACTTTTGGACGGTACAATATTCAAAATCGCACAAAAATCGCTATTACAGCGCCCCCTACCGGCGAATTTTTTCCAAATTCAGGGGGGACCTGCTTGCCATAGCCAAAAACTTAAAATAAAAATTTGGTTTAATTCTATGCATAACTTCATACACTTTTGGACGGTACAATATTCAAAATCGCACAAAAATCGCTATTACAGCGCCCACTACCGGCAATTTTTTTTCCAAATTCAGAGAGGACCTGCTTGCCATAGCCAAAAACTTAAAATAAAAATTTGGTTCAGTTCTATGCATAACTTCATACACTTTTCGATGGTACAATATTCAAAATCGCACAAAAAACGCATTTACAGCGCCCCCTACCGGCGAATTTTTTCCAAATTCAGGGAGGACCTGCTTGGGATATCCAAAAACTTAAACTAAAAATTTGGTTCAATTCTATGCATAACTCCATACACTTTTGGATGGTACAATATTCAAAATCGCACAAAAATTGTTATATCAGCGCCCCCTACCGGCGAATTTTTTCCAAATTCCGGGAGGACCTGCTTGCCATAGCCAAAAACTTATAATAAAATTTTGGTTTAATTCTATACATAACTTCATATACTTTTTGATGGTACAATGGCGACAGACAGACGGACAGACGGACGGACGGACAGACGGACAGACGGACAGACGGACAGACGGACGGACGGACAGACGGACACACAGACAGACAGACATTTTCTATAAACATGTTTTTTGGAATCTCTGACCCCTAAAACATGCAAATCCGTCGAAAACCGGAAGTCGAAAAAAATTTCGATTACAATACTTTCTTCTATTGAAGATAGAAGAAAGTAAAAAAATACGGGGTATCATGCATTTAACTTCATAAATTTTCACATATTGCTTCATCATATAAGTATATATTTTACTATCTCAATATTCCTCATTGCTCTTTAAATTTTCACACTTAGTTACATAATACAAGGCTATATTTTACTATCTCAAATATTCCTCATCTTTTTAAATGTTATTTATATTTTCATTTTTTATATAACAATATTTTGTCTTTACAATAGCTAATTTAATCAATTGCCCTTTTATTTATTTTTAAATAATTCTTTCTTTCTTTTTTTTTTTTTTGTATTAATTTATTCTTATTCTTTATTTTATTTTGTATTCACTCAGTACTTATTAAGTTTACTCCTATTTTTTAATTCTACTTTAACTAAAAGTTAATCTAAGTCTTTTCTTGATTTCCTCAATCAATTTCATTCCTTTTATTTTTTTGGGGCTAAAGATGGCAATACTAAACATTAATGTTATTAATCCAGTTCCAATTTACATTTTCCTTTCTCCTACCAGATGGCAGCACAGTTATGGGTTTGTCAGGTACTCAACTGTAGCTCACATGTTAAAATAGTCTTAACTATGTTTTCCATCCTGATATGCTGTAGTTTTGATCCTAGAATGTGTTCAGGTATTGTGCTCTAATAATTTTTAATATCCTGTATGAGGTGTATCTTTTTTTAGATCTCTTAGATTTTTATTATCTTTTTTTTTTTTTTTTTTCGTAATATTTGCTATATTAGAAGCTAAATTTTGTCATTTTAGGCTTAATGCCGACAAAATTATATGAAAAAACGCATCTTCTATGAATGAACTCACAAGCTCCTCTGATGATTCTGTGGGTCATTCATAGTTTTATTTTATATACTGGTTTCCTATGTTCATTTCTAAATCATTTTTAGAACTTTACCATTTTCTTCATATATTTGTGATTTCAAATTTATTATATATATATATAAAAATGTGTGTGTGTGTATATATATATATACATATATATATGTGTGTGTGTGTGTGTGCGCGCATGTGTATATAAATGTAACTTCGAAACAAAATTACGCAGAACTTTTTTGAGAGACAAGAGGGCGCAGAAACTTTACTTGCTCCAGGGCGCTGAATATGTAGCTACGCCACTGGTCTTAGGAGCACTTTTTTATTTTTAAAGGCAACTTAACAGTCAGGAAACTCGCTTCAAGACACAATGAGTCACTTTTTGCTATGTAAGCCAATTTTGCAATACAAAAGACAGTACCGGTACAATTTTTTTGACTGAAGGGAACTATTTTTTTGGATGAGGAGCAAGAAGGGTGCTATTTCTTAAATCGAAGGGCAGGAAGAGTGTAGCACACTCCTGAAACTCTCTGGGGAAAACTCTGCATATATATATATCGTCACTTGAATGGAAGGTAGTTTTGGGGTCTGGGGGCCCATGATCAATGAAAATATACCAAAATTTTCTAGAATTTCTTTCCTTCAGACAGTTGCAATAGGTAGCATCTTACTTTTTGTAATGGAAGCTACCTATAACATAAATATCTTTAATATCTGACAATATAATATAACTACGAATGAGAATAGATAATAACCACTTTCGAGTTACCCACAATTCAGATTTTTAGCTCACAGGCTATCAAAGCCCGAGAGCTAATGTGCCTGCCGGTTCTGTATGTATGTACGTACGTAACGCGATAACTCTTGATAGAAATATCCGATTTGCTTCAAATTTTTTTTCTAGGTTCTTTTTGATAAGGCGTTTCCCCGATTAGTTTTGGAGGTTCATTGGTTAAGTATAAAGGGGGCAGCAGGGGCTAATCCCCTCCCCCCTTAACTTAGATTGGGTTTTTCATGCAGAAGTATCAGATTTTCTACAAATTTTGGTATAGCGGTTAATTTTGATAACGAGCTTCTCTGATTAGATTTGAAAATTCATTGTAATGGTCTAAAAGGCGGAAAGAGGGGCTAATACCCCCCCCCCCCCACCACCACAATTTGGTTTTTTCTATCCGAATTTGCTTCAAATTTGGTATACCAGTTTATTCTGATAAGGTGCTTCCCTAATTAGATTTGGAAGTTCATTGGTTAAATATAAAGGGGGGAACGGGGGGCTAATACCCCCTTAATTTAGATAATCCGATTTGCTTCAAATTTGGTATGCCAGTTTATTTCGATAAGGCGCTTCCTGATGACATTTGGAGGGTCATTGGTTAAATATAAAGAGGGGAAACGGGGGGGGGGGAATCTCACCCTTAATTTATTTTTCAAGGGGCATTGTTCTTTGAAATAAGAGTATAATACACAGTTAATGTGAATAGCCTGTAAGCTCAATGCCATCAGGTTAACTGGGCACTTTTCTTTTAACTCTGTCTCAATTTAGCACTCATTGTTGATGGTGGTTACCTTAAGGGGACCAGGTAAGCGAAATTTGGGGGAAAAAATCGATTTTTACTACTTTTTTATATTATTAAATAGTTTAAACTTTTATCTTTCCAACGATGTGTCACACATGTTTATACTAAAAAAAAATAAAGTGTTGGAATTATTCTTTCTAAGAGTACTTCACAGGTTAATGGCCATTTAAATCTTTAATTGACTTTTTCACAAAACTTGGTTTTTTCATGTTTGTGTTCCTTTTTTTAGATATCTATTAAACTTAAGAACTCAGATTTTTTTTTTTTTTAATACTTATGTTATATTGTATACTTTAACACACGGATTTAATGATTTGTTGAAAATTATTTATTTTAGGCAGTGAAATCTTCCCAAAAATGCTAATTTAAAAATGACTTTCAATAAATAATTAATAATTAATTTTCAGTTTCACTTAGAAAGAAAATGGTCTGTTAAAATACACAAAACATGTTATTCTAACTACTCTAAAAAATCTAGAACTTTCACTATTTCTGAGAAAAAGGTACATAAAGTTGGTAGATTTAACATGGCAGAGATAGGGCTTTCCCGGTCCCTTTAAAGTGGAACAAGGCCATTTGAAAAAACTTACCATGACATTTGCATGTAGTACATTAAGGCTGTCCAACGCACTACCATGGCACCCTTTGAAGACTTTCTTGTTGCCCTTTTGAAGGTTTCTTGTTAATAGAAGTTTTAAAAATAATAATTCATTTTTAAAAATGCTTCTTTAAAATCATTAGTGTTATATTTTTTTTTTAGCATAGGCGGCATTAAATTTTTGGCTCCGTTCTTTACAAATTTTTTTTGAGATAGGCCTCTCTCAGAAAAATGTAATTCTAAATTTACTATAATTTATGTTTGTTCGGCAATTATTTTTCATATTGAGTACTACATATAGTAGGAGGCCTTATTGCTCACATTGTGAGGTGTCTGGATATCGCTACTTCCAACTAGATAGCAATTTTTTTTTTTTTTTGTTTATTCAGAAATTCCAAATTCATATCAGAAATTCAAATAGTACGTTTTGCTTTATTTAATGACACACGTTTCCTGATTATTTAAAGTGAAATTCTTTCAGTATTTCTGAATAAAAAAAGATGTTAAGATGGCATCCCTGTCCCCCCCCCCCCCCCTACTATAATGAAGTAATATTGTTCCATATTTCCAGTCACGTGAATAATGGCATCCTTCAATTTTTATCACTAGATGAGATGTGCCTATGCGAAGTGAAAGGTTGGCCAGCCGTGCTATACGTAATTACACCAAAAGCAATTTCACAATAGCAAAAACACACATAACAGTGGTATTCAACGGTTATGATGATCCAGATAGTACAGAAAAGAGTGAACAATTAGACAGGTATAGTAGGTCCAGGAATACACTGGTCTGCTGAAATATGCTGCTTGAAAATGAAGAAGTTACAGTGCCAAGCTGAAGTCTATTTTGACAACTCTGATTATTTCTAAGAAGTTGCTCCTGATGTTATTTTCAGGGCATTTAATAACTTCAAGATGATTCAATATGATATAAAGAATATGTTATTGAATGTAAAATAAACCTAATAAAATTGTAGTGTCTCATAAAGTATAATTTTTAACTTTTTATTCATAAAATGCATCTAGCTTTGCAACAAGTTATTATATCGACTTGTGAATAGTGTCATTCAATTCAGCATTAAAAAATACATGAAGAACAATACGACAGTTGAGATAGGAAAAAAAAAAAAGTTGAGTTTTTAAAAATTCTTCTCAAAACAGCTAATTTGAGGACTGATTGCATCTTCATTTTTTAGTGCCCCAAAACGAAGTTGTAAATTCACAACAGTTGTCATTGTTAATCCTTATTTTACCTATACTATTTACATAAGTTGGAGAGAAGTTTTCACATCCCTTGAAAATTGTCAATGGTTTGAAGAAACTATAGATCTTGTATTGTTCAGAGCTAATTTTTTTATCTATTAATTCAGGAAGATACCTCAAATGTTTGTAATAGACATATGTATAAATATATTTTATCATTTAATAAATAAATGATAAAATATATTTATAAGAGCTGTCTGGATAAAGTGAAAATTTTTAAGCGTAATTATTTTTACTCAGTCTTTAGAGACAAATAAGTGTAATTAAAAAAAAAAAAAAAAAAATATTGTTGTTTAAATACTCTCATTTAAAAGCATTCAACTTGTATCTTAAAAATTACACCTAATTTCATGATTTTTCAAAAAGTTTGCCTCAAAATACATGAATTTGGCCTAGTCACTGAACCAGATTATGGTAAATTCACCAATTTTTTTTTTTTAAACACTAGGGGGCTCTACCCCCTACGAGCTACGCTCGTCAACCCCCGTCCAGACACCGCAGACTCTAAATGCACGCTAATTTGATCAGCTTTAAAAAGATTTCGAAAGATTGAATTATAATTTAAAAAACAGTGGCGATCTCCCTATAAATGGATTTCTATTTATTTCTCTTTGATTGGAGAATTTTAACGCTAAATCCGCTGTGGTACTACTTGATTATCCCGTCGACCAATTTTGCCAAATTATACAAATTGACATAATTTTTATTTTAAATAACGAAAGAACAAATAAATTAGTACAACATTAATAAAAATACAAATAAAACATCGAAATAAAAATAACTTGATGACGTAGACACGTGTAACTTGCTTAAAGTCAAATTAATGTGACATTTATGATCAACCATTATTGGCATTTAATCTTACAGCTTGGCGAATGATAGATTTTTGGTCAACGGGATAACTAAGTAGTACCAAAGATGCAATCGCTGTTTACGTCTTTGATTAAGTAAAATAAGTTAAAAATTTCAAAATAAGCTAATATAAAAGGAATTAAGTAAACAGTCTTTTTTTCCTGGTATTTTTTAACAAAGCAAAAAGAAAGTTCTCTTAAATTTGACATTTTAAATTGATTGTTTTTAATGTGACGTAATTTTGGCCAAGCTATTCTTTCTCTTTTAAATATTCACGTGAAAATACTTTTGTTAGAAATGAAATATTATTTGCGCTTTCCTAACAAAAATAGTTGGAAAGATCCTCTCAAAATATCAAATAAATGTTTAGCGCAATTTCTAAATTTAAACTGTTTTGCAATATTATTTTGTGTTCATTTTATGTAATAACTGTAATGTGACGTAATTTCTCCTATTTAAGACTTCTAATGCATGTTAATGAATTTATTATTTTGCAATATCCTTTCTCTTTTAAAATTCACGTGTATAGTTTTTATGACGTAATTTATAATAAGTTCCTGCTTTTTGTACATAATTATTTAATTCTAATTCCAAATGATTTTTTCTGTTTATAATAGTCACGTGTAAATAAATTTTTAATTTGAAGCAAACATGATTGTTTGCAACAGCTTAAAATTAACACTTTACCGACCGGCCGTCGATTAATCGACGTTTGCTCCTCAGTGCTTACCGACCGGCCGTCGATTATTCGACGTTTGCTCCCCAGTGCTTACCGACCGGTCGTCGATTAATCAACTTTTGATCTTTCTGTTAGATTTGGTTAGGTTAGATTGACAAGTAGCAAGCATTTTACATTCTTTATTCAGATAATCGGTGCTTTTTTATAAGCTTTAGCCCTTAGAAATGATAGTCTCGGCGAGTTTTATCTCGACGACCTGTCATTGTCTTGACTGCCGTTCAGCAAGTAGTACTGATGACGAAAGTGATAGCAGTAGTTGTCGAAGTTGTGAAACTCAACAGACAAATTTAAATGCACTTGTCAGAGTAGTGAACCCCCATGGACAAACTGAAGCATCTAGAATGGACCTTTTGGTTCCTTTGATTCACAGTCTGACATCAAACTTTGGATAACTCAAGTGGCAATGGAACGAGTGAGAGAATTGTAAAGGCCAAGCGGAGGAGGTGTGGAAGTAATGGAATGTTGAAGATGGTTTTGTGTAGTTCTTTTTATTGTTTTATGATTTTTTATAAGCTTTAGCCCTTAGAAATGAATGGAAAGGATAGTCTCTGCGAGTTTTATCTCGACGACCTGTCAGATTGTCTTGACTGCCGTTCAGCAAGTAGTACTGATGACGAAAGTGATAGCAGTAGTATAGCCATTCGAAAGCGACGTCCTGTACCGCTAATATACAGTGATTCAGAAGACGAGGACATGAATAATAATGTTGAAGACAACAATGATACATGGTCAATGAACGACAAGAGTATAATTTTGGAACCTTTCGAAGGCAGCTCTGGCGTAGCTCTAGCAAAAATTTTTAAAAAAAATAAATTGCGAGTGTGCGGGAAGATTCGAAAGAACAGAGGTCTTCCTCAAATACTTCAAACGGTCAAGCTTTCAAGAGGCCAACATCAATTTCTTAGAAATGGCCATATTTTATTACAAGTATGGAATAATGGCAAAAGGAATGTAAACATGATATCGACAATACAATAATAACAATAATACACTCTGCACAAAAGGCGGAATCTAGAAACAGAAGCAGGACATCAGATTGCCCCATACAGAAACCTATTTCAATAATAGATTATAATAAATATATGAAGGGCATAGATCGCGCAGATCAATATCTGTCCTATTACTCCATTTTTAGGAAAACAAAAAAATGGACGAAACGTGTCGTAATGTTCTTCATCAATTGTGCACTTTTTAACTCCTTTAAAGTATATACAACTCTGAACGGACAGAAGATTACATATAAAAATTTTCTGCACAACGCGGCACTTTCATTGATAGAAGACAGCAAAACTGAAGAACAAGGTAAGGATCTACCTAATTCCGAACCCACAAGAACCACATCCCGATTTGATCATTCTGGAAGACTGGCAAATTTTGGAAAGCATAAACTAGTAAATATAGTGACCAGCAGTCAATGTAAAAAACCCCTACGACAATACAGAGTTTGTGCAAGTAAAAAAAAACTAAGCAGAACAGGTTTTGCTTGTAAATACTGCAACATCCCATTACACGAAGGTGACTGTTTCGGGCGCTATCATAGTTTAAAAAAATATTAAACAACTTATTTTTTCGACAAATATTGTTATATGGATTATGGTATATTTTATGTAAATAATAAACTGAAAACGATTGTAATAGATAAAATAAATATTGTTTAACACTAATATGATTAAAGTAAAAGATTTTATTAAATTTCGTTACCCTAGAATAACACGAAGCGTACAATTTTACCAGAGTTTAAGAAAAGCGCATATATTCCCGCGCGTCAGTCTAGGCTGAAACCAAGCTGGTGTCTCGGACGATCTGCGGCTGACCGGGTGGTGAAAGGGCATAGTATGTTCGAACCACTACCGAATACCATTTTCTAAAATAATGTAAAAAATATCTCTAGAAATGCTGAAAATTTGAATTTAAAATAGAAAAAAAACCTCAAAAAATGAGTCAAATTAAAAAAAGAAATACAGTTTGCACATCGGGAACTTCAACATATAAAATGATCTAAAAATGATTAAATTCCCATGAATAGTTTTTGCTCCTATAAAACTTTTTTAGTGGATTGATTTTGTCCAACTTTAGCATTAAATATCTCTTAAATTAATTCTTCAATTTGAAAACTGTCTGCATCAGCCTGTTTATCAAACATTTCTGTATAATACCACCGATTTTCATATTTATGTATGCATTATTTTTCTTAATATTAACGAAGAAAGACCTCCGGTCACAAAAAATTCAAAACCGGTGGCGGTGACAGCTGTAGTTACTTTTTTTTAGAATAGAGAGACTTGGTACAAAGCATGAGCTATTGAATTTATTTTTTTTAATTATAATTTTTAAAAAAATTATATTTTCAAAATGCACTGTTTCTGCAATAAATTTAAAAGCAATTTATTGTTAGTGTAGAGGATATGGAGAATTAAAAACATAAAAATCCTTTGAATTTCATAAAATGAATAGAAAAGTGTCCATTGAAAATACTGCCTGTTTGTTTTTTTTATGAACTTAATAAATGTTTTTTCTATGAACAGAATGAAAGATTTCTATTTATAAGTTCTATCTTAAAAAAAAAAAAAAAAAAAAAAAAAGATACAAAAATAATTCTACTAATGAATAAAACAATTTTCATGACATTAATGACACTTTATTATCACATATTTAATTCAATTACAAGCTATATATTTGGCACATCTGTATAACATGAAATGTTCACAACATTTTAAGTTTGTTCATCAAATGGAACAGTTA
This sequence comes from Maratus speciosus, assembly GCA_963932465.1. Taxonomy (NCBI): domain Eukaryota; kingdom Metazoa; phylum Arthropoda; class Arachnida; order Araneae; family Salticidae; genus Maratus; species Maratus speciosus. The sequence continues at coordinate 514,793,835 of OZ010795.1, forward strand.
AGTGCTCTTATTTGGAAAATACAGACGGATTTTTTAAATACTTTGTCCACACATTGGGAACATGGATAAACCATTACATTCATTGCATAGAAGAATTCAAAAATGGCCTAAACTCTAAAATATGGACCTAGATTTTCTTAAAATCATTTTGGAGCAAAAAAATACATGCTTCACTCAATTTGGAAGACAAGTAACTGGCAAACAGGGAACATCTTCTATGACAAAAATAATGGCTATTTAGTTGACATCTCAAAAGTTTGTATTAAAATATATTATAAATACAAAACTAGGGAGAGACTTCTGGCTGAACAAAATAAAAAAAAAAAAACATTGATAAAAACTTCATGAATACAGAACAATAGCACAACATGGCATGGCCACATGCAGCACAGATTGAAAATGTGAACACTGTTTTGTACTGATAAGGTAGAGCAATTTATTACAAATCCTAGCAAATCGTTTATTGCACTAAATATTGCTAAGATTTAAACTTATTGAAATGGTTGAATTTCTGATTTTGAAAGAGATGCAAATTTAATGGTAGATATAATTGAAAATTAAAATAATTATATAATTAGAAGTGAAGATTTTACCTATACATCACAGAAGTAATATTTCAAAACACCCATTTACCTTGATCACCTGAATCTCTCATCACTGATAGAACAAGCATGTATAGTCATCAATTGTAGAAAATATTTAAATAGCTAAAAATCGCAGAAAAGATTTCATACAATTTTCAAAATAAACACAAAATTAATTAATGCATTTATGTGTATATATCTACTTTATGCATTAGAAGAAAAGAATCAACATAAATTTAAAACTTTTGCTGCACCTCACTTTTAACTCAGAAACTTAATTACATCATAGAAAAAAATGTTCAAAAAGTTAAAGTGTTAAAATAAATATATATATACCTCATGACATTTTGTTCACATTTTCTATAGCTGCAAAATTTCAAGATTTATACACAATGGCCAAACATGGATATGAATTTTTTAAAAATTACACACAAAAGGAACAAATTAATAAATTAAATACTCTCACTTTACAATGATAAGAAAAAAGGAACAATTATTTACATTCAGTAGCATATAATCATTGAAATCACACGATTTATTGAAAAAGGTGAAGTGAACAAACTGATATACATGTAAATACACTGGAAGTAGAGGTGTCAACAAAGTCAATAACATATTATCAAAATTCTATGAAGTCAAAACAGATTTAATCAATGTACAAAATCCTGGAAATTTTAACAGCATGTTTCTAATTTTTGAAAACTTTTTTTTAAGTTTAGATATACAAAGTTTACAACATATTAAACTTCCTTTTCACATTAAAGTTATCAGATAATATAAATATGTTTATTTTATATAACAAGTAAGCTATTTTTCTTTCTCATGAAGTTAAACTTCACAAATTAATGCCAATGTGAAGATTATCTACAGAAATTATCGCTAAATAATTTTATTTCTTTTAGAAATATGTGAATATCAAAATAAAATTAGAAAAAATTCTTTCGCCAAACTGTCTGCTTTAATAACCATAAAAAAAAGAAGAAAAATTATCTAATTATAATGAGGTAAACTTGATTGAAGCAAATACATACATATTTTGTCTTACAACTGCTTAAATCAGAATTATAAAATATACTATATATATCAGTCCTTAAGATGCATTCAAAAGATACAGGCCAAAATGGAAATATCTTTTTGTATCACATCCAGCAGAACATTTTCCATATTTTATAATAAATGCATAATATAAATTGAATATAGATGAGTTTCTTAAAAATAGTAGCCTTGCTCCAATTAAAAAATAAATACACAATACACTTTTAAAAATTTTCACAAACTGTATGTAACAACTTTTAAATGTATACACTCTAGAAAATTATAATATTTTGTTTAAAACCGTACAGCAGCACAGAAGCCTGTTGATCCCCCCCCCCCCCCCTCCCATGATGCAGCATGTGCAACCACTTTCTGATTTTGCCCAAAGTAGATGTTGCATGTACTTCAGAAAGAACAATTCTTCTCTTCAAATGGAGGCATTTCCTTGTTTTTATAGTATTTCTAAGAAATTTTATTCTTAATCAAATAAATAATATTTATTGAGAAAAATAAACTTAAGATATATTCAACACTGAAGACTTATTCTTAGAAACCATTCTATGTGCATGTAATAATATTCTAATTTCCCCTCATAGCTGTCTCTTTTACATTTACTGGTTATAGGAAGAAAATACCCACCTGCATAAATGCTTGCTAAAAAAAAAAAAAATACTGCTAAAAGGAATATCACAGCATATCAACACAATTCAAACTAAAGAAACATTTTTTAGTCACTTATTTGTGAAAACACCATAGAATGAAACTGTCATTTATTTAAACAATAAATGAATTTAAATTTGCTTTAAAAGCATAGATTTGTTTCCTCTAATTTACATAAAACAGACTTTTGTTAACACCTCTGACAATGATAAAATATTACAAATGATTAATTAGTTCACAACAATTGTTACAAGCAGTAGAACAGTAGAAGAATATGGAATATTCTAGCCGGGAATTGATATTTCCAACAATATTTGATATATTTCAAAATAATGTCTCTGTACATTAAAATACTACATTCCAACTTCACAATTAGACTCTTCTAACTTTCCATAGATTCATGATAATCACTTTAAACACCAATTGCCAATATACATAATTTCACAACTCTTTTTAAAGAATATATATATATATCTATCTCATTTAGCGTTCAATATTTTTAAAAAGTCGCTAAAAAAGGATTTCAATAATACTTAAAAAACAGAGAATACCATTTACAAAATCCAATCAAAATTAGAATATTGTGCATACTGAATAAATATTCAGTGAATTAACATTTAATAAAAGTCATTTTAGGAGAAAAAAAGGTCATTTGCAACAATCAATGCACATTGTAACATATTTATTTATTTATTTTTGGCATATCACAGTAAATCAAAAAAGCTTTACAAATATTTAAAATAGTACCTGAATATTTCAAGGATTTATATTTTGTAACAAAGCAACTTCAAGATTTGATCAAACTTTACATCCCTTTTTTAAGCAATGTGCAACACGTAAAATTCTCTCTCAACATGTTAAGACAGTAGCAAAAATTGAGAAATAACAAGTAAAACACCCGACTTCGATGTATTTTTTTCTTGAAACTACTGAAGCAATTTCAATACATTTTTTAACTACTTTTAGAATAGCTAACATATAAATTGATCATTCAGAAAGGGTTAAAAATGAAAAATACAATAATGATGTACTTTTGAAAGCAAAAGAAACCTATAGTATTTTTCATTCTTTTTAAATTAACATAACTGTTGCATATTTTATTTTTATATTTTGCTGAACAATAAATTTATAGTTTAGCTACTGCCAAAACTATTTAAAAAGAAATGAAGTTATTTCAATAGTTGACGAGAAAGACATATGTGATGGTCAGCTGGTTTACATGTGATTTTGCAACTGTTGTCACTCCCTTAAATGAATATTTAACAAGAAGCACTGATGAAGAGAAAAAAAAATGTCCTCAAAGATAAAATTAGTTGTGCATATGAAAATGCATTTAAAACATGCATTTAGTATAAGTCATATAGAGATGACAATGAAGAAATCAAGATTAAAATACATATGTTAAATACTGATTCAAAACAGGTTAACAATTTTATATAGTCCATCTTATTCACATCTTTTCAAAGACAACTGTACAAAAGGCACTCTTTTGATCCAAATCCTACTTATAATGGAACTGCCGAGCTTGGTTGGTTGTTGGGTGGACCATGTAATTCTGGTGGGGAGAAAACTGATGCCTGCAAAATGAAATATTCATAAGTAAAATGAATTATTTGTAACAGAAGTATTAGATGAACATAGAAATAATCAATACAGTATATGTTCATTATAGATATAGTAAAATAGTCCACATAAAAAGACTCAAATATTTTTTTAATTTTTGTGTTTATCTATTATTTACAAAACAAATATAGGATAAACATACAACTGATACAGTACATATGCTTTATAATGATCATCTATTAACATGACCCTTTCATTCATCACCTCCCCCAAGAAGGTTTCGGATTCCGTACTTTTAATGGTATAGAAGTGCAAATTTCCTCATGTCAGGAAGTAGCTGCAAATTCTCTCTCTTCATTTCCTAAAAGTTTGGTGTTTCGAAAATTGGGGGATACAACTACACCAAAGCTTATAAAACTTGTGGAAAAAACTAATTAAGTTTTTAAACTCACCCTGTAAATTGTTTTTAGAGATTTTAGAAAAAAAAAGGTATATTTTACTTTTTTAAGAATGTATTTAAATTAATGCTATTAATTTTCGACTAAGTTTTACACAATTAAGAAAATAGTGTTTGTAGAAAACAAATAAATAGAAAAAATGAAATAAAATAAAGAGATGGGACAGTGGTAGTCAGTGAGCCAAATAAGAAAAGAGGTTGCCAACAAAACAGAGACACCAGTGATTCCATGGCATGGGTCTTAGGATCTTTGAAAATCAAGACAATCTGCATAAGTGAGGACATTTAAAAACACTATTTGAAGGACACAGGTTACTGAAATAAGATGTTACACACTTGTACAATATATTTTATTTTTTAAATATTTTTTTTTTTTTAAACATGTAAAAACATGATGCCTGAATAAAAGCACTAATTAGTATTTACACGGTCTTTTAAATAAAATAGATAAAATGTTTTTCAGAGTGGGTCATAATTATAGGAATAGGAGAGGGTGGTTGGAAAATGCACACTTAAAGGAGACACCAACAAGACTGAAAGCCCTAGCCTATTTTATAAAATGTTACGCTTCAAAAATTTTGCTTGTGGAGCCTATACTTACAGGGCACCAGACGAGAAAGATTTTTTTCTCTTATTTTTGAAAATAACTGAGAGCTACAAATTTTTTTCTAGTAGTTGGGTTCTCTAAAGAGAAAAACAGCTGTGCTTGTGATTTCATGGGAATCATTCTCTACTGTTTCTTCTACTTAGCGGAGGTTAGACAGCTTGAAGCCTACAGACCTGATTGATGTGTAATAGTTCTCCCTCCTTTCCCCTCCCTTGTGAATTCATTAACTTTTAAACAACAATGCTGACAACCAGGGCTCGAGATGGAAAAATCTACGAACCAGAACACTATTTCAAAATTACTGCTGATTCTTTTTTTTTTGGTTTAAGTACAGTAAAGTCCTGATTATCCGAGTCCCGCTTAACTGAGAGGTATAAGTTTGATTGAAAAAAACTATTTAATACTTTGAGCAGAAAGAAGAGGCTACACCTGCAATTTTCGTGACACTAATAGAATCATATAGCTGCCAATTTGTATGGTTTTGTTACCTCTAAAATTGAACAAAAATTCTTGCCATACTTAATCGTTGACAATTGTTAGATTTCGGCGATTGAATTAGGCAAAATTTACGGGTAAGTTTTAGAGGTAAGAAAAAAATCTTAGAAATTGGTAGCTATGCAGTAGCGTAATACTGCTGTAATAAAATTGACATTCAACAAACAAAAAAATATGAAAGGCTTTTTCAAATAAGCAATTTTATTCCCCATTTTTCTTAAAAGTAATGAAAATGTACATCAAAGAAATGTTACTAGTACCATAAAAATGAACAAATTAAGTGAAAATTTATATTTCATCTCCTTAGTTGGTGACGCTTTCTGTAAATCCAATTTATATGAGTCTTTTGCTTATCCGAGGTGAGCTTGGCCCATATTAACTCGGATAATTGGGACTTTACTGTATAGCAAATTTATATTTAACCGTAGAAAAACCAATTTTAAAAAATGCATTCAAGATTCTAAATAATAAGGGGGCAAAAAATGTTATAGCGAACATAGTAAGCTATATGTATGAAACTGTAATAATTATTTTAATAATTCCACGAACTGGAAGAATATTTTCCATACTTTCACAAACTGGAACATCGTTCCGGTTTACTCTGGTACATTTCGAGCCCTGTGTACAACTAAACCACATTTCTATTATTTGTCACTGCTTTTCAAAGAAAATTTTAAAGTTAGTTTTTGTTTATTTTAAATCAACTTTAACAGCCTAAGATGCACTTGCGTACTCCAATGCCATTAGTGGTGGGGAATATTAAACCTTATCGAAACGCTAATATTTATGAATGAACTGAATATCATTAATTTATTAAATTGCATATTATTTTAATTAAAAACTAGTATGTTGTGGCCATCACAAAACTTTCTTCTATATAAATCACGTCAATTAAATCATTTAAATAGTACAAGAAATGACAACGATTTAGCACCAATTCATATCAAAGTGTATCTGAATTTGAAGTTGGATGAAAATTCGTGCATTAGTTCTTGAGATAGAGCTATAGCGGAAATTCTGAAAAAAAATGTAGCATAGCAGCGCCACCTGTTGAGCGATTTACACCAAAAGTAAACAGCACTAAACGATATCAAGGTATACCTGAATCTGAAGTTTGTTGAAAATCCAAGCATTAGTTCTTGAGATAAAGCTATAGCGGAAATTGCAAAAAATACAGCATAGCAGCTCCATCTGTTGAGCGATTTACACCAAAAATTAAACAGCACTAATTTATACATCAATTCATGTCAAGGACTAACTAAATCTGAAGTTTGATGAAAATCCGTGCAATAGTTCTTGAGATACAGCTCTTGTGGAAATCGTGAAAAAGGCTGCACAGCAGTGCCACCTGTTGAGCGATTTACACCAAAAATTAAACAGCACTAATTTATACATCAATTCATGTCAAGGACTAACTAAATCTCAAGTTTGATGAAAATCCGTGCAATAGTTCTTGAGATACACCTCTTGTGGAAATCGTGAAAAATGCAGCACAGCAGCGCCACCTGTTGGGCGATATGCACCAAAACTTAAACAGCACTCATTTATATCAGGGACTAACTGAATCTGAAGTTTGATGAAAATTCGTGCATTTTTTCTTGAGTTAGAGCTATTGCGATAATCATGAACAATGCAGCATACCAGCGCCACCTGTTGAGCGATTTTCACAAAAAAGTAATCAGCACCAAACTATATCCTGGACTAACTGAATCTGAAGTTTTATGAAAATCCGTGCAGTAGTTCTTAAGATACAGCTATTGCAGAAATCGTTAAAAATGCTGCATAGCAGCGCCACCTGTTGGGCGATTTTCACCAAAAACTAATCAGTTCCAGTTTATATCAAGGTCTAATTAAATATGAAGTTTTGTGAAATTTCGTGCATTAGTTCTTGAGATAGAACGCCCACAAAATTTGTGTCACATACAGACAGACAGACGACAGACAGACACACAGACATTTTGTAAAAACATGTTTTTTGGAATCTCTGACTCATAAAACGTGTAAATCCGTCGAAAACTGGAATTCGAAAATTTTCATGAAACCAATACTTTCTTCTTGTAAAGATAGAAGAAAGTAAAAACCAATACTTTCTTCTTGTAAAGATAGAAGAAAGTAAAAATAGATATTGCACATGTAATAATTTAAGTGGCTTAAAATATAACAATATTATGGTTAAATAACAATTTTTAGAATTAGCATTATTTTCTAAAATATAAATAGAATCCTGTTTACTTAATTGCACATTCACGCAATATGTTACCCTTTATAATGTGCGTAAAATAAAAATTTCAGTATTTTGAATATGGTGCTACCACCAGATAGGTAACAGAAAAATGAATGAAATATTCTGGAAGAAGCACAGTATGACTTTCTTGGTTTTTTACCACTAAGGAATACTGAAGTTGTTCCAGATTAACACAAAAAATAATAAATAGAAGAAGAAAGTGATCAAGCAGAAAAAGAATTAATGAATTATGGTTAAAAGAAGAAATGTTATCACACATAATTTTAGGTAATATTCCTCTTTAATTCATAAATGCTGGAAAAAAAGAGAACAGATTCAGAATATACATTTGTACATATATTATTTCCAAAATGGATGCAAATGAAGATAAACATATTATTTTATATCTTTTGATTAAAAATTAGAGTGTTAAAAATTAAGAAAGCAGTGTGAAATATCAAACTAATACCTTATGATAAAAGGGTCATTCTTCTAATAATACATAAAACAATATCATGAATAATTATAAAAGTAATAATTGTACCTCAAAATATGTAACAATGGGTATATAGCATAAAGTAATCATAATAAATATGCAATTAATCAAATTATAAAATTTTTTCATTAAAATTGTCCATATGGCAAATTATGTCTCAATTTGTACTAATTATCTATTTATATAAAATCCAAGTCTCTGTGTGTACCTCACAATTCCGGTAGGACCGCATCATTGAAATGAATAATTGTTGAAAAATACTAATGTAGGGTTACCACAGTAGCACCAAATGTTAGCCAACTTGGTGATAGCTGGCTAATTTGGCGAAATTCCCATTTAAAACCATTAATCTTTCATAAAGGAGGTCACCGAAATTTAATTTAAACTCCGCTCTTTCAAGATATTTTTTTCAAAATCTATGAGTGAGAATTTAAAGTACATCTTTACATCATCCTTCCGATGCTACTAATAAAATAACCGCCAATAGACGACGCTGTACTGTGTGAGCTCCTAACTGCGCAATTTTAATGTGGTTTAGGTACTTTTCCAGTATAGGTGCCTTGGCGAAAAAGGAAATTTGGCAACATATTTTCCGGGAACCTATCCACTGTTTCATTTTATATACACACGCATTTTTTTCAATATTTATACGATTTATTTAACATAAAAAAGCCTTTTCTCTAATTTTATACAGAAACAGATGTAATTTGTACATAAAAACATCAAAAATACACATATAAAATAAACATATAAAACAAACAAAAATGCTCATCAAGTTTGTTTTCATAGCTGTTTATATGATTTGACAACAAAACTCGATATTTTTCCGTTATACGGACACCATGCTAAAATGTATGCTAATGCGCCAATTATTTCAAAATGCTAAAAGATATTTTTAATTTTATGATAGCAGTTGAATATGAGTTTTATTTTATTGCTTTATTTTATAACAGTTATTTGTTCACTTATTAGGTAGCTTTCTTTACAAAAAAGCTACCTATTGCAGCCGTTCGGAGGAAAGCGATTTCAAAAAATTTTGGTATATTTTCATCGATCATGACCCCCAGACCCCGAAACCACCCTCCGTTCAAAATTGATATATATATATATATATATATATATATATATATCTGACCTATGTCACACTGTAACTCCCGTAATTATGAACCGATTTCGATGAAATTTGGTGTGTACATAGTACATACCAATGTCTCGACCGAGTTCGTTGGCCAGCTTCATCCGCCATTTTGTTTCAAAATGGCGGCCATTTAAAATTTTTAAAAAATTTTAAAACTTGAAATGTGGTACCAAAAAATTAAAAATGGAAAAATATTTTTTTCTTATGTATTTGACCTTTATACAAAGATTCCGAAGCAGTTTTTGTTTCGTCTATATCTTAAAAAATGGCTGAGTTATAGCATTTTGAATTTCTAGCGTGGCTGACATTTTGAAATGTCCTGAATTTTGTCACGCGATAAAAGGCGTATTTATGAACCGATTTGGATGTAATTCAGTGTGTACATAGTACATACCAATCTCTCGACCGAGTTCGTTGGCCAGCTTCATCCGCCATTTTGTTTCAAAATGGCGGCCATTTAAAATTTTTTTAAAAATTTAAAAATTGAAATGTGGTACCAAAAAATTGAAAATGGAAAAATATTTTTTCTTATGTATTTCACCTTTATACAAAGATTTCGGAGCAGTTTTTGTTTTGTCTATATCTTAAAAAATGGCTGAGTTATAGTATTTTGAATTTCTAGCGTGGCTGACATTTTGAAACGTCCTGAATTTTGTCACGCGATAAAAGGCGTATTTATGAACCGATTTGGATGTAACTTCGTTTATACATAGTACATACCAATGTCTCGACCGGGTTCGTTGGCCAGCTTCATCTGCCATCTTGTTTAAAAATGGTGGCCATTTAAATTTTTAAGAAAAATTTAAATTTGAAATGTGGTACCGAAAAATTAAAAATTGAAAAAATATTTTCTTTTTATGTGTTTGACCTTGATAAAAAGATTCGGGAGCAGTTTTTGTTTCGTCTATATCTTAAGAAATGGCTGAGTTATAGCATTTTGAATTTCTAGCGTGGCTGACATTTTGAAACGTCCTGATTTTTCTCACGTAATAACAGGCGTATTTATGAACCGACTTGGATGTACCTTGGTGTGTACATAGTACATACAAATATCTCGACCGAGTTCGTCGGCCGGCTTCATCCGCCATCTTGTTTCAAAATGGCGGCCATTAAAAAAATTAAATGAGATACCAAAAAAATTGGAAAGTGAAAAAGATTTTTTTTGTATGTGTTTTACCTTAATACAAAGATTCCGGAACAGTTTTTCTTTCGTCTATATCTAATAAAAATGGCTGAGTAATAGCATTTTGAATTTATCTTGTGGCTGACATTTTAAAACGACCTGATTTTTGTCACGCGACAACAGGCGTAATTATGAACCTATTTGGATGTAACTTGGTCTGTACATAGTACATACCAATGTCTCGACCGAGTTCGTTGGCCAGCTTCATTCGCCATCTTGTTTCAAAAGGGTTGCCATTAAAAAAAAATTAAATTTAAAATTCAAAATGAGGTATTAAACAATTGGAAAATGAAAAAGATTTTTTTATGTGTTTGACCTTGATACAAAGATTCCGGAGCAGTTTTTGTTTCTGAAAATTTGTTCTTTTGTTTATATCTTAAAAAATGGTTGATTTATAGCACTTTGAATTTCTAGCATGGCTAACATTTTGAAACGATCTTGTATTTGTCACGCGATAACACACGTAATCGCCTATTTCGATGAAAGAAGGCATGTGGATAGTATACATCAACACCTCGACCAAGTTCGCTGGCCAGATTCATCAGCCATCTTGTTTCAAAATGGCGACCATTAAATTAAAATATATATATATATATTTAAAGTGAGGTGCAAAAAAATTAGAAATTGAAAAGGGTTTCTTTCTTAAGTATTTGACCTTGATATAAGGATTCAGGAGCATTTTTTGTTTGTCTTTACCTTAAAAAATGGCTCAGATATAGCAGTTTCAATTTCTATTGTGGGTGACATTTTGAAAAATCTGATTTTTTGCATGCGACAGCACTCCTATATATTAACCGATTCCGATGTGAGTGAGCATGTGCACAGCAATTACTAAGGTCTCGACCGAGTTCACTGCTTAGCCTCATCCACCATGTTGTCTTAAAATGACAGGCACTTTAAGAAATTGCCGAATTTGGCAGCCAAATATATGTTACTTCAAAGAAAAGCAGCTTGGATAAAGCTGACTAATTTCGCGAAATTCTCATTCATTATATTGATAAAAATTAGTATTGAATCTCCTATATTCGGTTTCCACTAAATTGAGCTTCGTGTGTTTGAATGATATAATTTGGCTTTTTTTAAATAAGGATTATGAAAGCTACCTCTTCCTCCCGGCACTGGCCGGAAGGACTTTTTTAAGTATATATTTGTAAATTAATGAAATAGTTCACAAAAGTCTGGAATTTTCAAATGTTATATTTTTTAAATGCTCACTTTAGTATCGACAATGTTTTTTCTTTTATTTTTCAAATGCTTCAATTCACGTGATTTTCATTTTGCGCCACCTATTACGCTTGCGACAATGGTATCCATATAACGGAAAAGTACCCAAGTCTCACTTTCTGATGCCCAAGCTTTTTTTAAAAAAAAAACGCCAAATCCCCTACAGTGGAAAGTACCAAACGGTCTATTATTTTGCGCTATCTGTGCTATAAGTTTGTACTATATGCAAGGGGGGTGGAGCGAGTTTAAACATTAAATATTAAAGTTTCGGCACAGATGTCATATACCCGTATTGTGTATAATGTCATATACACAACGGGTACTTAACTGGTGCCAAAGTGTCGTTATTTTGCTTTATATGGTAACCCGGATGTTGCTGTTTATAATGTTGATGTTTTCGCCAAATTGGCGTCGGAAAAAAATCGCGCCAATATATGACAACTGTGTGTAAATGGCAACTATGCCAAAGTTTCTATAAAGCAGTATAAGACTAAAAAAATTAAGAATAAAATAAATGCAAAATAAGACTAAAGAAGAAAGAAAAATCATGCGCTAAGCATAGAATATGAAACACTTTCCAACACATCTTGAATGCTTTAACAAAACTTCGTTATTTGGGGAAATAAGGTAAATAAGATAACTAAGTAAACATTTTAGAAGACGCATAAAAAATTTTAAAAATTGATTTCAGCAGTTACCGTCTATAGCCAATAGTATCGTTATTACATGCCACTATTTAGCTAAAATTTAATTTAAACTACTCTTAAAACTACTGAAATCACATGTCCAGATATTATCATCCATAGACGGTTATGCATCCAATTCTTTGCGTGACCCTGTATATCATTTTATCTATATTCTACAAACATTTCTTAGTAAACTAAATGCAGTTCAGCGTAAAAATGCATAACTCCTTTAAAAACCAACTTTAAGCAATTTACTCTCATATTCAGTAACCCTTACAATTCTTTTGTGTAGCCCTGCATATGAACTGTAGCATTTATACACACAGTATAGTATGCATAAATGTAGTGAAACATAAAAGTGCATATCATAATTAAAAATGCATTTCTAGCAATCATTGCTTATGTATAATACTTCGGAGAAATTTTCTTGGCAAAAAAGAAGTTTACCAACGTATTTTCTGACAACCTATTTACTGCTTCATACTCACAAGCAATTTTTTCCATATGTGTGCAATTTATTTTATATAAAAAAAGCTATTTACCCATTTTTATAAAGAAACAGAAGTAATTTTTACACAGATGTCATATACACATCGGGGTTGGCGTGATTTTTCTCTGACGCCAATTTGGCAGAAATCCCGCTTTCGAATACCAGTTACTTATATATTTTTAAATTATTTGCTATCATTTTGAAAAGGAAATAACTATAAATAAATAAAAGTTTGAATAATAACTATAGAACAAAACAGGGCACAGATGTCATATACGCCCCATATTGGCGCGATTTGTTTCTGATGCCAATGTCTTATATGAAACGGGTACTTAACTGGCACCAAAGTGTTATTTTGCTTGATATGGTAACCCGGATGATGCTGTTTATGTTTTTGCTAAATTTGCATCGGAAAAAAATCGCGCCAATATGACATCTGTGCCCCAAACAGTTTATATAATTAAAAACAGAAAACAAAAGTAAATAAACAATTTATTAATAAATTAAAAAAAAACAATAGCCGGGTTACAATAGCAGGCAAAATAACACCATTTTGGCGCCAGTTAGGTATCCCGGTTCATATCTGAAATCTGTGCCGTAATTTGTATATAAAAAATATTATATATATTTAGAAACGATTTTTTTATGTGTATAAGTGCATATATAAACAAAAATAAAAGTTCATTAGATTTGTTTTCATAGCTGTTTATATATTTTGGCAACATATCTCACTTTCTGATGCCCGAATTCCGCCAAGCTTTTTTATTAAATGCTCTATAATAGAAAAGTACCTAAATAAATAATTAACAGAAGTAACCAATTATACAAACTAAAACTTTTTATTTCGAGATCAAAGCATTGTTTTTAATTTCGATTAAAAATACATATATCCTTGGGTAACTTTAGTTGAAATTAGGTTCACAGCTTAATATATCATTCTATAAACCTAAACAAACACAAGTGATTCATTCATCGTGAACCGTAAAAAATATTAAATCATTGAGGTAATCATTCACAAAGTAAGTTCTCCAACAATCAATGGACAATATTCTAATGACGTCATAGTAGGTAAAATGGTGGCGGTATCGTTTGTTTATGGTTTGAAATCACAAAGATTTAATTTTGCAATGTCTCTTAGTTACATTATTTTATTGTCATATTTATGAGCTCAGAACAAAAGCATATTTTTTCATTATTTAGTTATTAAAGTCGGAAAAAAATTATAAATGCATGATTTGAAATATTTAAATAATTTTCTTTCTTAATAGTAAAAAATAACATCGGTAAGGAACAGCGAGTTTAAGTTAAATAAGTTTAACTGTTTAATTCTGTTGTAATATTCAAAGTAACTGTATTTATTAGATTTCAGTAAACAACATCAGGGCCCGATTAAACTTTGAAGTTAGAGAAATTACAATGTCATTTCAGGACCCTTCTTTTGGAGAAGCTTTTCTAAATTCCACATATACATGGAAACTCTTCAGTGTTAGAAATATTATTCTTAGGACAGACATAACTGGAGAACGGCCTGCAATTTTACACAAGTTTTTGAAAACTACTTTATATCAGAAATTTTACCAAAAAGTGGTTACTTTTTTGTTATAGCGGCCCACACTATTAGGATTATGACAAGTTGCAGCCAATTTCGCCAACGTCGTAACCAAAATCGTGAAGCACACACATATAATACCATTTCATGAAATCGTATACGATAATTTAATAGTTTTTACCTTACTTCAAGTGTGTAATTTATTTATTTTTAAGGCTTAACAATCTAAATTGTCCAATATATGAATTTAAAAAAATGTAAACAAAGATTGAATAGACATGACCGCAAAAAGCCTCAAATCTGCATAACACTTGGAACCAAACTGTGCAGATTAGTGGTCTTCTACTGTACACAGTTTTTCATAAATGCGTTTCATTCTTAAAATGTGTTATTTTCATCTATCACTGCGGAACAAGTGAGAAAACTCATATTCTTGCACATGAGTTGTATATATCTTTATATCTAAATTTCCGTCATTTTTGACGGGCTACCTTTCTAGTTGAGATTATAAAGTTCATTAAATATTTTGTCATGATAAAATATTTTATTTGAGGACCTTTAAAAACTATTTTTAAAATTAACAGCTGCTGAATATCTAAAGAGAATGCAGCAGACAGACATTTCAGCATGTGAAAGAATCCCAATATCAAATTTGAATGTAGTAATAAGTTTAAAGTCTAATGTGTGTAAAAGTTTTAAGAAGTTTTCGCTAGATAACTGTAAAGAAATTATCAATATAAAGATTACTTTATAAGTTCTGTTGTAGTGATAAAGGCAGGTAAGCATCATAAAATAGTTGAATTAATTGGGATTATATGTAATATTAAATGAACAAAGCTTAATTCTGCATCATCATGTTTAGTTTAATATTTAGAGTATTATAAATAATTTACGAAACTAATAACATGTTTATGGAATATCATGATTACAGACATGGCATCTAGGAAAGGAAATACAATTTTAATAACATACTTCTTCATGATCTTAGAAAATAATGACATGTTAGCTATGTTCAAAGCAATTTAAAAACGTTTTAAAACAATAACTTGCATTTTCTTTTTCAAAGAATTTAAGATTGAAAATGTACATTTCTGGGAGAATGAATGACTCACATGGAAACCACATTTTGTGATGCTCACACTTAGCATTGAGACATGGTACATTTTAAAGCCCTATAGGCCAAAGCTAGAAAAATAATGAAATTTGCCTGCAAAAATTGTATTTATTCAGCAGCATAACTTTCTGAAAATGCAAGTTTTGAGACAATTTATCAGACTATTAACATAGAAGTTTAAAAATCCTTTCAAGAACCTATGAATTTAATTCTGAACTAGTTGGACATGCCAATCCCAAAACTTTCTTCTATCTCGAGATACAGTAATCCCTTAATATTCACAAGAGTTAGGGAAATCACGAATGTTGAGTCTATATTCTCATGCATAAAAAGGAGATAGGTTTTAAGATTTTGTTTTAATGGAAAAAAGCAATTGAAACGTAAAAATATATTTATTAAGCATTAAAAAGTACATGCTTTAAATACATTTGAACATTTATAAACATAATTGTACAAAGTTTAGTTGCTAGTTGATGGCCGAAAAATTTATTGATACACAATTGTTCGGAAGAACAGATCTTTTATTTATAAATTTCCATATAAGGAAAAGTTATAGTCTCAATTTCTCTTTTAAATTTAAGATACCTCACCAGTGAAGGATCGCATTCTATTGTTTTCTCAGCAAGTTGTTGAAGTTTTAAAATTTCCCATACAATTTTTTGAGAAAAATTTCACTTGAATTTTGGAAAATTTCAGATTTTTAAATTTTTTGCATAAAGTCATGTTTTGGGGTTTCTTGGAATTACTGGTCTATATTTTGCCTCCATACAAGAGTTGACGTTCTCAGAACTTAGGCGATACAGTACAATAGAGCTGTTCAATGTCAAATAGTTTATGGAATTGGTAAAATAAAACGAGTTTACTCTGTAAAGAAATAATTTTGATTACAATACTTTCTTCTATTGAAGATAGAAGAAAGTAAAAAATACATAATCATAATTGCATTTTTGACAAAACAAAAATGTCTTTATTCGCTATCATAGAAATTTTCCCAGAAACCCTGGCCAAATGGTGTCGTCTGCTGTTTGTAAGTAATGGTTTAAATTCGTAGCATTATATTTGATGACTTAACTCTTTTCGCGTAAAATTAACAACTAAAAATTCATTACTTTAAAATTAAATGGATACAAAAATATATAATTTATAAATATATAATATAATATAAATAAAATATATAATTTTTTCAGACAAATTTTATCTATAAAAAGCACCAGGTTTCAATGCTAAGTGTGTGCTTCATGAAAAGTGGCACATTCTTCAGATATGACAAATCCTCCAATAAAATTATAATAGTTCATGAAACTAAACAAGTAACTTTATTTAAAAAAGATTTTTTACACTAACTCATACAGTAATGTACATTAACCTTATTTTCAAATACATACAGGATGCCAGCAAAAAGACTAACATTTCTGTTTAACACCCCTCTCCCTTTTATTGATATTGAGAAATGGGAAGTTCAAGGAGAAATTTTAGGTGATTCATTATTTATTTCTTCTTTCAACAAAGTAATACACACAAAAGATTAAAAAAACAAATAAGTAACTGTGAGCTTTGTGTGCTGGAAATACAAAAGAAGGGAGGAGGGTAATAACTTTTCTTTCATTCATAAAATTTACAATGAAAATTTACTTTTAGGCAAGCAAAAGAATTGCCTTTTTATAACAACAGAAAATTCAAATGGGGATGAGAGTACAAATCAAATGGGAAAGTAATTTTTATATAAAAGTTTAATACTAGTGTTTAATTAAAATATATAACAGTTAAGTTGTTCTTATCTTCATAGTAAAAAACAAAAAATAAAATTTTTAAAAGTTTAGAAAGATGATTCCTGAAGTAAGAAATATTTTAAACTCTTGTTGTCATGATCATTTTTATTATTTTTTGTAATACCACAATTTCCAAACAATTATCTTCATGGTAGATTTATAATGAAACATTTGCAATTGAAATCTAACATGAAGATTATCATTTGGAATAGTAATAGGGGAGACTAGGGACAGTTGACCTTGACCCACCCATCAATTTTCATATTTAAAAGAATTTCAGAGTTTTATCAATAGGTGTCAACCAAAGCTACTTGAATGCCAGGGGTCGATGCAGGTTTTTATTCTTGGGGCCCATTTTGTAAAAAGTAGAAGCTATTTTTGTGAATTTTATTATGTTTTTGTGAAAAACAACATTTTATAACGAAAGTTTAAATCCAGTTATTCAAATTCAAACCCAGAATTTATGAACAAAAACATGCTTTAAATCCCCTTGCTAAAGTTTCTGTTTTTCGTGACCTGGTTTTATTTACAAATTACACATTTTAAGACAGTTTTTATGAAAAAGAATGTTACATAGGGGGCCTATTTTATTAAAAGGAATTTTGTGAAGGGGCCTGTTTTATTAAGTTCATTTTTGTGAAGGAGCCTGTTTTATTAAATTTATTTTTGTGAAGGGGCCCATTTTATTAAATAGATTTTTGTGAAAGGGCCCTAAATAGGCCTCAAATTTTGCCTGGATCGACCCTTGAATGCTCAAACAACAGTCTTCATTTTATAGAGATAACCGAAATAGGTGTGGAAAAAATCAATTGTGAGGCATTTTCAACCTAAAAGTTGCATTTTTTAGAAATATTTTGTAAGCTTTTTTCAGATAAATTATATCATAGAAATTTAAGTAAGTAGGTTTAAAGTAATGCAAAAATATCGAGCTTTCATTCCAGGCATAAAGACTGTACAGAAAGTTAGGCTTAACATAACAATGTGCTATTCTTTAGAAAAGGTCTATGCAGGGAGGACTGATACAATCAATGTGAGGGAGGCTTGACCAGATGCTCAAAGCTCCCTTAATTAAGTGGTTTTGGAAATCTTTTTATTATATACTGTGCATAATGAAAAGTTAATGGTTATATATATATATATATATATATATATATATATATATATAAAAGAATGTAAATTTATTCTGTAAAGCTACAGTAAAATGGTGTGATGGAAAAGAAAATGTTTAAAACTGATTAAAGAAAAATGTGAAAAAATGCTAGAAAATAGGAAAGTTGATAGGAACTTTTTCCATTTAAATATTACTTCCAATAGATAAATAGAAACGATGGGAAAGACTAGAAAGGACGAAAGCATCAGTCTTAACCCTTTCAGGCGCAGTGGTATGTTTATAAAACGCTTTTAATTTTTGTTCTGAAACGTCACAACGGCACCAGAATTTTACTAAAATCTTTTCCATTTAATATGTATGTGAAATATAACCTTTTTCTTATTCCCAAATAAATTTGTTCATAAATTCCGGTGCCAGTAATTTATTTCAACATTTTAGTAGTGAAAGTGCTTTGCCCCTTAAAGGTTTAAATCATGTTAATGATAAATTAAGTACTCACGCGGCTACAAAAGAACGTAACATCAATCGAAAAATTTTAGAAAGGTCTGTAAACAAATTTCAGCAGGGTCAATATAGTGAGATGAAGCCAAACTATGTGACAACTAAAGTTGTCAGGTCGAGTGTCAGAAAAAGTAGGACAAGGAGACAAAAAAAAGTGGGACAGTGTCTCCTAAATCCGACATAATAACATGAAACACTATGAAAACGGAATTTGTCTCTAACAGAATAGTGCCTTAAATGTTAAAATTTCATTTTCCCTGCTGTACAATTATACCTGCTCAGACAAAATCCTGTTTAAAACAAAATTTTTCTCCTGTGATTCTGTAGCTTTGATTCATTGCGATTCTGTTTAAGTATCATATTTAAATATATATATATATATATATTTTCTGTAATAATTAAAGCATGTAGCATAAATTTATTTTGCTTTTTTTAAAGTGATTTTATTTCTCTTCACAAATATTTCAATATAAAACAAGGTGGCTCAAGCCTCCCATATAGTGGGTCAAGCCTCCCATACATGGGGAGCCTTGACCCATTATTTTTTCATGATTAAAATCAATCATTTTTCAAATTCCTTATATGTTACATTTACGTAGCAATTTTATTTTGATAACTTATTGTATAACGAATAAAATGATATATAAACTTTATTTATTCTATGTTCAATATTTAAAAAAATAAAAAATCATTTTGTAAAAAGTGGGTCAATGCTCCCTAGTCTCCCCTATATATATATATATATATAACCATTAATTAAACATAACCTACCACCGTCAATTATTATGAACTAAAGCTGTAAGTATTAAAAAAAAAATTATTATAAGAATTATTATGGAAGAAGAAAGAAATATATATATATATATATAAAACTAACCATGCTGACGCCTGTTTAAACTTACAAGCCAATAAAATTCACTGTCAAACTCTTAATGTCAAAATCACTGTCTATGCAAAACGAATGAAATAATTTTGAAAATTCAGCAATTAGAAATTTGAAAAATATCTCCCTTCCAGTGCAGATACTCATTAAAATTATTATTCAATACTTATGTTGAAAGAACATTTACCTAAAATGATGTGAAAACAGCAATAAAAATATAAACAGTATGGATGTGGTTTTATCATGTAATACTAAGAAATCTAACGGTAAAAGAATAAAAATAGTAAGATATGTATTTAAATCAAAGCAACGATTTTATGCAATTGTATTTTTTTGTTTGTTATTATTTATTAATAAACCTGTGCATTTTAATAAGTATAGAATAAGCAACCATACTTAATTAAATACACGAGAATCTTAATATTATCATGACAATATCTGCAAAAGAAAAAATGGATTATTAGATAAAATAGCATAGGCAAGAGAGTGATTACTTACATCCAATTAATAGGTCCAGGATTTGTATATGAAAATGGCTTAGTCCTACTCATGCTGTGAAATGAAATATTATATGGTTAGGCAAATAATATTAGTTATAGTTAATTGTTATCAATTGCATACACAATTTCATGCAAAGTATAAGACAACACAAAAGCAATTCAAGGCAATATTTGGATCATAACATTTAAAAGCAGCAGAAAAAAAAAGGTGCAAACATACAGGAAAGAATGGAAAAGCAGAAATATGATGAAAAAAAAAGTTGAGAATTTGATTTTATTAAAATTTTCTTTCAAACATATTTTGCTCTGTAAAGGAGAAAAAAAAAAACTTAAAAAGTGATTAATGCTTATAGCATCTTAAAAAAATAATTTTGTAGTTATTTTATTTTACTTTTTAGCTTACAGAGTTATTGAAAATGAAATATAGGTGCAAAAAGCTATTTCTTAAATATCAGAATCAAGTAGATAAGTTATTTACAAATTCCTCTTTTTGATCTTTAATTGTTGGAAAGAAAAAAAAATACAACAGACAAATTCAGGTCCTTCTATTGGCTTTTTGGAGAACTAATGATTGTGTTGATGTCTTATTTAGAGGTTAAATAACGAAAAACAATTGAAAAATGAAAATTGTTCTAGAAGGCATTATGTGGGAACAGAGGGGTTAAATAACTAATTGAATAATTTTTTTTTAATTCCTTTACTATTAATGTTGCATATTACAAACATTAATCTGAACCATTTTGAAAATTCATCGAATCTTCAAAGCTTTAGAAATAAATAGACATTTTGGATTGGAAGTTTTGCTTGAATAAAAATCCACCTGACTTAGAATGTTATATTATACCAGAACGTAACATCACTTGAGACTATTTTTAAATCGAAGCTTGGTACAGTAAAACCTCCCTAAAGCGACCACATTACGTTCCAATAAAAATTGGTTACTCCGAGAGGTGGTCTCTTAATGGAGGTCATATTTAAATCTAGATTTTAATTGCTGAAAAAAGGTAACAATTAATGTTACTAAAATTTATTTTTCACATTAGGAAAAAATATAAAAATTTAAGTGTTAAAACAAAAGTTAATTACCGCAGAGTTTAAAAAATGAATACATTGACGTTTGCTTGGATTTTACGGTTTTATCTTTCACAACATTTATTTCCAGTAAATAAATTCAATTTTTTTGGATGGGAACAAATAATGATGATTTCATTAATTTATCTATTTCTTTGAGAGTTTCCTGACAGAATAGGGTAAGGGAGTTTATTGACAGTCATCCTTAATTTGTCATCAGAGTTAAATTCATTGCCCACAAAGAGGCACAAAGAGGTTTTAAACACTTAAAAGTTATTGGAATAAAAAATCACCTAAACTTAGCTTAGAAGTTTGATGAATAATGCACTCTCCGGAATTATTTTTCTAATAAAACCTTTTCAAGCGACCAGGAAAAAACAGAATTTGTTTCGTTTTCTTCAAAGAAATTGGTCGCTCATGGAGGCAGTTCAACTAGGATGGTCTCTGAACAGAGGTAAAATTAGTATTGAGCCTATGGGAATAAATTTCGTTCCATGAAAAATTAGTCGTTCAGGGAGATGGTCGCACAGGGAAGTTTCATTGTATTTTAAATAATAATTATACAGAAATTTTTTGAAATTTTTTTATACACCCATTCATAAAAATAAGTGTCATATATCCAGATTTGAAATATTAGTTCTTTTAATCTGTAAAAGTATTATAATACAGTCCTCCCCACTTAATCGGGGCACAGATAATCGAATACCCCGCTTATTCGAATAGAATCCTCCAGAACCGAATTTATTCCTACTGGTTCTATGTTATTTTTCCCTGCTTAAACCAAATACCTTTTACGAACGTTCCCGCTTAATCAAATAACAACTGTGTGACCGATGTTTGAAAATAGGTGTGGAAAGCATGTTTCAGATGAAATTTCCTTTCAGCTTTTGTCATTTTCGATTCCTTTACGCTTAGAACAAATTTTCAGTTCTTCCTGCAATGATTTCGGCTGTATTCAGGTGTTTAATGGACAGGTTAAATGACTGCCCCACCTTGATCTTCCCACCATCACTTCTGGTTTAATGGCAATGCGCCACACTTCGAGACTCGAGATGGTAGTTGTGATATTTTGCACTCATTTGAAAAATAACTCGATACTTACTCCTTTGAAATTCCACTTACACAAATCACTTTAAACGATTTTTTTAAAGCAGTATAAGTCATGTCAATTAGAAATAGCAAAGTTTTGACCAAATTCAAGCGAGTTGCATTAAGTGTGATGTAAACAGTATAAATGTATGTACCGACGTTAAATTAATACATATTTACTTTATATTAGCATTTACATTTATTTTAGTTTATTGTATTCTATTAACGATTTATTAAGCTGTTAATTAAATATACCGTAGATGGTTATTTTGCCTTTTTATTATGCATTAAATATTATAGTTATGATTCCCCATTTAATCAAATACCCCACTTAATTGAATATTATTTCAGGAATCGTCACTATTCATTTAAATGGGGACGACTGTATTTATAAGATAAAATGCTACAAAGATTATGATTGAATAAGATTTTAAACCAAATGTTCAGAACATTAAAATTAGCAAATCGATAATTAATCACATAAAAGTATGATTTTAGGACTATTTTAGCGACTAAATAGTAAATTTTTATTAGAAATTTTGATTCTAAGATTCTTTCTAAACTTGGAAGTGTAATTTATATAACAAAATTTTGTATAGTTTAAGAGATATTTTTTTACTAAAAGCTTGCATAAAAAAAACAACATAAAAAAAAAGGCTATGAGTGAAACTGATTTTGGCAAAAAAATACTTGTTTGCATACTTTAATGACACACTGGTAAGTGGTTAACTAGCAATGAAGCGTAGTCAAAGGGGTACATTTATAGGTAAGTAAATCAGTTTAATTATTTGAAATGTGAATGGAATACTTGAAACATTCACAGAGGATGGACAATTTTTTGCCTTTACAATTGTGGTGCAAAGATTAATTAAGCTTTCATTTGAAAATACTTATCTGCACTTCATAACCATTTTTTCCTTTATTATTTACACCTAAAACCAAACTCCAATACAAACTAAATAAAATCTTAAACTATTTTTAGTTAAAATAGCAATTAAATCCTTTGTACAGGAATATTAAAAAGCAGTAAACCAACGTTTAAAATGCACAAATAATGCGTGAAAAGCAGCAAACAGCTGTTTCGAATCTACAGCGAGATTCTTCTTCAGTGCAAGATAGGGAAAAAAGAACAGCGTGCTAGAAAAAGCAAGGCTGAGCCAAAAAAATATTTTTGGTTAATTATTTTTTTTATTACAAAAGAAACTTATCTTTAATATGTTTAATATGTCTTTTATAAATATTAGATGACCATATTAACGATTTAAAAAGAAGAAAGTTCTTCCCTTCCAAAAAATTTTGTCCATTTTCAAAGTACACTAAAATATGCATAAAAATGTAAAATATAGACTAAAGATTAGTTAAAATATTAAGATACAATATCTCCTTCAGAATTTTCTTGCAATTAGGTGAGAAATTTTGCATGGATTATGATATCACATAATGAATATTTAATGGTTATTTTTTATCTCTCTACCCCATTCAAATATTATATTTAAACATGCTTTTAAAGTAAACTGAGTGCACCATTAACTACAGTCGGACCTCTATTTAATGAACCTCTATTTTGCAAATTTCTCTATTTTGCGAACTTTTACTTGGAACCAAGAACATTTAGCAAATTTCTTCGTAAAATAACCTCCAAATAGCGAAGTGAATTCTCTATTTAATGAACTTTTCCTTGGGATCTAATTTTTTCTTCTCCCTATTTCTTAAAATATTACTGGACATTTCAAACTTATTCTTTCTCTTAACACATTTTATGATAATCGATAACCATGAGCAGGTCTTACCAGGCACCTAACTCACCGAGAGCAGTAAAATTGCTGTGATTCTTTGCTTTCCATCCAAGAAGTCCAAACTTTAAATATTCCCTTTTAACCCTCAATGGAGCTGCCCCATGTCCTTAAACTATAGTTTCCCGTTTCCTAGATTGTTGATCATGATCAATCGTGTTGATCATTTCGGTTCTTGTAGCTCAAAAATGTCAAAGCGAAAGTGCTAGAGCATCAAAGAAAAAAAAATTATTCTTGATAAGATGGATAAAGGCGTGAAGAAAAAGAATTCTGCTTTAAAATCTGGTATTCCTCCAGACAGCTTATCAGCCATAATAAAAAATCTTGATTTTAATGTAAAATTATTTTTTTCAACTGAAAATACAATGTAATTCCAGACAATGTTTTGTTTCATCCTTATTTCCCTTGCAGTTTTCTTTTTGATGGGTAAAATAAATAAAACAAATAGATATAATTTATATAAAAAAAGTAACTAATTACTTTTTTAAATTACATTTAGTGTTTATGGACTTAAATTACATTTTATGTAGTTAAAAAGCTACTTCGTTAAATAGAGGTCCGATTGTAGTTTAATATCATAGCTAAGAACATCTGAATTTCATCCTGCTAAGCTGTGTTCGATGATATTGAATCTCCAACCTCTGACAAATATTTTTATTGCTCATTGTGTTCTTATGAGGGAATAAAATGTCTGGTAGCACAAAAGGTCAAAGTAGATTATAAGAAGAGAAAATTTTAGAAAGAGGAATTGGGACTCCTAAAAAAATAAACTCACACATAACCCCTATTTCTTTAGATTTTAACAATTTTTACTTAACATTTTTGCATTTTGTAAATAATTAAAATCTATTTTCATCTTTTCTACTCAAAACTATAATTAAAATTAAATACCTTATTGTAATATAAAGTTTCAGGCCTATGCTTATAAAACAAATTTTGAATGGAAGGATATCAAAATCCTAACTAGGTAATGAATTAAAATTGATGGATGATTTATCTAATAATATAGCTCTTATTAGACACATTATAAATGAAAATAAAAATTTTACACCATGAAAACTAAAATATGACATTTCTACTTACTCCTCTAATGGCATGGCTTCTCCAGAATCATGGCTAAAATTTAATATTTATAAAATTTAGTCAAAAAGTTAAAATGTTCTTTAACATATATAAAACAAGATAATTATTTGTAATTTGAAATATATTTTCAATGTTTTGTAAACTGAATTGAAAATACTGTCAGCAATAATTTAAATAAGGTATCAAAGCTGTAGAATCTCAATTCATACATTAAAAAACTTAAAATGGCATTGTAATTTAATAAGAGAAATTATATAATAAGCCAAGATAAAACTGTTTATATCTCATAACATGACATGAGTTTTATTAAGCTCCAATTTATTTATTTTGGCCCAAGATTTTTTTTTTTTAAATGATGGCAAAGGCAAAAATAAACAAAGCATAATAGGTCAAAAAATTATAATTTAATAAATGAAATGATATAAGACAAAATAAGATTATTTAAATCTCATAACATACATATGTGTCAAATTATTAATGCTTTATGCTTTTAAAATATTGATGATATTTGAGAAGCAAAACTAACTGTTTAATGATGAAGGATAAATTTCAATGACTTACATGAAGAATTATATAATATCTCAGACCTGCCAACTGCTACGAAAAAATTGTAGTTGCTACGATTTGAACCTATAAACTACGATGCTACGAAAATCAGTTTTAAACTACGATTTTTTGCAAAAAAACGCAAACGCATTTTTGTTTCTAGTTGCGATTTTTATCCCGCACAGCATATTTTTCAGGAGTGATTCTGTTCCGAAATTTCCAACATTTCAAAGCATTCATTTCCAAAAGTTTTAAAAAACTGGTCATTAATCCAAAAATTCGGACATTAAAAAAGATTCATGGGAAAAAAAATCTGGGCTATGTATATCAACTACAAGTGAATCGTGTTTCTGTAAATATTTATACAGGAATTCCCTTCCTTAGAAACAGGGATGCCATTTTAAGAATTTCTGGAGGGGGGGTCTTTGAGGGGCAAGATTTGAAATAGTGTGCAAAATCGCATGATTTGTACAATTTATAATTAAACATTTCAATTTACGAATTATTATTAAACATTACATTTTTGCATGGTAAAAAAAACGCAAAATTCGTCAAAGGAATGCGGTAAAATATGCGAATTTCGTCAAAAGTTCATGGTAAAAAGTGCAGATTTCAACAAAGTATCGTGATAGAAAAATGTGAATTATGATTATGGGAAAAGAATTGTGAATATCCTGAAATGATCGCGGGAAAAAAATTCGAGAATTTCGTCAAAATTTACTGCACTGGGCTAAAAAATTGGAACCAGGCTCCTTTTACAAATGTAAAAAAAAAAAAAAAATAAAAGCTGCAAAACGAGAAGAAACTTTAAATATTGTATAAAAATTTTCAGAGGAAAAAATTTACTATATTGAGTTGAAAGACTGAAACCTTATTCCTTTTACGAATGTCAAAAGATGGCTGTGAAACACGAAAAACCAACCAACCAACCTCCAGATTAGTTTTAATTTTATGTGCTACGATTTCTCATTTTCAAAGGTTGGCAGGTCTGATATCTTAACAATAAAGCTACTCCATAAAGGAAAAAATTCAAAATAAAAAATGTTTTTAGTTATTTATGTATTTCTCTATAATTCAGATTAAGTAGACTTTTGCATAAATTATCAAATGTTATAGCAGGAATGTTTGTGTATATACTTTAAAGATCACAAAATTTACATTAAAAAATGCATTCTGATAAAAACTTTTAGCAGTTTAATTGACATTGTAAACAATTATATATAACTTTCAACACAGTAAATCTAATATTTAAAAAGGAAAATTTGTCTGTCTATCTGTCTGTAATTCTATACAAAACCACAGTTTGGAAGCCAGAATTGTGAAATGTTACCTACATGTGCATTAAAACATGGCTGAGGCAACTAAAGTAATCCAGAATCAAAATAATTTATAGTTAATTTTCAATTAATAAAAAAACCCTCCAATTTAACAGCAATTTCCTATCAAATTTAAACATTTTTCGTTATAGCACTTGCCAACAATTAAAAATCCACAATAAAATTCTTACCACAACAATTACTTTTCTGTTGCAAGATTTCCATGTGAAAAATTAAAATGAAATAAATAATTTGAAGAAATTAAACAAAAAAAAAAAAAAAAAAAAAAAAAAAAAAAAAAAAAATGACTACTACATCATAACTTTTCTATTGTAAGATTTCCACATGAAGAATGAAAATGAAATAAATTGACGAATATAAAAAAAGTTAGTATTATGTCATAACTTTTCCATAAGATTTCCATGTGAAAAATGAAATAAATAGTTTGATGCCATGAGTTTAACGGATAAAGAAAAAAAAAAAAAAAGGGAATATTACATCATATTGAAAATATAAAAATAACAACATATGAGTGTGAAAAAAATGTATTGAAGCATGATAAAAACCCGATTAGGGAAATATTATCGTATTCTAACTTTTTGCTCCAATGATGAAAGGAAATAAGTTTAAGTTCATCTATAGATGTATTCTTTTGTGTCTATTATATAAATGTATACATCTTTATATTGGGTTTTCATTTGATTCATGTGTACAATACTTCAAGTGCTTTTTTTAATTGTTTGTTTTATGTTGTATGTTAAACGATAGAATTGATTTAAAAGAAGAAAAAAATTCTTAAAATTCTGGGCACTGCCAGGTATTTTAGCTAGTAATTTATAAATGCTTTAATTATAATGTGATTACAAAAAATATTTTTAAATTGATGTTTGTCAAAAAGCTTTAAAATCATAGAAAACTACAAAAAAGATAATTAAACACTTCTGTTTATTTTTAGGAACAGTGGGGAGGGGGAATAGTGAAGTATAATCTAATAATAATGTATTAAAAAAATCAGAAAATCACATTAAAAACAAGTTATACTTGAAAAGAATAAAAGAAGCATTACTCAATATAGGCAATTTTTTTTTTTTAAGAATATTTAGACATCTGCAAAGCAAAAATAACAACAAAACTGTGTAAAAGAGAACACATAAGCACTAATTTTCAATATAGCAAAAATGCAATGTAATTTCAAATGCAATAGTTTTCAATGTAGCAAAACTGCTATGTAATTTGCAGCACAAAGCATACTTATTGACTTTTTATAAATAAATTATTATTTTTTAATTTGTTAACGTAAAGCATTTACAAGACTTTGCTGAAAAGAGAAGCTTTACGAAAACTTAAAAAGGTTATTTTAAGCAGTAAACTTTTAAAAGTTTTTTTAATAGCTATACAAATTCAATACATACAGAAAGTAGAACATGCAATTGTAACATTAAATAGTTTTTATTAAAATATAGAATAATGATTTCAAAATATTTAAATTAGGGTTCAACATTTTTAAAACAGATAAAAAACAAATATAATTCAGCATAAAGTTTAAAATACAAAAGATAATATAACAGAATAAAAATAATATAAGAATAAAAAATGTTACAAAATATCATGCAAGAATAATATTGAGCATCTCTTTAGTCTCCAGTGGAGGAGGGGGGATTTTTTAGTATTAAAATAGATTTTATTATTAGAATGCAGCTTAATAAAATAAGTTTTCATTTACATTTAATTCCCAAAAAATTTTAATATCATTTATAACATAAACAATAGATTTTTCAGTTAAGATTCAGTGCGGCCATTTTCATTAAAAAATAAATAAATAAATAAATAAATAAAGATGACCAAGTTTGATTGGCTGATTTGTGGATTAAGCAACTTGTGCTGATCACACAGGTGAAAAAATTATGTGTGATAGATATAGTGCAGTCTTCAGAACACTCATCAGATATTGGAGCAGAGGAAGGAGAAAAATGTACTTTTGATAAGGAACTTGATCATGGAGATAAATAATTGATTTCTTAATAAAGGTTGCAAGAAAAGCTTTTAAAACATAAAATAAACATTCTTAAACTATTATTGATCAAATGTTTAATTTATAATTTGCAACAGTAATTTTAATTTATTAAAATTATTCCCTAAGTAATTAATTTCTATTTAATGATTATTTGGATTTTTATTAGATATATTGATTTTTATTAGCAATAGTTATTTATAACAATTATTTAAAACAAATATAAGTATTAGGATGAGCATTTAAAATGTATACAAGGTAATGATCTAAAACGGGCAAAAATTAGATATTAAAAAATCCCTTGGCCCTAAGCTTTGTTGATTTTTGACAGTTTAGTATGACAGTAGTAGTATGATATTGATAGTTAAAATAACTACAATAAAAAAATTGTTTATATTAACTTAATTCAAACATTCTTTAAAATCAAGCTAATTTAAATGTAATCACATGAAACATACAGAATAAATGCTGAATTGGGTTAAGAAAAAAGTTTTGTTCTTACATGTATGGATCATCATCATATTTCATTCTCAAATAGTATCTAGACAATTTCACAGCAAAGAATATTGTAGGGATGATAAAAAGGAGAGCCCATCCCAAGGCAAACCAGAATCCATTCTGAAAAATTAAGATTTCCATTAGTTTTACTTTTAAAATATTCACACAAATGCCCTCATAAAAATTAAAACAAGCAGTTTAATGTACTGTAAACAAACAAACAAACAACAACAACAAAAAACTAAATGTAAGTCATAACTACTATTTTAAAAATTACAAGCTAAAGCCGTTTGCACCAAAGCTCCTTGTTTGTGAGTTTCTATACTACTGTAAAAAAAAATTAAGAAACCACATGCATATAAATTTAGATATAAATTTTGAAAGTCTCAACATAAACTCCTCTTATATTTTTTTCCCCTTTCATTCAATTCATCATGTTGCATTTAGTAAGTATACATTTTCATTTACTTTTTCTTGATATGTCAATATTCAGAAGTGTATTTTAAACTTTGTGTGACATTGCACCTAAAAGGTGTTAAAATAATAATAATCTCATGAAAAAAAATATTTTCATTTTATCTACAAAGCTTACATGGTAGAATCTTAAAAAAATTTTTGGAATTTAAAGTAGTTCTTATATAATGGATTAATGTTGTGTTAATTTGAGAATTATTTGTCCACATTATAATAAAATGCAACATTAAACATACTTTAAACCAGTAGTTTTTAATTAATGTGTTATCTGACGATGATTTATAAAATTTTAATGCACGTTTCTTTTTATTATAGAGTAAATTCAATATTTCAAGAAGAAAATGATTCTGTTTGACATAATTTCAAATTTTAAAAATGCACATATGAGGATTCTCTCATGTTGTGTTTTTGCAGTCAGCACAGTTATCTTTATTGCTGTAGTAAGAGTGATCTGTTCCTTGTATGTGTCAATTGAATCATCACAGACTGCGAGTCTCTCTCTTCTAAGAGATTGTGGAACATGGTTAATTATGGTATGGATGATGTAGTGCTACCAGCATAACAACTAGCACTCTTTTTTAAGAAGTTACTTTCATTTTCAGCATATGATTTTAAGATTTCCTGTATTAATTTTTGAGACTTCGTTTTATAAAATTTTATTTCAGATCATACAGGTTAGAGTCAGTTCAGTTTGAACCATAGAGCACAGAAGTGATGTTGTGCTTAGGTTAATAGATTGCTGTTATTAAATTTTAATAAAGATGATTGCTTGCAAAGATTAGTAAGTATTCTTTCGGTATTGATCAAGTTCTTCAACAATATTTTAAAGACCAAAAAAAAAAAAAAAAAATTACTATTGTTATTATGATGTAATAAAGAAGATCTTCTTTTAATTAAAAAGATTGCATAATTTTTCCACTTCATTTACATTTCCAAGGCAATGGTAAAAATCATCCTTTTCTATACAATTTCTCTTTCTGATATCAAAGAAAAATTACAACATCAGGCTATTGCAAATATTGAAATTCACAACTGCTTAAATATCTATACAATTAACACCTTTATTTATAACACTACGGTATGAAACTTCAAACACGAAGTAAATATTGAAATTCACAACTGCTCAAATTTCTATATTCTATACAATCAACACCATTATTTATAACACTGCATTATAATATTTCAAATAAGAAGTAAACACTATAAACATGTGTTAATTTAAAAAGTTTTAAAAGTGGTAAGCAGCTCAGTTTGTGTGTGTTAAATATAAAATGGCCCTAGGTACAAAGGCTTCCCTTATATCTGAGATTTGCAAGTACTCAGTGTACATGAAATGGCTGCAAAGAGATTTTCATTTTTCATCTAAAGTATGATCTCTTAAAATTTTTTACATATTTTCTCAAAACTTGACAGCAAATGTTATAGAATAACGATTTAACAAAAAAACAGAAAAGATATAAACAATAACTTTCATAGGAAGTGTTTTCAATGCTGATGCTACACTGTTATCTCTTTCAAAGCTAACAACTCTAAACAAATATAAGATATTTCCATTTAAGTAGCTATGCATAATGTAGTTTCAAAAAATAATAAAAACTAACCATTTTTATAATAAACAAACAGCTCTAGACAAAATTTATTCGAATTTCATAAGGAACATTCAAACAATAAGAAAATATGCAAATGTTTTAAAATATGCTAAAAAATGATATGAATATATATATATATATATATATATACACATATAAATGTGTGTGTGTTTAATTAATATTTCATTAAGATGATAATAAACCCACAATAACATTCGTTCTTCAATTTTTAGATATGTTCTGTGCTTGGACAAACTTGATAAATAAAGAACAAAATGAAGAATTTGGCAATGAATTTTACTGCCAGTTTCACATTGCAATAAAAAAATATAAATTACTGTACCAATTATAAAATAAAACTAATATATCTGAAATATTTTTTTTTTTTGTCTTAATATGTAGACTAATATTCATGCAGTAGATGGAGAAGGAATGAACATAGGCAGTCATGATAAGGCTTTAGGTGTCAGATCATAGGAAAATATTAAATTTCTTTAAGAATATTTTTTAAAAAAGTCAGGCAAAAATATAAAGTATGTAGATAGGAGTTAGGCTTAAAATTATGGGTCTCCTACGAAAAATCAGATTTTGCAACGGTTTCTGCTATTCCATTTTCACTGCCGAAAATTGTTAGAAAAATTTCACAGAAAAACACTACAAAAAATTACCAAAAAAGATTTCAGAAAAGTAATAAAAGTGGAAAATCACAGGATACATAAAAAAATTTCCTCCATGTACAGACATGTTTTGAATACTGCAATAGAAAAAACTGTTCAACTTACGATTGGATTTACAACAAAATCACACACAGCAGTACGTGCTAAGCTAAAAGAAATCCACACTTTATAGCACTTTCCGATGTCTCCAACCTGAAAGAAATGGAAAAATCAATGAAAAAAAAAATAACACTAGAAGAATGTTCATGAAGTTTAAATAATTTTATATGATGAGCTACATTTAGTTCAACAGGATTTAAAAGCAGTAATAAAAATATATAGGCAATATTTACTATTGTAATGTTGTAACCAACTGCATTACAATTAAGGGAATACATTTTAAATATAATAAGTTACATTTAGTTAAACAGTATTTAAAAGGCAATAATAAAAACATTAAAGCAACATTTACTGTTGTAATGTTGCAACTAACAACTGCATTTAAGGGGAATAAAAATGTAATTTAGCAGAAGAAGAATTTAAAAGCAGAGTTACAATTAAATGCAGCGTTTGAAATCCTTGGTGGTCTGCTGGTCCGAGACCACCAAAAATTCAATTGGACCACTAATTTGAAAAATTTAGTGGTTCACAGGACCAGTAACTTTTTTTTCTCTTTTTGACAGGCAAACATAAAAATAATTAAAATAATATTTGCACTAAACCTTTCAGTCAGTTGAAATAAATAATTGGAAATAAAATATCTAATTAATAATTTTATAGTTCTAATTTATGTACTGTTGTTTATTTATATTTTAGATATGTGTGTGGGGGGGGAGGAGGTGCTCACTCAAAGGACTGAAATGACTTGATAGAATTTTATATCGTAGGCTAGTGATGATGCCTGTGAACCAGTAAATTCTCATGGTCACTGGTCCTTGAGACTAGTGAGGCTTTTAAAAATCTAATGCTGAAATAAATATATGTACTATTAAGATTATTGTTTATATGTGATTTTTTTCTATAGTCTAAAACAAACACTGACAAAAAAAGATTAAAAAGTACCTGCTAAACTCCGTAAATGTAATGAAACGGTTGAGAAATGTAAGAAGTATGTGATTGAATTCTGAATTTTATTTAATTGAACTATACAAAATTAATAAAAACATAATTTATAAGTTATGCTTATGAATCATTTCAAAAATACAGTAAAACCTACTAAGTTAGAACTGCAAAGGACTGGAAAAAATGCCATTATAGACAGATTTCCATCTTAGCAAGTGCACCCTCTTTTATGAAATTATCATCTCCTTTTTTTGATGCTACATAAAATTTTCCCATTTCAGAAAAACTTTAAATACATACAGGTTCCATTTTGACATACATTGTTAAAATGGAATATTTTCAAACTTAGCAAAAAAAATTAGCAGCAGCTTTATAGAAATGCCCTTTAAGCAGCAAATCTGCAGCAAACCAAAATTTATATGTACCCCAACAATGTCAAACTAAGCCTGTTATCATAAAAAATAATAGCAGCCATAAGTAAAAATTGCATTTACAAAGAAAATACAATAAGAAGATACAATAAGTACAATAATAAATTAGTTAAAATAAATAGCAAATTTTTTTTAGCCCAGTATTTCTTGTACTATTATATTAATTTGCAAAGTCTAAAGCAATCTGTGGGACCAGTTGCTGAGCTCCACTGTTTCTGCTACTAGGTACATAACTGCTTTGAATTACATATATACCAATCTTATTTGATTACACATGTACATTTTTCAAAAATGCAGTTTTCTTTCCATTCATAAAAGATATGAAAAGGAATATCAAATTTTTGGATATTTGGTATATCAGTATAAGAAAAAATGCAAGGGAAGCCAATTGGACAGAGAATTCAATGTGTGTTATATCTTAAATACATTATACATCATATATGCTATATAACATAGATTGACAATACAGTTTTACAGTTAAAGATACAACATTTTGAGTTGAGAAGGGTGTGAAAATGGACAAAAAAGTTATGCAATGGTGAAATTTTATTTTAATAGATAAAATAAATAAAAATTATAGCTAATGTGAAGGAATCCTCATATCTAACATTTTACTCTATGTTCAGAAGATGTTTTGTACAGATGTAGTTTTTACAACATTTTGCTAATAAATAAACATTTTTTATAGAACAATGTTATATTACATTTTACATAGATTTTAAAAGCATCTGATGAGTACTAAAAATTAAATTAAACAGCAAATATCTTACCACTTCTATCAATCCAGCCGATGTAGCAACAGCCTGGAATAAATGCTGGTAAAGAAAAAAGACAAGTTTTAATTAATTAATAATGCCAAATAATACTTTATTGATTTTAAAATGAGCAAAGCAAGTAGACTCTTAAAAAGTAATTATATCTAAGCATATTTACCAGAGATAAAAAAGGCGCTGATTTTTTAAAATGATAAAAATACATTTAAAAGCATAAAATTTCTAAGAATAGAAATAGCTTACCTTAAAAGATAAATTCAAATTCTTAAATCAAATTTTGAATAAAAACATTTAAGTGAACATAAATAAAATATTTTGTATAATAAATTAACAAATTGTGCTGATTTTTTTAGACGGCGGATCAGTCAGATCTTTGTTTTCATTTCTTCATATTAATACCATGGGTCCAAAGTACACCTATTTCCAATGTCTTATAAAAGAGTTTCTCGAAGTTAGTTTTTTGTATACAGTTGCTGAAACTTTGATGCTCTTTATAAATGTTTAAAATTTTTATTTAAAACTAATTTATATATTTTATTTGGTGTAAAATACCCAGAGGAAACAGAATTTACACTGATTGAGAAAAGAGAAAATCTTATAGACAATCACACTTACAGTTCTAATGACTTTTGGTAACTTGTCTTCAACTTTATCTAAACTTTTTTCTATTTCCCTGATTTTGTCCTGAAAAAGTTACATAGTTTAATAATAAAGTCAGGAAAAAAAAAAAGTTTTTTTTAAGATACAATAATATTTGAGGATGACCACAAATACACTAAAAACTACAGATATCTAAAATCTTACTTTGTAGTTGTCAGCTTCTTTGTAGATTTTCAACAAAGGAGTGGAAAAATTAATCTGTTGAAAATAATAAAATACAATAAATAATTAAATATACATACATAAAATTAGAAAATAATTTTGTTAAGTATCAACAATTTAAAACAAAAAGGGCGGGGATACATATATCTATTTTTTTATTCATAAATATTTATTAAAATCTGAATTAGTACAGTGTCTCTATTTAAGCAATATTGAATTTCTTAAAATTCACAGTTAAAATGTTAAAATCAATAAGAATACATTTTATAAAGCATAGGCAAAATACACACAAAATAGGCAGCACGCACAAAAAATGCAAAACCTTTGGTGATTTCTTTGGCTATTGATTCCTGGCATGCGACTAATACAAAAGTGTTGCTTCTAATGAATTAGAAAATTTTATTTGATACCTTAGTGATACTTTTCATATACCAATGGTTTTTAGTGTACTTAGTAAGCAATCAAAAGAAAAATATATTAAATGTAAAAAATATACAGTCAAGCCTGGTTAAGATGTAATCCTGCTTAACATATGCATTTTTTCAAGTCCCTTGAACATCACCCATAGGACTAATGTAAAAATATCCTGTTTAATATGCGAACAGTCATTATGAAATTCCACTTAATACGCAATGTTTCAGTCCTTTGGAGCAAAACAATATCGCTTAAGACTTGAATTCATAGACACAGATATGAATTTATATGCTCTTCTCCAGTGTTACCAATTTAGAGGATTTTTTTAAATGCAAATATCTACCACTATTTCTGAATAATAATAATCGTTTATATAATGACAGGATGATGACTATTACTAGAATAATGATAGATATTGTAATAAAAAATCCATTAAACCGACACGGCTGATTAAATAAGGTAAATATTACTAATTGGAAATATTGGTAGATATTTGAATAAAAAGCCCAGCTAATTAATAAATTATGAACAAATTAGCAGATTTTGAACCTACACTGGAGCAAAAAGGATGACAAACTTGTCAAGACTGAACAAATGTGACTGCTTTTGTGAATTTCTTTTACATTTTCGATATTTTGTTTATTAATAAATTTTTTACACAAAGATTGACATGGCTATTTTTTCTTATTATATAAAACAATTAAGGACTGATTATGAGGATACTCTTTCTTAAAAGTACTAAATATGATTTTAATAACTGGATTGTGCTGCAAAGACTTCACATCTTTCTCTGTTTTAAAAAAATTAGGCTAGCAGGAAAACTATTTTTGTTGTTTTATTATTGGTTGTAACAGTATCAACAGTAATGTTATATTTGAAATCATGTTTATTTCCAGTTATCATTCCTGAAGGTCCTGTAACAACGCATTAAACTTGAATACATTTATATTTTAATGTAAGTATGCATAAAAAGATACTAGTTTTCAACTGTAAACATATAAACTAAAGCTCAAGTTCATTTAGACTATTAGAAGCGCAAACAAATTCAGTTTCTGCTACATTATGCAAATCATATTTAATATGAGACTTTTGTTCAGTCCCCTGAAACGAATCTTAACCGGCTTCAACTGTATTACAACTTCCAGTAATAATAATAATAAAAAAATGGTTTTCACCTATTTTCTATAACCCGGCAATGTTTTTGTAACCCAGGTTGGATTTCATAGGAAATAATAACAGTAAAAATATTGCTTTGAAAATATGCAAGTATTTCAATTATACCAGTTTGATTTTCTTTTATAATAAGTGCTTATAAGCATCATCATAGTTTTACATATACCAATATATAAGGTAAAATATAGCAAAATCTATATCATATACTCACATGTCTGTGAGTAACACTGATGTAATGCTGATGATGGCAACATCTGACCAATAATTTTCACTTTTATTGCAATTTTTTTTTTTAAATTTCTAGATATCACATAACTTAAATTTTTGGACCGTCAAATAAACTTCAAAACTCTATAATACTGACAGTGGCAATAGCTGGCCAACAGATTTTCCTTTTACAGCAAATGTTTTAGACATTTGACAACATACATATAGTTTGCTTAAATACTGAATAATATCAAGTTTGTATTAATAGGGAGAACAAAAGAACTTATGCAATTTGTTTGAAAACCATATAGCAATTTATTGAGTTTTTAATAAAATAACTCAATAATAATTTTTTTTTCCATTGCTATCATATGCAGGCTATTATGGAGAATTAAACCATTTGCACTTAAAACAATATAAATATAATAGTTCAGTCTTTGTTTACGGCTAATATTTCAATATGAAATTAAAACTTCATCAATAAATAAATAAAATAAAATAACTTAAACACAAATTTAACAGACATGTAACCGAACTATGCATTTAAAATACTGAAATTATCAGAATAAACAAGGCTGCTGTCAGAAACAAAATCTTTGGAGATTTCTTAAGCACCAACTTCTGGTAAGTGCTTAATATAAAAATATTGCTTTAAATAAATTTGAAAACTATTTGAATAATGGATATTTTTCATATAAAAATGCTTTTTGTTGGTGTTTGTGGACAATCTAAAAAAATGTATTAAATGTAAAAAAATATATTACAGTTTTCAATAATTGACAAAAAATGTTTTCACTTACATTTTATTAGTTGGGAAGTCCAGGATGTTTCCCCCTAGTATATGTAAAAACTAAAATGGTGTTATGAGATCTTTGTTTTGTTTTTAAAAATGATAGAATGAAAATGCATTAAAATTTGTGTTTATGATCTTTTATAATATAATCTTCAAGCAAAAATCAGAGAGGTAGTAAATATATATCCTAAGTTATATTAAAACCAGTGGAGGAGAATTTCTAGAAAATCTTACCAGCCAAGGAATTATTTTACCAGCCAGCAGAATGCAACATACAGTTGAAAATTGTTATGACAAAATTTACACAACTTCAAAACTAGTTGATTACTATTACTACAATGTATTTCCTTTTTCTTGGGGGGGGGGGGGGCGCTATAGAATTAAGAAATACGTGAAAGAGAGGAAAGTTTAATATTTGGAAAGTTGCAAAATCAGCATAACTCTATAATTTGCAGTTTTTGAAGGCTACCTAAAAATTCACTCTCCTGTCAGAAAATTCACTCACCAGTGGTGAGCAAAATGATGTATTTTCCCCAACCCTGATTGAAACAATCAAAGACATTTTAGTAAGATTTTTAAAAAACTCTATTGAGGAGGGAATCAATGCTTACTCATCTCCTTTCTTCTAAAAGTAAGGAGTGCTAAAAATTCATGGAAGAATAAATTATACTGATATGAGAAGGTTGATACAGGAATTTTTCTTAAATCCCCATTTTATGAAAAAAGAAATTATTTCTTTTGAGAAAATAAAATTTTATATATAACAAAAAATTGAATTCAATTAATCAAATCCAAATTATTTATTAATATACTAACTTTTGTAAGTTTTCCCAATAATGTTTCAATTTCTGGAGAGCCTTTTCGTTTTAAAATTACACATTATCTAACAATATCAAATTTTTTTGAAGGGGTCCCAAGGAAGATCAATTTTTACCTGGATCAGTACAATATTAAAAAATACAACAAAGTTCAATAAACATACTAAAATGCATGATATTCAAAATAACAATCAGTAACATTACCAATTTCCTTTCAAAATCATCAATAACTTCAAAAAGAGCTGCAGCAGATTCATTGACAAAATTGAGGGTTTCGATGTTCCCATAAGTTGTGTCTTCATTAAGAGCAGTCCTTACTTGATCAATAAACTGAGATAAATTAGCTTTTGAATTCTTGAGATTTTCTTGTAATTTGAGAGGTATATCCTTCATGTCTTTAAGGTTCAGAGCGTTAGTAAATTGGTCCAGTTTTTCTCTTATGCCAGATGTTATTTCCAAAATGGCATCCTTTAGTTTGCTATCAATTTCCTCTGTATTCACAGAATTTTCAACAGCAGGACTAGATAGTAGTCTTTCAAATCCTTCAGCATTGCTTCCATTAAACATTCCCAAAGCAAGGATAATGCTTTTATCTTCTTGACAATCATGTAAAAACTGACTAGGAGTAACATTCTGAAATATATTGTCTTCTAAATAAGGGTTAAATTTCTCTTTAATCTGATCCAACAGTTGAAAATCTTCTTCATATAATGGAATGCAAACAAAAGTTTGAACATTCCCACCCACAATAAAAAGGAACAATGTAAACACCATCAGTACAGAAGATATTAGAAAGAAGTAATACACTGCTAAAATTAAGCATAGTCCTCCACAATTGGAACTAGATGATCGTTTTGTAGGATGGCGCTCTTTTTCATAACCACAACATCCACAAATGAGTCCAAGAGATAAAAGAGCTACTGGAACAAATAAAACAGCTGCAACTCCAAACATAACATACCACCTAAAGAAAAATATACAATTATTTCCTAAGATATTTAAAAACACACATACACACACACACACACATTGAGTCATACAATCAATTTATTATACTAGAATTTAAAATATCTGCCTTTAACCTATAAAATAAAAAAATATATATATACATATATGAGGTCTGTCTGATAACTATCCAACCTTGATTTTTTCCTGAGCACAATAGTGCAGGGTTCCTACACAATTCTGGTAAAAAAATTCCCTGACTTTTCCAGGTTTTCCCTGACTTTATTTAAAAATTTCCCTGACCTTCCTCGGTAAAAATTAGGCTTATATATTGTTGTAAAACCCTCCATAATGGACTTTAATTTAGATAAATGCTATAAAAAGTAAGTGCTGAATGAATTTCCAACTTTTTAATTATTTTTCATATTGTTATATAGTTTGCATAAATTTTATATAAAATTTTTAGATTGGATGAATAATTAATTCAAAATTTTTTCATTTACGACGATAATAGAAATTCTAATGGAAGTAAGTATATAAAAAATTCCCTGACTTTTCCCTGACCTTTTCAAATATTTAAAAAATTCCCTGACTTTTTGCCTAAATTTTCAAATTCCCTGACTTTTCCCTGTTTTCCAGGTTTTCCCTGACTCGTAGGAACCCTGTAGTGATTCTAAGACATGTGCTCATTGGAAAGAAACAACTTAATGTACACGCTTGAATTTTTTTTTTTTTTTTTTTCCCCCGTGTTCTAGGGACCAAGTCATTGCCTGCTGGCTGCTGAGTATAAAGTGCTGTCATACGTGCTCGTCGAATTTTGATTTCTCTCAAGATGACTGAACGAGTTGAACAAAGGGAATGCATCAAATTTTGTCAAAGCTTGGTGATTCTCAAAGCGAAACAATTCATAAGATTCATCAGGTGCCACACAATTTATCAATTCTCCATCTCTTTCATCGCACCTGATTCAGACTTCCTTGGTAAAACATGGAATTCCAACTGTTCGCTAACCAACCTTACTCTCCAGACATGGCTCCTTGCGACTTCTGGTTGTTTCTAAAATTAAATGCGGCATTGAAAGTATCCCGTTTTGAGAGAAAAGATGAGATATGCAAGACATGAAGACAGAATTGAACACCATTCCAAAAGAAGCCTTGCAGAAGTGTTTCGACAACAGAAGGAACGGTGGACTAAGTGTGTGGAGACGCAAGTGGACAACTTTGAAGTGATTAGTGTCCCATTCCTATAAGGCAATTTATACATTTTTTTTGGCCAAAGGTTGGATACTTTTCAGACAGACCACTTACATATAACATTTTTGAAAATCAAAAGACACACATACATGATAAAATTTTTTGTAAATAAAATTATTAAATCATAAAATAAAATTAATGCTAGAAAAATTTGATCAAATTTTAAAACACCTGAAAAATAAGTTTAACCCAAAAATGCTAAATCCACTGTATCAATAAAAAACGTAAAACAGAAGGAAAGAACAATGCAATATGTAAAAGGAAATCTGATGTTGTATACATTATCAAGCACAATATTCCGCAATATAAAGAAGTTGCAATGATTTCTGTGTAAAATGGAATGTATTTAATTCTTTATGCTCCGACAGGACTTTTAAGTCCCATTAAAGAAAATGCAATATAAAATTTATAATTCGCCTACTAATAAAAATATATGGTACTTTTCATGCAAAATACTTTTCTGGACCACATTCAGTAAGCACACCGAAACAGTCAAAGCTACATATTTCTTTTTCTCAACCATTTACATGGATTTAGCTTTTATCCTATTAAAAAAAATTTTATAAAAAATTTGCAACTACAAAACATTTCTCAGTTACAAATAGGATCACAATACATTTATATACATTGTTCTTGCACAAATCGTGAAATTTTCATAACAGTATTTTTTGTTAATTAATCCAATTATTTTTGTAAATATTTTACAAAAAAAAAAAAAAAAAAAAAAAAAAAAAAACTAACTACCAGTTAATTAAATCAGTTTTATTTAAAAACCTATCTAAAAATCAATTTTTTATTATATTAGTTGTTTTGGATATCTTCAGACATTAATAGATAATTATTGAAGAGGAGCAAATTTTTGATTTATAATTTGGGACATAAAGGGTTAAATAGAATTGTCTATTTTACATTGCCTGATTGACTATGACAAATCAATCAAAATAAATTAAGATGAGATAAATCCCCAATTCCATAAAAAAAATAATATATATATATAGAAATGCTATAAATACTAAGATGAAAACATTCATGTAAGTATATTCACATTATGAATGAAAAAAAAAATAGCTAAAAATGATTATATATATACATACATATATACACACGAAGTCAAATCTCAATACAGTATCACTTTTTTAGGACCAGTATATTTCGACGTTACAAATCTAGTGATGCACCATTACAATACCAAAATAGCAGTTTAACATAACTTATCTTAAGAGCATCACTATGTCTATAATGTTAGAATGTAGAAGTCCAAAAGGACAGTGTTGAATTCAGAAACTTCTTGGGAAAGATTTTTGCAGCTATAGGAAGCGCATTATGGAATTCTTGGGGATAACCTACATTTTCAGACTATTAATAAACAGAAAATCTGAAAGCTTCCAGTGTACACTTTGATGCTCCATGGTTAGAGGGGATAATGTGCTTCCTGGGCCACCCACTAAATTCATCACTACCAAAGGGTAACATTATATTGACTTTATTTTCATGAAAAACTGTAAAACAGATTTGTGCCTCTGAAGTAGAGTCTGGCACTGGGTCAGGTTGACTTTAAATGCTTCAGGTTAGGTTTTGATTCTTTCTGGTCAGGTTGACCCGATTTTTTGA
This sequence comes from Maratus speciosus, assembly GCA_963932465.1. Taxonomy (NCBI): domain Eukaryota; kingdom Metazoa; phylum Arthropoda; class Arachnida; order Araneae; family Salticidae; genus Maratus; species Maratus speciosus. Next base: position 514,836,532 of record OZ010795.1, read on the forward strand.
AAGAAAGCTCTGAATATTTACAGATTCAAAAATCTATAAATATGAATATTAAAGAGGGTATTATTTGTTCATTTTTATACAAAAAAATAAAATAAAATTGACATTAGAGATAGAATTGTAGGCTATTTTTTTACAGTTTATTAAAATATGGATTAATTTTCTTTCACTTCATGCTTGAGTTGAAGTGTATCAGGTTGAGTTTCAGGATGACAAAATTTTTTTGTCAGGCTCACTTTAAGTAGAAATTTCAGTTTTGGACCCTGATTTGTGCAGGACCCTACTCTGAAATCTGCTCTTGATGAGATACAATCTTTGAAAAAAACTTTAATATTGCATTTCATAGACAATGAATTTGTGTACATTTGGGGAAAATAGGCTCGATGAAAGCGGGTCAAATATGAATTGCAAGGTTTGTCCCATCCAGGCTGATAACAAACAAAGTTTAATAAAAACGTATAAAAATATGTTAATTTGAGTCATTTAATTATCTAACATTTCTAACTAACAAGTACAAGCATTATTGTGTGGAGGAATGGGCAGTGACAAACTTATGTGAGGTATTAAAAGGTGCGAAAAGTAGGGATGTACCGGATATTGATTTTGCCGGATATCGGATACCGGATATCCGAAGTTCCTTTGTCTGCTGGATATCCGATCGGATATCCGGCACTAGATATGTTTTTAGTTATATGGTGAATTATTTCTTTATATAATGCCATCTCAGAACAATAAATTACAAACATGCTTCACACATCATTAAAACCTTTTAAAGGTATTGAAATATAATTTACAAAAACTATATCTCTTTTAATATTCAGGACTTGAAATGCAAGTTTTCCCAGGAGGGGAGTTTCCTACGCAACATTTATAAATGCAGGGGAGTTGAACTGTTAGAAAGGGAGGGGGGGTTAAATCCCGTTATTTTTTATGTGCCACTTAAAGAATTACATTTATACAGACATGACAAAATACCACTGAAATAATTTAAATTAACAACTCAAAATAATTATCCAAAATTTTTTATTTTGTTAAAACAAAGGAACAGAATCAAGCTTTATATATACTATGTCTATTTTTCAACTTTCATCTAATGTTATGGGCAATTAACAATTGGGTTGCAAAATGAATTTCTTAATTTAGATTTTATTCCATTTCGCGTGCTTCAGCCTCTTTCACAAGTTACACTTTTGACAAACAGCACAAAGCAACTTTTATAACTTTAGAAATTATCGGAAACACATGGTTATGCTCTTTTAAAAAACTTTGCAAAATCTGATGTGCATTCATTTTTAAGTTACTTTCATAAATAATGCATATCGGTGATTGTACTGTCAATATCCTACAGTGATTGTATGTCACTTCTGAACAAACTTGTTTTATTATATCCTTAATGGAATTATGTCAGAACTGTTATCCCTGGTATTTTCGTTAACTGAACTATGTTCTATGTATAGGAATTTTAAATCCATATCCAAAGTTTGAAAAGGGAATAGTATATTGATTTCTTCTATTACACGAGAAAAGGTTGATTTGAAAAAAAAACATGTCCTAATTTCTGTGAATTGCGAGAATCAACTAGTTTGTTGTTTCTAAATATATATATATATTTTAAAGTTCACCAAAGTTTTTTTTTTTCATATGCACCACAAGTGTAATCTCACTTTGTTTAGTGCTGACTATTGGCTAATTTGGTAGAGCTCAGTCCCCAGTGGCCGTTACTGCCCTTTTAGTTATTTCCTATTTTGGGCACACAGAAAAAACATCACAAAATACGTAAATCAGTCGTAGAAAAAAATAACGCTGATTTCGTCAATCATGGTGAAATTAAAATAAAAAAATTGTTGACCGGTTGCGAGAAAAAAAACTGAAGTTCGTGGGAAATCAGAAGCGGTAAAATATCATGAAAATTGTCAATCAATCACGGAAAAACATCGTGAAATTTGTCAGTCTATCACGAGCAAATATAGTGTAATTCCTCAGCCGATCGCAGAGAAAAAAACATGAAATTTTTCAATTGGATGCAGAAAAACAATCGTTACTTTCATCAGTATGTCGCTAGAACAAGTAGGGAAATTTGCCAATTGGGCACAGAATAAAATTGCTAAATTTATCAATTGATTATGAGAAAAAAATTTATGAAATTCACTGATCGGTCTCCAGAAAAAATCGTGAAATTAGTCATTTGGTCGTGGAGAAAAATTGCAAAATTTTTCGGTCAGACGCAGAAAAATAAACATGAATTTTGTCAATTTGTTGCAAGAATAAACTGTGAAATCTACCAATCAATCGCGGAAAATATCACGAAATTTGTCAGTCGGTCCTGACACTTGATCATCGTTTAACAAAGAAACATTTTCGAAAAATGATTTTTTGGAAACAGGAACCTCCCACCCCAATATTCTTTAGGGCATGAATCCTGCCACCCTGTCTCAAAATTCAAGCCCTGTATCTGCCCATCCAAGCCCTGTAATGTATATTAATAATGTTGTTGCTAATAATTAATTTGTACAATGAAATGCTGATAATTTGTATAGCAAATTTTAACCAATTAATGTGCCTATAATTGTAGAGTATTTTCGCACAGAAATACTTACTTTCGTTTTATAATTTACTAGGGGGCTCGGCCCCCTACGAGCTACGCTCGCCACCCCCGTCCGGACACCGTAGACTCTAAATGCACGCTAATTTGATCAATTTTAAAAAGATTTCGAAAGATTGAATTATAATTTAAAAAACAGTGGCAATCTCTCTATAAACGGATTTCTATTCATTTCTCTTTGATTGGGCAATTTTAACACCAAATTCGTTGCGGTACTACTTGATTATCCCGTCGACCAATTTCGCCAAATTATATAAATTGCCAAACCACTCGCAAAATTATACAAATTGACATAATTTTTATTTTAAATAACGAAAAAAACAAATAAATTAGTACAACATTAATAAAAATACAAATAAAACGTCGAAATAAAAATAACTTGATGACATAGACACGTGTAACAGCATTTCAAAATAAGCTAATATAAAAGGAATTAAGTAAACAGAGTCTTTGTCTCCTGGTATTTTTTAACAAAGTGAAAAGAAAGTTCTTTTAAATGAGACATTTTAAATTAATCGTTTTTAATCTGACGTAATTTTGACCAAACTATTCTTTCTCTTTTTAATATTCATGTGAAAATACTTGTGTTAGAAATTAAATATTATTTGTGCTTTCCTAACAAAAATAGTTGAAAAGTATCCTCTTAAAATATCAAATAAATGTCTAGCGCAATTTCTAAATTTAAACCGTTTTGCAATATTATTTTGTGTTCATTTTATGTAATATCTGTAATGTGACGTAAATATAACGTAATTTCTCCTATTTAAGACTTCTAATGCATGTTAATAAATTTATTGCTTTACAAATTCCTTTCTCTCTTAAAATTCACGTGTGATTATAGTTTTTATGACGTAATTTTCAATAAGTTCCTGCTTTTTGTACATAATTATTTAATTCTAATTCCAAATGTTTTTTTCTGTTTATAATAGTCACGTGTAAATAATTTTTTAATTTATTTACATAAATATATATATATATATTTTTTTAAGCAAACATTATTGTTTCCGCTATTTATACAGTTGGCAACAGTTTAAATTAATACCACTTTCTAAAATCTGTTAAAAATATCTCTAGAAATGCTGAAAATCTGAATTTAAAATAGAAATAAAACCTCAAAAAATGAGTCAAAATAAAAAAATTAATGCAATCTGCACTCCGGCAAATTCTAACGCATAAAATGATCTAAAAATGATTAAATTCCTATGAACAGTTTTTGCTCCTATAAAACTTTTTTAGTGGAACGATTTTGTCCAACTTTAGCATTAAATATCTCTTTAAATAATTCTTCGATCTGAAAACTGTCTGCATCAGCGTTTTTATCAAACATTCCTGTATAATACTTTCAATTTTCATATTTTTGTATGCATTATTTTTCTTAATATTAACGAAGAAAGACCTCCGGTCACAAAAAATTCAAAACCGGCAGCTGTGACAGCGGTAGTTACTTTTTTTAGAATAGAGAGAAACATAAAATATCTACTAATATACCCATGATTAAAGAGTTATTTTCTCCAAACATAGGTTTAGTTGATGCCGATTTTCTGTTTTAATTATTTAATACTGTTTTACTTTAAGTCACATTTAGTTTTTTTTTTAAGTTAAATTACTTTGATAAGTAAAATAAAAGTATAAGTATAAGATAAGTAAAAAGAAAATTACTTTTAATTTTAAATATTTATAATGAAGTTACAAAAATAATTAATTGGATGTGCCAATCTCAAAATTTCTTCTATCTTATACATCTTAATATTTCAAAAAGTAGTTCCAAATGTTAATACTTCAATATTATTAGTTCAATATTATACCAACTTTGATTTTTATCTAAAATTTCTGCTCCAGTCAATTAATCAGAATAACAATAAGTTAATCTTGATCGAGATATTTATTAAAATCAATAACTTTTTCATTATTCTGTTGTACATCAGCTGTTTGTGAATAGCCAGCTTAGTAGGATGCGAAGTTTCTGTCGCTTCACGAGCCCCAATATAACGTACAAAAAAAAAAAAAAAAAAAAGAAACTGCGAAAAATCAAGAAAATTTTACAAAAATCGCTTTTACAGTGCCACCTTATGGCAGAATATTTCCAAATTCAAGGAGAAACTGCTGGCCATAGCCAAAAATATATACACAAAATTGGTTCAATTCTATGCTTAGCTTCATACACTTTTCGATGTTACAATAATGAAAATGGCACAAAAATCGCAATTACAGCATCCCCTTCCAGTGGAATGTTTCCATATTGAAGTAGGACTAGCCGGCTATAACCAAAAACATTAACAAAAAATTTGGTGCAATAGTATGCGTACTTTCATACACTTTTTGATGGTACAATGGTGAGACATGGACAGACAGACATTTTGTATAAACATGTTTTGGGATATCTGACCTCTAAAACGTCTAAATCCGTTGAAAGCCAGAAATTGAAAAAAATTCAATTACAATACTTTCTTCTAGTGAAGATAGAAGAAAGTAAAAATAGGCTGTTTAATTGTTAAACTTAAAAGAAAGAAAGAAAATTAATTAAACAACTTCAAATTTTGTTTTACATTCTGAAAGTAAAGGTACAATTTTCTAAAAGATGTAAACATAAATTCTTAAATTTATTATAAAGAGTTCAGATATCAATGTTAGGAAAGCTGGCAATCCTTTAAACTTTTGAGAAAGACCTTGTACTCATGAATAGTGAGCTTACTTTCATATTTTGCATTATAAACAAAAGTTGTTCGCCGTTGTTTGGGTCAAACGATTTCTCTTATCCTTATATATTCGCTTTGCTGCGCTATGCCGGATATCCGGCAGAGAAGTCGGATATCCGGTGATTGTGATTCGGATATCCGATGGTATTTCGGATATTGAAAAATCAGCCGGATATGCCGGATATCAGATATTTGCCGGATATCCGTTGCATCCCTACGAAAAGCAAAGGATACGGGAGAGCAAAAAGTTTGAGGACCATTGGTTTATACACATTACTGTTAACCCTTTGGAGACAAGTGACCGGTATATGTGCCGCTTAAGGTGCTCAGAATCTGTGATTATTCTCATAAGTAAATTTTTATTGTAAATTTTGCCTTATTTAATACGAGCATTTCCCCGATTCAATTAGGCAAAAATTTCTGTTTTGAAAAACCAGTGATAAAAGATTAAAAATTCTGTAAAAGATGCTTGTCCCGAAGAGGTTAATCACATTATCATTTAATAAATCTAACTACTGGGGCCAAAATGGGAATCAAATGTTATTTTTCTTATTATTAAAACCAGCCACTTTGAGAAACAATCTGTTGGTTATCAATGTTTTATACTTTTGTTCTTTAACTACATGTGCTCCAAAAAAATAAATTTTACACCCAATTAAAAATAATTATTACCTATAATCTTCATATTCATCTGCTTTAACAAAAGCATCCTGCAATGCTTGTTTATTCTGACCAGCATATGTTCTCAGCTAAAAGAGAATTGCATTTCAGTTTCAAAACAACTATGTAATTTTATATATGTTAAAAATAAACTATCACTAACCCAGAAACTATCAATAATCCAGACTTACATCAATATTAATATCAATTTTAGATATTACACTGTTGGCCAAGTATAAACTCGCAAAATTATCATTTTGTTTTAATCATTATTTAACCCATCTTAGCTTTACAATAATAAAATAAAAATGAATAATTAGAAAAATATTTCTAAGTTTAATATGACTCATAAATAAAATGAAAACATTAATCTCAAAAAGAAAATGCACAACTTAAAAAAATTAACATTGCAAAAAATCTGGATGAAAGTATAGACTCAAAAGAGTCAAAGTTTCAAAACATGATATATAATATTTTACATATTCCTATGTAAGAAAAAAGAAATACACATTTTTAAATTTTTAAGGGACAAAATAATTTACAAAGCCTTTGGTATAGTCCAACAAATAATTGCTAGTTTGAATAATTCTTTCATATTTAAGCATTAAAAAGAGAAAATCTGATAATCCATCATTAAAATTTATAAAGTACAGTAGGTGAAATTTCATCTATAATAAAATAAATCTTTTAAAAAAAAAAAAAAAAGAGAGAGAGAGAGAGAGAGAGAACTTTGTTATAATTTAGAAACAAAAAGTAGTGTTCTCGACAGATGTTTTAAAAAAGGGGTGTGACACACTGCCCCATACTTTTAATCCTTTCTAAGACAAATAATATTGTTCTTAGAATGTTGAAATGACTAAATATCACTAGAATTTAAGAAAGAATTGATTCGAAAGAAATTAAATTATTTTTGTCATGTACATTATAAAAGATTTTATTCAATACTTCTGGTATTGAATTGGTATTTTATACTTATGATATATTTTTTTTTTTATTTGGTATAATTTTGTTTGATATTCAATTTTGTATTTACATATAGAAAAACATGAAGCAATACATTGCACATACTGTGTAATATTGATAACTGCTAGATTACAACTGCCTGAAATCTATTCATAATCTCTTATTTTTTATGAAAAGTATCACATTAAAAATAATGAGAACAACTGAAATTTTAAAACTAGATTTCATACAAAAATAAAACATTATAAATTTAATACCTTGTCAGTGTATACTTTTATTTCATTCTTTATAGCTTTTTGCCACTGATGATCACTAGGCTTAGTATCTTCAGCAAATCCTGCACATATAATAAAAACATATATTTCAAGTTTATGATGTTTTCTAAAATTTATAATGAAACTTATTTCTCAATATAAAAACGCTTTTATAAAGATAATTTTTAAAGTACTAGTGTGAGGATTCTCACTTTGTTAGCGATTTTGCAGTCAGCTTTTTAAATTTTCATTCAACATCAGATAGATCTGTTATTTCTGCAGTATTGCATCATTGTTCCCACATGCTCTCCATGATCATGGCTGTAGCTGATCATGCCACAGATGATATATATAATGCATCTTCAGCATACCATTTTGCACCTCACACTTACCATTACATTTGTTTTCATATTGTTGTACTATTGTAAAGTTTTCTTGAATTTATTTTTGGGACTCTGTTATAGAGAATTTTATTTCTGATCATATCAGTCAGAGGCAGTTGAGTTTGTAACATCAATCATTGTGCTGAAACTGATGCTTAGAGATAATGAGAAAGCCAATATTCAATTTAATAAAGCGGATCACTTGCACAGAATTTTTAAGTATTCCTACCAGATGAATTAAGTTTTTCTACAATATTTTAGAGGTCCAAGAAAAAAACAATTAACAAGTAATTATAATAATCAAATAAAGATTTTTTATTCTAAAGGATATCATCAATTTTTCCATTTCATTTTTTATGACAATGATAAGAAGTAACCCTTTTTTAGTTTTTTTTTTTTTCCTACCCACAAGGAGTTATTGCTAATATCACAATTCACAACTGCCAAAAATTTCTACTCTGTCAACTCCACAGATTTTAGCATCACAACTAGTATACTAAAATGAATAATGACTGAAAAAGGGAAAACAAATGGAGAACATTACTTTTAAAATTATACCCTTAATTAAACCATCTGCTTTAAATATAAGTTCTTCAAAAATTTACTAAACTATTTTTCCCCTACAACTTTTGTTCCTGTATTATGAAAGTTAATTGATAACTATGAAAGAGAGTATAATTCTTAATAATTTGAGTATATAGATTTTTTTTTTGTTTTTTTTTTGAAAAATTAAATTTAAAAACAATTTTTAATTTGTATGTTATCAACAGACTTGTGTGAGGCTTCCAGATTGTAATCGCTGAGATTATTTGCTGTTAAGTTTTTCATTAATTTTAGATTAATTGCAATTTTTAATCAAAGAACGTGTTTTAAAGAAATGTGGGTTGGGTTCACAATGTCAAAAGCTTGTTGAAAAACCTTTCCCATGATATCTCATTCCTCATTGCATATTTTGTATATACATAGAGAAAAGGATATTGAAATCAAATATAATTTTTTAATATGTTATTTTTAGATTTGTTAATAAAAATATTTAAAAAATACATATAAAATTTATAAGTTATTTTCTTTATTGACATTTTTTAACATAGAATTATTTTTTTTTATTGCTGGAGAATAAGTTTGTATTTTGTCATTTTACGCAAAAAATATTCTAATTTTCATGATTATCTATTAACTTGCATAACACAACAACTAAACTTTCAGAAAATCAAATTCAATAATTAAAAAAATTTGTTTTTTAAAGCAAATGGCTCAATTAAATAGGTTAATACAAAGGTGAGTTGTTTGTTTACTGTCATCAAGCTTGTTTCATTGTCATCATGTTTGCTTTCAAGCTATTATAACTTAAATTAATAACTGTATGCAGTTAAGCATTTGTATCATACTATTTATTTTAAAGATATATTAAACACACAGGAGTGCTCAATACTTTTTGCCAAAGCTGTATATGAATAAAATGCTTTAAACATCCTGCCTGTGTTTTAACACATTGGACAGGGTTCCCAGCAAAACATGACTGGCAAATTCCCTGACTTTCCATGACCAAATCTCAAAAAATTCCCCGACTTTCCCTGACCAAACGGGCATATAATGAAATTTGCTACATAATTTTGCAATTCTTTGTCGAACTTAGCGATTTTTTTCCCCGAGACTATTTGATTAATTTCACGCCATTTTTCTCCAAGACTTTTCTTATATATTTTGAAATTTCCCTGACTTTCCATGATGCTGGGAACCCTGTTGGATATATATTTTTAAACTATACACGCTACTTATGGCAAGTATAAACAGGTTTTTAAATTTTCTTATAAAAATATTTTATATAAAAAATAGATTGTGATTACTAAGCATGAGAAAACTTTATGTTAAATTTACAATATATTTAAATATAAAATATATAAAGACTAAAAAAAAAAAATGATTTTTTTTTTTTTTTTTTTTTTTTTAAATGAAAAAAAATGTCCTAAATGTCAAGCCAAACAAATACAAGAAAGAACCTATGAAGTGCCAAACCTAATAGAAATAGTTGAAAAAAAGAGTACAAAAATGTTGCTGGTTAAATGGGCCACACAAAGTGAAGTGGAAATGCTGAATGTGCCACACAAAGTGAAGTGAATGATGCTGAATGTGCCACCAGGGTTGTTATGATTTTGCCCAATCCCAAAAACCCAGGTGGGTTTTTTCAAAATTTCAACTTTAAATTACATTGGTAATATATTTTTGAATATCAGTACACCACTCGTAAAGTTTATCATACTCCACCCCAAGGAAAAAAATGTCTTCATTCTCCCAATGACAATTTTTAAAACAAATAATTGTAACTTAATTTTCCATATGTATGTGTAACTATCACAAACACAAAAACTTATTTCTTTCAATACAAAAAAAAAAAAAAAAAAAAAACTTTGATATGCAATAATGTTCTTGGAAATTCCTCCTCATTGTCCTGAAGTGCGAGAGGGAGAGGAGAATTGCAACTTGAACCTCCCAAAGAAGTTACTCCAGTTTCAAAAGTAAAGGGATTTTGGAAATATGTGTGTGGTTGGGGAAGGAGGGAAGTATATATTGTTCTGTTCTTGAAAATTCCTCATTATTGTCCTTTCAGTAAGTGGGAGAAATGCAAACAACTGCAATGTGCAGAATGCAGTGTGCAGAAGAAATGCAAATGCTTTGGAATGCAAACAACTCAAAAATCTTGCAATCCTTCAGAATTCAATTTTCAGAATGATTTTTTTCTAAAGAAAATATTTATTATATATAGGCAATCACTTCAATTAAAATGAATAAAGATACTTTATCCTTAACAAAATATTAGTTTAAAAGTTCTGATTTAAAGCACTAGTATTAGTATAGTATTTTAATGATAATTTCATTGCTAAAATTATTACTAATAATCAATTTACCTAAAAGCAAAGCATAATTTTAATTATTGTCATTGATTTATATATTTTTGTAATCAATTAGTTACTTTAAATTGTATTTAGTAGTAACTACATTTTTTCCAAACAATCTGAACCACCTCCCTTAACCCAAAAAATCCTGATAAAACTCAGTGGGTTGGGTTTTTCTGAAAAAACCCGGGCATTTAACAACCCTGACACAAAATGAAGTGGAGAACGGTAGAAGTGCCAGTGATCTGTGATTGGTGGCCATTGTACAACTTCATCATGTTATTGTTTACATCAATGTGATATTTTTAAATAAGGTGAAAATAAATAAATAAAAGAAATGTTTACAAATGATAACATTAGGCATATAAACACTAAATGAAAGGTAGCTAGATACCTACATTTTAAAGTGTTGAACTAAGAGCCCAAAAGAAGTGAGGTGGAAAACGCTATTAAGTACCAAAAGTAGGAGTTTTTCTTTTTTTCACTTTCTTGAAAAATTTCCTCTTTTGGATTTTCAGCATTTTTCACTTTTAGTCCTCATATATATTCGAAATAAACATACTCTAATTCCTTCATGACTGAAATTTTATTTTCAGTTCATTGACATAGCATAGAAGAACTATTTGCCCTTAGAAATTCCATGGGACTTTTGTAATTTTTAACAATGCAATTCTCTAACATGCTTGAAAACTTGCATAAAATCCAATAAAATTACAATTAACAGAACTTGAACATAATTTTAAATTACGGGTATTTTAAAATAAAATAAATTTATAATACAAACTGTATAAATATAAAAAATAGAGTTTCTCAGACATTTGGATGAATCTATGATTTAATCATGAAAAAAAACTGAGAATAAAAGAAACATTTTTGTTTTTATTTTTAAAAAATATGTGCTTCATTTTATAATTCATTCTAGAAGTATATTAGTGATTTGGACACAAATTTATTTTGCATAAATTTAGTTAGTGTGTGCAGCTAGTCTTTTGACTATATGATACAAGAAAAACTGATCACAAGCTAGACTCATTACTTTACTGGAATGTGTTACGAGGCCACACTAGCCATGCGGAAAAACTAATGCTAATGCTAAGTCTATGGGAGCGTTATTTTCAAATATCTCACTTAATATTTTTGAGTGATTTTTTTTTTTTTTTTGCATTGGATAGCTGAAGACGATCTACAACCAGGCTACCTTTTACTTTTTCAATTTTGGTTATAGTTTTTATAAGATACAGTCGAATCTCTATATAAGAAATCCATTGTTCCAGTAAAAATTTCGTTATATAGAGAATGAGTGAAAATTCCTATTTAATGTGTAAATTTTGAACAAAGATTATTTTTGAGGTGTTTAATAAAGAATTTGAAATGCTTAACTATTAACTTAATATTGTATTTCTTAATTATTTAAACAGTTTCAAAAAAGAGAACAGACATTTATTTGAAAGCGTAATAAAAATCACATAAGGAAAACTTACATTAATTTTAGACGGAGAAATCTATAATTTTTCGCTGTTTTCATTTCAAAATTATTACACTCTCGAAAAAATGTTCACACTTTAGCAAGGAATGAAAAATTGTATCGGGAACATTTTCCTCCATTTGAAGTATTTTCCTTATAAGATCAAAAAACTCATCATTTGACTGCATGATGTTTTTTTCTTTTGCTGTACGTTTTCGTTTTCATGCTCATTCTCACTCTCACCATCATTGTTCATAACGCTGCTTAAAATATCATTATGAGTAGGATACTGTGCAATAGTGAGATTGTCATCCACTTTCAAAAAGTCAGAGAGAGTAACATTTCTTCGACATTCCCGCGTTCCTTCATTAATTTCCATTTCTCTTTTAAGTCTGCTAAAGCCACATCTTCTTCGCCCTCAGAATCCGCATTATTCTTCAGTTTAGAAAAGCGGCCTTTTTGAAGCAATTGTAAATTGTTTTATCGGTTACATCAAATTTCCAAGCTTTATAAAGTTCTGCAATACACTTTCTAAGACTAATGATGTTTTGGGTGGAATCATTTTTTGTAGCTATGATCAGTTCTTTAAGAATTCTTTTCTTATAATGCACCTTTAGATTTTTTATTATTCCAAAGTCCAAGGGCTGTAGTTTTGATGTGCAATCAGGTGGTAAGAAAATAACTTCAACATTTTTCAGTTATTCTCCACAGTTTTGTGAGTGAGTTGGACAATTATTAATAAAATTTCAATGGTCATCCAGACTTTTTTTATTAAAATCATAGTCCACTTCTCAGGACTTCACGCCTTTAAAACACCGAGGAAATTTACTTTTCCCAATGACTAGCGTCTTTAATTTTTCTTTCCCTGTCATGTTAGCACCCAACAGAATATCAATCCTTTGTTTTCTGCCAAAACACTTATCTTCTTTAAATGCCAGTCTTTTTTGGGAGACACTTGTAAAAGAGACCTGTTTCGTCAGCATCGAAAATGTTCTCAGGAGCGAATTCTTTTAGAATTTCTGCTAATTTAAGACTCCAGTTCTCACATGCTGTCACCAGACCATCCGCACTTTCACCACATATAGTTTTCTGGAATAACCCATGTCTCTTTTTGAACTTTTCTAGTCAACGAATGCTGGCTTGGAAGTCAGAGTGCCCAAGAGATGAAGCATATTCTAGAGTCTTTTCTAAAATCATTGGTCTCGAAAGTAGTAGGTTCTGGTCCCATATCTTTTTAATCCACTTAAACATTGCTTCCTCTAAGTCCTCGTACTGGCACGTCCTCTTTCTTTTTTGCGACGAACCAAGATCCGAATTTTGCTCGGTGATTGACTCTCTATTTTTTATGATTGTTGACAGAGTGCTTGCCGGAATCCCAAACTTTTTTGCCACATCTTTTATTTTCAATCCCTTATTGATATCTTCTAAAATCTTCACTTTATCACAGAGAGTTATGCAGTTCCTAGGAGACATTTTTTACAGAAGCAGTAAAAAAATGCGCTCAAACAGATTAAGTTTTGTGAATCTTTCACACTAAAGAAAGCCAGAAACAATAAACATCTACTCTAACTGTAAGGGTTGAGATCTTTAGTTTGGATAGATTAAAACATATTCTAATTGGTGACAGTGATCTGCTCTCACGGCTGCAGATGTCGAGGGAGAATTTTCCATTTCACAAATAGCGTGCTTGCGCCTTCTTTCCCGCCCACTTTTTTGTGGAGCCCATCAGGTCACGTGTCATGTCAGTGGGAGCTTTCTGGCAGTGAATATTACGAATATCGACTTGTTGTGTTTCATTAAAAGACAGTTTATTCTTCTAATTTAACCTTCTGAATGATCTTCGATCTCATTCACCTTAAACTTCAATTACCTCTCTGATCCCGCTCTTATATGTGTAGCAATCCAATTGACACTGTTTTGAGAAGGATGTTGGAAGGTGTGTGAGATTTGGGGGGGGGGGATGAATTCCTTGGACATAAAGAACAAGGAGATCCAAGGTAGAAAAGTAAGATAAACAAAAATCAGCACTGAACGATAAATCAGGAATGAGTGATAGAAAATTTGACTCCATGTGATTTGGAACTTTTTTAAAAACTGAATACATAAAGAACATTTTATGAAAAAATTCGTTATATGGAGATAGATATTTCGCTACATGGAGACTGTTTTTAATGAGATTATAAGAAAAGGGGACAGTTCGTACTAAAAATTCGTTATATAGAGAAATTTGATGTATAGAGTTTCGTTATAGAGAGACTCGACTGTAGTTTCAATTTCAGAACCGGTTCTAAAAGTGAAGGGAATTTTTTTTTATAAATCTGAAACCAAAATCATATACTAAAACTATAACCAAAATCGAAAAAGTAAAAACTAACCAGTTGTAGATCGTCCTCATCTTTACTATGCAAAAAAAAAAAAAATCATTCAAAATTATTAAAATCAAAGCGAGAAATTTGAAAATAATGCCCCCCCCCCCCCCCATAGACTTAAAATTATCATTTTCCTTTCTTCCCATGACTGAAGTGGGCTCTTAAGAGCCCATTTCAGCCACGGCAAAAAAGGAAAAGACTCATGTAAAGTCTATAGGGGCGTTATTTTCAAATTTCTCCCTTTGATTTTAATATTTTTGAATGATTTTTTTTTTTTTTTTTTTTTTTTTTTGAATAGGATAGCTGAGGACAATCTACAACCAGGCTAGTTTTTACTTTTTCGATTTTGGTTATAGTCTTTTTATATTAGGATAGTTTCAATTTCAGAACCGGTTCCAAAAGTAAAAGTAATTTTTTAAAAAAATCTGAAAATAAAATCAAAAAAGTAAAAACTAGCCCAATTGTAGATTGTCCTCAACTATCCTATGCAAAAAAAAAAAAAAAAAAAAAAAATTCGAAAATATTAAAATCCAAGTGAGATATTTGAAAATAACTTCCACATAGGATTAACATTATCATCTGGGTCTTTTGGAGTGACTAGTGTGGCCTCTTAAAACTTCATAGCATAAAACATAATCATTTGTTGCTGAAAGTAAAAAAGAATAATCAGAAGTCACACAAGTCAATGAAAATAAAAATCAAACATAGGTCATAGAAGATAAACTCACGTCTTAGACTTTCACTTTCTTCTTCAATTTTACTTTTTAGCACTGTATTATTTTGAATCTGTTGAAAGATATCATTAAAATGAGCTAAATAAAATCAAAATATTTATTATCTTCAATCTTAATTTCTTAAAGATGGAAAAGTTAATTAAATTTTACTCAAGTTACAGTGCTATACACCAAATACGTATTACATAATTTTAGACATGAAATTCAGTTAGAAAATCTATATCATGTGTTTTTTTTTCACCCTCATACCCCGACTACCTAAACAAAAAAATGAAACAAAGTTAAATATCAAGTTAAATATTTTGTTTTATTACTTTTGTATGAATATAATAATATTAAATAGTTTTGCACATGGTTTCACAATGCTTAATATCTAGCTGTTAATTTGTCCAAAAAAAAAAAAAAATAAATAAAAGGCTATTAAAATATAATGCTTTACAAGAGTAATAGAGATTTCAATCAAAATAATATTTTAATTAATGAAATTTTATGTTCATGATATTTACAAATTTATTCTTTTTTGTCATGATTTTATACATTTTTATTGATTATAAGTAATATTTGAGAACAACATTAATAATTTCTAAATATTTAACATAGAATATACGGTGACCAATCAAAACAAATTTTTTACATCAAAACCAAACTGAATTTCAGTCCTGAATTTTGCACGAAAAGGACTCTTTCAGATGTAAATTTTAGGCTGTTAATATATGCATACAAGTAAAGGTAATAATTACTCACAAACATGCATACATGTCTACAAAGACATTCACAAACACACATACATGTCTACAAGGACATTTATACATACGTCTATATGCACATTTATTTTGGTTTTTAAAAACAGAAATGCTATTCAAGTGTTACCATTTAAAACCAATAGCCATAAGTAAAACAATAATGATAATAGATTATAAGCTATGCGTTATTTACAGGTTAAAATTTTTGTGCAGAGTGTCACAATACTTAATACTTAGCTGTTAATTAGTCCTATTTTCTGAAAGATCTTTCGATGACATGGTTTCTGAATAACAATACTTACCAATTTCATGCATTTCTATACAAAAATAAATTAAAACTGTTAAGTGAGGTGCTGGGTATGTGAATTCCGAGAGTATGAAATGAATTCAAGATAATTAATTCATGTATAATTATCCTAAATTCACATTTGAAATCTCAAAACCCACACACCCAACATCCCACTTTGGCCGGAGCGAAAGTAGCAGTACATCGCGCCATGAAAAGTTAATTTAAAGTTATTGCAATTAATATTAATTCCCTTCTAGTTTAAATTTAAATCCCATTAACACTTTAGTTAATATTTATAATTAATCTATTTATTTAATCTGAAAATCGAGCTGAAATAAAGAGAGTTAAGATAATCTCACCCTTCAACGATCTTCAGGATATACTTGAAATAATTTTTAAATAAATATACACAAACACAATAAATACATCAAAGCATGAAAATTTAATGCAAAATTATTTATTATTATTTATGATTAAATATATATATATATAGGAAGAAAGGATCTGCGCAGATCAAAAACAACATTTCACGGCAATGACATAATGTTCACTATTCATTCAGTGATAGTAAAATTTAAGGTTACTAAGATAAACAATTTATGGGTTCCAATCAACATGACAATTGAGAATATAGAATAGATAAGACTTTCGATTATATTTAAATTATGATGATATGTTAAAATTATACTAATCAGCATATGAAGCGCCATGAAGCTCTAATTTCATAATTTCAATCAATTGAAATCATAATTTCAATCAATTTTACTTTTTAGCACTGTATTATTTTGAATCTGTTGAAAGATATCATTAAAATGAGCTAAATAAAATCAAAATATTTATTATCTTCAATCTTAATTTCTTAAAGATGGAAAAGTTAATTAAATTTTACTCAAGTTACAGTGCTATACACCAAATACGTATTACATAATTTTAGACATGAAATTCAGTTAGAAAATCTATATCATGTGTTTTTTTTTCACCCTCATACCCCGACTACCTAAACAAAAAAATGAAACAAAGTTAAATATCAAGTTAAATATTTTGTTTTATTACTTTTGTATGAATATAATAATATTAAATAGTTTTGCACATGGTTTCACAATGCTTAATATCTAGCTGTTAATTTGTCCAAAAAAAAAAATAAATAAATAAAAGGCTATTAAAATATAATGCTTTACAAGAGTAATAGAGATTTCAATCAAAATAATATTTTAATTAATGAAATTTTATGTTCATGATATTTACAAATTTATTCTTTTTTGTCATGATTTTATACATTTTTATTGATTATAAGTAATATTTGAGAACAACATTAATAATTTCTAAATATTTAACATAGAATATACGGTGACCAATCAAAACAAATTTTTTACATCAAAACCAAACTGAATTTCAGTCCTGAATTTTGCACGAAAAGGACTCTTTCAGATGTAAATTTTAGGCTGTTAATATATGCATACAAGTAAAGGTAATAATTACTCACAAACATGCATACATGTCTACAAAGACATTCACAAACACACATACATGTCTACAAGGACATTTATACATACGTCTATATGCACATTTATTTTGGTTTTTAAAAACAGAAATGCTATTCAAGTGTTACCATTTAAAACCAATAGCCATAAGTAAAACAATAATGATAATAGATTATAAGCTATGCGTTATTTACAGGTTAAAATTTTTGTGCAGAGTGTCACAATACTTAATACTTAGCTGTTAATTAGTCCTATTTTCTGAAAGATCTTTCGATGACATGGTTTCTGAATAACAATACTTACCAATTTCATGCATTTCTATACAAAAATAAATTAAAACTGTTAAGTAAGGTGCTGGGTATGTGAATTCCGAGAGTATGAAATGAATTCAAGATAATTAATTCATGTATAATTATCCTAAATTCACATTTGAAATCTCAAAACCCACACACCCAACATCCCACTTTGGCCGGAGCAAAAGTAGCAGTACATCGCGTCATGAAAAGTTAATTTAAAGTTATTGCAATTAATATTAATTCCCTTCTAGTTTAAATTTAAATCCCATTAACACTTTAGTTAATATTTATAATTAATCTATTTATTTAATCTGAAAATCGAGCTGAAATAAAGAGAGTTAAGATAATCTCACCCTTCAACGATCTTCAGGATATACTTGAAATAATTTTTAAATAAATATACACAAACACAATAAATACATCAAAGCATGAAAATTTAATGCAAAATTATTTATTATTATTTATGATTAAATATATATATATATAGGAAGAAAGGATCTGCGCAGATCAAAAACAACATTTCACGGCAATGACATAATGTTCACTATTCATTCAGTGATAGTAAAATTTAAGGTTACTAAGATAAACAATTTATGGGTTCCAATCAACATGACAATTGAGAATATAGAATAGATAAGACTTTCGATTATATTTAAATTATGATGATATGTTAAAATTATACTAATCAGCATATGAAGCGCCATGAAGCTCTAATTTCATAAAGAGTCAGTAACTAGAAACTAATCAGTTCTAGGCTAAAGATTATTTGCCTTTATCAGAAAGTCCGAACTAAATGTTCTGTTTTACTCAGTTCATTATGAATATATGCCGAACTACAATTGCATAGGAACTCTCAGTCTTCTTTCTTTCACAGTTCGAGTTATGGCAAAGACGAGATTCAATGAAAATGAATATAAAGATAAATTCTCACCTCCAAGCTTGGATTGACGATTTTAAATATAGAATTATACCTCTTTTATTTTATATTTTGTCATATTCCCAGAGAAATATTCTTCTGCCTCTTAACAAGAGGCCTGTAAATTCCATGAAGCCCGGCATCAAACATTGAGAATGTGAAAGCGTTCATCTTCTTCAGAATCTTTCAAACATGTTATTGCATAAAAATCACTGAATTTAAATACTATGTATCATAACATAATTATCTGATCTCTTTATTATAACAAAACAAAGTTGATTTAGGAAGACTCACCGACCGATGTGCCAATTTAATAACACGACACACCGGCCGGCCGCCTGTACATCCTACCTCCTTCACAGCTGAATCATAACAGAGAGAAAAATAGCGTTGCTTGGCAGAACGAAGAGAGCGGCAAGCGCTGTGATTGGCTGGTATGATAACGCTTTCAAACGAACTCAAAAGGAATATTATTTGAAAATTGAATCAAAATAAATTGTTTTTGAATGAAAATTAAAGTGATAAAATTTATTATAAATGGGAAAAATTAATTTAAAACTTATATTTATTTTATAAATGAATTCAGGTGATTATTTTAAATTTGATAGTTTATCTGCTATTTCCCAACGATCTTGATATTGAAAATAAATCTTTTATTAAATTTGGAAGAACATTGTTAATTTATAATATAAATTAAGTTAGATATCATTTCTTAATTTTTGATAGCTGAAAAAGATTAGAAATTATATTTGAAATATTTTATTAGAGATTGGCAACACTATAACGAAACTTTGAATTTAAAAAGTAAATAGAGATCGTTAGGAAGATAAATAATGTTATAAGCATTTCCTTAATTTGAAGTATTTAAATTTTAGGGGGTAATTATTATTAAATTAAATATTTAAATTGTTTTATAAGGAGAAATAGTATGTTATGTCATTATGACATAACATTAACCTACGGCTTATAGAAAAAAAAATGTTTAAAAAAAAGTTTGAGCCAACGGGTTAAACCAACATACAGTAACGAAAGGTAAATTGTGAAAGTTAGAAAATATAAATATTGTAAACAGAGTAGCCAATCTAACCTCGTTGTTTGAATAGAAACCCAAAATGCATAATAAAAACAAATTGAAACACAAAATACTAAAGTTGCACAATATCAATACACTGATAGAAATCAATAAACACAGAAACAAATTTAATAAACATACAAAAACACAAAAATGATCATCATTGATAAAGAAAAAGGGCGAGATTAAAATATAAGTTACTAGTCCCCTTCATGTGCTAACCATAACAGCATTATTATGCAGATAACTGAGCAGCAAAATATTCTTAAACACAAGTTGTAAGCCAAGATATTTTTCTGGAATCGTGATAAGTTCCACAAACTAAGAATTTATATGACTGTATTGCACATCAAAATAAATTAAAACATTGTATTGCACCTAAACATAAGCATCTTGTCTGTACATGAGTTATTGCACCATAAATAGAATGATATCAGGAGAAAATAATAGAATTGCTGTGGATATGCGTCAAAGATAAGACAATGACAGTTCAAGACGAAAATTGTAAAGCATGGTAAGTAAGTACTGTGCGACTCTCATATGAAATATTTATTAATCATTATTATGAATCTTCAGTGACAATATAATTATAATTAATATTTACTTAGAAGTCAAAATTCATGACAAAAAAAAATCAAACAGAATTATATGTCCATAGTTGCTTTAAACATACTGAAATAATGATGATTAATTTCTTCATCATCTTTTTAAATTATTTTATAAAATTTGAATGTCATCAAATGAATGAGACCTTTGAATTAGTATTTATCACATATTTTATATTGATTGTTATTAAATTTTAAAGTTAATAATATTGAAGTGTTAATTGCTGAGGAAATAAAGCAAAATTCTAACAGCAAACATAGATTGCAATATACAATCTCTTCATTGCGTACACAGGTCAAAAACATAAAGCAGTTGCTTCATAGTATGACCTTCGACAACAATGGAATGACTGATCTAAGTCTCCTAGCGTTATACCAACAAAATATTTACAAAATCAAACAAAACTATTCCGCTCAATTTGACAAGTATACTGCCCATGATGCCCAAAATAGACATAACTGCAACGTGAGGGACTTATTGGAAGGTTAATTACCCAAGCTAAGCCAAGTTTACCCTGTGTGTGTGCTCATCATAACTGAATTGGACCAGGTCAGCCTGAGGGAAAAAACAAACATTCTACACAACACATAAGCAAAGTCCTAACATTCGCCTAGATCAGTCTCATATATATTTTCTATATACATTTCATTTTATTATATTTTTCAATTTTTTCATTTCATTTCATTTTTTATTTTTCATTTTTATATTTCATTTTATATTTTTATTCATCATTTCATTATTTTCATTTCTATTATTATTTTTTTTTTTTCATTTTTATATATTTCTTTCTCAATTTTATAAGCTAAGGGTACCCTTTAAATTTAACTAACTTTATCATTAAAAATAAATTCCTCAGCAAAATAACAACACTATCTTCTCTCAAAGTCCAAAAAATTGCTATTGTAAGTGAATAATAAATAAATAAGTTTGAACTTTAGCTATAGCATCAAATAAATATTATAAAATTAAATGGATTTTATCCGAAGTTTCCTAAACCGCAGAACGTTACTGGAAGGCGGAGGAATGTCATATTCCTTTGTGTCACGACCCTAAACTAAATGCCAGCGAGAATTACGAGATTCTACTGCTCTGGATTGAAACGCAAAACGAAACAATCATGGCAAGAAAAAATCGATAAAATAGGAATAAAATTTTAATTTATTGCATCCAGAAATTGCGACTGGACTCTCTAAACTGTCTGAGACCCAGAAATCTGGTGGCACTCAAAAGTACAAGGACAGGGTTAACTTGACTTCATAACAGTAAAAAGAGCCTCGAATTTCCAAATGAAGTGTAGTCTGTTGCCACAAAACACTGGATTTTTCGGTTTAATATGCACAAGCTAATCCACAAAACCGTTGTGTACAACCAGAACTACCAAAAAAGTATGAACTAAAAATCGGTGGGTAAAACTAAATATGCTATAGCTTGAAAAAAAATATAAATAAATGAATTTTAAGGGGTATTATTGAAATGACATGAGAGAATTGCTTTTTCTGCAAGTTAATGATGTCTAATAGATATTAAGAAAGTTTTGAAAATAATCTAATTTTCCTATATTTATATCTTATTTTAATTATTTAATTTTAAAACAAATTTAAGGTTGTAAGTCAAGGGATGAACGAGTATATTTAGAAAGTTAAATGATAACAAGTTGGAAATTGCTCGTCAAACGTGGCAAATGAGGTGCGTTCGTACTATAACTAGTTTTATAATTATTTTTTGCACCCCATATTGTACTGAATGTATACTTTTTTGCACTTCATAAAGCGCATAGTCTGATACATCATTAAAATGCACTTCCAATAATTTTTTCCCATTCCCCGTAATGTAACGGAACACTTTTGACTGTCCCTGTAATTAAACTATACATCCGATTTTCCTAAAATTTGAAATAGCTCAACAAAACTTTGCAACAATTATATCTTTAAAATTTCAGACCATTCGGAAGGCTGTAATATCATTAAAATGCACTTGCAATAATTTTTCCCATTGGCCGTAATGTAACGGAACACTTTTGACTGTCCCTGTAATTAAACTATGCATCCGATTTTCCTAAAATTTGAAATGGCTCGACAAAATTTTGCAACAGTTATATCTTTAAAATTTCAGATCATTCGGAAGGCTCTAATATCATTAAAATGCACTTGCAATAATTTTTCCCATTGGCCGTAATGTAAAGAAAAACTTTTGACTGTCCCTGTAATTAAACTATACATCCGATTTTCCTAAAATTTGAAATGGCTCGACAAAATTTTGCAACAGTTATATCTTTAAAATTTCAGATCATTCGGAAGGCTGTAATATCATTAAAATGCACTTGCAATAATTTTTCCCATTGGCCGTAATGTAATGAAAAACTTTTGACTGTCCCTGTAATTAAACTATACATCCGATTTTCCTAAAATTTGAAATGGCTCGACAAAATTTTGCAACAGTTATATCTTTAAATTTTCAGATCATTCGAAAGGCTCTAATATCATTAAAATGCACATTCAATAATTTTTCCCATTGGCCGTAATGTAAAGAAAAACTTTTGACTGTCCCTGTAATTAAACTATACACCCGATTTTCATAAAATTTGAAATGGCTCGACAAAATTTTGCAACAATCATATATTTGAAATTTCAGACCATTCGGTTGGGTAGTTTTTGCTCTGTTACATGCGGACAGACGGACGGACGGACAGACGGACGGACGGACTGAACGACGACTATAGGTGCTACGTATTTATATAATTACGAACGCACCTAAAAAGGACATATAAGTTAAAAAGCCATAAATGTAGTTGAAATGTAATATATAGAAGAAAATATGGCAACATGATATTGATTTCCAAGATGAAATACAATATATATATATATATATAAATTATTTAATTTTGTGGCTATAGTGATTGTAAATGTTCAAATTATGTGAAATCAAGAATGCTGAATTTCAAAAACAAATATTTCTCAGTCTGCTATTTACGTACTAGCACACTGTCTGTTTTGGCCAGCAAAACAGACTATTCATCCATAAACTCAATCATGATTGAACACAATTTATCAATAAAGTGTAAAATAAAGGTAAAATGCAATTCTAACTTTTTATATATATTAAGTAATTTTTTTAAACAATGTAAAAAAATTCATAACATGTATTAATAATTTGCCATAATAAAACAAAAATAAAGAAATTTCTGGTATGTAAAGAATTTTCCTGAGGTGGAAAACCATCTAGAAATTAAATATAAATTTTTGTATTTTATTCTAGAGTAAAAATATGATTAAAAAAGAAATTATATAGTGGAATAATGTAATTTCAAGGTAAATTTGAATAGTAATTGTGGTTAAATATTTTTTAAATTATAATCTTATTTATTTATTTTAATGATTGTAAAATGTATAGAAAATTTTGAAGTTGAATAATTAAATAATATCAATCAGGAGAAATTCCAGAGTATGAGTGCATACCGTAGTACCCTACATATTTTGACTGCAAAATATGTAAACACTGAAACCGAAAAATACTACCAATTCATTGAAATAATAGTTTTTTATATGAAAACAGAAGTTATATTTATTGAAGTATTTAATTTTCAGTACTTTTTAATTTATTTGTGTAAAAATATACTTTGAGAGTCACCAGAAGAATATAAAGTAATTCTGTTTAAGATAGAAATAGAATAATGCTTTCTGTTAACTAAGTAATATTATTTTGTTTATAAATTAATATAATACTCAAATATTTCTCTTTAGTAATAAAATCTCTAAATTAAATTTAACAAGTAAATAAATATTTAAAATTGTTATAATTAGATAAATGCAAGGTATCTCTTGTATATAAAAGAAAAACAAAATTTATCAAAGTTCACTTTAAACCAGATTTAGTACAAATGTAAACACAGTGAATGCCAAGTAGTTATGTATTCCCTTGAATTTGTGTAAAAGTAAGATTGTCCTGATCAGGGACAAAATTATATAAAAAATATAGAGCAGGAGGGATCAATTCCTGTCCACCATACACAAAATCAAGGCAATATAATAGTTATCTTTTAATAAATTAACAAGGATGATATCAGGAAAGAAAAAATGAAATAAATGTATGTTAGAAATAAAATAACATATTATATATATTCATTAATAATAATATATTAGCAATATGAATAAGATAATTAATGCCATGTATCTGTCATAATTTCTGGTAAGCACATGAATTTTAAAAAAAAATGTAAACAAATGCTTTGAGAAATATCAAACTTTAAGAAAATTTAAACCATAAAACACCCAGGAAAGAATTGCACTGACGGCACCATTGATGTTAACTGAGGTGCTGGGTATGCGAATTCCGAGAGTATGAAATGAATTCAAGATAATTAATTCATGTATAATTATACTAAATTCACATTTGAAATTTCAAAACCCACACACCCAACATCCCACTTTGGCCGGAGCGAAAGTAGCAGTACATCGCGCCATGAAAAGTTAATTTAAAGTTATTGCAATTAATATTAATTCCCTTCTAGTTTAAATTTAAATCCCATTAACACTTTAGTTAATATTTATAATTAATCTATTTATTTAATCTGAAAATCGAGCTGAAATAAAGAGAGTTAAGATAATCTCACCCTTCAACGATCTTCAGGATATACTTGAAATAATTTTTAAATAAATATACACAAACACAATAAATACATCAAAGCATGAAAATTTAATGCAAAATTATTTATTATTATTTATGATTAAATATATATATATAGGAAGAAAGGATCTGCGCAGATCAAAAACAACATTTCACGGCAATGACATAATGTTCACTATTCATTCAGTGATAGTAAAATTTAAGGTTACTAAGATAAACAATTTATGGGTTCCAATCAACATGACAATTGAGAATATAGAATAGATAAGACTTTCGATTATATTTAAATTATGATGATACGTTAAAATTATACTAATCAGCATATGAAGCGCCATGAAGCTCTAATTTCATAAAGAGTCAGTAACTAGAAACTAATCAGTTCTGGGCTAAAGATTATTTGCCTTTATCAGAAAGTCCGAACTAAATGTTCTGTTTTACTCAGTTCATTATGAATATATGCCGAACTACAATTGCATAGGAACTCTCAGTCTTCTTTCTTTCACAGTTCGAGTTATGGCAAAGACGAGATTCAATGAAAATGAATATAAAGATAAATTCTCACCTCCAAGCTTGGATTGACGATTTTAAATATAGAATTATACCTCTTTTATTTTATATCTTGTCATATTCCCAGAGAAATATTCTTCTGCCTCTTAACAAGAGGCCTGTAAATTCCATGAAGCCCGGCATCAAACATTGAGAATGTGAAAGTGTTCATCTTCTTTAGAATCTTTCAAACATGTTATTGCATAAAAATCACTGAATTTAAATACTATGTATCATAACATAATTATCTGATCTCTTTATTATAACAAAACAAAGTTGATTTAGAAAGACTCACCGACCGATGTGCCAATTTAATAACACGACACACCGGCCAGCCGCCTGTACATCCTACCTCCTTCACAGCTGAATCATAACAGAGAGAAAAATAGCGTCGCTTGGCAGAACGAAGAGAGCGGCAAGCGCTGTGATTGGCTGGTATGATAACGTTTTCAAACGAACTCAAAAGGAATATTATTTGAAAATTGAATCAAAATAAATTGTTTTTGAATGAAAATTAAAGTGATAAAATTTATTATAAATGGGAAAAATTAATTTAAAACTTATATTTATTTTATAAATGAATTCAGGTGATTATTTTAAATTTGATAGTTTATCTGCTATTTCCCAACGATCTTGATATTGAAAATAAATCTTTTATTAAATTTGGAAGAACATTGTTAATTTATAATATAAATTAAGTTAGATATCATTTCTTAATTTTTGATAGCTGAAAAAGATTATAAATTATATTTGAAATATCTTATTAGAGATTGGCAACACTATAACGAAACTTTGAATTTAAAAAGTAAATAGAGATCGTTAGGAAGATAAATAATGTTATAAGCATTTCCTTAATTTGAAGTATTTAAATTTTAGGGGGTAATTATTATTAAATTAAATATTTAAATTGTTTTATAAGGAGAAATAGTATGTTATGTTATTATGACATAACAAAAACTTATGTCATAATGTTCTTCTTTTGGATTTGAGAACAGACTTAAGAGGTTTTTGTGCATATAAAACACAAAATGTTTAATATTTTTCATATTCCGAGTGAAGAAAAAATAGTTTCTAACTGTGCCGTAAAGAATTAATAACCTATGATCACACTTCTTATATACATTTTATTTCTCATACAATAAATGAATATGTTACCTACTGCTTCACATTCAAATAAGTATTTATTTTCCTCTGAAACAATTTTGTTTAAACTTTAGGTGAAAATCCCAACAACATGACTTACAAAAAACTTAAATTTGACCTGGAAGAATTATTCTTGGGTGAACCCGACCAGCAGAAAGAAAATTAGTCACCCTGGCCTGAAATAAGAAAATTGGAGACAACTCTACCTGAAGGAGGACTCTATTCAACGATCCTGAGCTGTTTGCTATCTCGCAGTTTTACTATATTTGAATATTAATTAATGTAGATAAGCTGATTTTTCTATATAAAAGTTAAAATAGATATTAGCGATACAATTATATTAAAACATGATTTAAATTCCTTTCATTTTGGGTTTGGATTGAAGTATTTTGGCTTTCGTTTGAGTGAGGATGTGGGTTGAAAGATTTCGAATTTGGGCCGAGGAAATATTTTTGTTGGGTTCAGGTCGAGTTGACTTCAAAAGGAATTTTTAGGTTCGGTCAGGTGTAACCTGAAAGGCTCAGGATTCTATCCAGGATGTGTGAGGTAAACAATTTGTTTTTGAAAATAGTAATACTGGTCATTTTTTCTTTTATTTTAAATTACCTTAATTTTTTAAATGAGTGTTTATTTGAATGTAATTAAGTGATTATTAACACAGCCATTCTGTATCCTATGGCATGGAAACATACAGTAATCTAAAACATATCGAATATACAGTAACTAAAATTTTACATAAATATGGATGCACTATTTTTTAAAAGAATCTTAATTGTATGATGAAAAAAAATGAATTTTTTTGTAGAAATTGAATAGGATTGGACTCGACTCTATTTATTTTTGGTCGGGCCGGGCCTGGTTTTTGGACAAGCTGTGCCATGAACTGCAAAATTACTATAAACTGGCTGAACTTTTAATTTTTACACTGGCCTGGGCCAAGATAGCTTTTGTTCATGCTGGGCCGGGCTACAAAATTGCAGATTGTGCAGATCTCTATAGCCCCTGCAATTATGATTAACCTTTAACTGATGTGACTAAAATTTGTCACACAACTGATGTAATCCGGTCTCTCAGGCACCTTGAATAAAATGAATAAAAAAAATAACTCAAATGGTTGAATTTACTTAAATTTTGTCCTAACAATATCATTGTACTTCTCTTAGGAGCATGTGAATTAAATTGCAGGAAAAAAGTATTTTATTCATATTATTTAACTTCAGTACAGAAAAGTAAAAAGCTGTAAAAGTGTTTACAGCTAGGAGTCGCGGGGTCTGGGAGACCGCGTGACATCAGTTAAAGGTTAAATTAAGTTGCGGTTATGATTTCTCAAAGAAGCTTATATATATATGTATTATATATACAGTATATATACATCATATATGATAGGAATGATGCATACATCTAATGTGCTCATATATATAGCCAAATATAAATCATATTTTTGCCATACACCATATACAGGATTGTTATAATTAAAGTTTGACTATTCAGAAGGCTCTAGAGCCGGTTCTATGGCTCCAAACGAAACAAAATTTCACTAGTACGTAGTTGAAGAGATGCACTCTGCGAAAGACAAAAAAAAAATTAGTTACATTTTTCGTCAGTAGGTGGCGCTGTGCCAATATTTAAGGCGATGTTTGCAGATTCATTATATCACTTTCAGTCAATCCAGATGAAGCACACAAATTTAAAAGTTTCATCAAACTTCGAGGAACTGAGAATTGTTATAATTAAAGTTCACCTAATCAGACAGCTCTAGAGCCTGACCTATGACTCCAAACAATACAGAAAAATGAATATAATTTCATGTGATGTAATCTGCATCAACAAAAATAAAACATGTCGCTCGGCAACAAGGAAATAACGAAGAATAACATTACGCATGCTCAATGAATCCTCCACCATTTTCAATAACGCATTCCATTCTCAGAATTGTGCTTTCTACAGCATTGCGTAAACTGTCCTGTGAGATTGAGCGAATATGAAGTCTAATACTGTCTTTCAGATTAGAGATTGTCTGACATATGTCTTTAGATACAGAATCTTTTAAGAATCCCCACAACCAAAAATCACATGGTGTTAGATCAGGCGATCGTGGTGGCCAGACTGTTTGAAAATAACGACTTATGATACGATCTTCTGTAAAATGGCTTGTTAAGAAAGTCCGAACTGCTCTAGTAATGTGCGGTGGTGCACCGTCTTGCATAAACACAATATTTTGAAAGCAACCTCGCTGTTGCAGCTCGGGAATCAGAAAATTTGAGATACCTTCTCCCATTTACGGAACATGTAATGGGTCCTGTGGATGTTAGTTCCTCAAAAAAATATGGCCCTATCATAAACGTAGCTGTGAAACTGCACCACACTGTCACTTTAGCTCCATGCAATGGAACTTCTTGGACAACATTAGGATTATCTTTCGCCCAAATTTGACAGTTGTGTGTCTTCAATTGTCCGTTTAAATAAAAATGCACTTCATCAGTCCATAGAATATTCCAGGGCCAAGAATTGTCCACATTCATTCGTGCAAGAAACTGTAGTGAAAATTATAGCCGACTTACGGCATCACCCTGTATTAGTTGCTGCATCCTCTGAATCTTGTATGGATAGTAGCGCAAAATTTGACGCATCACTTTTCTCACAGTGGAAATCAGCATCATAGACGCCAACATTGTAAAGACTGTATCAGGAGTAAACCAGTTAAATTTCAGGAGTTTTGGACATTCTTCCGGAGTAAAATGTTCACGTTTCAGGAGTAATTTCAGGAGTCGCACACAGTTTTTTACGAGCTATATTTTTTACAATTATTCTCAGTCCTCTTGCAGTTTTTGCATTTATCAACACAAACATAATTTAAATAAAGGTTACATAATTTACTTTTACCTTTTAATATATTAATATTTTTTTATAATAAATTTATAAAAATGAATTTTTTTTTTTTATCCCTACAGAGCGAAAAATCCGCGATTGATACAACTGTGTGAAATTACATCACTATTTTTTCCTCTTCAAAAAAATAAAGTGACTTTTTTCTGCGACCAATTAACAAAATTTGCGTTTTTTACCGCGATTGACTGAAGAAATCGCGATTTTTCGCCGCGATTGACGAACGAAAATCACAATGTTCTGCCGCGACCAATGGACGAAAATTGTGATGTTTTGGCATGACAGATGGACGAAAACCGCGATGTTTTACTGTGACCGACGGATGAAAATCGCGATGTTTTGTCGTGACTGACGGATGAAAATCACGATGTTTTGCTGCGATTGACGGTTGAAAATTGCGATGTTTTGCCACGACTAACTGACGGAAATTGCGATTTTTTGCCGCGAATCACTGACCAGGGGTGATTCTGGGTAAAAAAAAAATTCTGAAATTCACAGAAAATTTTCTGAAAGGTTACAGCAGAGGGGTGAGGGGGAATCCACTCCCAACACTAACTATGTTTTTTCTGCGTCCCTTTGACAAAATTAGTATTATTTCACGATCCTTTGACAAAATTTGCATTATTCTTTATATTTTTCATGAAATTTGCAGGGTTTTTTCGCAATCATCTGACGAAATTTGCGATTTTTTTTTACGAACGATTGACGAACCTGATTAATGTCGAAATTTGCGCTATATTTTATGTCCGAATTTTCGGATTGATGACCGGTTTTTTTAATTTTCGGAACCGAATGCCTTATATTTTCGAAACAGCGATGTTTGTCGCAGTTTTATCGACTAATAGACAATTTTCACAATATAAATCAACGACCGATTCATGAAATTCGTGATTTTTTGCCGTAATCGATCGAAGAAACTCGCAATTTTGCCTCAAATTTCCGTATTTTCTACCTTATTACCGCACTATTTTATCTTACATTTCCGGAGAAACTCCGGAATTTCCAGAGATATTGGCATCTGTGTAGCATATCGACTTCATTCGCAATAGCTGGCACACTTGCATTACCAAATGATGATGACTTGCTAAATCCATGGCAGCAGTAGCAATATCTTCAATGCTAGAAATGTTTACCTTTTTTTGTCCTCTTCCAGGAAGAATGTCGAGTTTTCCTGTTTCCTCGAACTTTTTAATCATTTTGTGAACTCCACGATCTGACATTGGTCCACGTCTAACATCTTTTAATTTCCGGAATTCTCGAAGAGCTGCAGCTGTGTTGCTGTTATTTTGATAAAATAACTTTACAAGAAGTGCCTTTTCTTTCAAAGTTACCATTCTCCACAAAGCATAGATTCAAATGCTTTTCGGAAACAATTAACTGTTCCAGTGTCAAAGAAATCACAGACACTTTAACAGCAAGTTTTAAATCGTCAGGTGGTTAGAAGGGTATTTCAAGTTTTCGAAGCTGCAATGTCACTTTGACGTCGTTTGTCGAAAATTTTAATAAAATGTGATCTTTTTCAAGCGTTGGGTGAAATTTTGTGATTTTGTGTGGATTGACTGAAATTGATATAACGAATCTGAAAAAGTTTACTTTTACCAACTGTGAAATAAAATTTCCTGTATTTTGTTTGTTACAAAACAAAGGAATCTGCAAATATTGGCTTAAATATTTGTGCAGCGCCACCTACTGACAAAAATTTTAACTAATTTTTTTTTTTTCCGATTTTCGCAGAGTGCATTTCTTCAACTACGTACTAGTGAAATTTTGTTTCGTTTGGAGCCATAGAAATGACTCTAGAGCTTTCTGAATAGGAGAATTTTAATTATAACAACCCTATATAAATATATATGACTAAGTTGGTTATATACATAATAAACTTCATATAATTTGGGGATATATCTTGACTGCTTGGTGATTCATTCTCAGGAGCCATTAAAACAAGGAAGAACCATACATTTTGACAATGATTAAAATCTTCAATCAGAAAATAAAGTTCCCTTACAAATATTTTGATTTTTTTTTTTTTTTTCACACATTATGTTGTAAGGTATGTACAAAATCCGGTCTCTGCATGTCTTATTTTCTTAAGCTTGGAAATGCAATTCATTGATGGAACATTATACATTACATCACTTTACATTTAGGGAATTATTCGCTTATTTATTTAAATATAGATGAAAATAAAAGAAATGAATAGAACAGGTATTTAATGGAAATAGACATCTAATAAGTACTACTTAGATTTTATTATTATTATTAGTGAAAGAAATTATAATCTAGCACCAATAAATACAACTAAATATAATTTATACAAATTTGAACTGGTTGTTATTTAACTGCAGTGGAGTATCGATTATCCAAATTATTAGGTGGCTGGGGGTGTTCAGAAAAAAAAGATTTTGGATAAGTGATCATTTTCGAAAAAAACATATTAGGGTTATATGAGCATAAAGGAATGAATAAGCAGTGATAATAAACACAAATAGTATATATTTAGTACTACAATCATGATTTTCTGCATTTTCATTGTTTTTCTGTGCAAGCTTCCATCTTCACTGTCTAGCACACTCGCAAATTTTGTAAGGGCATCACTGTTCTTTTTAAAGTCAGATATTGTTGCTTTTCATGCGCCATGTTCACAAACTAAACTTGATCCACTAACACCATTCTTCAACTGTTCTATTATTCTAAGTTTATAAGAAATGGTCAGGAAAACACATTTATGTTCAGATTCCATTGTGTATGGCATGACAAACTGCACCATACATATGTCTCAATATCAAAGTGTCACAAGCCACTGATGACGTAAGCTATTTATTCATGGCAGGGAGCAAAAGCATTTGCAGAACTCCTGCAGTGCATGGCATGCAAATTTGAATTTCACCTTCTGGAATATGTTACTTAGGCCACTCTTGGCAGGAAGGGAAGAGATAACAGTGCTTGTGGTCGCAGACAGAACTACTGCAGTGCATGACATGCAAATTTGAATTTCACCTTCTGGAATGTGTTACTTAGGCCACTCTTGGCAGGGAGGGAAGTGATAACAGTGCTTGTGGTCGCAGGCAGAACTATAGCAGTGCACGACATGCAAATTTGAATTTCGCTTTCTGGAAGAAGAATGGTTAATCGGTTGTTTGAATAATCGATGTTCCACATAATTTAATGCAAATTATTTAATAAACAACAGGTCGAAGTTCATGATAGTAGAAATCAATTTTAAAAAAAAGTATGTTACTAAAAGCATCACCAATATTGTAAAATCAACAACTATATTTGAAGTGAAACTAACAAATAATGTTGTAAGAAACTGCAGAAAAATAACCATACGATTTAGAAGATAGCTATCATTCACTAAATAAAATTTACCAATATTGGAATATTTTACTCATATATACCTGGTCAATAATACTTTTAAGCTCTTCAAAGTTCATTTTCATGAGTTTCTGGAATTCACTTTGAACATGCACCTAAGTCAGAAATTAACATTAAGATATCAGTTACAGAAAAATATAAACTGCAAAAAGGATGTTTTTGCATTTAGAATTCAAATTCAAACAGCTCATTTCGGGCACACAATTATTTCTTTTAAAGCAAATATAAGAAATCTATATGTGGTGTGAAAATTAAAAAAGACTTTTTTGTGCAAGGTATTAAATGATTATCAAGAATAATAATTTCTAAAACAATTAAGCCTCTAATTAAAAAATATTAAAAAGAATTAAACTACATGGTTACCATTTTACAAATAAAATTATAATTTTAGAAAAAATAAAACTGCCAATAAAGTTTAATTAATTAGCAGCTCAAATAACAAATCAAACATCAAGGCAGCTTTTGTAATGAATCTTAACTGAAATTTTCATTGTTTAGATTGTGAATGATGTGCAGATTTTAGGCGTTTGCAGATTTTGGAGTTGCATAATTGAGAATTTTGAAGTGTGACTTTTATCACCTTGTCAGACTTTTTAATAATAAAAAATATTTAAATACAATAATTTAATAACAATACCCTTAAAATTTTATTAAAATACTCTTTTATGGTTTATACATTGGTATGATATTTTATAATAGCTTTTGACAAAAAAGATATTTTATTAATATTTTATTCATCACAAACTTTGAAGGCAAAACCCACATATCTAACCAGCTCCAAAAAAAATATTTGCTGATAATAAAGAAAACTATTATTTTTTTGCATTATTTTTATATTAAAATCCATAAACAATTAATTTAGTACTTCAAGAAATTTCTCATTTTCACCTGCTTTCAAAAATGAAAGAAATTCAATAACATTGTAATGCTAAATATTAAGAACCACTGCAATTTAAAAGCATTTTTAATGGAATTTTAGGAGTGCTTATTATTCTATTTAAACAATTATCTAACTTGAAAAGCAAATGAAGTCTGATAAATTATAATAAATATCAAAATTCAACAGGCTGAAACTATTAAAAATAAAAACAAAAATATTAAATAAAACATGGGTAACATTTCCATTGATCTAGTTACAAATCTGGCATACTAACGACTATGACATGCTACTCAGCTGAATAGAGTGCCAAAGAAGTATATGTATTAGTTTTTGCCAGATTTTATTCATATTTCTGATTTTTGAGAAATGTACTTTATTACTTTGAGAATATTTTATACTTTGAACATCTGTCAAACTATTATATTTTAAGTAAATAGGTGATTTCACTGTCTCATTTCCTTGTTAGTCTAAAAGAAAAAACTATGATACAATATGAATTCTGCTATGAATAAACAAAGTTTATATGTTATTTTAAAAATTAGAAAAAATTCTTACATATTCTGCATCAACATTTAATTTTTCTAATGGGAGTTGCTTTAAATCCAAGTTACAGATTTTTCTTCTAGTGTCAGAACAGTTCAGGCTATCTGTCTGTTCTCTAATAAGTTTAATTCTTGATTTCAAATCCTTAATAGCTCGAGATAAAGCTGTTGCATTGGCAATCTCTGTATGTTGATCCTCTACAGATAAAACCCCTAAAATGAAATTTTTATTCATTTTGAATATATAATAAATATTCAATATCAAGACTACTATGAGCATAAGTTTACATAAAAGACATATTGAATAAGTAAAGATATTTTATTTCATGTACAGTGAACTGCCATTAGTGCAGGCTTCCAAAGGAGGCAATTTTTTGTATGCACTAACCAAAGTCCATATTAAATGATATCCTTAACATTAATTAGAATATGATGGGGAATTAAATTGTCCGTATTAACTGGAGATATGTCTTTAGCAGAGAAGCATTAAAGAGAGTCCTCTGTATTCACAAGAAACAAAGAAATGCTGAAAACAAGGTATATAAACATAGAATAAATAACTAAACTAAGCCTGTGACTATACGATCTATGAAGGATCAGGGCCTACAGTGCCTAACTCTATTTACCTGACCCTGGGCTATACAGCATATGTTCCGATCAGGTGGCCAACCTAACGTGAGACCTTCAGTGTTTAGTTCTCAAGCAAGCTTGGTACTCATTGTATTGACCCTGAAGAGATGAAAGGTTGAGTGAACCTCTTGAATGAACTATATTAATACATAGAAATTATTCCAGAGAGAAACATTTGCCTAGCATACAATATTCCAAATGAAAATCAAATTTCAAAGTAATTGCTTAAGAGGCGCAAAAGCCAACATAGTGAAAAAGATTTCATGCGAAGAGGCAAAAAACAATATGAAAACCTGATTACATCCAAAAATGACATAGCTCATTTGACAGACCTGTTTAGAACAAATTTGTATTTGTAGATGATGAATTCAATTTAATTTACACAAAAAATGCCATAACTGCTTTTGTGGGAAAACTTCTGTTCAAACGAAATTTAGATAGAGGTAAATATAAGCACATTCCCACATTATCAGCAGTCTCTGTGTCTACAAAACAGGAATATTTGCTTACTTAATGCCAATACTTAGAAGTTCTTCATACTGAATTTCTAGAGTGTTTCCAGGATATTTCAAACATGGATATACCAAGTTGTCCTTTAGATCCTTTCGCAATTGCAGATACAGCAGAATCATCAAATTTAGAGGAGGTACTTGTAGAACTCACAACTACTGAAGAAATAACAGTAAAATTCAGAAATGGATACCAAGAGTTCTGGCTACAAAAATAAATACCAGCTCTCTTTTCTGGATTGTGAAAACAGAAATTTTTAATTGATTTTTCCTTCATCATATTTGTCTGAACATGGGTTCAGTGAGGTAACTAATTTACTGTCTAAGAAAATGAACAGACTGCACATCACTGAACGTGGCAATTTGTGACTGATGGTAACAAAATTGGAACTCAATATTAACAAATTATTAAAAGTCTACCAGCCTCATCCATCTCATTTCTTATTGATCATGTTTATTTTTAAATATTTAATAAACAATTTTTAACTACATTTGATGCTCATTTTAATTAATTTCTACTTTGTGATTCTTAATAGACATATAAATTTAGGTATAGATAATATCCAAAAATATTTTATACTTGGTATAATGTATTATTATATAAGAGGGGATGCTGGAATATTTTTTTTCTTGTAAATGGGATGGTGGTCCGGAAAAGGTTGGGAATCTATGCTGTAAAACAATAGGAGGAGAGACTATATCATCTTTTGCACACAATTGCTAAACTAAACATATCAGGGCCACTGTTTAAAGTGAAATCCAACCCACTACAAACACCAATTCCTGAATCAAGATTTTAACCTGGTACATTTTATCCTGTAGTAGCCAGTGTCCTAACCATTAGAAGCAGGTGAACAATACTGGGAGAGCACAGGAGGACATTTGTAATAACCACTATCTGCTGTAACAATGTGAGGATACAAAGTAAAAAATGAAGTTTACAATGAGCTTTTGATTATTTAAAGTCATTAACAGAATCATGCCTTGCAGAAATAAATCCTGGTGTAATAAATTCTCCAAGAACCTTTTCTTCCAAACTAGTTGATCTACACACCTCCAAACAAATAATGCAATCACATTTCAAAAATCTCATATGACATACATATTGGTTGTATGACATATGAACTCATGTGAGCAATATTTGTGAAGTGTAATTTGATTTGTGAAATATTTTATTCTTTTACATGAATGCCGAAATGAATTCATTTTCTTTTCAAATAGACATTACAATAGACCCCCTCAAATCTGCATGCTTGGGGCCAGAGGTTGTGCAGATTTCTGGTCATTGTTTTGTTCACATTTTTTAAACAGTAATTTGAATGTAATAAGGCAATCAAAATGATACTGGATGCTTGCAATAAATAATTAAGTAAAGTAATAAACCAGAAGGATAAAAAGTAAGATAATTTTTAGAAATGATTAAATTATTAAAAATAAATATCAAGTAACTAATAATGTATAATTAAATATACATAATAAAGGTGATATAAATTTTCCTTAAATTATTGAATGAAACTTTCCTCAAAAAGGTAATCTTATTAATTCACATCAAAATCATAAAGTAAGGAAGTTTTATTTGAAGTTTAGCCAGTCTTAATAACCAAAAAAGCTTGATTAATACATTAATATATTTGGTAAAAAGATAGTGATTACAAGTGATACCAACAATATCTTGATTTTTTTCAGAAATAAAGTTATACTTCCTTCATGAAAAACCACGAGTTCATGCATATTATCCAGAAGTACACAGGGTGTCTACAGAAATTCTAAAAAAAAGTTCCCAGATTTTTCCATGATTTCCCTGACTATTTTTATCAGACTTCCCTGATTTTCATTATTAACAACACACATACGGTATTTTTTCATGTATGCCGGTTCCTCGTATAACACACTTATCCAGCTTGCTAATATCTCATTTAGGAGAAAAAACAAGAGAAAAACATAAAAATTGCCTAATATTCATTAAGTATTGGTTGACAGTTTTATAAATCTGAACTCAACTAACTTCATAGTGTCCAACTTCATTAGTCGAACATCACATAGAAGCCAATGGATATAGGGTAGAGGTCTGCACGGGCCCGGCGGAATGAAGGCAAATTTTCCAACGGACCGGCAGAATTAGGACAATTTTTTCAACGGGCCGGGCTGGCAAAAAAATTTAATGGGCCTGCAGGGCCGGGCCGATAAAAAAAAAATAATCGGGCCTATCGGCAGGATATAAGAATTCAAGCGAAGGAGATAAAATACGAGCCATTTTCAATGAATATGATTTTCTCGAGAAGTATAAATGTGCGTCACGAGCCGATGGGAGTTGAACAACATCAATACAGATATGTAACATGTCCATCGTAGAGATCGGCATTGTACAGTTACAAGATGTCTGATTACGGGTTTAATTTTTTTTCAGCAAACTCGTGCCGGGACGGAACTGGTCTTAATCGATCTCAGGATGTGTAGGACAGGCATTATGTTTTGTAAAAGTATTAATAGTGATAATGAACTTCTGTTAACAGTATCTTTGGAAATATACCTTAAGGGGTTCTCATATTCACTGCTCAACAATGCGAAACTTTCAAACACATTTTTAACTATAAAGGCATAAAATTCACAGGCCTGACTATTGAAGGTATTTGGAAACGAATAGCTTTCTCCATATTTGATAAATTACTTACAGAGATAACAGAGAGTCTTGTCATGTGACTGTACGTTTTTCTCCTTTCCTGTGCTATCGCTTCTGGAAATTCGATTCATAATGCTAACTTTGGCAGTATTTTC
The DNA here is from genome assembly GCA_963932465.1 of Maratus speciosus. NCBI lineage: Eukaryota > Metazoa > Arthropoda > Arachnida > Araneae > Salticidae > Maratus > Maratus speciosus. Next base: position 514,874,861 of record OZ010795.1, read on the forward strand.
AGAGAAAGATATATTGCTTTTATCTATGAAAAAGAAGGCATTTACATAGTTTCTGAATAAGAATACCTGCCAATCTTACGCGTTTCCGAAAAGAAATGAATTCTCAAATGTGTTGAAATGTAACTTCTTTCGATTTGAGAAAAGCCTTAAAAATGGGAGAAATATTTTCGCAAATCTACTTTTTATCATACAGCTTCAAAAGGTATGTTTTTAATCCTTTATTCTGAACTACATTAACCTTTTAATGAATCGTTGTTGAAATTTCGAAATGTCTGTAGAGACGATGACTAAAACACTGTGTAATCATTAATGTTTACTATTGTGTGTTTTCTGCTTTGCGAACACATAGTAATCTAAAATATACTGTAAAATTTTCCCGTAAATATGTACGTAGTACTCATTAAAAGAATCTTAATTGTATGCCGAGAAAAAACGGATTTTTTTTGTAGAAATTGAATCGGGCCGGGCTTGTTTTCACTAATTTTTGTACGGGCCGGGCCGAGAACTGTAAAAATGCAAACGGGCCGGGGCGGGCTCGGGCCGAACTTTCAATTCTTACACCGGGCCGGGGCGAGCCAAGATAACTTTCGTTCGGGCCGGGCCCGGAAATTCCGGCCCGTGCAGACCTCTAATATAGGGTGACCAAAAAGTTTCCTCATTTCTGAAAAATATTCAATTCTAAGACTTATCTAAATCTGATGGGATAACTAATAGGATTAAGCTGGCCACCTGGTCAGGTTATGCTAATGTATCATTTAAAATTTTTTTAAATGTGTAAATTGCCTTCAATATAAGTGCTATGTACAGAAAATCAGGACATCTGATCACCTTAATTTACGTTAAATATCAAAAACTCATACCATGCGCATCTCTTTAAAAATATTGGGAAAGATTAATCAGCATGTGAAAAAATATGGTACATAAAATAGACAAATCAGTCTCGTTGGCAAGGTGAAAATGCAAATATTTTCGCAATATAGACAAATTTCCCTGATTTTCCAGTATTTTTACAAAGTTCCCTGACATTTCCAGAGTGATAAACCTCCCTGATTTTTCCACGATTTCCAGATTCTGTAGACACCCTGTTACATATTGAAATATATACGGAAGGATATAAAACTAAAAAATTCTGTAATTTTGCCCCTGCATCTGAACTGAAAGTTTCATTGTTTACATCTGTGATGATGTGTGAATTTTTAGGGAGGGTCTACTGTACATAATTTACTGTCTTCACATTATTATAACCATATTTAGGGAGGAAAGGGGGGGGAGGTTATGCAACATTGTTAAAGGGGTTAAAGTGTGTGTTACAGAGGTATCTACAACTCAAATTTTACATTACAGTATTACATTACAGTCTGACAATTACACCCTTTGATAAGTTCTGGAGTAATAAGTTTGGCAGATTGCTGTTTTTCTTTATTTTTTTATCTGGGTTTAATTCCTGAACAAACTTGTATATTTTTTGCAGTGAAAATATTGATCAGTTATTATCAAGCCACAAATACAAAAATATATAATTATTTAACTAAAAAAATACATGAATAAAATAAATGTTCTTGTGATTGTATATATATGCACAAATAATAATAGAGATGATATAAACTTACATGTAACAATATTCTTGATTTCTTCTAATTTTTCATGATCAATTGAACTTGAGATATTGTCATGTAAAATTTCAACAAAATGGGATTTGAAAGCTATTAATAAAAAAAAAAAAAAGGAAAGTAAATCATTTAAATTAACAAATATACAATAATATGCAAAGATACTTAAAAAAAAAAAAAAAACACCAAAACTTACAATCGAAATTCTGTGCTGGAGTCATTAGAGGAGCTTGTAATTTTCTATCAACATCCTGAAAACACAAGAACAGAAGTTTTCATATTGATTTTCAGTAACAGATTTTAATCACAAATTTTTGCATATCTAGTTAAATGTACAAGGGAAATTTAATTTAAAAGTATATACATACATCATCTGTATCATTGGCAAAATCAATTAATATATTGAAGACATCAGTGGCATTTCCTTTTACACCATCAGATGATTCTTTAACATGTTGATTAATAATCCACATACAAGTAATAGGAACACTGCAAAAGAGAACTTGAATTATTACATTTCAAATTTATATATTTAAATTCCATGGAAGTTTTTTTTTTTTTTTCCTAGATACAAACAGTTAAAAACAGGAATTCAAAACTTGACAGAGCCATACAAAAATCGGTATAGCCTAATGTTTTCATAAAATCTTGGAATTTTGGTAAGCATTATTTAAGAATTCTGTTTTTTTTTTTTTTTTTTTTTTTTTTTTTTTTTTTTTTTTTTAAATAGTATTTTATGTAATAAACGTAGCAAAACCAGTGAAAAGAGAACCAGTCCATACAGAATTTTGTTAACTAGCGGAGCATGTCTAAGCAAAATATTTCATAGCTCTTGATAAAATTCCATATAATTAAAACAGAGGGTTTTTATCTGCTAAGATAGAAACCTATCTAAATGAAATTTTGCTTTGGTCACTTGTGAATTAATGTTAACTGTTTTTACTGCAATACAGAAAGAAAAATGTAAATACTAATTAAAAAGTAAACATTAAAATTATTTTATGCATTCTGAAGAATATGAGTATCACTTAAAGGATTCTGAAATGCATGTAGGACGAGAAATACTAGTTTAAATACTCAAATATTTTAGCACTTATGTGAAGTAATGTATATAATGTAGAATGTAATGCATTTTCCCAGGGTTGGCGAACCTATGGCATGCGTGCCAAAGTTGGCACGCAAAAAATTTAAATTTAGTAATTGTTATACAGATAAAATCCATTTTTTATTTCAGTTATAACATATTTTTTTTCCATACGGACAGTACACAATGAATGCAAATATTTTTTGCATGAATTAACACATCAGAATAATTTTCTTTTCCTGCTATGCAGCGTTTTCTCTATGTATTTTGCCTTTCCCTTTCTATACAAATTTAAAAAGCTGTAATTTTCAAATGAATTTCGTTTGACAATCACTGCAATAAAATGGCAAATGGATCCAATTTAGCTATGTATATTTGTAATATTGTTGGAAATATTGAGTGATTTTGAAATTTTCCCCTATTCTAAGCACTGTATTTCATTTCCGGTTTCAGCACTAGTTTCCTGCTCCTCGTCCAATTGAATTTCATTTTTGTACTTCTTTCACAAAGTTAGCTTTTCTAAAACAGTTTATGATAACATTAACTCACTAATGGGTTAATGTTACGTGTGGTAGGTAAGAGGTAAACTACATAAATGGGTTTACCTTTATAAATTTTATAACAATATTATATACTGAGAAAAAAAAAAAAAATCATGTAATGGCAAAAAATGTGATAACTGAGAACATTAACCCTTCAATGAGCACACTTTTATAAATTTTATGACGATTGTGATATTTATTGCACTTTATCCTCAGATGTAGTGCTAAAATTAAAATGAAATTTTTCTTTTTAATATGTATAATTAATTGCTTTTATAACATGTTTCTTATTACTAAAATGATATACCCAGCATTTGTAATGTGGTAATTAAATTACTACAGCATAAAACTTTATATGCGAACCTCACAATCGGCTTAACACAGAGCTGAACATTCAGAATCACTATTAAGGAGAGACTTATAATTAATTTGGAAACAATCCCTTGAGGATTGAGAAAAACAAGATTTTTATCAATTTTATTTTAGGAAGCACATCGGTCTTCTCATACTTTGTGGAATACTGACTTATTACTCTAACGAAACTGCAATGTCGCATCAACATTTAGAATACAGTCAACAATTATTAATTTGAATGTACAGGTACAGAGAAAAAAAATTCAATTTATTGAACTTAAAAAAGAAAGAGACTTTCTGTGTGCTGGACAGATAATTACACCTTTTTATTTTTTTATTAAATATATTCAAAATTGTTAATTGGTCCAAATCATCCAAGCAACCTCATAGCAAAATGGTATATAGTTATATATACCTTAGATAAATTTAAATAATATAAGTGATCGTAATTACCTACATTCTAGTAGAAGAGCAACGCGAAGCATTAATAGAATTAAATTATAATTCGCGTCATAAAGTAATTATTAAATTTGAATAATTACGAATAAAATTAAGAGTTTGCGTTGTGATTTATTTAGATGAACTCTTCCACTTATGAATTAAACTAAAGTTTAAGCTGTAAAAAAATGAATTGACACACTTTAAATATTATTAATTAAATAATTACAGAAACTTTTTTAAACTTGATTAAATATTTTATTTACATTGAACATATTTATTTACAGAAAAAAAACATAATATTAATTCAAAAAATAGAAAGCAACACTTTTGTTTGCTTCTCATTATTTTAAGTATGTTTAATCTTTTTTTAAAAAAAAGACAATATTTTCACGTACTCTAATTATTATAATTGTTTCTTTTTGCTAAAAGAAATACTCTCTTTCATTTTTAAAATTACCTTAATCTTATTTAATTATTGGTTTGGTCGGATCTCAGATAACTCTTTACCGTAAAATATCAGAAAAGTATTTTTAAGTTTTTTCATATGAACTTATGTGGTAAAAGAAAATGTGTAAAATAGTACCTTCTTTTAATATACGGGATGGTGGCCTTTATTTGTCAAATTCCGAGTTGTTGCGTTGCTTAGGATCATGGCAATGTGTCCTCAGGAACGCATCCTCAATTTGGCTTGATTAGGATCACTCCGATATGTAGATCAGGAAGACATCCTCAATTTGGCTTGTTTAGGCTCACTCCGATAGGTACCTCAGGAAGACAACCTCAATTAGGCTTGATTAGGCTGCATTAGGCTCGCTCCGCTAGGTCCATCTCGCCTGGGCTTTACTAGGGCTTGCGGGACTCATTGCACGGGCTTTCAGGAGAGCTCTTGCATCCTCTACATCTTTTTTCAGACTATCTTTTTTTAAAACTTATTCTTCTTGCACACCAGCTCCTGCAGTGGGAGGAACTATTTTTGTCTAGTCCACTGTTATTGGATGTGAGAAGATTTTTTATTATACTTCGATAGGCCTATTAGCTAGCAGTCTGCAAATGGCCCCTAACATATACTTTAATATTATTATCTGCCTTAAAGTTTGGGTGGTCTAAAAAGTCATAAATTTATCCCAACACTTTTATTGAGGCCATAAATTGATTCCATCGTTTTTATGATTTTACGACTTCTAATTATACACCACTTTCCATTGGCTTGTCATAAAACGACACCATGGCGTCTGCGTATTGTTGTTGTCTGAGATCCGAACTCCATTCAACGTTATACCTTCATTTTACAATACAACAATTTTTTAAAAATATATATTTACTATTTAAAATCAACTTAATAATTTTTGTATGAACTTACACTCTTATTTTACTTAAATATATAAACATTATAATTTTACACTCATAATTATATTTTATAAAAAATATTTATACAAACAGAAATAACAAATTACGCAATTTTACTTTGATTTCACCAACATGGTGCGGGAACATATCATAGTTATATGTTGCCCAGCACTGTGCTATCATTTAAAAATGTGCTTATTTAACTTTTAAAGTAAAAGATACCTTTCTTATAATAAATATTCTTTTTAAGATATAGTCTAAAATTAAAATTACTAAAATGTATGGTGTCCTAAAAAGTACAGCTTCAAAATTAAAACGAATAGGCTTACAGCAAAACTAGTTACAACAATAGATAAAACTCAAAAAGTCTTTTTCTATTGCATTGGTAAACTTCAACATGAGATCCTTTCATAGCACGACAAATATCAAGATGATATTCCAGTTCAATCTACGAATATTCAGACTCAGATAAAATGTAAAACTGTCTGCAAACTGAAATAATTTCTTAAAAATTTTCTGCAGTAAAATGCCACATCCCTCCTGAGTCCTATATCGCTGCTAACAGCAAAAATGAAAAAGTCCTCTTTCCAATCCCTCGCATTACGTTACATGCACTCAATCTCCCCCCCCCCCCTCCAGTTTTCTGAATTAGACTTCATTGAAAAGAGAATAATATTTACTAAGATATTAAAACTGAATTCCCTTTTCGAATGTAAAAAAATTGCTGCAAATCGCAGAGAAATGCTAAACAAGTGCATAAACATTCGCTAAAATTTCCAACCAAATAAACTTTATTTAAAAGAGATCAAGATTTAACATTTACTTTTTAACTCAAAATTTATTTTTAATCTGTTAAATTAAGCTACAAAGCCTAAAATAATCTGCAGCACCTGCTTTGGTGCTGCACTGTTTCTGCTACCGGCCCTGGCAGGAGGGAAAAAAAAAGCTTTGTACCTGCCGTTCCAGCATAAGCACCGCACTTAGAATATTTTTAAGTTTTAAAAATATATATGCCATGGTGCTTCTTCCAAAAAATACTGTACTATGGTACACAGGGATGCCGCGGACGCGCTATAGCGCGTAAATTACGCGAAAAATCGGATACGGGACGCAAAAAATAGCTCTTACGCGTCCCATGGGACGCGTAATTTCGTGAAAAAATCGCGGAAAACAGACGATTTTCGTCAAAGAATCGCGAAAAAAGCGTAAATATCATCAAAATATCGCGCAAAAGCAGCGATTTTCGTAAAAGGGCCGCGGAAAAATAGCGTATTTCGTCAAAGCATCGCGAAATAAAAAGCGAATTTCGTCAAAAAATCGCGGAAATAATCGCAAATTTCATGAAAATATCGCTGAAATAAGCGCAAATTTCATCCAAATATTGCGAAAAACGCGATTTTCGTAAAAGGGCCGCGACAAATTAGCGTGTTTCGTTAAAAGATCGCAAAAAAATAGCGAATTTCGTCAAAAAATCGCGAAAAAAAGCCGAATTTTGTCAAAGAATCGCGAAAAAAGCGCAAATTTCATCAAAAAATCGCGGAAAAAGGAAGCGACTCAAGAGTGAAAGGTTCCATTCTCTCATTGGTTGATCAGAAACCGGTCTTGGCTTGCTTCGCAGGGATGATTTGGCGATGAAATGCAAGCACTTTGAGAAATATCGTACCTAGTTAATTCATGCTATTTTGGTGAGAGTTTTGTGTGGACGATGTTGTCCAGTGGTTAACGCGCTTGTCTAGCAAACTTAAGTAGGCGAGTTCTATCCTCTCTGTTGCTTTTGTATTTTTTATTTGTGTTTTGTTTCGATTTTTATTAAGTTAGTTAATAAAGATTTGTAGACTTCTATTATCAGTTATTTCCAATTTTTTTAATTGTCAATTAGATAATTAAATAAAATTTTGATTAAATTAAGTTTTAATTGTTATTAAATTAAATTAAATTGAAATTTAATTTTTATTAAATAAAATAAAATTTAGTTTTAAATAAATTTCGAAATTCATATAAGCTATTTTTTTATGAATTAAAGTGAGCATTTATTGTAATTCAATAATAATATCTCCTAAACTTACATTATTTTTCTCCCTTATAACTTTAGTATCAGATAAATATTAAATTAGCAAAATTAATTTATCAAAGTTTTCTTTTAAAATTAATTAGTATCTTTCATACAGAAAAACTTTATTACTTTATTATCAAATGCTTTGTAATTTTTTATTATGTATAAAATACTGTTAATGAAATTAATTTTTAAAACTCATATTACTTAAAAGCTATTTATTTCAATTCCTTAAAATGAATATTTTTGAAAATATAATGTTATTTCTTACACTTATATAAAATATTTTTATTTTTATGTTATATTATTTAACAATATATCTGAATACATAACTATGTTCAGATTATTTTATTTGAAAGTAAAATTTTATTAATTTATGAATTTATATTAATAATATTATTAACTTAATAAGTAATTAATTATTTAAATCAATTTGTAATAATTAAGTACTTTTTATTAAAATTTGCTAAAAAATTTTTAATTGTTTTTATTAAAAAATTCTAATAAACTACTTTTTAAAACAATATATATATTATATATATATATTATTTGAAAACTCAGTCAAGAACATAAATTATTTTTATTAAAAAAATTATCATAAATTATTCCTTCACTATTACCACCCTAAATATTTGAAAACTAAGTTAAAGGCATTAGTCCAAGTAATCATTAACTAGAAATATTTAATGCAACAAAATACATTATAAAAACTTCTTATAGTTTTTGGTAGTTATTGCTCAGATATTATTGTTTTTGGTTCCAACTTTTTTTTTTTCTTTTGAGTGAGTAAAAAAAAAAAAAAAAAAAAAAAGTCATTATTATTTAATTTATTTTTTCATTATATTTCACTACAAGTGTGAACTATAATTTATTTTAGCTTGACCTTTTTCATTCACTATCTAACTATCTAAGAAATACTTTATTTTTTTTATTTTTTGCCCTGTTTGTTATTTTGCAGTAATAATAAATAGATATTAATATTGCAAATTACTATACGGGCAAGGTAGAATTTAGATGATCTAAATTCCTTTCTGACAATTTTGATTATTTGAGTACTAGTTTGGCCATTTAATTATTTATATTTACGCACACAAAGTGCCATGAAAAAAAAAAAAAAAAAAAAAAAAAAAAAAAAAAAAAAGGATAAAATTTGACTGAGTATTTTTATTTTTTATATAGTTTTTTATTTTTAAAAAACACATCAGCTATCAAGGAAGGGGAGGAGGGTGCTTGAGTTTACTGTTGCTTTGCACACATAACTACAGTCAAAACACATAGGTAATTAAATGCAGTTGCGTAGCCAGGATATTATTTCGGGGGGGGGGGGGGGGGGGGGGGAATCCCCTAAGCTTCTGTCCTCCTGATGCAAAGCTATAAATAAAAAATATTAAATTTTACTTTTCGTATAAATATCAATTTTATACTTTTAAAATATGGGATTTTTTTTTTTTTTTTTTTTTTTTTTTTTTAGTTTAAATTTACATACACTTGTATATACAAAAGGAATATATGTAATGAGTAATTTAAAAGTAAGTTACAAAATAATAAGTCTAAAATATTTAAATTGGTTACTTTTTTTCAAAGTCAGTTTTATCAATTTTTTGCAGGGAAAAAAGGATATTTTAAAAAATACCATATCATTGTTATCCGCGAATCACTTTATATGAGAAATAAATTAAAATTCCTTACATGTCGTAAAGAAAATTTAATATGATTGCAACTTAATACTTGAAATAATCTCAAGTGACACTTGGCGATTTGTTTTGGTGGTGAAATGCTATGTGCCTTCTGATTTGTTAGTTAGAATTGTCTACCACTGCTCAATTATCAGGACTTGTAACCTTGAGAATTAATCACGGGATTCTTGTTTCTTCTCAACCAATGAGAGAATGGAACCTTTCACCCTTGAGTCTCTTCCCGGAAAAAAGTCGATTTTCGTCAAAGGATTGCGAAAAAATAGTTGTTTTTCATCAAAGGATCCCCAAAAATAGAAAATGTCGTCAAAAAATAACGTAAAAAAGCCGATTTTCGTCAAAGGATCGCGAAAAAAGCACAAATTTCGTGAAAATATAGCGGAAAAACGCTATTTTCGTAAAAGGGCTGAGACAAAATAGTGTATTTCGACATAAGATTGCGAAAAAATAGCAAATTTCTTCAAAAAATCGCGGAATAAAGCCGAATTTTGTCAAAGTATCGCGGAAAAAAACATGATTTTCGTGACAGACTCGCGAAAAAATAGCGAATTTCAACAAAAGGATCGCGGAAAAACGCGAATTTCGTCAAAGTAACGCGGAAAAAACGTGAATTTAGTCAAAGCACCAAAAAAAGATGTGCAAACTAAACTTATAGGTAGAAAATTCATAAAATGGGATTTAATTTCTTTTTTATGAGATTCTTAAAAATACAACATGATTTCAGTGTACTTTGATAATATTTATATTCATTAGGTGGACCAGTAAAAATCACCCCCCCCCCCCTCGTTCTTACTGCATTGAAATGTCTCCCGCCTTCAGAACATTTAAGATTTGATGCTTATTAGTGATTTAGATATAAATTTCCCTTCCAAGGAAAATGTCTGATTCCAACACAGATCTATGCTGACAAATAATTCAATGGGAAGTATAATAATGAAAGCACCCATTCATTCAACGAAAAGTACACCTTTACTTAACATAAGTGTTCTTTTTTTCAGCAAAAATATCTTTTTCAATAAACCCGCCTTGCCTCTTTTTAAAAGAATGCGAACATTAGTGATACTTGTTAGTGGAACTTGGTATCTTCTACTCTCAAATAAACATTATTTTACAATTAAAATTGTATCTTGCATTTTTACTTTTAAAAAAGTAAAGAAAATTTCTCTTAATATTTTTTAAAAATATCTTATTTGAGTGCAAATAATGCTGGTTTTAATTCATTATTTAATTATTGTTAAAACAATAATTAATGCATTTCATTTATCTTAATAAACAACTTTCATTTATTCCTTTAAAATATAAATTATTATTGATGGGGACCCGCTTTTGTAAAAAAAGGACGCAGATTTTTGGAAATCCTGGGTCCCGGGGACCCAGGTTTTTTCAAGTACAGCGGCATCACTGGTACATGGCAAATAATTTCTAGATAACTATTTCCCTCTCCAGTTGAAAAATAGTCTGCAGACCTTCTCACGAGTCTGCGACGGGCCTCGCACCGATTCTCCACCCGGGGTCTTATTAATTTTTTTTATGAAAAAATTTGTAAAAAAAAAATTAGAATTGTCTGCAAACTTTGAAAAGTTTTCTGTAAACGGCGTTAGTCTATATTATCTGACTCTGCGAACATTTTAGCAGGCTAACATCAAGAGTAGCTAAAGCTATTTGGATCTTTTGTTTCAATTCAATGAGACTATTAATTTTTGTTCGGTATACAGTATATTTTACATAACTCAAAAAAAAAAAAAGTCTAGTGGAGTAATGTCAGCTTCACCTGGATCTGCTTTTTGAATAACTGAATTCTTTAATAATCATTTAGTTGTTTTGCAGTGCCATCTATGACCAAATATACTGTAGAAAAAAGTTTTTGAGTTATTCTATCTATTGCTGTAACTAGTTTTGCTATAAGGCTATTCTTTTTTTTTTTTTTTTTTTTTTTTTTGGGTAATAAAATGTTGAAGTTTTACGGATCTTTCTGGGGCACCCTGCATATTAATATGCGAATTAATCTACAAAAAAATCATATCTATATCATAAATAGAAGTAAAAATAAAAGAATTACAGCAGAAGAAATTGAAGTCTACTGTAAAACCTGCTAAGAATAATTTTGTTTTGTTCAAAGCAGAATTCTGTTATCAACAAGTTCTGTATTCATATGTGTTACTGTATAATGAATTTAAAATTTTTATTATTAAAAAAAGTAATCAAGGGATATTTGCTGCAATTTTTGCTATTTCAAAATTTTTTAGGCACTCTTTCTACTTTGAATAAACGTTTAAATTTTTGACTACTGAAGGCTACAAGTGAATAAGACATTTCAAAATGATAATTGTGTCCCAAATTGATTTTTTAATAGGCTGGTTAAAGGTTATAGAAGTCTTATCTGCTACTGATCATAACTTTATTTCTTAAGAAACTAGAAAAAAATTCTACAGTAATATTTTAAAATAAAAAAAAAGGAAAAGCAATTCAACATTCCCTAGAAATATCTGAATCCCTAGAAATTCATACTTTAAAATAAAGAAAAAAAAAGAATAAAAAATTAAATTTTTTAATTTGAATTAACTGAAGTGATAAAAAATAAGTTTGAATTAATGATAGAGTACCCATTTTGTGAAAATTAAAAGATATTTTTGTGAAAAATAACTTTTTGCAACGAAAGATGAAATCCAGTTACTCTAATTCGAACCAAACATTCACTTATAATAGCTTCTTTAAGGCTTTCTACTAAAGTTGTCATTTCTGGTGAGCTTGTTTTGTTTACAAATTACAATTCTAAAAATAACAAAATAAAAATAATTAATAAAGAGCAGGTTTTTAAGCATAGAATTTTGTGAAGGGGACTACCTTACTAAAAAGAATTTTGTGAAAAGGCCTGTTTTATTAAAAGAAATTTTGCCTGTTTAGGAGAATTTTATGAAGGGGCCTATTTTATTAAATGGATTTTTGTGAAGGGGCGCTAAATTGGCTCCAAGTTTTGCATAGGCGGCCCTTGCAGTCTATGCAAGATGGTGCTGCCACACTATTTTAAAATTCTGAATATCTTAGAACTAAGCTAACAAGCATGTTTACATTTTTTATTTTGAGACACGCCTTTAACTGCATGTTTTCTAAGAGTCAAAATCATGCAGATTGATTCTGAAATGTCATTTCTCGGTAAAAGCAGAAATAGATTAATATGAGATTTTCTACACTAAGATTTTACATCACTGAGAATATACAGTAAGATTCAAAAAGGAATAATACTTACACAAGGAATGCTATCATTAATATTAAACAAAACTTGTGCATCGTTCGCCAACAATTGTCACTTCGTCTTTGCCTTTGGCTGTTTTTAGCACCACAGCGACCACAAAATCGGCAACAAAAAAAGAATATGCCAGTAATTAACATCACACAGATGTAAACAAGTCCAATAACAATCATAGTTAAAAAAGCATAGTTCATCTTGGCTATCTGTAAAGGAAAATAAATGACTTAAATCAATATCAAATACTCAGATACTTTTTTTTTTCTTGTATAATGCATATAAATAAAATTATCTTTAAATAAAAACAAGTTATATATAATATACATATTTTCTAATATGAAAAAACATTGCTCTTGAGAAATATCCCAAATATAAATAACATTATAATTATAATATATTCGTGCAATGGAATTTGCTACAGTAAGTATGATGTAAGTAATATTCTGCCTCTGTCTAAACGTTTCTCTCAGGAAAAAGATCCAGAAATCATGGGAAATTAGTGTAATTTCTTCAAAATATCGTGAAATTTTCATGTGAGGAATCGTATGTTTACAACACTGAATTTTACATCTTATAAGCTTGTACATAGTGAAAATTTAACTCAAGTATATGTATATATACTAGAGGGCTCAGCCGCCTGCGAGTTATGCCTGCCAGCCCCCATTCAAGCTTTGTAGCCTCTGAAAACATACTAATGTACTCTGTTTAAAAAATATTACCAGGTGTCGGAAGATTGAATAATATCATTAGTATAAGAGTAGCTATCTTCTGTAATCATGTTGCTATGCTTTTCAGTTTGAATTGGCATTTTTTGGTTACCATCCATCATTGTCGTAATAAATGACATCTGTTTTTGGGATTGTTGGGTGGGGCTAGTAGTGCTCAAGCCAATTGGTAGGCCCACCTGGCCGACCCTGTTTTTGGGATTGATAAGTAATATCAATTACACATTTGAAAATCAGCTTGTATAAAATGGTTTGGTTAAAAGTGTCATAATCTTTCTGACTTTTATAATTATGCTATAGACAATATTCTTCCTTTAGGTTTAAGGTTAAAAAACTCTGCCTGCTTGGGAATAGCTTTCTGATCCACGTATTGAAAAGCATTGTGTTTTGATATTTTATGCTTATATTTTATGTCTTGATCGAGTTTTAGATATTTCAGAAACAGGTATAGTTTACTCATGAATTCTTTTCTCTATTTTAATACAGCCTCATGCACATTTTCAAGTTATCTTTACAAAGTATATTGTTTGTATTAATAAGAAAACGCGAATTTTCTAATATGTATACTACTTTTATACCATATGGCGTCAGATTAAGTCTCTGGAATGAAAATCGTTTTAATGTATGACGTAATTTTACTGATTAAAAGCATTTCTCATATAGTAATATAAATTTTTTTCTTTTTTTTAAGATTCACAGGTACATATATTATTTAATTTAAAAGTAATTGAAAATATTATTTGAACTTTTTAAATATGACCTAATATTCACCATAAGTTTTTTACGTGTAATAATTTAATTATTTTAGGCATTTTAAATATTATGATACTTAATGTTTGGGCCTTTTACATATGATGCAATTATCACCTTTAAATGTGTTTCGCGTGTGATAATTTTATTTTAAAGTTTTTGTACTTTTTTAATATTTACATGTAAGTTTTTGACATAATTTTCCTTATTTTCTGTTTTTATATATGGTCATTTAATTCTTATTTTAAAATTTTCTTTCTGTTTTTAAGATTACTGACATTACTTTCTCTTTAAAATTAAAAAGAAAACCTTTCTTTTTAAAAAATCTCTATGGAATTTTAAAGTGACAGACAATTTCTGGTTTATAAAACTGATTCCGGATGATCGAAATATGAAAAAATATTTTAAATTAATTTTATTTTCCTGAAAAACATAATTTAATCACAATATTGTCTTCAATATCGACTGAAATAAAAGATAATTTCAATTTCAATTCGAAAATGACAAAAAAGAAATCTAATAATTCCCACGGAGGTAAGAGATAGTTGGAGATGTAGTGTGATGTCGAAAATGTAACCATGAAACTGGTTAAAACCAGTGAAAATTAAGTCCAAATACTTAGCGCTCCAAAGCGCCTGTATGCAGTTGGGCCGAATGAGGGCATTTAAATATGAGCAGTGACCATCTTCATATTGCAAACAGTTCTTACAGCATACTGCATATCCATCTATCTCTTTCCTCCATGAATAATCCCTGTGTTTTTCCCTTTTTTCCACAAAAATGGAGTAATCCAGTTGCCATCATCAAAGAAATATTATTAAAATTAGAAAAAAAAATTATATCTTGAAAATCAATTCAAATTTTAAAATTCTAATAACATTTTTGAAATCTGTGGATCAATACACTTAGAGTTAATTTAATCGCCAAACGTTCCATATTTTAGGAGAAATAGCTGTGAAACGTAATCAGTTGTTTCATACAATCATTTCATTAGGATTATATACATATATAGGGTAGATATAAGTATGTAATTTTTCTAATAATTCTGTTTATTTCACATTAGTGAACAGAATTTTGATTTAAAATATTCTACTTTGTTAATTTGTTTTTTATTTCAGCTACTTCTTTCATCACATCATATTTAAATTAATTGAAATTAATCATCCAGTGTTTGTGCATTTTACTGACACTGATTATCATTTGATAATGGCTTTGCATTTTTTATTCTCAAAATTCCACTAATTTCTCCTTTTTAAATACTGAATTTATTAATTATTACTTCATAATCTTCTTAATCAGTTGTTTCATACAATCATTTCATTAGGATTATATATATATATATATATATATATATAGGGTAGATATGAGTATGTTATTTTTCTAATAATTCTGTTTATTTCACATTAGTGAACAGAATTTTGATTTAAAATATTCTACTTTGTTAATTTGTTTTTAATTTCAGCTACTTCCTTCATCCCATCACATTTAAATTAATTGAAATTAATCATCCAGTGTCTGTGCATTTTACTGACACTGATTATCATTTGATTATGGCTTTGCATTTTTTATTCTCAAAATTCCACTAATTTCTCCTTTTTAAATATTGAATTTATTAATTATCACTTCATAATCTTCGTTTTAATTCTTTATTTTTTTATTCGACATCTAAACATAGAAATGTAATTGAAATGCTATTAAAGATATAGAATCATTTTATAGTTCATTCCACTTTTGTAAAATTTCAATTTTTTCTTAGGTGATCTTATTTTTCTAAATATTATTGACATTACTTTAATTAAATCTAAATTGTTTGGCTTTCATGTATAAAGCTACCGTTTGTGACATTTTAAATATTAAAGAGATGCTGTGAAATAAATAAATGGAGTGCCGTAAATAGAGTGATCGTATAGCTAAGATAAGGTTGGCTTGCAGTAAAAATAAAAGGAATAGTCTTACTTAAATGACAACAGTAGACACATTGAAGAGACAGCAGTTATAAAAAATCTTCTTTATTCGTTGTTTCACTTGAGAGGTGGAAGGCAATTAGGAGAAGTAGGTCACTGTACACATTTAAAAAAAAGTTCCACGTAGAATTATTAAAAAACTTGAAGTAATTCCATGATAAAAATGAATGCTGGTTAAAATCACTTTTTAAAGAAGGTCTTGATAATAAAAAGTCCGAAATCAAATATGCGTTAAATTAAAAAGCCAGAGACCGAAGATAAACTTTTAGATATTGGGATATAGCTATTGAAAAAACATCGCTCTTTGAATTTAGGCGCTAAGGCCCGAAATTCAAAAAAGACAAATCACATTGTCAAAAATAATACATATTGAAACTTTCGTAAATCCTTAAAATCTGATCCGATCTTAAAATCTGTTAAAAAACTGGCTGCATTGATATATATACTACATAAAAGGGGTTTACAAAACTACCTCCAGAAATGATTTAAATCTATTTGTTAAAATTAAATTTGCGTATGAACTGTAGACCGAATAACAGCACAGGAAAAACGAAACTACAGTCAAAAGGCAAGAGGGGAGACACACCTCCAATATGATGCGGTTGACGTCACGCTGTTTCTAAAAATAGAACAGAGGAAGGGGAAAATCTGAAATCAAAACGTTCTGTTACATGCGGTAAAAAGGAAAGAAAAAAAGCGATTTGAACGATGTTTTGCGTCACAAATAAATAGTTTAAAACGTGAGATAATAATGCTGCATTACAATAAAAAAAAAAAAAAATAAATGTGATTACTACATCACATTACCCCCATTTGCCGAGCAAAATTTTGGATGACCAAAAGGTGAAAAAGGTAAATCTTGAAAGAGCTTTTTCAACAAAGGGAAAACAAAATTTTAAAAGCCAAGGAGCAAAAAAAATGTAGAATAAAATTTAAGTTAAAATTTAAAAGTCATAATAAAAATTTTAAGTGCATGTGCACATTTAGGGAACGTACATGTACAGTGACCGAAAGAGAAAGAAAAAGAATATACATCAAGTAGTACATAGTGATGGGCGATAACGAGATGTTTTTCTCGATTTTCTCGATTGTATGGACATCTCGATACTTTTCGATTGTGTAAATTTTTTCTCGATGACGCCAGTTTGCCAATTGCTTTTATACATCATATATTATATACGTCATACATTTATCAAGAATCATCTGCGGGTGAACTGGAATGAGTCGGCGTTAATAAAGACTAGGTGACTTCGCCCGCTAGTGGGCCCCTCCTTTAATCGGGGCCCCCAAGTTATACGTAATCTTGTAATATGAAATCACAAACAGGTTACCCGCTATATACGACACCGTTCAGCAGGTGTGGTGTGCACGCACTACAAAATCTTGTAAAAAAATATAATCTCGAAACGAACGAACCTCGGACCAGATGTCTTGGGGGAGGGGCCAAAGTGAGCAGAGGGGCACAGTAGCTGCATAATATGAATAAATCGTCAAAGGTCTTTAGGCCTTTCGAACCATATGTCACATGAGTGGTCTGGATCTGAATTTATAAAAATGCCCTTCCCGTGGGGGCAAAGAGGGGGGAGGGGTGCGGGAGATGGATAACATGAGTAAGTGGTCATACGCCTTTCCAACAATATGTCACATGAGGGGTCTCTGCTAAATTTAGAAAAGTGTCCCCCGTGGGGGAAAAGTGGGGGGTGGTCACCGGAAGTGCAGAACATCAATAAGTAGTCACAGACCTTACCAATAATATCTCACATGTGGGGTCTTGGCTAAATTTGTAAAAGTGTCTCCCGGGGGGGGGGGGGGGCAAAGTGGGGGGACGGACACCGGAGGAGCATAACATCAATAAGTAGTCACAAACCTTTCCAACGATATCTCACTTGTGGGGTCTTGGCTATATTTTTGGAAAAGTGCCTCCCGGGGGCGCAAAGTGGGGGGAAGGACACCGGAGGAGCATAACATCAATAAGTAGTCACAGACCTTTCCAACAATATCTCACATGAGGGATCTTGGCTAAATTTGAAAAAATGTCCACTGTGGTGGGGGCAAAGTGGGGGGGACTGTCACCGGAGGTGCATAACATCAATAAGTAGTCACAGACATTTCCAACAATATCTCACATGAGAAGTCTTGGCTAAATTTTGAAAAGTGCCCCCCTGTGGGGAAAGTGGGGGGGACGAACACCGTAGGTGCATAACATCAATAAGTAATTACAGACCTTTCCAACGATATCTCACATGAGGGGTGTTGGCTAAATTTGAAAAAGTGTCGTCCTCCGGGGGGGGGGGGGGGGCAAAGTGGGGGGCTGTCACCAGAGGTGCATAACATCAATAAGTAGTCACGGACCTTTCCAACGATATCTCACATGAGGGGTCTTGGCTAAATTTGGGAAAAGTGCCCCGGGGGGGGGGGGCAAAGTGGGGGGGGACGGACACCATAGGTGCATAACATCAATGAGTAGTCACAGACTTTTCCAACGATATCTCACATGAAGGGTCTTTGCTAAATTTGGAAATATGCCCCCCGGGGGGCAAAGTGGGGGGGACTGTCACCGGAGGTGCATAACATCAATAAGTAGTCACTGACCTTTCCAACGATATCTCACATGAGGGGTCTTGGCTATATTTGGAAAAGTGTCCCCCGGGGGGCAAAGTGGGGGGACGGCCACCGGAAGTGCATAACATCAATAAGTAGTCACAAACCTTTCCAACGATATGTCACATGAGGGGTCTTGACTAAATTTAGAAAAGTGTCCTGAAATTTCATATATTATAAATAATATTTATCGGAGGGCTCCATAAAAAAATCCGATCTAAAATGATAAAAACGGAAAAAACTACCCCCCGTGATGGGGGCCAAATTGGGAAGGGGAGGAAGAAAGTCTCATAATATGAAAGAGTCATTCGAAAGCTTTCCGATAACATATCACATCACGGGTCGAAAAAAAGTTTGAAAATTGATCCCCCTCCCCCCCCCCCTGGGTCCACTCTTTCGCCCCAGAATTTACGTAGCTCCCACTTTAAAATTTTTATGTTCAATAAATAATATTTACCGGAAGACTGCACAAAAAACCTACACCTAAAATTATATTTAAATTTATTATAGAAATCGGCTACGGTTTTAAAAATTTGTTCGCCCCCTCCCCACCCCCCCGAATTTCACCTTCAGGGGAAGAAAGGTTCATAATATGAAAGAGTTGTCAAAGGACTTTTCGATAATATGTCACAGGAAGAGTTCGGTAATTTTTTTTTAATTGCTCCCCGCCCACTCTCACGTCCTCTGAATTCACCCGACCCACCTTCCTCTTTGAAATTTTTATATTTAATAAATAATATTTATCGGAGGGCTCCGGGTATGTGACAGCTTGGTAGGGCTAAAATAAGAAAAACATTGAAAATTAAAGCTTCATTTCACAGCTCATTGTCATGCCTGTCAGCTCTGTCCAGCTCGCCCCTCGATATCTCATCTCGGCCCTTCTTGGCCGAGCGTGAAATGACAATCATCGAGAGTAACATTTCGAGGAAGGACGAAAACTGATTTCTCATTCTCGACAATGTCATATGAAATGTTGAACAGAGACCATAGACTTCTCATATAACTTCTTATCTTTACTCTGAGACAGAGACTGACAGCAAGAAACGAGAATGGCAATGGGAAGCGATGAGTTACAATCTATGAGATATCTCGAAGTAAGCGAGAGGTTTGCCCTCGGGTTTGCCATCTCCTCGAGATAAACGAGCAGTTTGCAGCAGCAGAAAATATATCTCGAAATGCGACAGAGAGGACGAGACACGAGAGAAAGGAAGCTTTCAGAAGAGTCAAACTTACCGCACTTCTGGTGTAAGTCATGATTTCCCAAAGGAGTATGTGTTCTTTTCCATTCGCTTTTGTTATTAACCGATATGGGTTAGGAGGCATAGTGGTTTAAGTTATCAGTTCGGGTTTCAGTTGTTGATATAGAAGTTTTCTAGTGAATTTGGCGGCGCCAGTTTGTCTTGATTTTCAATGTTTCTCTTATTTTAGCCCTCATAGCTGTCCCATATCTCTTAATATTAGAATGCTATTGTTAAAACAAAAGTGCACTGCAAATTATGTGTTTTCAAGATTTTAAGTGTCGCCTCAGGAAAGAGGATTTTTCAAAATTATTTTCCCCCACTCATGTAATATATTAAAATAAGGGTAATCTCATAACCTTTCTAAATCTACCTTTCTTTTGTCAATCCACCGTTAATTTTAGGCCCCTGGGCTTAAAATACTCTAAAGGAATATACTTAGCGGCGGTTTTTTTCGTACTCTGGTACGGTATCTTGCACTCATAGGAAAATTATAAGACTAACATCAAATTGTGTCTAAAATCAAATAAAAAATATGGGCATATGTTTCTTAATTTTAACTCCCTTCTTCGCCTCAAGTGGGCGCTTTAAAGTTTTGTTTCTTCAAACCTTTAGTATACTGTTTGTCCAAAAATTATAAAATTCACAAAATAAAGTCTTTTCACTCTCCCCTATCTTCTCGTATCAATTTTATTTTTACTACCACCAGGGGACGCCGCCCAGTGAAACATTTTACTTTTAGCCTCAGGCTATTGGTATTTTTCATCTGTTTTTCATAATGTTTTGTCTCATTGTTTTTCTTCATTGTAGATACTATTCTCCAAGTTCTTGACCCATTCTGACTACTTGAGCACTCATTCTGGACCAGCCGTGGCCCATCGGGCCCCTCTTCATTTGTCTGACTCTAATCACACGCTTCACTTGTTCTTTTACCATTTTTCTTTTTCTTCAATTTTTTTCTTATTCAATGGTTTAGTTTTTTTATCATTCTCAACTTCCCCTAGTCCTCTCTTACATGACGTTAACTTTCATCCTTGGTCTGCCCTACTGTCAATTTGGGGCCTAATGCCCCTTTTTTTTGGGGGGGGGGGGGGGCGTTTCTTCTACCTTTTCCAGACCCATCATCTAATACCACGTTGGTAAGGATTGGAAAATTAAAATTATCCAAAATACCAAAAATGAAGTCCATTAAAGTTTTATTTTAGTTATAAAATTCCCTATTAGCGGATATATTTGTCTGTTTACTTTTCTATTTTACGATAACACTCCTTTGTTTTCGATAAACGGAGAAATTCAACAGCATTAGACACATTTTAGATATTTAAGGAACTTTAACTTGTATTCTTAACCTTCTGCCTTTATCGAAAAGAAAAAAATGCTAATCGATTCTAGCTAATGCGCCTAAAATAAAAAATGAGCTAGTAAATGTGTCAGAAACTAGCTACTTTGGATTTCGATACAGACTTGAAGAATCATGTTGGAATCGCTAGGCACTGGAAAACAATTTCCGTGTTAGGCAGGCTCCCTCTCAGTAGTTATATATGTCTGGTTATCCTTACGTTTTTCGATAAAGATGTCTTGTTTTCGATAAACGGAGAAATTCCACAGCATTTGATACACTTTAGACATTTAGGGAACTTTAATTTGTATCAAACCTTTTTCCTTTATTGAAAAGAGGGAAATGCTAATCAATTCTAGCTAATGCGCCTAAAATAAAAAATGAGTTTTTAAATGTGTCATAAAGTAGCTACTTTGGATTTCGATACAGACTTAAAGAGTCATGTTGGAATCGTTAGGTACTGGAAAACATTTTCCGTGTTAGGCAGGTTCTTTCTTGGTAGGTATCTTTATCTTACTATCCTTATGTTTTTCGAAAGAAACTTTTGTTTTCGATCAATGGAGAAATTCTACAGTATTTGACATTTAGGGGAAATTTAAACTGCATCAAACTTTTTGGAGTTATCTAAAAAGTAGAAGGGTTATTTAATTCATTAAATGCACCATAGTTACGCGATTTGGACATGGCAGTTTCATAAAGAAGAAAGGGGAATTTATTCCAATGCAAAGAAAATCATTTTAAAATACTGAAATTCAAATGAGATATCTTTATAAATTTCTTCCATAAGATTAGCATTAGTGAGCAGGTCTTTTCACTTGACTGAAGTAACCCCTTAAGCCTAAATCAGGAGAAAATAATTGCGATAGCAGAATTATCGAGCAAACTCTATCACTACTATGAAAGTTTCGGCCAGAATAATAGCTAAGTTTTCCAACAATTGTTTTTAGCTTCTCTCGTTATAATCGATTGTAAAACATCTCGATTGTACATTCTAGGAATTAATCGATGGCTGTATAGATTGTTATTTTTTACGATGACGATTTTTCTCGATTGTCGAATTTTCGAGAATCGCCCATCACTAGTAGTACATTCAAATTTCAATAGTATACATAACATGATAGTATAGAATAATATTAATATCAAGCCCCATTGCAATCACAGGCAAAGAAAAGCACCTTCCTGTGTAAAATGATCTCTATAAATTAAAATATTATCCTATATAACATTTTAAAATTAATAATAAATCCAAAAGCTAAATAAATTTTTAGCCAAAAGAGACCACATTTTTTTTTTTTTTTAAATTCAATAAGTTAAAAAAATAAGGTACACTTATGAATCAAAATTTATAAAGTTGCAAAAGTAAAGCAACATAAAGTCAGAAGTACCATCTCTAGATACTCTGACTGCCTAGGAAAAATAAATCATAAAATTGAAACATTCGAAATGAAAAATCATTTCTACTAATCAATTTTTTCATAAATATTGAAACATTCAAAAGGAATTAAATAAATCATTTCTACTAATCAATTTTCTCATAAATATTGAAACATTCAAAATGAATAAATCATCATTTCTACTAATCAATTTTCTGCATATTTATAAAAATAAATTGCAATGAGAAAGTCGAGAATATTTTACTTGTACATTCCGACAACCTAGGACTTGAATTTCATTAATCATAATAGTTAAAAAAAATTGTCATAATCAGGAAAAAAAAATTTTAAATTACCAAACAAGTGTACCATAAAAATATTTAGTTTAATTCCTTCAATAATTTAATAGTAAAATTTAAATTTAAGTTTCTATGCTTGTAAAGAAAAATTATATTAAATTAACTTTAAACAACAGTTGAAATTAAATTAAAGAGCTGCAAAATTAAAAAAATATTGTAGAATAAACAGACAATCCTGCATGATATCATGGCCAGTGGACACATTCAGGAACCCTGTAAGCATATTCATATCAAAACACAAAACTACAGCTGGATCCGATCTCCATAAGAGACTTCTGAGATTTTGTGCAAGATAATTGATTAAATAATTCAGCATAGAAAAAAAAAAAGATGTATTTTACAGACGTAAAGAAGCTCTTGGTATAAACCACAAATGGTTGGATATGAATAGTACTGTGAACTATTCAAACACTTCTATTTTGTTGAAAAAAAAGGCACAGTTAAGAACACACTATCACCAATTATGAACATTTAGCAGAATATGGTGATATACTTGAAGGAAAAATTGGTAGACACTGCTGGCAAAAAGAAGACAATGCATGGTGGTACATTTAGGAGTAACACTTCACTTAAGGATGATATAAACACATACACCATGATGAGTAGAGGACAAGATCGGTAGTCAAAATCGGTAGTGAAGAAGCACTTTTTTTTTTATGATTCTTAGAGAATTGTTGAAGATTCACTGACGAACATTTCAAAAAAAGATGCGCTGGTAAATATGTTCACTAAGAATTTGTGCTTTTCTTCGTATAAAAGGTGCAAATAAAAATTTTCTTCATTTAAAAAAATATCTTCATAATCAATTTAAAATAATTTCTTGCATAAATTGAAAAAGTGAGGCATATGGCAGATTAAAAATTTTGAAGTAATTGGGTTATGAAATAAGGAAAAAGCACTATAATAATAATTGACATATAAAAATCTTCAGAAATAAGTAAATAAACAAACATTTTTGAGCTTAAACATTTTCTGTAATTCAAATACAGTAAATTTTATAAATAGTTGTGGAATATGGTATGATGTAGAAGTCAAACACTTCCAATGCGAGGATGAAATTTTGCCGCTTACCCCTATGTAAGGATGAAAATTTTCCGCTCACAAGTAAACGTTGACTAGGAAAATCTATTGTTTATGAAAAAATAATATGTATATATACTGATTTAGCTTCAAAACCAACTTCAAAAACACACTGGAGAAAATCAGAGATAAATGGATTTTTTACTACATAAATTACTGAGAATTCACCAGGAACATCAAAGCCGAAAATGGAGCACAAATCTTTATTGGTTGCTGTAAATGAGGAACAGAATTTTTTTTTTCTTCAGGTATGAATTATAATATTTTCAGTACTTTCAGAACAACATTTCCACACACCAGAGAAGCGCTTCAAAAAATGGATTAATAACAACACTCTTGACAAGGCAACTTCAGTAGGTAAGCAAATGTGAATAAGAAAGATGAATAAAACTATTGTCATTTTAAATCATGTAGAATAAAAAAATTTCAAATTATTTCAGTCATGAGGATGATACAGGAGAATGAATTTTTTTAATTTCTTCTTTAAGCAAAAAAAATATGTCATTAAATTTTGATGAAACCACATAATTCTGGAAAATTGAAGCACTGAGAGTTACGATGAGAACAGTTTGTAGAAAGCAAACAGAGTTCTTGAAATTTAACTTAGTAAAAGAACACTGCACTCACCAAACACCAAAATCGATATTAGCAGTCAAATCATGCACTAGATGACAAAAATATCTTGAGAACAAAAGTGGAAGGTGGTACAACAAGAATAAGTAAATTTTTTTTATATAAAAAGTTATTGAAGGTATTATAAATTGATACATTTAAAAGCAGAGAAGACTTCAAAAAATCAAGCAGGATATATTTTACAGCTACGAATTTCATGAAGAACTTCAGCTCCTTTGCAAGTAATAGATAAGAACAACTTCAGTAAAATAATTTAAACTTCAATAATTATCACAGATTCCAAGGGAAAAATAATTTGCTTCAATAAATATCTTAATTTTCATAATATATATTCAAATTCATTCAATATTTTATTTCAATATATAAGTGCCATAAAATAAAATTAAAAAACCCAATATAAGAATGAGAATAGAAAAACCATAGCCTTTTGTTAAATAAATTTGTTCTTAAAATCAGAGAACAATTTTTAGAATTCATTTCAAAATTTCAAAATTCATTAAAGATTTTCTATGATAGATATCTTTTAATGCACCATAAGAATAAATAAATTAGAGAATAAATAAATAAATTTCTTGATTTTTAAAATAATATTTCATTCTTCAAAAATTTAAAAACAGCAATAATTTTGTCAAGACATATCTCAAAATAAAAACCAGTAAAGGAATTTTTTTTTTAATTATACTATGCTCAAAAATTTAAAATCATGGAATAAGTATTGCAAATAGAACTTGAGAACAAAATTTTCATTACGATGTTTGATCGATCTTCAGCCGTTAAAAAAGCAAAATGTTCCATCTGAGAACAGCAGAATATTATAATTTTCTTAAAATTCCATATTAAAAAATAATAATTTTAAAACAATTTATTTGAATTTTTTTTATTATATTTCAATAAAGCAAATCTTCAAAATTTTATGCAAAAGAAAATTCAGTCAGGAACAAAATTTCTTCTAAGATAAAAACTTACGTTTTCTTTTTATAAGAACAGAAAATATTGCAAAAAAAAGAATAACGGCAAATATGATGTTGAAACATTTTCAAAATTTCATTAAAAAGAGCAGTTCTTCTATTTGAGAACAAAAATCTTCTTTAAAAAAAAAAAAAAGCATCAATCGTCAAAAATACGGCGAAAAAGTACAGTCATTAAGTTATTTTTTAAAGGCATTACATTGTAATCAAAAAGCAACAACGCCGAAATGTTCTTTTTTGTCACGGAAACCAAATGTGACGTTTTAAATATTAAAGAGATGCTGTGAAATAAATAAATGGAGTGCCGTAAATAGAGTGATCGTATAGCTAAGATGATAAGGTTGGCTTGCAGTAAAAGTAAAAGAAATAGTCTTACTTAAATGACAACAGTAGACACATTGAAGAGACAGCAGTTATAAAAAATCTTCTTTATTCGTTGTTTCACTTGAGAGGTGGAAAACAATTAGGAGAAGTAGGTCACTGTACACATTTAAAAAAAAGTTCCACGTAGAATTATTAAAAAACTTGAAGTAATTCCATGATAAAAATGAATGCTGGTTAAAATCACTTTTTAAAGAAGGTCTTGATAATAAAAAGTCCGAAATCAAATATGCGTTAAATTAAAAAGCCAGAGACCGAAGATAAACTTTTAGATATCGGGATATAGCTATTGAAAAAACATCGCTCTTTGAATTTAGGCGCTAAGGCCCGAAATTCAAAAAAGACAAATCACATTGTCAAAAATAATACATATTAAAACTTTCGTAAATCCTTAAAATCTGATCCGATATTAAAATCTGTTAAAAAACTGGCTGCATTGATATATATACTACATAAAAGGGGTTTACTAAACTACCTCCAGAAATGATTTAAATCTATTTGTTAAAATTAAATTTGCGTATGAACTGTAGACCAAATGACAGCACAGGAAAAACGAAACTACAGTCAAAAGGCAAGAGGGGAGACACACCTCCAATATGACGTGGTCGACGTCACGCTGTTTCTAAAAATAGAACAGAGGAAGGGGAAAATCTGAAATCAAAATGTTCTGTTACATGCGGTAAAAAGGAAAGAAAAAAAGCGATTTGAACGATGTTTTGCGTCACAAATAAATAGTTTAAAACGTGAGATAATAATGCTGCATTACAATTAAAAAAAATAAATAATAAATGTGATTACTACATCACACCGTTGCCTTAAAAAATATCAAAAACTAGAAATGAAATTTGTATGTAAAACAATTTTTGCAAATATTGTGCCAATTTTCGAAATTCACAAATATAGAGAAGGGAAAAAAATGAAATTTGCAGAAATTATCATGTGATTCATGCTGTGACAAACACTCAACTCTATATACAACTGCATCTGTAGGTAAATCACAAAACGGAAATGAAGTGGGAAAACCGAGATAAGGGAATAGCATCTTTCATTGCATGCCAACCAGGGAAGGAAGAAAGGATGACTCTTACCCTTATACCAACAAGTATAGTAGCCACTACGTACTATGCAAATTTATTGTAAACAGCGCCTGATTTACGACAGGGCATTTGGGGCATGGGCCCCCACATACTGCTGAAGATGGTCTTTCAGTTATTGTCCAAAATTTAATGTACTTTTAATATCTAATTTAATTTTACATTTCATTCTACAATCTATTGTGTTGATACTGTACTTTTACAATGTTGTATATTGTGTGAAACCTGTAACTTTGCTTCGTGGAGGTCAAGAACTCTCTCCCCCGATGATGGCTCATTAAAAAGAACATGAAACGTTGGAATCAATTTTTAATATAGTTTTTATTTTTGTGTATGCTGATGAGTATCATAAGAGTTTTTAATTATTTTCTTTTATCTTTATCACTTTAAAAATGCATTGTATTTTTAATTCTTATTTAATCCTGTTCTTGTCAAATTATTTGGGAGTTGGTAAGCTTAGCTTGCAGGCAGTAGAGCCCCTTAATATTTTAAATAACTGTAGCTTGGTGTTGTCAAAAATGTATTATTAGTTGTTGCATACTTTATCATTCCAAATAAATAGATTTATACAGAAAAAGATAATCAACACCACACAATTTATTATAAAACGTCTACTCATTTATATTTCCTAATTGTGAAATAAGTATTTAAAAGTTGATTAATGATTATCATATTTAATTTTGTAATGGATATTTTAAAGTAATTATTAAAGTCAATAATGGTTATTTTAGTAAGTACCTTTATTCAATTTTTTTTTTTTTTTTTTTTTTTTTTTGCTCAATCCCCATGTAAGTATTGGTGCAAGGGCCCCCATAAGTATCTGTGCGCAGGGCCCCCAAATTTGTAAATCGGTCCCTGATTGTAAATTCTTATTTTGGAAACTAATTATTAAATGATCAAAATATGTGTATCATTTCATTTATAGTACATAAACATAAAAAAAAATATTCAGTATTTAAATACGATAAAAATTTAAACTCATAAAATTAAAAAAATCAATGATATTCGGTACAAACAAAGTGCTAAATGGAAGTTAAAATATTCTTAATCAGTCTAAGCTTTGTAATAGATTATCAATTGCTAATTTTAAAGAGCAAGCCTTATTCAATCAATCTCAATGTCAAACAATTTTTTATACAGAATGTGTTAAAATCAAACTTGTATAGGTACTTGCATAATCATAGACTTTTACATGATTAATGCAAAAATACTTAAATTGGGTTTCTAATAAAGTTTTGAGCATATAATCCAATATCAAAACATTTTGAATGAATCGATTTTACAAATATTATGAAGTAAAAAAATGTAAATATTATTACTTGTAGCATTGTAGCTTGTATGTCTGGATCTGACTTAGCAGCAACAAAATCAATAACATAGTCTGCAAACATAAAAGAAATTATTCAAAAAATATTGAAAGAAAATGGCATAAAAAAGACAACTACAACTGTTCATAAATAAATATGAAATAGCAAAATAAGATAATTATAGAAAACAGGAATGGCTCTAGAGCATCAGTTCCCAATCTATGGGTTGCGGTTGGTGTTTTGGTGAGTCGTACAATAATCGAGGTTAGCTACAAAAATATATCTTTTATTTCATCTGTTTAAAAAATATAACAAATACAATATTTTACAACTGCGATAATCATAAAAGATATTAACTTAAACTAAAACTTCATGAGAAAACAGTTTTCTTAAACAATTAGTTGGTATTATGTTATGACCTCTTGTGAAATATGGCAGCAGTCGCTATGGCAATCCTGAACACCCGCTCTCGAGCTTGTGGATTAAAAATCCTTTTAAAGGAGCCAAAAACTCCCCAAAACTGAAGAAGGCTCCTTAAGGCTGTTCTTAACTGCTTTGCCCAACAAGCGAAAAACATTTTGACATATTTACAAATTCATTTTTTAACGGAAAGATATAAAATTGGAAAGCCTCATAGAAGCGATTTGGAATGGAACTGTTTTTTCCATTTTTGATCAATCAATTACCTATTGAGTTATAAGCGAATTCGATCTTGTGACAAACCCATTTTTCTCCCACTCTTGAGTGCTCTTTCTCCCTTCGTGTGGAAATTCGGTTCAAAACACCCACTTTGACATTATTTTCTGAAAGATCTATTGAGTTTGCAAAAAAATGGAAAAAACAGCTCAATTACATAGTGTCTGAACAACAACACCAGCTAGTTTCATGCATTTTCGAACAAAAATAAATTAAAACTTATGTCAGAAAGCTGCCCTTTTCGATTTGAGAACACCCTTAATTGACCTATCTTGCAATTTCTCTTTGAAGGCAGTTTTCAAAGAAAAATCTTTAATTTCCTTCTGATGAATATACAAGCACAATACCCAAAAATATCTAAATCAGCATTGATGTTCTTTAATGGGGATTCAACACGATATACTTGTGTGAGCATGTTTTTTCTATTTTTCTGTTTTTGAAAAACAAATACAGAAACAAACTGCATGTAGAAAAAGACGGTACTTTTCGGTTAGCCGGGCGCCAGTGTTATATTTACATTCATATATACATATATATGCACATATATGTACATATATATATGTACACATACACACATAAATATATACATACATATGTATATATATATATATATATATATATTTATGTGTGTATGTGTACATATATATATATATATATATGTACATATGTGTGTGTATATATATGTATAAATATATATGTAAATATAACACTGGCGCACGGCTAACCGAAAAGTACCAAAAAGACTTAAGGTTAAAATTAACGAGTTTTAACCCTAGAGATGCCTTCATCAGTAAACACCAGTGCAGAAATATCAGTGTTTGTAATGTTGTGTTTTGATAATTATTAAACGTATTTTTCATTATCTTTGTAATATGTGTGTTGTTTTAATTATTGGAAGAATAAATGTTGTTTTAATTATCAAGAATTGGTCACAATTATCAATTCTTGATTTTGTAGATATACATCCTTCATATGAAAATTTATCTTTTTTGTAAGATAGGGAGCTGATAGCTTATAGAGGTCATACAACGATTTCTATACTGATATTAAATACATCCTCATATTAGGTAGGTCGCAATATTTTTTTTACTTAAAGGTGGGCCGCATACCAATAAAGGTTGGGAACCACTGCTCTACAGAATCTTTCTCAATTTTCATAAAAACAGGACTTTGTGAGAAAAATCTGGACAGATGCTTGTGCATCAGATTTGTTATGTCTTTTACTCAATAATTACAATAATCTATATTATGCAGAAGAAACCATGCTGACATCATATTGATAGTGGTTATCTACTGTCCTCTAAATACTAGGTCTGCATGCTGATAGAAAAATGTCAGCTGTCGTAGGCAGATTTTTTCAGCATTTGTATGATCCCTTGAATTTGAATACCAATAATAACTAAAAGTTTTCTGTGCCTTTTTCTTCCGAGATTAAATGAGTTAAAGAAAACTTTTAGAAAATGGTGGTGTCCAAATTAAGGGGAACATACAAATGCTTAAACAAATCCACTCAATAAATTTCACTTTTACTGCAATTTTTTAATTTATATACATTGCACAATTTCAATTTTTAAACTGTCGAATAGAAAACAAAAAGTACTTTGAATTGAAATGGAATTAGTTTGAAAACTGTATATAAGTTTACCAATTTTTATGGATTTAAAAATAAATTTCAAGTATATATAATTTTAAATCTCCATGATGTAATCCAATTAAGATAATTAACCCATTTGCACTTAAAATAAAGCAAGTAATTCAGGATTTTGAATCACACTAACAATTATGACATCTTCACAGATTACATAATCAAAAAGGTTCCCTGGCTGAGTTATCGCAGCCAGATTTGTCCAGAATAGCTCAGTTGGCATAGCAGATTAAGCCAAAAGGTCCCTGGTTGGAATCCGGCCTTGACACTTTTCACTCAGTAAGAAAATTACATTTCATGTGATTTATTTATAAATTAAAATGATTGTGTTAAAATTAATAAAGTATAATTCAGCATTTGTTTATTTCCATTTCATAACTAAATTGCCATGCTAAATTAATCTGCAAGATTGACCTGCATCTCCCCTTCCATGACATTTTCAACAAGTTTCAGTACATTGTCAACAATCATCAGTTGAGTTGTCACAAGCTTCCTGACAGTTTGAGGCGAGTTACTTTATTTGGCTTAATGTGTATTATTTGGATGCATGGTCAGTAAGAACTGTATATTTTAGTGCAACATGCTGATGTAAGGTTAGTATTAAGCCTTATTGAATCAAGATAATGTAGAGTTAGTAACATGAGCTTATTTATTTACGCATCACTTTGACGCATGGTCAATGTCTTAAGACTTCAAAATACATAAACAAAACACTAATTTAACAGACATGTAACCGAACTACACTCTTAACTACTGAAATAGAATAAAAATGGTTGTTATATCTTTAGTGAAATCTTTCACAATTGACCACTGGCATGCAGCTAATAATACGAAAGTACTAGTAAATGCATTTTAATGTAGTTGTTGGATAATCTAGGAATATATACTAAATGTAAAAAATCTATTAAAGTTTTAGACAAAAAACTATTTTCAACTATGTTATGTACATTGGTAGTATGCGAAACTTCTTTAGCCTGAATTGTATTGTCTGGTATTAATAATAATAATTAAGATTCATTGCTAAATTTTGCACAAACCCTGCAATTTTACTATTCATCTCTTTAACTCTACAACTGTCGCAAGAAGAAGAAACCCCCCAGTCACTTTTTATTTTATTGCAAATGGCAACGGCAGGTTTGCTGACATCGAATGTTGTTGTTTTAAGTGGGAGCAATAGAATGCGAGTGCTGCTTTTTTTTTTTTAAAGAAATATAAAATGTTCAGAATTAATGTTTCAAAACAAAATCTATTTTTAAATGCAAATACTGTATTATATTATGTGGGTGTATATAGTTAGCTGTGTGTTTTATTCAAGATCTTATGTAACTAAAATTATGAAAAACTTCTTCAGCTTTTGTTTTCATTCTGGCTCTGGCAAAGTCCTTATTTTATTTTAATTTGTAATTTTCAACGACAATTAAGGTATTTTCCTGCGTATAATACATGGATTATCTGTTAAAAAAATCTCAAAAACTCTAAGTGTGGATTATCTGCTAAAATTTTTTTAAGCAGAAGTTCACGTCAGTTATCCAGTTTCTACCGACAGTCATAAAATAAAAATGTAAACAGCTATCACACGATTGTCTGCTATTGAACGTTTGCGGAGTTGTTCGTGATTGGTTCACATATGACATGAACAAGCTAGTGAGAGTGGCTTCTACTTTTTATATTATATTTTTTTTAGCCTTTTGGCAACATGTTTCTATAAAGAACAAAGAGTTTCTCAACTCATCTCTTTTAAAAATTGCAATCTCAATCATTTAGCTGAAACAAAAAACTATGAAATATAGATCACATTGAAAGTTATAATAATGTCTAAGAGAAAACATGTTATATATATATATATATAACACTGCAGAATTTAAACTGAACATTATTAAAAAAGCAGAAGATGTTGAAGATGATTTAAAAACAGCAATTATTATAGAATTATCTGTTTTCACAAGACATTCTACATTTTATATATAAGATTCAGTGAAAAAAAGTATTTGTATTTTTTAACTTGTAATTATTTTATAATTATTTTTATATCTTTTTGCAATTATCATTTAAATAGAGGAACTAAATAAATAAATAGGTATAGGGAGGTGGTTTATTAGTAGTACTTCGGAATGTTGAAAACAATGAGTAATCTTCTTATAGTCTGGTGTATAATCCGAGGATTATACTATACGCCAGTGTGGATTATCTGCTGAGATTTCTTTTAAGGGCTAAAAATTGCGGCTGCAGATTATACGCAAGAAAATATGGTACATAATCAAATCTGAACACTGTAGTACAGTCAAATTTTACATGCTAGGAAGTATGGCTCACTAAACACAACAAAATTCACTTGAAGAAAATATGTTAGCATAAGGAAAAAATTATAAGGAGCAAATTTGGTTAATTTAAATATGACTGGTATCAGACCTTGATGATTTATTGTGGAGTTTGAGCTCTAACCAAGTACTGAAATATCCTGCATATGGTATAATAGGACACAATGAGTTAACAATAAAAATAAATATGCAACATACCTATTGTTTTATGGTCAGGCTTGATTATGTTCAAAAAATTGTTAACCATATCATACCACCCTTTAAGTGCTGATTCTTCCATTTTTTGAAACTGTTCTAGCTTAATTGATATTGGATGGGGTGTAGTAGGAGGAGCAGTAGAAACATCTGCACTATTTGATGTTTTGCTTGGACTAACAGATAAAATAAACTCTGGTAATGATAAAACTAAAACTATTGTCAGAATCTTCATTTTGAAGAACATTTGTCAACAAAATGGTCAACCTATAAAAAAGAGAGAAAAATTCATTAAAAAAAAATCGAGGAAAAAAGGAGATATTTATGGCACATGAAAAAACAAAATTAGAAACTATCAATAAATCTGCTTTCTCTTTGACAGCACTCTGGCTTTCTTAAACAAATGTATAATATATATTAACACTACTTAAGAAATCCTGAAATTACATAAAAGATAATAAACCTGGTCATCTAGGTAAAAATTTTGTGATTAAAATTGCAACCAAAAAACACAATGAACTTTCTCATATAAAAAACAGCACTAAGATTATTAAAAATACTTTCTAATTTTTCATTATAATTATCTAATACCCATTAAACTAAGATTATGATGCATAATTGATATGGTCAGATAAATAGCCACACTATAAACACCATATATTAAAAGTGGTGTTTTATAATGCTTTCAATTCAATGTTATCAATTATGCACCGCGATCCTAGTTCAATAAGTATTCAGACAATTGGGAGTTAACTGTACAATAGTTTTCTCTTAATGCAGTATAATCATTGAAAATAATTCAAGAAATTCTTTAAGGAAATATATTAGTCAAACAAACATAAAAATTAGAAGACATTCACTATATACAAAAACTTCCCCTCATACACTGCTAAAAATAACTACTCAAAAATAAAAAGCTATTTTTTTTCTAAGTACAATTACAAATAAATACATTAATGATATGTTCAAATGTAAGAAACAAATATATTTTTAAAAATAATAATTAATAGTTAATAAATATAATCTCATTGTAATATTTACATATATATCATAAGAATTTCAAGAGAAAATCATTTAAAAAAAGTACAAATTATACAGGGTGGTTCAAAAGGTCATGTCCAAATGGCACGTGTGGGTGTGTCAGGTCATGAGGAGCAAGAATTACATAGGAACTGGGGAGGTCGAAAACACGATTGCGATGGTGCAATTATATCATGATCGTGACGCAAAGAAAAGATAACAAACAGTGTAAAAAGACCTTTATTTTACAAAAAACTTAATTGAAGTACAGAATACAAATGAAAAATGCTACAACTGATAGCAAGTGCTCAAAATGTGCACCATTAACCGTGATGCATGGTTCACATGAGCGCTACATGGAGTCGCGAACACAACGGCTTAGATGTATTATAATCCCGCATCCGCCATCTTGGATTTTTTTTCTTGCATGGAAACTCTTTTTTCACCAAGAAATAAATGTCAGCAATGGTTAAATATTGTTGATAGATTAATATAATATTGAAAAAACTGGAATATAATAATTATAACTTTTAATTAAAAACAATTTTAAATTCAATCCAAGATGGCAGAAGCAGGATTATAATACATCTGTTCCCAATTGACCTGGAGTCTCACAGAGATGTGCCACTGCTTCAGCGATCCATCCCATGAGGTCCATGGCCAATGCAACGGGTGTTATGTACACCACAGACCCAAGAGATCCTCAGATGTAGAAATCAAGGGGTTTGGATCCAGGGATCGCAGTGGGCAGGATACTGCGAATCTCGATTCCATGTGGCGCCAAAGTGAACCATGCATCACAGCTAATAAGGCACATTTTGAGCACTTGTTATGAGTTGTAACATTTTTCCTTTATATTTTGTATACTTCGATTAAGTTTTTTTGTAAAATAAAGGTCTTTTTACACTGTTTGTTACCTTTTCTTTGTGTCACGGTCACAATGCAATTGCACTGTCATGATAGCATTTCTGATCCCCAGTTCCTATGTAATTCTTGCTCCTCATGACCTGACACATCCACCAGTGCCGTTTAGACATGACTTTTTGAACCACCCTGTAAATTTACATTGTACAACAGAGAAATATTTTGAATAATAAAAATTACACACTTCAAAACAAATTACAATGTATCAAATGTGTACAAAAATGTATCAAATACGTATATGATCGTATGTTTGTTTTATTTACATTTCTTCTGCCAATGTGATTTTCATCATGGACATATACTCATAAAAGTGGTTTTATTATTATTGAAGTTATATAATAGAGAAATGTTTAAAATAAAAGAGTACTTTGACTATTTTTAGGTACTCACTTTTAGCAGTGTGTAGAATATTAAAACAACATTTTCTATTAAAATTATGCATGGTCACCAATAATGAAAATATTATAAAAGTATGCTGAATTTGCACAAAATGTTAAATCTATAGTTAAGACAATATTTTGCTTTGAACTTTATAGAAGCTATACATACAGTGGCACAGATGTCATATACGCCTCATATTGGCGCGATTTTTATCCGATGCCAATTTGGCGAAAACATCAACAGCATAAACAACAACATCCAGGTTACCACATCAAGCAAAATAGCGACACTTTGGTGTCAGTAAAGTACACGTTGCATATATGACCTTGGCGTCAGAAAAAAAATCGTGCCAATATATAGGCGTATATGACATCTGTGCCCATACAGCATATGAGGATGAGTTTCAAAACTCGCCTTATCTGGAAAATCAAATTTTGGGAAATCACGAAAATCTTCTAACTGTGTCCATTGGTTTTTATTGTAAACCGAGATTTTACAATGCCAGAAATACAGGATAAAACTAGTTTTCTTGCTGATTGTTGTCCTTTTTTAGTGCAGGTTTTTCAATAGAACAGATTGATATAGAAAAGACAATAATTTTGGATAAGGCGAGTTTTGAAACTCACATCCTCATATATTATGTATAATATACAAATCGAGATGTTGATATACACAGCGTAAATAAAGATTATGAAACATTATGCTAGTTATTGTTACAATAAACACTATGAATATTAAGTTTAAAATATAATCTGTATTCTACAGGAGTAATATAGAAAAATGTAAACAGCAAATGTGTGTTTTGGTGTGGCTGGGGAGCAGGAGTGTAACTATTTTTTGTGACAAGAATGAGAAATAAGAAATTTATATGTACTATGTCCTTTTCCATTATGGAAATCAGTTAGAACAGGATAGACAGATAGAGACATAGAGATGCTTCTCTTATTAATCAAAAAGAAAAAACTGAAAGATTTATGATCATGAAAGGAGAAATTAAATTGCTTTTACATGAACAAAAGGCTTGTTAGCAGAGATAAAAATAACAAATACTGAATTTAGTTTAGAAATATAAATAGATTTTAGGTATTAACACAGCTTAAAAAGCATTAATACCCGGTAGCAGAAAGTTCGAGACGGGAGACGGGCGTCGCAGATTTTCTTTTCTCTTTTGCAGATTCTTTTTCATCGAACTTTTATTTTTCTTCATATTATGTTTAGCTCTTTATTACTTAATACAAAAAGTTAAGACTATTATTAATAAAAATTTATAAAATGCCTAAAAACGCTACAGGTAAGTGATTGTTTGATTAATTAACGCTTCATTTATAAAAATATTTTACCTGCAGATTATTTTTTGCCCCTGAATTATCTGTCGCAGACACTTGGAGAAATTTCTGCTACTGGGCATTAATACAGTAATATAGAGAACATAATTTTCATAATTATTTATTAATATGATTCTAGTATCATATGTGTTTCATCAGAAAAAACATTATCTGAATATATATATACAGGAAAACTAAATGCCTGTTTTATCATAAATTGCAAGAAAATTTAAATTTTGGGAATGCAAAATAAGGTGTATAATTAAAACATTTCTAGATTTTTTTGTCTCTTGTATCCAAAGTACATAGTGCTATTGTTTGATCAGTAACGTTTGTACCCAGTTAACTTTTTATTTCTTTTTTTTAAATATTCAGATAATGATAGATTGAAGATTAAATGACACATTTGCTTCTTCCAAACAAAAAAAAATAAATGATGAATTTACCGAACACATATATAACACTATTAAAATTTTTGCAGAAATTGTAATACAAAAAATTTATAATGAAAATACATTTAAATTTTATAAGTTTATTTTAAATAAAATACTTAGTTTAGAAAGATATAAGCACATAGGTCCAAGTTTGTGTCCAGAGAATCGTGAATATTAGTAAATGAGCTTTTAATTTAGTTTATTTTTATTATACTATAAAATTTCTACATCATAGATTTTTACTGTCTTCTTGGTTTTTTTCTAGTAGTGGCATGTCATTTATTTTTAATCAATCAATTTAAGAAAAAAAATAACTGAATATAATACAAAAGTTGGTGCTATTCGCCATATGTATATATACATAAACAAAAACCTAATTTGCAGTACAAATTAAAAAAACAAAATTTATTTCCTAAATTGTTTAAGCCCGAGAAGGGGCAGATATTAAGATATTTCATTCAATTCGTTCTACATTTAATGTTAAATTTTTGAAACAAATAAGTTAAACCAATTGAAAATTAAAAAATAAAAGTGAAATTCATACAATATAATGCTTTAAACACCTATATACTTAGATTCCGTTCAAATGAAATCGAAATAAATCTTAGACTTTTTTTAAAGTTTTGTATTTTTCATGTACCTTATCATATTAAGTACAATCGTCATAAACATAATGCAAAATCTGCAGTACAAATATTTACAACTTAAAAATGGAAAAAGTCTAAGATTTATTTCAATTTCATTTGAGCGGAGTCTAAGTATATAGGTGTTTAAAGCATTATATTGTATGAATTTCATTTTTATTCTGTAATGTTCAATTGGTTTAGCTTATTTGT
This sequence comes from Maratus speciosus, assembly GCA_963932465.1. NCBI lineage: Eukaryota > Metazoa > Arthropoda > Arachnida > Araneae > Salticidae > Maratus > Maratus speciosus. The sequence goes on from OZ010795.1 coordinate 514,912,819, forward strand.
TACAAAAATTTAACATTAAATGTAGAACGAATTGAATGAAATATCTTAATATCTGCCCCTTCTCGGGCTTAAATAATTTAGGAAATAAATTTTGTTTTTTTTAATTTGCACTGCAAATTAAGTTTTTGTTTAATATGTCAAGCTTTTTAATAGCTACTGCATTCAGACAAACACATTTCAAAATTAATGGAGGGTAGAGATGGGAATGCTCGGAAAAAAACCGGAAAAGTTGGGAAAAAAAACGGTTTTTTTCAGTTTTTTTCCAAAAGGGCTATTTTTCAATTTTTCCAAATTGGAAAAATTGAAATTTCATTTATAAAATAATGTAGTCAAAATTTTATAATTGCTACATTCTGATACTTTTATTTATATTTTTTTTTCATGTTTAGTGTCCCTCATGAAAACTTTAACATGGAAAATCTTAGCAGGGATCTCTTTAGAAAGAACTTGAGTCTCCGAAGAGTGTTATTAACTGCTCTGCTCAACAAGCGCAAACATTTTGACACATGTACAAATTCATTTTTTAATGGAAAAATATAAAATTGGAAAACCTGACCATGAAAGTGATTTGGAATCGATCTGTGTTTTCCCTGTTCTGATCCATAAACCACCTATTGAGTTATAGGCGATTTTGATCACGTGACAAACACGTTTTTCACCCATTCTTGACTGGCTATTCTTCTTTTGCGTTGAAATTCGGTTCAAAACGACCACTTTGACACTATTTTCTGAAAGATCTATTGCGTTTGCAAAAAAATGGAAAAAACAGCTTGATTACATAGCTTTTGAACAACACCTGCTAGTTTCATGTATTTTTGAACAAAAATAAATTAAAACTTATGTCAGAAAGTTGCCCTTTTCGATTTGAGAACAGCCTTAATGGATCCTTCACAATTTTTTCTCCTTAAAACATATGACCTCTAACGAAATTATTTCTCTTAAAAATAGACATTTCAGAATTTTTTTACAGTCTCCAAATTAAATTCTTCACAAACGTAATGATTTTAGAATTAAAAAAAAAAAACCTGTTGTATAATAACTGCAATAACCAATGAATCTATTATCTAGCTGTTTATGTACAAAGGACCATCTCAATAATGTCTAAATAAGAACTTAAATATGACAAATTTACAAAATTCCAATTACATTTTTTACATTTCATTCACATTTTTTACAAGTTCACAAGTTTTATAAAAGTTCACAATTTCGCAAAAACATGATCGTGTGAAAAAAAATCCAAGCAAATCCCTGGTAAGGTAATTAAATGCAACTTCTCTCGTTAAAAATGAAAATTCATGTGCAAAACTATTTCAGTATTATACCAATAAATGAAAATGGTAAGATGGAAAATTTAATGTAAAATTTGAAACATGCATTTATTTTTATTCGCATAGCAGTAATTTTTCACTATTGTTAAAAAAATTTCTTTTGATAATAACATGTAGTTAAAGTTTATGTATTATTATTATTATTATTATTATTATTATTATTTGAAATATAGATTCTTAGATTTGTCTAAATGTATTTTCAAAAAATATAAATCCATACAAACTTTGCAAAGAAAATGTAAGCAAATCTCTGTGAAAAATCAAGTTGAAAACAATTTTTAAGCATATGGAAAAATCCACCTGTTTTAAAAGTTTCATTAAAAAAAAAATACCGCTTTGAATATTAAGGATCTAAATCTTACTAAAACATAGTTTGGGTTTAGTCTGGAAAGCTGCACCAAAACCACATATACAGAAAACGAAAATTATAACTGTAAGGGGTGGGGTGGAGTAATATTTTAAAATAATACCAATTTTTAAACAACAGAAGATTTGAAAATGATAATAGTATTTATAATAATACCAGAACTACTGTAATTTGTTTATTTTAAACTGGCATTCTTTATGTATTTGAAAACCAGTACTATGTAGATGAGATGTACAATATAGTTTAAAACTGCTTTAAAACTACATTAATATTGGTTGAAACTAAAGTTTTTTTTTTTTAATTAGCTTTACTGATATAGTTAAAGTGCTACTGAAAAATCATTTTAACGGACACATGATATAGTACAAACACTGGTGTTAAATTAAGCAAGAAAGTCTACTGTCAGAATTCTGAAACTGAAAGGATAAACTTTTAAAAGCTGACTTTTTTTTCTCTCTCTCTCTTTTTTTTAATAACATATTCACATGTAAAGGGAAAATAATTTTTTTTTTTAATGTGCATAAATATTGAAAAAGTTTATTATTGTATACTTTTTAAGAAAATATAACTTATTTTTGAGAAACATTTATATAAAATCAATTTTTCCAGAAAAAAACTGGAAAAAAACCGGTTTTTTTCCGCCACTTCAACTTTTCCGGAAAATTTACATCTCTAATGGAGGGTATCATCATCAGGCTTTGATTTGTGCGATATCACATCACAATTTGTGATGCAATTTACCTATGTACAATTCAAAATGTTTCACCAGTGCAGTAATGCAGGTTGTTGTAGTTTGGACAAAAAATTACAATCTGAACTTAAAAAATCTGCTTGAAAATGTCATTTTTTACCACTATGACGTCATATTCATCTTCTTTTTAATTCTTGTCTGTTGATTCTCAATGAAAAAAAGCGAAATTTGGAATTAAGAAAAATATTTAAATAATGTAAATAAAAATTAGCCCGTGTTACTCTCTAGATTATAATCCACCTACCTATATGCAAAGGCATTTTATGATCTGTTTTGATCCTGACGTCTGGCAAATGTTTTTACACTTTGAATTTATAATATTATTAGAATTAGCAAAGAATTAAAAATGTGTGGCATCAGTGACAAAAAGGTGGGAAGAAAAAATGAAAAAGTTATGATCTCCATAGGCTTTTCTATGTTAAATTAACATTGAGAAGTGACACTGGAAATAAATAAGTATTGCGCTGCCGTGCAATACTTAAATATGTATATATAACACTGGCGCCCGGCTAACCGAAAAGTACCCAAAAGTTTCATACTATTACGAACAGATTTCTAGTATTTATGATTTTATTTTCCATGTCAAATTTTTTCACGGCATTATTTCTGAAATCAAACTGTTTTAGAAATTGTCTGGCATTTAGAAAATCTAGTCTGACAGTACATACTTTTTGAATTGTAATTTTTTTTTTTTTTTTTTGGTATACTTTTCGGGTAGCCGGGCGCCAGTGTTTATATACATATTTATATACATACATATATGTAAATATACATATATTTACATATACAAATATTGTATATATACACACATATATATATATAATATTGTATATATACACACATATATATATATATGTAAGTATGTATATATATATTTACATATATGTATGTATATAAATATGTATATAAAACACTGGCGCCCGGCTAACCAAAAAGTACCTTTTTTTTTATCCGCGATAGCAATATAAAGAATTTCGTAATAATAACGATTTATATTAGAATCTAAGTTATTTTATTTGTTACTTGCACAGTCACCTTTCAAATATTACTCTAAAAAATTCTTTAGAGCACTCTGAAGTAATAAACCGTCGCAAAATGACAAATTGTTAACATGTTATAGACACAAACAACAATAAAATTGCATAAATCGAATGAAATCGACGTTAATAATAAACTTAAGATGAGAAAAACTGAAATACTTCAAAATAATCAGGAGTAAACATTTTATAACATATAAACTGTATGCATCAACAACAAACGGGAAACAAACTTTATTGCTTTTGTTGTTCAAGCAATATTAGAAATTTGAATAATAATAATCACAAACTTATTTTATTAACCATTTAGACACCCATCTGCCAAATAAACCTGTAATAGCCCGCTGGAATAATAAAATGACGTAAAGTAATAAACTGGTATTATATTATTGACATATACAACAATTAAATGGTATTAATAGAATGAAATCGACATTAATAATGAATTTATGACACGAAAAACGTTTTGAGATGACCTGATGATCTGAAGTAAATATTCATAACTTACGAATCACAGACAACAACAAACGGGTAGCAGGTCGACGCTAATCCCACGGCATGAGGCGGCCGTAATGATTTAGAAGCTAGAGAGGAACAAAGAAATTTTCATGTTCGGATATCATCATGAAATTCCGAAGATCTATTAAGAAATAAAGGAACATAGTTGCTCCGAAGCGGATGAAAATAATTACTAAAAACTCCAGCTGACGGCAGGGACGCGTAACCATGACAGTGACATGACGTCACATCCTAAATCTAAAATCCCAGAGAGCGAAATGAGCATTGCACGAGATAAGAATGATTCATTCAGAGAAGCAAGGTAAGATGCCGCCGTCTGGCGAAATGTCGCCAAAGCCAAAGACTCCCTTTCTATAAATAAATACACATTCCTTCATCTTCATTTTAGCAGGTGTTATGAATCAAACGTGGAAAGCAAAATATAAACTTTTCCAATTTTTTTCATTTTTTCATTTATTTTAATCTGTAAAATACTTCCCATGTTTATAGCATATTTTTATTCTAAATTATAGATGAAAAATAAATCAACAAACAGATGCAAAAACATAACAGGTGAAGTGAAAAAAATTGGATCTGGTGTGATTAATAGTTGAATTCACACATTTTTTTCCGGGACGGATTTTTGCTGGTGCTGCTCTCCGGAAAGGGGGGGGGGGGCATAATAATTTCGGGTGGGGTTTTGCACTTCTGAACCATTAATAAAGTATAATATTCCCGAATTCTTCCAAAGGAGACATTTTTATGCTTCGGGAGGGGAGGGGGGGGGGGGGATGCCCGGACTGGGATACAATTCATCAATGCTGATAACAGGATGAGGGAAGAGAGCAAACGATCAAAGACCAGGTTAAAAAACATTCTTCGCAGTAGCGGATCCAGAACAATCCTGCCCTCAGTTGAGGAGCATAGGAGGGGACATTACATTTTTTTTTTCTTTTTTAAAACTGGACGTTGAACTGTTGCATCTATTCAGGGCCGAAACTAGCCTTTTTTGCGCCCGGGGCAAACATGAATTTTGCCCCCCCCCCCCTCTTTCTTCCTCAAAGTATATTTACAAAGAGAATTTTACTAATTTTCTAATGGCCGACTTATTTTAAAATTTAAAATATGTAATCATAAAATATGTAATACTGAACTACGTAAATTGAATGTGACGTTTGTTGCAATTATAGTTCGTTCACATAAAAGAATTCGCATGTATTACCGGCTATTTACAGTGTTTGCTTATACAGTAGAGTTCCGATTATCCGAGTCCCGCTTAACCGAGATTCCGCTTTAACCGAGTTATTTTCTTCTGATGGACTGATGGACTTCATTATCTTGAAACAGCCATTATAAATGAAGTGTTGGGTGAAGATGAAAGAGCAGTCGTAAAAAGTTTGAACTCTGATTTTCTGGTCAGAATGGCCAAAAAAAAAAAAAAGGGGGGGGGGGAATAAATCGCCATAATTTTTTTTTCCCATTCTGGCCAGAAAATTAGAGTTCAAACTTTTTACGACTGCTCTTTCATCTTCACCTAACACTTCATTCATAATGGCTGTTTCATAATAATGAAATCCATCAGTCCATCAGGAGAAAATTATCGATTCCAAATCGATTCCTCTTAAGAGGCTACTTCAGTTACGCGAGAACACCTCGTTTGCTAATGTTAATCCCATGGGAAATTTTTTAAAAGATATTTCGTTTGCATTTCAGTATTTTTAAATGATTTTTTTTATTATTGGATAGCTGAGGTCGATCTCTACAAAGGTCGCTTTTTACTTTTTAGATTTTGTTTGTAGGGATTTTTTTTTTCTTCATGAGGATGCTTTTACTTTCGAAACCGGTTCCGAAAGTGAAAGTGTCCCAATTAAAAATACCTGTAAACAAAATCGGGTCTTTGTGCAGATCGACCTCAGCTATCCAATGAAAAAAAAAATCATCTAAAAATATTCAAATGCAAACGAGAGATCTTTAAAAAAAATCTCCCATTGGATTAACATTAGCGAACGGATGTTTCCACGTGACTGAAGTCGCTTCTTGCAATACTTCTTTATTTTTAGTGAGTATTTAAATATTAGTCGGAACGCACTGAAGATTATAAATAATGCGCACCAAAATCCCGATTTTAATATTTTTGTTCTATTCATTTATTAAATTATATTATATACTAGCTAAAGTACCCCGGTATTGCCCAGAATTTTAGGAATGTTTCTTTCGAAAAATCAACGATTGTGTGATAATTTACATAATTTTCACTCTTTTTTTTTTTTTCTTTTTTTTCATTTAATCCGGACGACAGATTACCTACTTACTTTACTTAGTAAATATAATCTGTGATCTGAATCTGGGGGGAGGAATTTGATTTTTCAGAAAATTTATCAACCATCAATTGTCACGACACTCAAACAAAAATTAAAAAATTGCTCAAACGCTAAAATAATTTATCAGATTTGATTGCGATAAAAACATATTAATTAAATAAATGCTTTATGCATAAAAATTAATAATTATCAGAAAAAATTCTATTCGAATTTTCTTAAGGTGAGATATATATCGTACTTTAGCTAATTTTAAAAATGCATGAGAGACATTTTCTTTTATCAATTGCATCTCAGCTGTGTACAGTTTGATCATAGGAAAACTAGCCTCTTCATGGCTAGAAATTCAGAGGTAGAGTTTTTTCAGATAGTTTTTTTTTTTTTTTTTTTTTTTTTTTGGGGGGGGGGGGTTGAAGGGGCGAGTATAATTCAAGTTCCGACTTTTTAACTTTTTTGGATTATTGGTGTCACATTATATTTACAGCAATCATTGCAATGTTATCAAATTATTTAATTGTGTATTTGCTTTATTAAATCATATTATATATGGTACACTCTCAAAATTCTTCAACTCCTCTGAATGGAATCCGCGCACCCGACAAAACAATTTCTTCAACCCAAACACCGACAGACTTCCAACAAATCCCAAAGTAAAAGAAAATTACTCCATATTTTAACACATTTATAATAAAGTACTAATCTATAATTTTATCCCTTACGTATAGAAATGGTTATTACTATGGGCCACAATTATTAGTTAAATCTATAGTTTTTCATTTTGGAAAATATTCAGGACTTCCTTGTTAAAAACTAGCTCATCCCGACTCCGACCGAAAGAGATAAAGCACAATCCAAAAAACTTAAAGAGTACCTCACTCGCAACGAAGAAAATATGTCAACCTATCCTGACGCAGGACTGTAATTTCATGTAAATACGAAAACCGTTAAAAATATTTCCATTGAAAGACAACTCGACCCGAAATGAAAGAACATAAATCCATATTTTAATACAATTATTGTAAAAGAACTTTACAATTATATCTTTTAAGGCTGTTCTGCTCAACAAGCGCAAAACGTTTTGACATATTTACAAATTCATTTTTTAACGGAAAGATATAAAATTGGAAAGCCTGGGCGATTTGGAATTGAACTGTTTTTTTTTCATTTTTTGATTCATCAATTACCTATTGAGTTAAAAGCGAATTCGATCACGTGACAAACACGTTTTTCGCCCGCTCTTGAGTGTTCTTTCTCTCTTCGCGCGGAAATTCGGTTCAAAACGCCCACTTTGACCCTATTTTCTGAAAGATCTATTACGTTTGCAAGAAAATGGAAAAAACAGCTCAATTACATAGTTTCTAAACAACGACATCAGCTAGTTTCATGCATTTTCGAACAAAAATAAATTAAAACTTATGTCAGAAAGTTTCCCTTTTGGATTTGAGAACACCCTTAAAAAACTTTACTTTTTATGTAGAATAAACGGACAAGTGCGAGTATCACTCGCGCACAGAGGGTTCCGTTCAATAATATATGAATTAGTGTGTATATTAATAAAAAAAAATACCGTTGCTAAAAGAATACAAAGACTTTGTAAAAACTATACAACGTAGGGTTGGGTATAACTGTATAGTATACAGGGTGCAAAGGAAAGTCCCTTTAACCTAAAAATACTTGCGAACGGAGAGAGCTACAGTTATACAGGTGAGGTAACGTACAGTAAAGCGACTACGCCCGTCCTAATGCAAACGACAGCAACACCCCCTTCCCTAGTGACGAAATTTGGAAGAAAACCATTGAAAATCGAAAACGAAAAGAGGTACAGCAAATTTTCCAGTTAGAAAGTTTTAGAGCATCAATTAATTAGTACGAAACGACATTTGGTTCATATGGATAAGATAAATCGTTGCCTGCATACCCAAAAATGTCCGAAATCGATGAGCGACGATTCTATTTTGCCTATTCACATTCCGGAAATGTAGCAGTGCACAATTACAGATTGTGACGTTGCACTGTGCCGTAATGTCTATGAAGATTTAATTTCCAATGCATTTAAAATTTTAGAATAACTCTTTCAGGTCCACAAGAATTCTGTTCGTAAACTGATGAAATAATTGACTGACACCAGAATATTCAAACGAATTTCTCAGAAAACAAAAACCCGCTAATTTGCACTTTCATTACAAAAGCAACATTTTATTAAAATATTCTTGGTGCCATTTGTCAGTTTGGAATTAAAATTAGGTGACTAGACCGTCTAGCCACCGCTATTGAAAGGGTTAAATCTATTTCGTCGTATTGAAGAGCCTTGCAATAGACGTTCCATGCTTGAGAAATGTGCATGCAGTTAGTGATGGGCGATAACGAGATGTTTTTCTCGATTTTCTCGATTGTATGGACATCTCGATATTTTTCGATTGTATAAATTTTTTCTCGATGACTACAGTTTGCAAATTTCTTTTATAAATCATATATTATGTATTATATACGTCATACATTTATCAAGAATAGTCTGCGGGTGAACTGGAATGAGTCGAGGTTAATAAACACTAGGTGACTTCGACCGCTAGCGGGCCCCTCCTTTAATTGGGGCCCCTAATTTATACGTAATCTTGTAATATGAAATCACGAACAGGTTACCCGCTATATACGGCACTGATATATGATAGAAGGCGGGTGTGGTGTGCACGCACTACAAAATCTTGTAAAAAATATAATATCGAAACGAATGAACGTCGGACCAGATCTCTTGGGGGAGGGGTCAAAGCGAGCGGAGGGGCACAGCAGCTGCATAATATGATTAAGTCGTCACAGGTCTTTAGGCCTTTCCAACCATATGTCACATGAGAAGTCTGGATTTGAATTTATAAAAATGTCCTCCCCGTGGGGGGAAAGGGGGAGGGGTGCGGGAGGTGGATAACATGAGTAAGTGGTCATAAGCCTTTCCAACAATATGTCACATGAGGGGTCTCGGCTAAATTTAGAAAAACACCCCCGTGGGGGAAAAGTGGGGGGGGGGGCGGTCACCGGAGGTGCATTACATCAATAAGTAGTGACAGACCTTTCCAACGATATCTCACATGTAGGGTCTTGGCTAAATTTGGAAAAGTGTCCCCCCGGGGGGGGTTCAAAATGGGGGGGGATGGACACCGGAGGAGCATAACATCAATAAGTAGTCACAGACCTTTCCAACGATATCTCACATGAGGGGTCTTGGCTAAATTTGAAAAAGTGTCCCCCGGGAGGGGCAAATTGGGGGAGACTGTCACCGGAGGTGCATAACATCAATAAATAGTCACAGACCTTTCCAACGATATCTCACATGAGGGGTCTTGGCTAAATTTGGAAAAGTGCCCCCGGGGGGGCAAAGAGTGGGGGGGACTGTCACCGGAAGTGCATAACATCAATAAGTAGTCACAGACCTTTTCAACGATATCTCATAAGAGGGGTACTGACTAAATTTGGAAAAGTGTCCTCCGGGGGGGCAAAGTGGGGGGGGCGGCCACCGGAAGTGCATAGCACTAATAAGTAGTCACAAACCTTTCTAACGATATGTCACATGAGGAGTCTTGGCTAAATTTGGAAAAGTGTCCTGAAATTTCATATATTATAAATAATATTTAGCGGAGGGCTCCATAAAAAAATCCGATCTAAAATGATAAAAGCGGAAAAAACTACCCTCGCAGTGGGGGCCAAATTGGGGAGGGGGGGAAGAAAGTCTCATAATATGAAAGAGTCATCCGAGAGCTCACCGATGACATATCACATGACTGGTCCAAAAAAAGTTTGAAAATTGCTCCCCCTCTCTCCCCCCGTGGGTCCACTCTTTCACCCCGGAATTCACACAGCCGCCACTTTAAAATTTTTATGTTCAATAAATAATATTTACCGGAAGACTGCATAAAAAACCCACATCTAAAGTGATATTTAAATTTATTATAGAAATCGGCTACGGTTTTAAAAATTTGTTCGCCCCTTCCCACGCCCCTTTGGGCGAAGAAAGGTTCATAGTATGAAAGAGTGTTCAAAGGGCTTTTCGATTATATGCCACAGGAAGGGTTCGGTAAAAATTTTTAAATTGCACCCCATGAGTCCACTCTCACGTCCTCCTCCCTCGAAATCACCCGACCCACCTTCCTCTTTGAAAATTTTATGTTTAATAAATAATTTTTATCGGAGGGTTCCAGGTATGTGACATCTTGGTAGGGCTAAAATAAGAGAAACTTTGAAAATTAGGGCTTCATTTCACAGCTCATTGTCATGCCTTTTTCTCTATCTCGTCCCTTGGTACTCTCGATAAATTTTCTTACTTTTCTTCTTTGCCGAGGACGAGAGAAATCCTCGAAAAGCTTCTCATAGCGAAATGTTGAAAAGCGCGAGAGAAATCCTCGAAAGGCTTTTCATTGGGAGATTTCGAAAAGGACGAGAGTAACAAGCGAGAGGCTTCCCATCGGGAAAAGTTGAAAAGGGCGAGAGGAAACTCTCGAGAGACTTCCCATCCCGAAAGGTTTAAAACCGCAAGAGAACCAACCATCGAGCAGATTCCCATCTGGAAGCGTCGAAATGCTGGAAAAATCATCGAGATGAGATTTGCCGAAATGCGAGATGGAAATGAAGCTTTCAGAGTCAAACTTACCGCATTTCTGGTTTAAGTCATAATTTCTCAAAGGAGTCCATCTGCTTATCCAATCTCTTTTTAGCTCACAGGCTATCTAAGCCTGAGAGCTAATGTACCCGTCGGTTCTGTGTGTATGCATGTACTGTACGTACGTATGTATGTACGTAACGCGATAACTCTTGATTAAAATGTACGATTTGCTTCAATTTTTTTTATGTTCATTCTGATAAGGCGTTCCGCTGTTTAGTTTTGACGGTTCATTGGTTAAGGATAAAGGGAGAGAAGGGGGGCTGGTCCCCCCCCTCCTTAATTTAGATAAATAGGTTTTTCATGCAGAATTCTTCGATTTGCTCCAAATTTCGTATACCGGTTTATTATGTTAAGGAGCTTCCCTGATTAAACTTGGAGGTTCATTAGTTAAGTATGAAGGGCGGAAAAGGGGGTAGACCCCCTCCTTAATTTAGATAAATGGGTTTTTCATGCAGAATTATTCGATTTGCTCCAAATTTGGTATACCGGTTCATTATGTTAAGAAGTTGCCTTGATTAGATTTGGAGGTTTAAGTGTTAAGTATAAAGGGGGAGAAGGGGGCTAGACCCCCCCCCCCCCCTTAATTTAGATAAATGGGCTTTTCATGCAGAATTATTTGATTTGCTCCAAATTTGGTATACCGGTTTATTATGTTAAGGAGCTTCCCTGATTAAACTTGGAAGTTCATTGGTTAAGGATAAAGGGGGAGAAGGGGGGCTGGTCCCCCACTTAATTTAGATAAATGGGTTTTTCATGCAGAATTACTCGATTTGTTCCAAATTTGGTATACCGGTTTATTATGTTAAGGATCTTCCCTGATTAAACTTGGAGGTTCATTAGTTAAGTATAAAGGGGGGGAAAGGGGGGTAGACCCCCTCCTTAATTTAGATAAATGGGTTTTTCATGCAGAATTATTCGATTTGCTCCAAATTTGGGATACCGGTTTACTATGTTAAGAAGCTGCCTTGATTAGATTTGGAGGTTTATGGGTTAAGTATAAAGGGGAGGGGCTAGTCTCCCCTTAATTTAGATAAAAGGGTTTTACATGCAGAATTATTGGATTTGCTTCAAATTTAATATACCGATTTATTCCGATATGGCGCTTCCTTCATTAGATTTGGAGGTTCATTGGTTAAGTATACAAGGGCGAAAAGGGGGCAAGTCCCCTTAATTTAGATAAATGGATTTTCATGGAGAATTATTCAATTTACTTTAATTTTTTTTCTATGTTTGTTCTGATAAGGAGCTTTCCTGATTAGATTTGAAGGTTCATTAGTTAAGTATAAAAGGGTTAAAGGGGTTAGACCACCCTTAATTTAGCGATATGTTTCTTTTTTTCATGCAGAATTATCTGATTTGCTTCAAATTTGATATACTCATTTATTATAGTTAAGGAGTTTCCCTGATTAGATTTGGAGGTTCATTGGTTAAGTATAAAAGGGGCAAACGAGGGATATTTCCCTTCATTTATTTTTTGAGGGACATTATTCTTTGAAATAAGAGTATAATATACAGTTAGTGTTAATAACCTGTGAGCTCAATGCCATCAGTTTAACTGGCACTTATCATTTTATTGCTATTAACCGATGTGGGTTATGAAGCACAGTGGTTTATGTATTCAGTTCTGTATAGTCCTAGTTTCAAACTTTACTGTTAAATTTAGTGTCATTTTGCCCCGAATTTTCAATGTTTCTCTTATTTTAGCTCTGCCAAGCTGCCCCATACCTGGAGATTCAGATAAATACTATTTATTAAATATAAAAAGTTCAAAGAGGAAGGGGAGTGAATTCTGGGGTGCGCGAGAGTGCACAAAGGGAGGGGGAGGGGCGGGTAATTTTCAAACTTTAACTAAACCTCTCCTTGACATATCATCGGAAAGTCCTTTCACCACTCTTTCATATTATGAACCTTTCTCCTCCCAGAGTTGAATTCCGGAAGGGGTTCGGGAGGGGGTGACTTTTTTTTATTGTAGAGATTTCTACAATAAATATCATTAAATGAGGTTTTTTAATGGAGCTCTCCGATAAATATTATTTAGTAAATATAAAATTTTAAAAGTGGGGCTGCGTGATTTCCGGGTATATTCTAGGATAAAAGAGGGAACCCACGTGGGAGGGGTAGATTTCAAACTTTTTTGGACCAGTCATTTGATCTATCATCGGAAAGTTTTCGGTTATCATCGCAAAGTTACTCTTTCATATTATGAACCTTTCTTCTTCCTTCCTTAGTTTGGCACCCCGAGCGAGGCACTTTTCGAACTTTTTTGAAATCGTAGCGTTTTTAAACATTTTAGATCGGATTTTTTTTACGGAGCCCTCTAATAAATAATTTTTAATATATGAAAATTTCAAAGAGAAGGATGGGCAGGGTATATTTCGGGTGGGGGGGGGGGGCACGATAATTGGAATCCTGGGAGTTGGGACTCTTTTCTATCTTTTGCTGACACCCCTCATGTGATATATCATTGGAAAGCTCTGTGACTACTATTTCATTTTATATATCGCCCGCGCCCCTCCCCTTACTTTGCCCCCGAGCGGGGGCACTTTACTAAATTTAGCCGACACCCCTCATGTGCCATATCGTTGGAATGTCCTGTGACCACTTATTCATATTATGCACTTTCCTTGCCCCTCCCTCCTACTTTGCTCCCCGCGGGAGTTCGTTTGATGTATTCCAGTCGTAGACTTTATTAAAATGGGGAAATTAAAGATCCAATCTCAAATGACGTAGAAAAATCAATAAAAAATTTTGATCCTTTTTATCATCCTTTAGTTCATATTTCTGCCACTAGGGGTGCTTTTGATTCTTATTTCTTTGGCCATTTTGGTGCTAATTGCCGAAAAATTCTTATTTTTGATACTTAAACTCCCCTTACCGCTTCATAGCTACTCGCGTTTTTTCAGCTTTTTCCAACCAGGGGGCACCCTTACAAGACTTTTCCAGTCTTATGGCTCCTTTATAGTTTCCCTTTGGTTTGCTGTTTTTTTATTCCATCTGTTTTCAGTTACCCTATATTTAATAAAATCTGCCTTATATATATGTAAAAACAATGATTTCAATAATCGATTCTAGAACACCTCCTTTGTAGATTCTCGAAAGTAATCGATGACTGTATCGATTGTGTATTTTACGATAACGATTTTTTTCGATTGGTAAATTTTCGAGAATCGCCCATCACTAAGCCCTATCACTGCTATGAAATTGCCGGCCAGAATAATAGCTAAGTTTTCCAATAACTGTTTTTAGCTTTTCTCGTTATAATCGACTGTAAAACATCTCGATTGTAGATTCTATGAATTAATCGATGGCTGTATCGATTGTGATTTTTTACGATGACGATTTTTCTCGATTGTCGAATTCTCGAGAATCGCCCATCACTATGCAGAATTACTCTCACGAATACAAACGTTTATCGTGAGCAATGGCGAACTTTTCGAACATACTGAATATTAATTTTTTTTATCACTGTGAGATAGTTTGTCTTTTTTTTTTTTTGCGTGATGTTATCAAAATGTATTGAGATAAGTATGTATTTATAGCATAAATTATGCGTGTTTCTTCATACTTCCGACTATTCCATTCAAACGTTTACACAAAATGGAGTGCATCGATTTCGGACATTTTTGGGTAGACAGGCGAAGATTTATCTTATCCATGTAAACCAAATGTCGTATTCTACTAATTAATTGATGCTTTAAAACTTTCTAACTGGAAATTTTGCTTTATCTCTTTTCGTTTTCGATTTGCAGTGGCTATCTTTCAAATTTCGCCACTAGGGGGCGCTGCTGTCGTTTTCATTAAATCGGGCGTAGTTGCTTTACTATACCGTTACCTCACTTGCATAGTTGTAGCTCTCTCCGTTGACAAGTATTTTCAGGTTAAAGGGACTTTCCTTTGCACCCTGTATACTAGAAAAGTATAAATGGATATACCATGAAAGTTCAAATATATATGGAACCTAAATAATAGCAAATATAGGTATTCTGTATATTTATTATACATTATAGGTTTTTAGTTTACCTTTAAAGACATAGTAGGTGCATTGAGAGAGCCACTCAATGGAAACTAGTCGCGAAACCCATAGTATTTATGGGATTTATTTTCATTAAATTAGTCTATTTTTAACAATTTGACGTTTATTGTTTTTATACTGCTACTGGGCATTGCATTATATAAATATATCCTTAAAAATTGTCATCTAGGCTTTAAAAGCCGATGGAGCATAGAGTACGCCGTCCCTGTCATTATGTATGTCCAAACCGTCCGTGTCTTTAGGGGTTAATATCTCGGCTAATTACCGACGATTTTTTCCTAAATTCATGATCAACAATGCTTTTATACTTCTGCTACGATAGATACCTCCAGCTCTGCTCAACACTTTTGCTGAAGCCCGTAAATCGAAATTTGAGTGTAACGGGAAAATGCGATTTTCTAAAAAACTACGTGACCTACGGTAATCGCTATAATTTTCCTGCAAGGTTTACATTAATGTCTACTACCTTTAATTTTTTTCATAATTTTAGTTTCAATAGATTCGGAATTAGATGGGGGGAACATATTTTTGCACTACATTTTCCCCCATAACTTTGAAAATATAATACCTAAAATTAAATCTGCCCTATATCTACTCTATATATATAAAATCCTAATGAAACGAATTTATGTCTACCCTATATATATAAAATCCTAATGACACGAATTTATGAAACGGATATATGAAACGAATTTATGAATCGACTGATTAAACAACTGATTAAACAACTGATTATGTTTCAAGCGATTTCTCCTAAAATATGGAATACTTTGCGGTGAAATTAACACCAAAAATCAGCATTGATCCGCAGATCTCAAACTTTGTATTAGAATTTTAAAATTCGAATTAGTTTTCGAAATATTAATTTTTTTCTTATTTTATATACATTTTTCAAAAGATGACAACTCAAATTTTAATCAAACAGATATATTTTTTTTTCATATTTCAGAAAAGGTTGACATGGTATACCGGCTATTGTTGTTTATTTGATAATAAATGTTTATTTACTTTTATTTCTTTATATAAATTATTTTGTTCTATAATTATTATTTTTTTTATATTTCCTTTAGAAAATAATTAAAAAATACGGTACTACTTGGTTATTCCGCCGACCAATTTCTCCAAATTATATAAATCGCCAAAACACTCGCCAAATTATACAAATTGACATAATTTTTTATTTTAAATAACGAAAGAACAAATAAATTAGTATAACATTAATAAATATACAAATAAAAAGTCGAAATAAAAATCACTTGATGACGTAAACACGTGTAACTTGCTTAAAGTCAAGTGAATGTGATATTTATGATCAACCATTATTGGCATTTAATCTTATAGTTTGGCGATAGATTTTTGGTCGACGGGATAACTAAGTAATACCAAAAATGCATATGTAACTGGTATTTGAAAACGAGGTTTTCGCCAAATTTTCGTAAAAAAAAAAAAAAAAAAATCACGCCAAACTTGCTGTGCGTATATGACATCTGGTCAAATATTACCACTCGGAAAAAGAAAAAAAAATGCTAACTGGCGAGTTGAAAAAAGCTATTGGCGAGATTTGCATCCGACTAGCGCAGGGTCGGCGAACCTATGGCACGCGTGCCGTTTTTGGCACGCGAGAGAATAATTTTGGCACGGCGGTGCGGCGTTGATTATGTCTCTAAATCAGGATACAGTGATTTTACTCAAAATACACGAATTTGACGACCTGGTTTGATTCTAAATTCGATTAATTGGAAGTTGAAGAATTTTAATCTTATTCAGTATGGTTCGAAAATTTATAAAACAAAGAAAATATTTGAAAACTGCCGAAAAGGAAAGATTTTTATATGTATTAATAAAAATACCAATGGTAAATTATGGCAACTTGAAAATTAATTTGAGAACTATTTAAATATAAACTGCCTTTTTTTTTTTCATTTTAATAAATTTTCCTACTATTTATACCCGTGAGTCATTATTTTCTCAAATGAATCTCTCTATTCTAAAAAAAAGTAACTACCGCTGTCACCGCCGCCGCCGCCGCCGCCGGTTTTGAATTTTTTGTGACCGGAGGTCTTTCTTCGTTAATATTAAAAAAACTGTTGCATACAAAAAAAATGAAAATCGGTAGTATTATAGAAAAATGTTTGATAAACACGCTGATGCAGACAGTTTTCAAATCGAAGAATTATTTTAAGAGATATTTAATGCCAAAGTTGGACAAAATCGGTCCATTAAAAAAGTTTTATAGGAGCAAAAACTGTACATAGGAATTTAATCATTTTTAGATCATTTTATGCGTCAGAATTTCCCGGTGTGCAGATTGCAGTTAGTTTTTTAATTTGAATAATTTTTCGAGGTTTTATTTTTATTTTAAATTCAAATTTTCAGCATTTCGAGAGATATTTTTTACAAATTTTAGAAAATTGTATTAATTTAAACTGTTGCCACCTGTATAAACAGCGCAGACAGTAATGTTTGCTTCAAATTAAAAATTTATTTTACACGTGACTATTATAAACAAAAAATATAAAAAGCAGGAACTCATTGAAAATTACGTCATAAAAACTATAGTTACACGTGAACTTTAAATGAGAAAGAATATTGTAAAATAATAAATTCAGTAACATGCGTTAGAAGTCCTAAATAGGAGAATTTACGTCATATTACACTTATTACGTAAAATGAACAAAAAATAATATTGCAAAACAGTTTTAATTTAAAAATTGCGCGAGACATTTACTTTACATTTTAAGATGATCATAATATTTCATTTCTAACAAAAGTATTTTGACGTGAATATTAAAAAGAGAAAGAAAAGTTTGGTGAAAATTACGTCAGATTATAAAATTCAGATTCAAATTATAATTCAATATACCGAAATCTTTTTAAAGGCGATAAAATTAGCGTGCTGTTAGAATCTGCGGTGTCTGAACGGGGGTTGACGAGCGTAGCTCGTAGGGGGCAGAGCCCCCCTAGTAATATAAAAAATCCAATAGAGAACAGTTGTCAGTTGAATCCATTTTAGCTTGCATTCTGTTAAAATTAACTGAGCATTAAAATGATATTAATTATTTTTCATCCACGATACGACACAATTAATCAAATTATTTTTTAAATTAATATCTAAAATATAAGTGTTTCTATAGTTATTACAGTGTAATACTTACATGTATGTTATCCATATTAAAAAAAATCTTAATAAGTAATTTTCAAGTACTTTTGATTCTTTATTTTTCAATCCACTAAATTTGTTATATAGTTGGCACGTCAAGGCCATGTAAAATATTTTTTGAAAAAAATTGGCACGCGACTATAAAAAGGTTCGCCAACCCTGGACTAGCGTAACAGTACCGAGAATTCTTTGCAACCATGGCAAATTTTATGTAGTTTTATTCGAAAAAAACAATTTTTGATTTTTTAATCAAAATGGAAAACTTACGGTCCCATATTGGCACGTTTTTTTTCTAACGCCAATGTCATATTACGGAACGGGCACTTAACTGGCTCCAAAGTATCGTTATTTTGCTTGATATGGTAAGCCGGATGTTGTTGTTTATGCTGTTGATGCGTTCCCCAAATTGTCATCGTTAAAAAATCCCGCCAATATGGGACGTATATGACATCTGTGCCAAACTTTCAGATGAACGGCGAAGGGATCAGACCGTATTTGTTTATGGTAGCTGATGACTTGAACTATTATAATACAGATGAAATGATGGCGATAGAATAATATTTGGCGACTTATCACCTGTGCCTGGCTAACATTAAAGTACCAAAATGGCACCTAGAGTATAAAAAGCGAAGTGGTCCGCCTGGAACTGTTGATGATAGTCACATGACTTAGGCTATTGTTATAGAGATTGTTTTAAAATACCGGGAGACGAAGACTCTGTATACTTAATTTTAATTTAGCTTCTTTTCAAATGTTTAACTGATCCTCTTTAATCAAAAACGAAAACAACCATTGTATGTCTTAACAGCAACTGATTCGCCTTTAAATTTTTGCAATCAAAGGGAATTGAATGGAAACCCGTTTACAGGGAGATCTGCACAGCTTTTTTCAGTATAATTCAATCTTCTCTAATATTTTTAAAACCCATCAGATTAGTGTGTTTTTAGATTCTGCGGTGTCTGAACGGGGGTTGGCGAGCGTAGCTTGCAGGGGGCAGAGCCCCCCTAGTGAAATATATTTTTGATGTCAGCATTACGAAAGCTTTCACACGATATACAAAGAAAACATTTTTTTTTTCAAGTAACTTATTTAGCCCCTCTACATTTTCCCTAAATAATTTATGAATATTTATTAATCTGTAAATATGTGGGTCAATAATCTTTATTACTTCCCCTAATTTGAACTTTCTACGTTGCATAGTTTACAAGTAAAAGGGTCACTGTGTCTGACAGGCAGACACAGTATAATGGTTCCGTTTTTACTTTTTAAGTACGGAACCCTAAAAATTAAGATATATAATAATATTCATTAATGTTCAAATATGTAGCTTTTTCATTTGAAAAATATTCAGGATTTCTTTGAAAAATAGTATTAACACGAACCCACCTCAAAATAGTGAAAACGCAATCCGAAACAATTAACGCTTTACCTTACCTTTACTTGCAGAAAATCACTAATGAAAAATTTCTTATCGCTATAGATCACAAAAGTTGTAAATTTCGTGACTTTTTCATGACGTTTGTGGGCTGATTATCTCATGACTGATTGAATTTCATGATTCTTTTTTCGCGATCATCTGACGAAATGTGCGATTTTTTCCGCGACCGTTTCACTGAATTCATGATTTTTTTTTCTTCTGAAACTGTTATCGAAATCGGTTTTGTTTTCTTGCGACCAATTGTCGAAATTTACAATATTTTTCCGCGATCAACTGACGAAATTCCATATTTGTTTCTGCGATCTTTTAACAAAATTCGCGATTCTTTTTCACGATCATTTGTTGAATTTTCTACCACCGACTAATAATATTATATTTTTCTGCGCGATAGTTACACGATATTTTGTATCTTATTTCACGATCGTTTGACTAAATTTTCGTGATTTTTGTGCAATCTTTTGACGAAATTCGCGATTTTTTCCGCAATCCTTTTACAAAATTTAAGATTTTAGTTTGTACAATTATTTGACGAAATCTGCATTTCTTTTCGTGATCTCTGATAAAATTAACAATATTCCCCAAGCCGTTTGGAGAAATTAGAGATTTTTTTCGCGACGATTTGGGGATTTTCTTTTTCAAAATTTGCAAACTTCGCGATTTTTTGTGTGAATTTTCGATTTTGCGGAATTCGAAAGAAAAAAAAATCGTAGACTTTCACGAAAAAAAAAAAAAAAAAAAAAAAAAAAAAATTGCAGAATTGCAGTGCACGTTTCTGCACGTTCCCTGTTCCTCAAAGAGCATTTTTCCTTTTCCTTCGCCAGGAAATTCTTGAAATGGCGCCCCTGTAGTAAAACCTGAAAAAAGGGAAGCCTAAAGGAAACAGAAAAAAGTTCCATTTTAGACAGGTCTCCGTCTTAGCAAGTATAATTGTATGATGTTTTTTCATCGAAATTTGATTTTCCCCTCCCTTCAGAAAGAATTCTGTTATTGACAGGCTTCGTTTTCACACGTTTTACTGTAATTCATCTATCTCTTTTCAGAGCTATTCTATAGAGTGGATGGTTTAATAATCTTTGAGGATACCTGTAAAAATAGGACCTGTCTAAAAAGAAAATTTTTCATAATCAATATATTGAAATTTTACCTGATGAGACGGAAACCTATTTAAAATGAAATATTTCATTGGTTCTTGAGTTTCCGTATTCAAAGTTTTTACTGTTTTTTTTAAGCATGATTCAGTTTACGTTTCTCGTTTGGAGGGGTGGGAGGGGGGGGGGGGGGTAGACGCCCGGATCGTACCCTTACCTATATAACTTCCCTCAAAAAAACTTTGTCCCTTCCCCCCCCCCTCCCCAAAGAAAGTTTTGAAATGGTACCCATGGGCAGCAGTTGAAACAGTCGACAATTAATACGCCATTGTTGTCTAAAAGTTATACCGATTACAAAGATATAGGTCTTCATGCATAGATTCTTGTTTTTATCGCCAGTTTGTTAAGAGTATATAACACAACAGACACGGATAACGTTTAAAGTCTGTGTTTTCATGATTATATGAGACAGTTGTTCAAAAAAATAAAATAAAATAAACGGAATCTCGACGTTTGCTAGAATCATCGTGTAACCTACTATACATACAGAAGAAAGCAGAATTACAAGTCTATCAGGTTGCATGACGTATATGATTTCGAAGTGACCTTGCGCCCTCTTACCATTAAGGTGCCCCCCCTTCCCCTCCTACTGGGAAAAAAAAGACATTTTATGAGGAATGAATCATCTACAAGAGACAGAACTGTCTTTCAATTTCTGCAGGTTTAGCGGGAAAAAAAAAATTGAATTGTATTCGTATTCGTATTCAAAACTGTAAAGTTGAATGAACCTAGTTTTCTAAGAGTTCTGTACAAGAGAACTCTTTTAAAACTAGGTTTCGTACGATTCGCTATTTCGTATTTACTCTTAAATTTGTCTCATAATCACTAATTTCCAATTTAAATATATGTACTGTTTTGTAGCATGCGTTAAAGAATCCAATAAAGAAATTTTGTTATTATTGAAATTTGTTATAATACAGTAACTATTAAACACTTTCCAATCATATGAATTAGCAAGTCGGAAATTGTACGTCAAACGTGGCAAATTCGTACTATAACAAGTTTTATAAATATACAGATCAGATCTTGGTGCAATAGCTGTTGCACTCTTATGCAAAAATGCATGAATAGAAAATTTATTACGATTATATATGTTAAATCGTGTAATGCGGAAATAATGTGACTCCATCTTAAATATGACATAATCACCATGGCAACCTACAATCATTACCTATCATGGGATATCATTGAATTAATTACGCATGATAGAATTTAATAGAATAATCACCATGGCAACCCAGAATAATTACCCATCATTGGATATCAATGAATAAATTACGTATGATAGGATTTAATAGAATGAAGAAAACTTATTAATATATCTTTAAATTTTATTCGATTTTCATAAAATTTGAAATGACTCGACAAAATTCTGAAATGATTATATGTATTAAATTTCAAACCATTTAGT
The DNA here is from genome assembly GCA_963932465.1 of Maratus speciosus. NCBI lineage: Eukaryota > Metazoa > Arthropoda > Arachnida > Araneae > Salticidae > Maratus > Maratus speciosus. Next base: position 514,934,956 of record OZ010795.1, read on the forward strand.
TGGGTAATTTTTGCGCTGTTATGTAAGGACAGACAGACAGACGGACCGACAAGACCAGACGACGGCTATAGGTGCTACGTATTTATATAATTATGAACACACCTAAAAACTGACCATCGTTTTTTAGAATGTTACATTGATTTCATAAATTATCTCAATAAACCTATACATTCTTTCAACGTAGAATTATTATTATTATTTTGTCAAAACAAAAAATGTCATAACAACATTTAACATAACATATTAGCTAACTTTAAGCATTTGCAACCTAGAAAGCAGAAAATATACGTTTTTCAGGTTATATTTTTCAAAACAATTGCAAAACGAAATATAGTCCATTCTAACGTCAAGTGCCTCACATAATACTTTAATGTAATTTAAAACTCATTTTATTTTTTGCACACACACACATTTATATTTTAATTCAGTCCATCCCCTTTTTTTTCTTCTTTTTCTCCTGTAATAACAGAAAAGAAAAACTGCGTTTATTAAAAGATTTTGTAAACCCCCATATTATTAAAAGCCTGTTCTGAAATTTAATAATCGTGTTCGTGATACAGCAGTTATAAAATCTTAAAAGCAGCCTTGAAAGAACAATTGGAAGACTGCGTTTTGAAAGGAGGGCCTTGGCGAAATCCCTATCATGTTGTGTGATGCTGTAACAGTGTAATAAAAATTAAGATATCCTCAAAAAACTTAATAATGCCTGAATACAGCGGAACAAGGAGATAGGTTATTTATAATGATGTTACTTACAAAGACCATTTATGCGTGGGAAAGGCAGGAACTCCGTTTGTGGTAACTAACTAGTTCCACAATGTAATTGAATAAGCTTGCATTCTGGGTCAGTACATGCATATATTTTAAATGACTTCATAATTATATTTAAAGAAATTACTTTATTTATTTATTTATTTTTTTAAAGTGACTACCTCGCATTGCAAGCTGTGAGACATATATGCGTAATTGGATTTCAACATTTCTTATAATACGTGAGTTTTCACCTTCCTTTCAGCCCGTTCTAAAAAAAAAATATATCCCACCCGCTCAACAACGCTAAACTTTGACTCATTTTTGAACAAAACAGCATGACACTTGCAGGGATGATTATTAAAGTGATTTGCAACTAAACTTTTTTATTTTATTTTACGATAAATGAATTTCACCTTGAGCTATAAACGATTACTGTCTCATGACGGCTGTTTTTTCCTTTCGTGCGCTGTTGTGTCTGAAAATTCGGTTCAATATGCCAAGTTTGACATCATTTTTCGAATATTCTTTTGCCTTTAGCGAAAAACGGAAAAGAACAGTTCGATTGCATAGCTTCTTAATAAATGCACATGACAATTTTATAAGTTTGAAATGGACAGAAAGGAATTAAAAACAGAAATATAAAACAGAAAGGAATTTAAAAAAATCCTGACGGCTCGGCCTACAGGCGGAAAATAGATTTCGAAGTTAAGTACTAATTTCACAAACAAAAACTAATTCAAGACTAGAGATAAACCCAGTTTAACAATTTATTTGGCTGCTTTTGACGAGTTTTTAATTTCATTTTTCTGTAAGAGCTGGTGTGTGTGTATATGTTTTTATGTGGGGATGGTTTTGGGTCCCTGGGGTCATATAATGAAAAGTTATGAAGGAAATTTTCAAAAGTCGCACCATGGTAACGACTGCAATAGGTAGTATTTCTTATTAAATCTACCTAAAAACTGCCAGAAAGTAGCCAGTGTGGATTTGAGAAAACAGCCTTAAGAGGCTACTTCAGTCAAGTGAAAAGACCCGTTCCCTAATGCTAATCCTATGGAAGGAATTTATAAAGATATTTCGGTTGCATTTCAATATTTTTAAATGATTTTTTTCTTTTGCATTGGATAGCTGAGATCGATTTGTACAAAGGCCGTTTTTTACCCGACTGACAAGAAGGATTATGTGTTTCACGCGTATCTGTGTATGTGGATTTCTTTATACCCTCGAAACGTCCCAACGGCTGGATGAATTTTAATGAATGAGGTCTCTATCGATTCGTCTTAACCATCCGATGATTATAGGCTAGGTTTTGTTTTTATAAATTCAAAATGGCGGTAGAGACGAAAAAAAAATTTTACGCACCCTATTCAGTTGCATGTCAATGGATAGATCTTTCAAAATGAAGACGGGGTTTCACTGACTATTTTACAGTCAGAAGCTCCGTTTAAATATTAAACAGTCTGGAAGTTTTGTAGGTAGGATCTCTAGCTTTCCTGCAACTTTAATCTTCATAGACATATATAGGTCTAATCAAAACAGTGTTTATAGATAGGAACTAAAAATTAAACACAACTTAAAAGTCATCAATACAAGTAAATAAAATAAATAGGTAAGTAATATAAAAAATAATTTCACATTGATGAGAAATAATTAGTTCGCTTTTACGCGGTCGGGTTTTTTGATTTTTTAATTTCAGATTATTTTTTAATTATTATTATGAGGATGCTTTCAGTTTCGAAACCGGTTCCGAAAATGAAAGTGTCCTCATTAAAAATATCTGTAATCGAAAAAGTAAAAAACGGCTTTTGTACAGATCGATTTCAACTATCCAATGCAAAAAAAAAAATCATTTAAAAATATTGAAATCAAGCGAGATATCTTTATAAATTTCTTCCATAGGATTAGCATTAGCGAACGGGTCTTTTCACTTGACTGAAGTAGCCTCTTAAGTAAAAGCTTGATCTTTTACAGATCCATCTATCCTTACTCTTAAAATGCTGAAAAAATGAACAAATGAAACTTACTTAAAATTTCATATATATTTTTTTTTTCTTTTAAGATATTTATATTTAGAAACCTGGAAATTTAATGAAAGTGTCGGGAAGTCAGGTGATTAAGTCTAAAACCGAGACTAACCGGAGAAAATCGATGCGTCTGTCTGGTCACTTTACTTTTGATGACAAGTTAGAAAGTATTTTTGGGATTTAATCAGATTAGTATCTCAAAAACCATATTCTAGTTTGCATCATTTCAGCAAAAAGTTTACTCAATTACAGAAAACTTTTAATTCTTGATTAATTTCAAAGGAAAGCTTTTCTTTCTTTCTTCTTTTGTTTCATTTGACAATTTTTCGTATTTAGACAACAACATTTTAACCCTTTATGTACTGATTTATGAATTCATGAAATTTTTATCTTAAAGCATTTTTCGTGAATTGTTGAAACTACATTAGAATATTTACATAATCATTTGAAGGATTTTAGAAGGCTTTGGAAGGATTAATTAAATTTGAATTTATAGGGATTTTGTGCAGTATTTATAACACCACTCAAATCTTTTATTTTAAATATTTTTCTTAGTATTTTATAGAATTAGAAAATGTACAAATATAATGTTCTTACCATAGAAATACAGAAATATTTCCGAACTGAAAAATCAGCCCCCCTCCTCCCAACGCCAAGAAAGCTGAAATATTTTTCTTTTGTGTAACCAATAATGCTTTTGGAAAACTATACAGTAACACATTTGTAACTCATTCTAAACTGTATTACAACTAATCGACGTATAAAATGAATTTTATAACAAGTTATTTTAATGGTATTTAAGTACCGACAGTAGATAAAGGGTTAATTTAAATATTTTAGATTTACACAAATGTTTACATTAAAATTTAAGGGCGAGACATATTCGTATCCCTCCATAATGAACCAGATTATTTCTGCAATACGTTTAATATGATGAAACCTATCAAAGTTAACACATTTAAAAATTACTTCCTGCTCGTAATACTAAACTGTTATTAGAGAAAAACATAAAAGCATATGCACCATATCACATACTTACTTGTACAGTAGCATAATTCAGAATATGATTTTTTTTTTCTTTTTAATTAAACTATGAAAAAAATATTTATTTACCCTTTATCTACAGACGGTAGTACTTGTAAGAACTATAATTTGTTATAAAATTCATTTAATACAGTTTAGAATGAGTTATAGACAGGGATGTAGTGAATGGTATACGGGGGTATACGCCGTATACCCTCTGAATTTTTCGTACCGTATCTGTTTTTCAAGAAAGCTATAGCATATATACACTAGAGCAGGCAGGTCAAACACGTGGCCCGCGGGCCACACTTGGCCCGCCAGCAACTTCTCTGTGGCCCGCCAACACTTTGGCAATTTCCCCGTGTTTGATTCAGTTCTTGTTTGATGCAGAAAATACATTTCGCACGAACACACTTGCAAACGTTGCAGTGTTGCCAAGGTGGAGAAAGTTTTTATTCAAAATATTCACCACTCTTTCTGAATATTTATCTTCACTATATTTAATGATAAAAATTCTGTGATTAAACAAAGAGAAGATTACTAGAATAAATATTGATAGCTATTTTGGTGTAAAAAATTCCACAATCTGGCAACACTTCCCTGGCTTTAGGAGGTGCAAACATCAGAAAGTATATCATATGATTATGGCCAAATGTAACTCATTTTAAAATTTCATCTCCAAAAGATTGGGGATGCAAAAATAACCAGTAGGAAAGTTAAAAAGAACAAATCTTGAATCTGAAAATTTAAAGATCCAAGTCTTATAGTAATGTTGAAAGTAATAAATTATTTTACTGCTCTGTTTGATTTACATTTCATTACAAAATAATATGCAGTATTTGTTTAGCACTAAAAATGTATCGAAAGCTATTAAAATATAGTGCTAATTAATGACAAAAAGTTTAAAAAAAATCAAAATAAATAGCTTTGAAAGCCAGATTTCGGAAATTATAAGGCCGTGCAATCACCATAGCTGATATATTTTACTCAATTATGAAAATTTTGTTATTTCATAAGTTTATATTGCAAACAATTGTGTTCTTACAACCGTTGGTTTTATAAAAAGTAGCAATTACAATTTAAAAGAAAAATGCAAAGATCAGGATTATAAACTTAATAATATAGTTTTGTATGACTTTGCCATTTAAATTTTTAAATGGTAACATGTTTTTCTTTATGTTTGGCAGCACACTCTGTACGAAATCTTTGCTACTTTTATTTTTACGGAATAAAAAGTGTTTAAAATTTTACTTAATAAATAGTTTTTTTAACTATTTTCTGGTACGTATTTTAATTTTTCCAATAAATAATAGCTTTAAAATTTTGCAAGTTTTTTTTTAACAAGTTTGTTTTTTTAATGTAATTTCATTTTGTGCGATAGTAATAAAATTAATCTGCTTATTGTTGTTTGGTAAAGTGGCCCGCGGCATCGTGTACATTGCTTAATTTGGCCCGAGGTAGTAAACGAGTTTGACATGCCTGCACTAGAGTATAACCCTCTGCTTGAGCATAAGCCCTTTGCTTAACGTATACCCTCTGTTTTTTTTTTTTTGTTTTTTTTTTACGACTACACCACTGGTTATAGATACATTACTTTATCTTATTCCAAAAGTGTTATTGGTTACACAAAACGAAAATATTTTTTAAAAAATGATTTCTTTTGCCTTTGCATCTTTTCAGCTTTGTTGGCGTTTGGGGGGGGGGGGGGGGGATTGTTCAATTCGGGAAAATTTCTATATTTCTATTGTAAGAACATTATTTTTGTACGTTTACCAATTCTACAAAATACTAAGAAAAATATTTAAAATAAAAGATTTGAGTGGGGTTATAAATATTGCACAAAATCCCCATAAATTCAAATTTAATTAATCCTTCTAAAATGTATTAAATGATTACGTAAATCTTCTAATGTAGTTTAAACAATTCACGAAAAATTCTTTAGAAGATAAAATTTTCATGAATTCATAATTCAGTATATAAAGGGTTAAAATATTGAACTAATTAGATAACTTTTGTATTCACTGTCAAAAGTTATACGAAAACAAGTGTAGGAAGAAAAAGAGGTTATGTAACAATAAATTTAGAGAAATTCAAGCGAAATGCTTTTTATTGTATTTTTTTTTTTCTTCTTGGTAGCAAATTTAAAATCTTAACCCCTTCGCGACGAGCGCCCCTTAAAGAATTTATAATTTTTTATCACTGGTTTAAAAACATATTTTTAATTGAATCACCGAAATGCTTTGATTAAATAAAGCAAGATTTCAATTACGCATTTCTGGTAGGAATAATCAAGTATTCTGAACACTATGTGCCGCGTATACGTGACGCTATGCAGGTGGTACTAAATTTTGTCAGAAAAATGTATTAACATTTAAATATTAATTATTAAACACTGGCTTTTAATTAAATATTAAGATAATATATAAACTTCATAACTTTAAGAATAATTAGAATCTAAGTACTATTTTAACGAGTAACTTTGAATTTCCCTGATGGTCAGACATACAAATAATCGATAGTGTACTCTAACTTGAAAAGCAGTTCTCAATATTTACAGCGATATTTAAGTATTCAAGGCACACCCAAGAAATATCTATTTAAAGCAGTGTTTCACCATCTTTTCGGATCGGCGACACACCTCAAATATAATTAAGAAATCTGTGACGCATAACAATTTTTAACAATAATAAACGAGAATGTATGCCTGTTTTTATATATATTACCCGACTGAAAAGAAGGGTTGTGTGTTTCACGCGTATCTGTCTATGAGGATTTCTTTATACCCTCGAAACATCCCAACGGCTGGATGGATTTTAATGAATGAGGTCTTTATCAATTCGTCTTAACGGCCCGATGGTTATAGGCTAGGTTTTGTTTTTATAAATTCAAAATGGCGGCCGTAAAATACAAAATGGCGGTAGAGACGAAAAAAAAAATATTACGCACCCTATTGAGTGGCATATCATTGGATAGGTCTTTCAAAATGAAGACGATGTTTCATTGATTATTTTACAGTCAGAAGCTCCGTTAAAATATTATACAGCCTGGAAGTTGTGTAGGTAGAATTTCTAGCTTTACTGCAACTCTAACCATCATAGACATCTATATAGACCTCATCAAAACAGTGTTTATAGATAGGAACTAACAATTAAACACAACTTAAAACTCATCAATACAAGTAAATAAAAAAAATAGGTAAGTAATATAAACAAGTAATATAAAAAAAATATTTTAAGTCAATTCCTACTTAGGTCAATAAGATAATTTTTTTTCTCCCATTCTTCTTTCCTCTTGAGTGGCTTTTAAAATACCTTGATCAAGAAGAGGGCTTCTCTCGATTATTGAAAATTAATTAATTAAATTTGATTAATGAATTAATATTTGAAAAAAAACTGGATTAACATCAAGTGTCATCCACTACAAGTTTAAAAAAAATCATTTGAGCTTGATTGGATGAATAATATTTATTTTATTAACGATTGAAAATTTGAACAAGATATATATAGCGAGAGTGTGAGCTAATAGTAGGAATTGAAAAAAAAAATAGTTTCAGATTGATGAGAAATAATTAGTTCGCTTTTTACGCAGTCAGGTTTTTTGATTTTTTAAATTTAATTGTTTATTAGGTGATTTTATTAAGGCGCACGCCAATGCTAATCCTATGGGAGAAAATTTTGAAAGATATCTTGTTTGCATTTCATTATCTTTTTTTTTTTTTTTTTTTCTTCTTTGCACTGGATAGCTGGGGTTAATCTGTACAAAGGTCGTTTTTTACTTTTCGATTTTGTTTGCAGATTTTTTTTTTTTTTTTTTTATGAGGATGCTTCATTTTTGAAACCGGTTCCAAAAGTGAAAAAGTGTCCTAATTAAAAATACCTGAATCTGAAAACAAAATCGAGGAAGCAAAAAACGGCAGATGTAGAGATCGATCTCAGCTATCCAATGCAAATAAATAAATAAAATATTGAAATGCAAACGAAATATCTTTAAAAAATTCTTCCATTGGATTAAAATTAGCGAACTGGTATTTTCGCCTGACTGAAGTAGCCCAAGTGCTGCCCGTTTTTCTACCAAAATACAGATATAAAATATTGTAAAAACTTGGACGGTCTCACAATATTCCCTGCAGAAAACCCTCAGCGGCACAGATTCCCTATATAGGAAAACATAATGTGTTTCCAAAGCAGAAAAAAATATAGCTAAGTTCACTAATCTGAACGGTAAGATAAAACGAACCAGTTGATCACCATCGATCTACTACGTTTGACAGTCTAGGACAGTTCGCTAATGCAAGGGACCACCGGTAGTGTCTTTGATGCGCCGCGTGAGAAATAGCAAACATATTTTCCCACGAGAAGATTTCCTCTCGCAGGCTCCGTGTGCAAAGATGGAGGCGGACCCCTGACCGACCACTCGGTGAACAGCTGCTAAATATTTTTGACAGGAGAAGATCGCGAGTGGCTAAGAGACTCACTATTGTTTTAGAACAAGATAATTTGAATATATAGGAGAGGAGGAGGATTTTTAGTCAGTTAGTAAATTTCTAGACTTCAGAGAATTACATTCAGGTTGGACCTGAAAAGGGGAGGTAAAATCTTTCCGGTGTGAACTCTAGGCTGCACGGGCAACCGAGCCGAGACGGCTAAGAGACGGCATCCAGGCCGATAACAGATAAAAGGTAACTGCGGTATTGGTACAGGGTGCCATAGCAGTACAGAGATCTTTATCTCTAGAAAGGACAATCGTCTAACTGATTATTAATAAATCTCAAAGGACATTGATCAGCTAACCTTTAATTGTAGTGAAGTAATATTCAGTATTTTCTCAAATGGACTTAATCAACAAGCTGCCACCTTCTCATAAACTTTTTTGGACTTTGCATCTAATCATTTCAACATTATAATTTGTTGTGTTGTATATAACTACCAATTGTTTAGCCAAGAGATAATTTGTTTATTTTAGCAAATAAAACATTTTTGTCTGCAATCTAAACGAATATTGGTTTTTATGCCTTCGAAGTAAAACCGCTCACCGCTACCGCCTTCTTAGGATCCCGCACAATATAATTGTTTTTTTTCCCTTTTGAAAGGATTTTAAATGTATTTAGTCGTGTTTCCAATAGGTTAAAACTAAAAGGATTGGAGAGATTCACTTTCTCAAAATAATAAAAAATGAAAAGTTTTAAATTTTAATAGAGCATATTAAAATTTAAAATAGTTTAATATTTCGCATGATTACACGCGACACACCTGAGGCACATTCATGATACATTGTGTGTTGCGACATGCCAGTCGAGAAACTAATTTTGAATATTGTCGAAGAATTATTGTAGAAAGGATATCTTGTATAAGCCACCTGAATTAATTTTCAAGAAGAGAAAAAAAAATTTAATTAAAAGAAACAAGAAAGAAACTTGTTTTCTAGAGGTATATTTTATAACAGCACACGTATGTGAGAAATACTCTTCACAGAGCCTTTTAAAAGATTAAGAGCAAGAATCTGAGAAAGTGTCACACCTAGCATTATGGGGTGATTCATGCCATCTCGGATTTTCTCCAAAAAATTACCAGTTATTACTTATCTTGTTAAAAGGCCAAATCCAGAAGTTTTTTCTCCAAAGTTGAGTTGTTCATTTTTTATGGGCCCCCAAAGGTCACCATGCAGTGCGAAAAATTGAGCGTTTTTTTTAGACATTAAAATTGCTATGACCCACAATTCTTTGCGCAAACAACTTGCCACAAAATTCTTTTTATATATGGGATGTAGGAGGGTTCAACTTTATATAATGGATGAGAAGTCTGTGGCATCTTGTTGCCGCAAGGTCACTGAAGGTCACAAACTTATGCATTTTCGCTGTTTTTTAGCATTTTTAAGGCCCAATAACAGCTTGCGCGTTGAAGTTGCCATGGCAAAAGAGGTGTCATTTGAAAGACATGTATTAGCACTTTTTAAAAATGTACATATAATTGAGGCAAGTTGGATGCGCTTTTAGTAACAGAGCGCCAAAATGTGAAAAATGTCATATTTAACCGATATTCAAACTGTCATAATTTCCTGCGGCAATGACATTTTGAAATAATTATTTTGCTATTCTTTTATTCTATTATTGCTCTTTATGAAAAAATAAATTCCATTGAGGCATGTACCTTTAAGAAAAAAAAATGATTTTTTTAAACATACTCTATTCCGGTAGTCAGGACTTTTTTGCTTTTCAGAACAACTCGTCTGAATAACAATTTTTTTAACATTTACTTGGCTGTATGAATTGATATATTTTATATATTGTTGCGTTTATATTTATTGAGGACAATTATTTAGTTTTAAAATTCAAAAAATCACCGACATGTTCTCTATTTGGTATATACCTGTGAAATGCATATATATATGATTTTTCCATTACTGTTTAAAAATTTACTATAATTTTTCACATTTAATAGACTAAAAGCAAAAGGTTTACAAAGTTTTATACTTTTATACATATTTTGGAATATTTTGTTTAATTTTTACATATTTTGGAATATTTTGTTTAATTTTTAACATTTGTTAAAAAATCACCTGAAACCTGTACAAAATTATAACTGAATAAAATGCACATATATAAAGATATTAGTCTTTTTTTTTTAATATAAGGTACATTTTAAAATCATTATTGATGAAGTATTTTTAATTTAAAATCATTAATTTCAGAACATAAAATTATTCAAAGCAAAATATTCCAACCTTCCCCTTGTTTGTATTACTATTACTACATAGTGAAAAATGCCGAACTTCAAAACAATATTTCTGTGGAATATGAATGAATTTATAATGCTCCTTCATTTTAAAAAAAGGCTGTATCTGATGATAAGATTAATTTTTGTAAAGTATTTTAAAAAAAATCATTGATAAAATATTTTAAGTTTATAATCACATTATTTCAGCAACACAAAATTCTGAAAAACAAAATATCTCAACTCTTTTTTTTTTTGTATTACTAGTACTACTTGGTAAAATATTCTAGAACCGTGAGAACAATATTTCTGTGCAATCAGAATTCTTTATGTTCATCCATTAAAAAATAAAATTATTTTCTTTTTTGTTTATAAAGGGTATTTTTTTTTAAAGTATTACTGATAAAATATTTTACATTTGCAACAATAATTTTAGTAAAATAAAATTGCACAGAGAAAAAAAAACCCAACTCGGCTCTTCCCTTGTTTGCCTTACTGTTATCACATGGTTGGCTATTCTGAAATATCAGAACAATATTTCTGTTGAATAAGAATTACCTTTGTTCATCCATTTAAAAAATAAAGTTGTGAATTTTTAATTTGGATATTTTCATACTTATGTTAATGTATTCTTAGTTAAAAAAACTGTTTTACAAAACATGGAAGAACTTAATTCGGATCCTTATACGGATTGTTTTTTTTATAATGAGCTATTGAACTGTGGAAGACACGGCAAAAGTCGTAAGGATGAGTTGTTTTCAGAACAGGACTTGGCAGCAGATGTGAAGAAATTATCTAGAAAGAATAAATGTTAAAGCACCTGATAGAAGTGTGTCTGAAAAAGAACTAATATCTAGCAGAAGTGGTAAAGTTTTACCTGAAGGATTTAAACTTTGTGCAAAGCATCGTTTTGGTTTTGGTACTTATTGGAATGTTCCAGCTGTATGTTTACACCCTTATCACAAGGAAAACAGGAAAAGAAAAGAAAAAGGTGTTAGGTCTGCAAGTTGGGCAACATATGAATTAATATGTAAATATAATTCTTCTGTAAACTTTCCAATTGGAGGAACTGTTTGTCCAAAGCATAGAGATTATCTTCTTTCAAAAGATCTACATCAAATGAACGATGAAGTTGAGATAGCCGACATCACTTCCAGCGATCCAACATTTGAAGTTCGTAATTCTCTGTTAGTGGAAACTGATAAGACCGAGACAAATTCATTTATAAAATCATTAACAGAAGGTGTAAGCCCTGTTAAATTTCAGTTGAAATCTCCTGTTTCAAAACTTTCTGCAAGTACCATTCGCTATATGAAACGAAAATACTCTGAAGTTACAATAATTTTAAAGCAACGTTAACCAAGAAACTGGCCCCAGAGCAAGAACATGAATTTCGAAAGGTTGTTTCAGACAGTAGCAGCTGCAGCGAGACGGAAGCTGAAGATGAATGTCTAAAAGAGATAGTAGCAGCCTTTAAAAGCACTCCATCTCAAAAGATGAAGCTAGCTTTATTTAATCCTCAAAAATACACAAAATCAGAAGTTATAGAGAAATTCCAATGCTCACAGAGAATGGTAAGAAGAGCAAGAGAATTGAGAGCACAATTTGGGGCTGGCAATATGCCTCTTGTACACAAAATTAGTAGAAACTGTCTTGACATGAGTAAGGTTGATCATTTTTTAGATTTTTTGTTTACAACAGATTCTCTACAAGATGTTGCTTATGGAACAACTTTAAAATATGATTGTGGATTAAAACATGTTACCCCACATGCGATACCATCTTCTCTGGTCCTATACAATTGTCTGGGGCTGATCCTTTTACAGTTCCATGCTTAAAAGATATTCAAGAGTCTCTTACAAGGAACAATTATATGTTTGTGGGTTTTTTTTTTTTTTAAATTATTAATAGTGTTAGCGTTAGCTGAATATACTTGTATTATCAATATAGATTATAAATGCCAAGAATTTTGATTGTCAAATTAAATAACATCTATCATATATGTGTCACAATATATTAAAATATATCCATTCGTACAGCCAAGTAAATAAAAAAAAAAAAATGTTATTCAGACGAGTTGTTCTGAAAAGCAAAAAAGTCCTGACTACCGAAATAGAGTATGTTTAAAAAAATCATTTTTTTTTCTTAAAGGTACATGCCTCAATGGAGTTTATTTTTTCATAAAGAGCAATAATAGAATAAAAGAATGGCAAAAGAATTATTTCAAAATGTCATTGCCGCAGGAAATTATGACAGTTTGAATATCGGTCAAATATGACATTTTTCACATTTTGGCGCTCTGTTACTAAAAGCGCATCAAACTTGCCTCAATTATATGTACATTTTTAAAAAGTGCTAATACATGTCTTTCAAATGACACTTCTTTTGCCATGGCAACTTCAACGCGCAAGCTGTTATTGGGCCTTAAAAATGCTAAAAAACAGCGAAAATGCATAAGTTTGTGACCTTCAGTGACCTTGCGGCAACAAGTTGCCACAGACTTCTCATCTATTATATAAAGTTGAACCCTCCTACATCCCATACATAACAAGAATTTTGTGGCAAGTTGTTTGCGCAAAGAATTGTGGGTCATAGCAATTTTAATGTCTTTAAAAAACGCTCAATTTTTTGCACTGCACGGTGACCTTTGGGGGTCCATAAAAAATGAACAACTCAACTTTGGAAAAAAAAATGCTAGATTTTGTCTTTTAACAAGGTAAGTAACAACTGGTAATTTTTTGGAGGAAATCTGAGATGTCATGAATCACAGGTGTGACACTCTCTCAGATTCTTGCTCTTAAAAGATACGTCCAAATGTTGATATTCTGTTTCAGTATGCATATTAAAAAGTACATTTAAATATTTAATTAGCTGCAAAAGGAGAAGGCGATGAAATGAAATATGCTTCCAAAAAACAAAGTAATAAATGTGGGTTTTTAAAGAGGAGGTTATTAACCCAATCTCACGTTTTGTAAAGCCAAGAATCTAATTAAATTATAAGCAATTTAAATTGTGAAATCTTTATTATGTAAAGCTTGCACCTTATCGTCGTACAAATACTTTGGATAGAAAAGGAAAATTGAATTTAAAATTAAAATGAGTGAAGCTTATTTTTGAAAAAATCTTCAATGAAACAGCAGATGTAATGATTTTATTTTGGAACTTTACCTCTAACAAACACACAATTTCTACTTCTTTATAATATTAGTACAGATTTAATCTCTGAAGCTACCGAATCGATTTCAAAAGTAATGGTATCAAAATGATTGTGTTAGTCCAACTTAGAACATAGGCTATATTTTATGTCGGTGCTACTACCCCAAAGGGGGTGCAGGAGCAAAAAAGTTCTAAAAATGAGATTTTTGAGTTACCGAATGGCTTAGAAATATGAAATTTGGAATATTAGTTACTTATAAGATATAAATGATGTCCAAGAACAGTTCTTAAACAATTCGAAATTTAAAAAAGGTGAAAATGCACAAAAAGCGTTCTAAAAAACGTTCTAAATAGTGGTTTCTACACAATCTCAGGAAATACCAAACCGATTTAAAAAATAATGGTGTCAAAATCATGGTGACAACCCTTGCTCCAACATAGGCTATATTTTATGTCGGTGCCAATACCCCAAAGAGGGTGCAGGAGCAAAAAACGTTCTAAAAATGCGATTTATGCGTTACTGAAAGGTCCTAGAAATATGAAATTTGAAATATTAGCTACTTATTAGATATAAAGGATTTCTAAGAACAGTTCTTAAACAATTCGAAATTTAAAAAGGGGTGAAAATGCACGAAAAGCGTTCTAAAAAACGTTCTAAATGGTGGTTTCTACAGAATCTCAGGAAATACAAAACCGATTTTAAAAAAATGGCGTCAAAATGATGGTGACAACCCTTGCTCCAACATAGGCTATCTTTTATGTCGGAGCCACTACCCCAAAGGGGGTGCAGTAGAAAAAAACGTTCTAAATTGCGGTTTTTGCGTTACGGAAGGGCCTAGAATCATGAAATTTAGAATGGTAGTTAGTTATAAGATATCAATGGTCTCTAAGGACATTTCCTAAAAAAAATCGAAATTTAAAAAGGGTGAAAATGCGGAAAAGGCGTTGTAAAAAACATTCTAAATTGCGATTTCTATGCAATCTCAGGAAGTACTGAACCGATTTCAAATATAATGGTGTAAAAATGGTGACAGCAGCAAAAAACGTTCTAAAAATGCGATTTTTGAATTATGGAAGGACCTAAACTCATGACATTTTGTATGGTATATATTTATTAGCTATAAATTATCTCTAAGAATATTTCTTTAAAAATGTGAAATTTAAAAGGTGAGTGAAAATGCGCGAAAAGCGTTCTAAAAACGCTCTAAATGCCGATTTGTGAGCAATCTCAGGAAGAATCAAACTGATTTCAAAAGTAATGGTAGGAAATTGATGCCGACAGCCTCTGCTTTAACATAGACGCTATTTCATGTCGGTGTCACTATCTCCTAGAGGTTGCAGGAGAGAAAACGTTCTAAATTTCGATTTTTGTGATCGGTAGGAGCTAGCAACTTGAAATTAGGCCAGATACATATTTATTGGATATAAATGATCTTTAAGAACAGTTTCGAAAAAATTGGAAATTTAAAAAGGGGTGAAAATGCGCGAAAAGCGTTCTAAAACGTTCTAAATTGCGATTTCTACTCAATCTCAGGAAATACCAAACCCATTTCAAAAGTAATGTTTGCAAATTGATAGTGATAGTCCCTGCTCCAACATAGGCTATATTTTATGTCGCTGTCACTACCATCTGGGGGGGGGGGGGGGTTCAAAAGTAAAACATGTTCTAATTTGCGTTTTTTGCACAACTGAGGGGGTCTAACATTTTGAAATATGGCATGGTATTTACTTACAAGATGCCACTGCTTTCTAAGAACAGTCGAAAGAAAATTTCAAATTTAAAAAGATGAAGTGGGCGAAAAGCGTTCTAAATCACAATTTTTATGCAATCTTATCAAATACCAAATCGATTTAAAAAATAATGGTGATAAATTGTTGATGATAGAACCTGCTCAAACATAAGCTATATTTTATGTATGTGCCACTACCACCAGAGGGTTGCAGGGGCAAAAAACTTTCTAAATTTCGATTTCTTTGATACTGAAGAAGCTAGAAACTTTACATATGGCATGGTGGTTATTTATAAAATATAAATGCCCTCGAAAGACTGTCGAAAATAAATTCGAATTAAAAAAGGGGTGAAGCGAAGGTGAGATGCGAAAAGTATTCTAAAAAAGCCCTAAATTACGATTTCTATGCAATTTCATGGAATATAAACCGATTATAAAAGTAATAGTTGCGAATCAATGGTAACAGCCTCTGATCCTACACAGGCTATATTTTCTGCCCATGAACTCCAAACGTTCTAAAAAAGGACTTTAAAAGTTTTCTAAATTACGTTTCTGTGGAATATTAGGAAATAACAAACCGATTTCAAAATTAATGTTGGCAAGTTAATGGTGACAGTTCCTATTTCAACATAGCCCTTTATGTTGAGAGAGGTGGTAGGACTTGGAATTTGACATGATAGTTAATTTTAAGATGTAAGAAGATGGTTTCTAAAAAATTCAAAACTTCAAATGAATACTGAAATAAGCGTATTAATTGAGCATAAAAGTTTCAAAATATTTTCTAAATTATCATTTATTTAGTTTTACTTCGTTTTATTAATTTAAGTCTCACTTCAGCCTAATGCAGTGTAATAATGATGTTTAGTCAAACTGTGTTTTAAATAGCAATTTTTTAGATATTCCTAAAAGTAGTAAGTACCTTTTAATTAATAAAACCTTTTAATAAAATAAAATATTACCTTTTAATAAAATAAAAATTTAGTTAGTACCTTTTAATGAAAATTAGACATATAAATATCACTTGGCATATTTCAAATATTACGCGAGCAAAGTTGTGGGGTTTGCTAGTAATTATATAAAGTAATTACCGTCAGAAGTTGGCTTTGCTTATAAATACACATATAGATACACATATAAATACACATATTCAAGAAATTGAAAATGTCTACATTGAAGCCTCCAATCAAATAAAAGTTATTCATCATCTTTTTATATAATTATATTAGTTGCTTTATCCCTTTAAGACCCGGCTGCTTTTGGAGTTTTTTTGAAACCAATGATATAACTGAAATTTGTAACTGATAATTCACTATCTTATTAATACATGGAAATCATTCCAGAGAGGAACATTTGACTTGCATACAATATTTCAAATGAAAATCAAATTTCAAAGTAATTGCTGCATGGAATCTTTTTCACTATGCTGGCCTCTGCGCCTCTTAAGCTATTACTTTGAAATTTGATTTTCATTTGAAAATTCCCTATTTGTTGACAAAATTCATATAATATAGTTTCTGTTAACCAGCACAGTCACTCGATTCCGGCATTTATGTAATAGATAACCCAGGAAGGTAGAATTTCAGTTAATGCCTAACCCGCACGATCGCGTGCGGGTCCGGTCTTAAAGGGCTATCTCTGTCACTAATAAAATGAAAAGAGTAAAAATTTTGAAGATTTGATTGCAACAAAAAGATAAAGAAAACGTCTCTTAAATAAAGTTCAATGAGTACTAAGTTAATTACCGTATATACTCGTGTATAAGTCGAAGAATTTTAGACAAAATTTAGGAGTTGAAAGTGGGGGGTGGACTTACACGAAGTAGTAAAAAATTCCGCAGATAATCAGCAAATGGGCAAATCTTTTAAGTAACTACATGAGAGATAAAAGAGGACAATGGTCATTTCCCTGTGACTGACAAAAAAAGCTCAACAATAATGTCCCTATAATTGTTCTGAACCCATTTTCCCTTGGGAGAGAATTCCCTTCAATACAGGGACATTCCTTTCAACACTTTAGTCCCTTTTTAAAAAAATTTCAACTTGAGAATGTTTCTAGATATATCTCCTAAAAGTCCTACAATACAAAGAAGTACTACATTTTAGCAGTCTAAGAAGTTGTTTACCCCCATAAATAACGCTTGAATAGATTTTTGAAAGAATTTTTTTATTTTTAAGTATCACTAAATTGATGTGAATAGGTTTGAAAATAGTTTAAGCTTCTTCGGTTTTACTAATTATACAGTTTTAAAATCTTGAATAATAATTAAAAAAAAGTCTGATTAGAAACGTTAAAAAGTTTACTAGTTTAATGAAAATTTATTATTTTTTTTTGTTGTTGTTCGATTACAAATCATTTTTCAACATACTACCATAGAAATGTGGTTCGACTTATACACGAAAATCCATTTTTTTTTTTTTTTTTTTCAAAATTTTGCTTAAGAATTGGGGGTTGACTTATACACGAATATATACGGTGAGTACATTTAGTAAATTGCAACGGTATATAATATAGCAAAGCGGTGTCTTATGGCAAATGTAGAGAAATAAGTTAATAATGATTGACGAAAATACGGCTTATAATTATAAAGTATACTCCTCAAAATTACATCTACCGATTTCGCTTTAAACAGCTTTGAAATGTTGAGAGACTGTATTGCTGACAAGCACCAACGCAAAATAATTGTTCCACGAATGAAATAAGTCCGAAATTCTACGTCAAACGTGGCAAATGAGATGCGTTCGTATTATAACTAATTTTATAAATATCCCGATCTTTGTGCAATAGCTATTGCACTTTTATGCAAAAATGCATGAATATAAAATTTATTTTGATTATATATATTAAATTCTATTCAGCTAATATGGAAATAATAGGACTCCATCTTAAATACGATGTAATCAACATGGCAACCTAGAATCATCACCTATTATGGCATTAGGATGTAATCAACATGGCAATATAGAATCATTACCTATCAGGGCATATCATTGAATTAATTACGTACGATAGGATTTAATAGAATGAAGAAAACTTTTATTATCTTTTTGAGTTTTGATTCGATTTTCATAAAATTTGAAATGATTCGACAAAATTCTGCAACTATTATATGTATATTAAATTTAAAATCATTCGGTTGGGTTGTTTTTGCGCACAGACAGACGGACGGATCAGACGACTATAATAGGTGTTACGTATTTATATAATTACGAACGCACCTAAAAATGCAACGTAAAAAAAGGCAATCGTTTTTTAGTCTACAAAAATCTAACTAAAAAGAAATTGTACAATAACCTCTTCCGAGTTATCTACTATCCCGAAAAGCGCATTTTATCACTAGAAAACTCAAAAATAGTATATTTTCGAGATTTAATGAAGCATTTATCAAAACAAAGTTTTCGTTGCTACCACTGATTTCCGGAAATGTTTCCGAGTATAGTTTTCATTAGAGATCGACCAAAAATTCGGTTTTGTTTTCATTTTAGGCCCAAAATCTGAGTTTAGGCAATAATGCTGCTGGAAATTCTGCTGGACTGAAACTCGACCGAAACTATCTGTAGCCCAAAAATCTCTTTTCTTTCTTCGGGGAATTATCAACACTACTTATTGATTTGAACTGTATCGGCTCAAATCAGACACTCTTTATTTATTGCTATGAACAGCAATATATAATTATCAAGCAATATATAATTATAGCTGTTTATAATTATCAGTCATGACTGACTTAAGTCGTGAGTGCAAATTATAAAGCGAGCAATGCATATAGGACTAAACTTTGAAGACGTTTTGGGCTTTACATATGCTCGTTGAAAGCTGTAGGCTTAACAGTACTAGAAAACTTTTACTTTGCAACCGCAGAAGTGTTTCGAATATTCTTTGAGAAAGTTCTAGTATAACAGATTATCATTTACAAATATTATAAAAGATAAATCGAGGTATGTATACATAAAATATTGCTCAATTAGATGAAATTCGTATGATTAGAAAATAATTGTGTGTCGTTGATGAATTAATTACATTTTAATTAATATGAAAATAAAAAAGTTTTGGTCAGAAGCACAGAGAGACAACTTGGGCCACACGTATAATTAATCAATAATTATGTGTATATTAATTGCTTAAAAACGATTTTGGACATTTTCGTTTTCGGCCGAAAATAGGAAGATTACCGAAATTCAGTTTCGGTCGATCCTTAGTTTTCATCGCGGGTTAATCAGTTTTCTCAAAGCCGAATATAGGTTTTTCGGATGCTACCACAATTCTAAACAGGTCTGCGGAGTCGGAGTCAGGCCCATTTTTGAGCGAAAGAATCGGATCTGTTAAAATTCCCGGAGTCGGAGACGTCCATTTTTTCCACCGACTCCGCAGCCCTGGTTCTCAATAAACATTTTCAACTGAGTACAGTAGAGCGCCGATTATCGGAACTCCAATTATCCGAACAACCTATTTCTCCCAAAAATTTTTTAACCGAACTCCCAATTATTCACTGTCTTGGAATAAAATTTTAAATATAGAGAAAATTGACAGTGGATCAGAAAATGAGAAATGTAAAGCAATAAAGGAGATGGGAAGAATCGCAAGCTTTGATGAACAGCAAATTAACGAGTGGTTAAATAGTGAAGTGCATGACCCTGAATATCAGATTTTAAATCATGATGAGATTGTGGATGAGATTCATGATGAAAAAGAAATTGAAGAAAATGAAAACGAATGCTCTGAAAATAACTCAGGTTCATTGCATAACGAAGCCTTTGAATGTTTGGAAATAGCTATGAAATGGTTCGAATGGTAGAAGAACGTTGATCCTATCCAACTAATGTATTTAAGAAGAATTAGAGATATGGCAGCAATGAAAAGAATGTCTTCGTTGAAGCAAGCAACAATCAAAAGTGTTTTTTCTCAAATTATAATCTTTGGAGTTCAGAAAATGATAAAAGAAAAAAATAATAATGATAAAAATGTATATAAAAAAAAATAATAATAATAATTTAGAAAAAATTGAAAAGACAAAAATTAAACATGCCAGCACTAACTGGTGCTGTCAGTCCTAAGCTTAGATAACGTGTGGAGGTTTTGGTGTAGTCCCTTAAATTTTCTGTCCATTTATTCGAACTTTTGCTTATTCGGACTACTTTACCGACTTAAAGGGTCTCAGGACTTCAAAATTTTCAAATTTTTAATTTTTTTAGATGTTAAACTCCTATCGTTCTGGAGATTTTGATAAAATTGTTTCATTGAAATTCCCATTAGGACAGAGTTACGGATTTTAGAATTATACCCGCTCAATAGCTGAAGCGGCGTTTACGCGACTTTGAAGTCATTCTTCTCCAAATGATGTTTTTGGGCACAACGCGCAGGATATCGGAAAAACTTCTGAATATTTTTTCATTAAATTTTCAAAACACATGCCTCATGTTAGTCTGTATAAACTCAACCTGAAACTTCCTTTTTAATTGTTAAAAAAAAAAATTTTTTTTTAGGTGATTATACTGTTGAAAATTTCGAAATATTGTATTAACTAAATACAACTTTCTATTAAAAATATAAAAATGCTTTAAATACAAATTTATTTAGGTTCATGATAATTATTACAATCTGAAGTATAATTAGGCACAAAAAATTTCATTCTAGTTGTAAAATTTATTTTGTAATCCTGCGCGTAAGCCGTTATACCAAGTTTCTGCTCGTCAAATGTCTCAGTTTGGGACCCCCTATGAGTACTAATTCTGCATTTTGAAATTTTTTAAATACATGAAATGAAAGAACATACTTATACTTTCATCCCAATAAAAATCGTGTTTTAAAACCAGATTTTTAGACATTAAATGTTGAAAATGGTCTTTTATTTTCCTTTTTTCTAATTTTAAGAGTCCCAATACCCCTTAAAAGACGACTAAAATAATAGAAGAGATGTTTACAAGTTAAAAATATACCTTTTTATTTAAAACTTCTTAGTACTTTCGGGCTTTCCCAAGCCCTTCATCAGAGAATATTTTAATAACTCATTGCCGTTTATTTATACAAATACGTCACTTCGTTTTGAAATGAGAGAGCCAATCATTATTAGAGTTCGAAGTGACGTATTTGTATAAATATACGGCAATTAGTTATTAAAATATTCTCTGATGCAGGGCTTGGGAAATCCCGAAAGTACTGAGAAGTTTTAAATAATAAGGTACACTTTTAACTTCTAAGATCTCTTCTATTATTTTAGTCGCCTTTAAAGTAAACCAGTGCACTTTTAAAGTTCATATTGTATTATCTTATGTTTGAATCAAGTTGCGTTTCGTCTTATGATTTTGTTTACTCTGAAACATTTCCGAAATTCAGTGGCATCAAAAGAAACTGATTTTATAAATGTTTCTTTAAATCTAGAAAATATATTGGATTTGGGGGCTTCTCAAGGCAAAGAACGGTTTTCGAGATCTCAGAGTGGGTAATTGGGTAACTCTGACCGATTTCAGAATTCCAGAATTATTTTCATTCATGGTTACAGTGGCGCCAACTTATATTGGCCCGTGGGGCACGAGCCCACCCAATTTTCATTCATTTATTTCGCTATTTATTTATTTATTTAATCGCTTAAATAAAATTTGATTTTACTGACGCTCTCAAAAAATTTAGTTTGAAAAATAGTAAGGGCAACAATTAGACTTACAGGAGAGCTGAAAGCCCCTATTTCGGATGTATAACTAAATTTCTCTCAAAAAGAAATTTCCTGCATATTTTGCGATCTGCTTTAATGTCTTAAATCGATAAAAAAAAAAAAAAAAAAAAAACCCGACTAAAATGTGTGTTTCTCTTGACAAATGGTGTTTTGCACTTTCCATTTTTATAATATTTATAATAGATATTAATGTATTTATAAGAAAGATATTAAGAATATAATTTAATGCAATTATTTATTAAGTTACAGGAATTTAATATTTCACTTAGAAAAAGTATAATTTGTCTTAGAATTATCTTTCGTCATTTGTTCCTCCCCCGCCTCTCTCGCCACACACATACACCAACAAGGAAGGTCTCCTTACAGGGCATACTCAGAATATGTTGTAAAAAATGCTAGTGAAACTACTCATGTATGTAATAAGGGATCAGTTAAATTTAACGGCGGAATTTCAGTAGCAAGTCTGTAAAAAAAAAATACTTTCGAATATTTGGCGCGAAAATACGAAAGTGACACGGGATTTGGCGAGCAAGATTTTTCCTCGCCAAAAGCAAACGATTTTAATGCATCTGAAAATTGTTTATTAATTGTTTTTTAGAATGCACGGTTTTTAATGAATTTAAATTTAATCAATGAAAGAGGTTATTATATATTTTTTGTTACATATATATGTTGCTTGTTGCTGCAGTTATTTAATTTTATCACTGTAAAAATATTTTCTATGCTTTGCAAGTTGCAAATATCTATTTTAAGGTATAGTCAGCTGACATTTGATTGCCATAACACATTTCCATATCGAAGACGAAGTCGTTTCCATAGCAACAAAATAAAATCGACAGTGTTTTATTTGCCATTTTTGAGCTTGAAACAATTTAAATCAATTTAAATTTTGTTTTAAATCGTAAAATATGATATTTAAATTTTATTATAAATACATATAAATATATATGACAAACTATAGTGAAAACAAACTAAAAATGACAAAACTATAGTTAAAACAAATTAAAAATGACAAAACTAAAGTTATTTAAATTAAACTTTTATCAACAAATTCAATTAAAAAAAATTCCTACGTAAAAGCGTATCTTTTTTTCATCGCCAACCGGTGATAAATCGCCAAATAAACGAAAATCTCGTTATTTTTTTACGGACGCTGTATCGGGGTTCCGCCAAATTTTTTTTTTTTTTTATAAACATATATATCCATATGATTAGAACATTCCGTTATTTTTTCAAATTTTTCTGAGTATCCCGTATGGAGACCTTCCTTGTAACGGGGGGGGGGGGGGGGGGGGGCGGGGGAATCGTATTATGTTATTCAAAAAATTTTCAGCCCACTCAATATTTTTCAAAAGTTGACGCTCCTGCATGGTTATATTATGTTTTCCTAGAAAAATTTGTCTTTTTTACACTAGAGTTACTAAAGGTTTTCAAAAATTTTAATTTCTCGGAATCCTAGAATAAATTTCGGACGAACGAAGAAAAATAACATAAAAAATTACATAAAAGTTGAGAAAAAAAAAGGAATAAAGGGGTATTAAGTACATTTTTCAAAATAATACCTCGTCACACATTTCGCAAGTAATTTTAAACACCTTTGAATTTGTTTCCGGGTCATATTGCTGCATCTACCTTTCACAATGCAAAGAAAATTCTTGAAGAATGAAAAAAAAAAAAAAAATTAAAGATTTGAAAAATGAAAATTTTATGGAATGATTATAGTTTTCCGATGAATGAAGAAAAATTTAATAAAAATAAGATTAAAGTTTTTTCTTTTATTTTTTTAAGGATAAAGAGTTATTAAGTACATTAATCATAAAGTGCGTTCTTTAAAATAACGACTTATGTCGTAAAAGATTTTTAACATCTTTGACACTTATGCAATACCATATTGACAACAACCAACAACAAAGTACAAAACGAAAAAAAATTTCCCAAAGACAAATATATATATATATCAAACTTTAAAAAATGTAAATTTAACGTAATGATGAGGATTTTTAGACAATGAAGGAAAATAAACAATAAGGATTAACTAAAAAAAAAAATAAAATAATAATAAAAGCTAAAAAGAGTTAAGTACATTAATCATAAAATACATTCTTCAAAATAACATATTACTTATTTCGTGTAAGTATTTCTATACAGCTTAGAAATGTAGAAGTCTCGGAATATAGATAATTTTTCAACGAAAGAAGAAAACAAAAATAAATAAGTTAAAAGTTGAGTAAAATAAAAGACAAAATTTATTAAATGCATTAACCATAAAGTACACTCTTCAAAATAACATATCATTAGTGCTTTAATAATAATTTTTAAACAGCTTTGAAGCTGTTACAAGACCGTATTGCCAATATCAACGTACACAATTTAAGGTAATTTTTCGACGTATTAAAAGAAAGAAAAGAAAACTATCAAAGGTTTAAAAAAATGTAGACGTTTCGGAATGATGGCGAACCGCTAGAATAATCCAGGATGATTATGATAAAGCTTGTTACAGAGTAAATCCTTTTAATCTCCTCTGAGCACGCAATATCCTACAAATTATTTCGAATCTGTTATTATTTGTCTTCCTGAAACAGATTTACACAGAAGAACGAGGAAGAAAAATTGTACATTAAGCATGAGTGAAAATATAATTACTCCAGTACCGTCTTTAGGAGTAAACCAGCGGGGCCCAGAGCCATGGCTCCGGCTCATTCGGAGGCCTTAGATCAGCAGAATCCGAGTTGTCATATCTGCTATTTCTTTTTCCATAAATTATAAAAATATACAGACAGTAAGTCTAATAAAGAGGACTAATTGGAACTCTAAGGCGCCCAGATTAATAAAAGTCCGAATTATATATATAAAAAACCCTACAAGACATAAAACAAGTAACAATAATAAACTGACTTTAAAGGAATACCTTTATAAGGTACTTTTAAAGGTATATCTTACCGAACGTCATTTCGAGTATTTTAGTGAGAATGGTTTGGTACAACAGAATAGTTTGTAGCCAAGGGCAGATCCAGCCCTCCATTTAGAGGGGGGTCATGACTCTTTTTTTGAGAGGGGGGGGGGTCACATCTCTTAATAAGAAATTTTTATATTAAAGGCTGATCCCATATCCAAAACGGGTTCTTTTCTAATACTTTTGTGAAATTGTTTTCACTCGTAAATACAAAAGAATTGCAAAAATATAAAAGACATTTCCTATCTAAAGGTATTTCCTATCTAAATAAAATACATTTTATTTAGATAGGAAGAAATTGAAGAATTTCCCATTTTCTTATAAAGGCAAAGGATAATTCAGAAACTGAGCATTTGAAGCTAATTTTTAGGACTTGACAGTTACAAAAATGCATCAGGGGGGAGCAATTGCATGACTGTCGCGGCGTGAAATTCAGTTTAAAACTCCACATTTCAAGGGAAATTTCCAGAAAGATCTCTTGCCTTTATCGAAAAATGGAAAACGCTAATCAATGACATATTTTTCTGAATAAGTGCACTTGCAAATGTCTTGCATCTGAGATTAAACATGACTTCATGGATTGTCAGAAATTACCTACTTTGGATTTAAGCAGAGCTTTAAAGAGTCAGAAAGATTCTAATTGTTGAGAAAGGGGTAAATTTGAAAGAATTTAATATATTATTTTAAAAATTTTCTTCGTACATGGGTGAGCGGGGGATGTCATGACCCCCGTGACCACCCCCTTGGATCTGCCATTCTTTGTAGCAAATCTTTATTGTTATTTATATTTACTTTTAAATATAGTGTTGTCAATATCGTTCATGTACATTCGCAATAGAAGACGGTGTAATAAAACCTTTGACGTGCCCCCAGTAAAAAAAAAAAAAAAAAAACCCTGCCGGCTTGGCCTACAGGCACAGGTGGATTTCGAAGTTAAGTACTAATTTCACCAACGAAAACCAAATAAAGATTAGAGATAAATACAGTTTAACAATTTTATCTGACCGCTTTTGACGAGTTTTTAATTTCATTTTTCAGTATGAGCTGGTTTTATCAAAATCATGTTAAGGCTTGTTCTCAATTGCACTGCTCAACAAGTTAGATACTTTCTGACACAATGACGTACACATTTTTAAACGTAAAAAGGTATAAAATTGGCAGACCTATCACAAGGCGTTTTTCTCCATTCGTTCACTGGTTTTTTTGCTTTCGTAGGGAAATTTGGTTCAAAACGCCAACTTTGACAGCATTTTCTGAAACATCTATTGTGTTTACAAAAAAGGAAAACGTCTATCAATTACATAGTTTCTGTATAAAAACACCTTCCAGTTTCATGCGTTTCCGAACAAAAATAAATTAAAACTTATGTCAAAAAGTTGCCCCTTTGGATTTGAGAACAGCCTTAATAAGATAATTTTTTCTTCAACCGCTATTATTACTATTAGTACTATTATTATTATTATTATTATTTTCTGTAAGAATTGGTCCTATCAAAATCTTGTCAATATAAAAGTTGTAGATAATATTAAGAAAATTTATAATAAATTTAAGCGGATTTGATATCTTATGAATTGATAAAGTTATGATTTTTTTTCTTTTTCACCTCCCCTTTTTTTTGTTGTTTTTAATTTTTTTTCTTCTTTTTGATGTAAGAGTTAGTCCTATCAAAAACTTGTCAATATGAATGTTCTAGATAATATTCAGAAGATTTAGAATAAATGTAACTAGTTTTGATATCTTGTGAATTGACGAAGTTATGAATTTGTTTCTTCTTAAAATCCTACTTTTTTTTTTTCCCCTTGAGCCCATTTTTAATGATATCAAAAATCTGCATTACATAAATTTTTGGCCTTTTTCCTAGAAGTAATAATACCTTTAAACTGATTTGATATGTATTATAATTAAGAAGTTATGGGCTTTTTTTTTTCTGTTTTCACAAAAACCCTCCCTATTTCCACTCCCTTGGTCCGGTTTTGCCCATTAGCGAACTTGACCGAGATCTTCTGTCCCTTGATTTTCTGTATCAGTTTGGAGCTTGGAAGAGATTTGTGCAGAATTATGGAAGTTATCGTGTCCATAAAAAAGTGATATATACAAATATCTATATCTATCTATATAAAGTTTTGAGCTGGGGGTGGTTTGGGGTTCTATGGGTCATGATTGGCGTAGATCTGAAATTTTTTTTCAGAAATTCCAACATAGGGGAGAATGTAATAGGTAGTATTTCATACGAAATCTAAAATTATATTATAAGTCGGCTGTTTTAAAACCAAAGTAGTATTGTGTTTTATGTACATATTCAAACGTCTTACGTTGGCTACGTTGGCTATTTTTACAAAAGTTTAAAAAGCTCTCCCACACCTCGCCCTTCAACAACAACAAAAAACGCTTTTCTAAACCTGAAAGATGAAAAAGGCAGTTACAAAATGTAAAGCCTTTCGGTACTTAATTGGAGATTTGAAGTGGCATTTTACATGTTGAAGCTGATCTGATGATGCATCATTCAATAGCAGACTTAGTCCATTTTGGATATAACTTTTACTGTCTTCTTTAATTACATAGTCTTTTTTCAAGAAGCAGTGCTGTAGTTGGGCGGGAACGCCTGGGAACGCAGTTCCCAGAAATATTTGGTTTATTACTGTGAAAAAAAAAAAAAAAAAAAAAAAAAATAATAATAATAATATCGCGCACGAGCACAAGTGAGTTCCTATTTTCAAGCGAAGCGATAATTATTGTTATTTATTATAACGATAATTATCAAGTTTATTGATACTGGAGATGAGCCTAAAGAGTTAAATCCTCTTCTCCAGACTGTGAAAACCATACCCATTTTAGCGTCTGAATGCGAATTCAGCTGTATGAATAACATGACCGATGGGAGAAACTCACTCCTTTTTTAAAAAGTCAGTTCACTTATATTCATCAACCGTGTAAGATCTTTAAAATTATTTTGTCCCGATCCATATATGAAATCTTGGTTGCGATCAGGAAGAAGATTAGCAGACGATACAGCTTGCCGTAAATATCAAAAAGCACAAAAAACACCTCTCATTATCGTTCTTAACGGAAACTTCTGGGTTAGATGTGCCAGTAAGTAATATATGGATTCATTTCTGTCATTTGAATTAAATTTTGATTCATGATGGAAAATGCTACTATGAGATTTATTAAATATTACCTTTAGATGAATGCTATACAAATACAATACTATAAAACTAAAATATAATAGTTATAACTGTTAATTAAAAAAAAGTCGGCTTTTGGCTAAATTTTTTTAATTGGCTTTTTGCTTAACAAAAATCCGGTAGCATCAACATCTACTCTATAAAAAGGTGAGTTCCCACAAATATTTTTTTACAACTACAGCACTGTCAAGAAGTCAAACCAGGTGCTCGAGTCGAGAGTCTGAGATTTGGTTAACAACCCATTATCGTCAAAAAAGTGTGCTCTTCCACATTGTAACGCGGTTACGTTTTTTTTTTTTTTTTTTTTTTCTAGTTTTTCTCAGCAGGAGGCAGAATGAAAAAAAATGGCGTTAATTTATCTCTAATTGATTAAGAGCTTTTGATTGACACATGAGTTAAAGCTAAAGGAATTTCAAAATTTGTTCCCGGCCAAGACCTAATGTTAATTAATAGACAATTGATGCGCACACTAGTGTGGAGTGGGAGATGGAGTACAACCCCTTACTAACTGTGCTGCAAATCACCGTATAAAAATATGACTGGTACCAATCGATGAGTAATAATGTCTATACTAATTAATGTTATACATATTTATTTTTCTTTAATTTTTTGAGGGGGGAAAGGGGGTCCTCTACACATAGAAATCATACCAAACTTTAAGATTTTAAATACTAACACCTAATTTTGACATCATATTTGGTTTTTGCGGGAAATTTTACCTACGAATACAATATGGGAAGTCATTCGATCATGTATTTTAAGACATTAACCTCGTCATTCGTGTTGCAATACCACTTAGGCAAAATAAACCACTTAAAAAATTAATGACTTTAAAAATTCATATAATAAATACCTACAAACTGACTTTCATTCCGGTGTATAGTTTTCTCAAAGAGAAATTATCAAAATTCAGTGATTTTTCAGGCATCTTTAACAGCCTTTAGCCTTTTGAGGCACTTTGTCCCGCATGTGTCCAGAATAACAAAGGATGGTAAGTAAAAGTGCATTTACATTGTTATTTAATTTGTCTATGTGTCTCAAGAGGCATGAGATTATATCCGATCCTAGGAAGAATATTTCCTTAGCTTGAGTTGGGCATATTTAATTTGTCTATGTGTCTCAAGATGCATGAGATTATATCCGATCCTAGGAAGAATATTTCCTTAGCTTGGGTTGGGCCTATTTAATTTGTCTATGTGCCTCAAGATGCACGAGATTATATCCGATCCTAGGAAGAATATTTCCTTAGCTTGGGTTGGGCATATTTAATTTATCTATGTGTCTCAAGATGCATGAGATTATATCCGATCCTAGGAAGAATATTTCCTTAGCTTGGGTTGGGCCTATTTAATTTGTCTATGTGCCTCAAGATGCACGAGATTATATCCGATCCTAGGAAGAATATTTCCTTAGCTTGAGTTGGGCATATTTAATTTGTCTATGTGTCTCAAAATGCGTGAGATTGTAGCCGATCCTATATTTCCTTAGATGGGGTTGGACATATTTAATTTGTCTACGTGTCTCATGATGCATGAGATTATATTCTGATCCTAGGAAGAATATTTCCTTAATTTGGGTTGGGCATTTTACACTCTTTTGTTTAACTCAACTTGATTTTTATATGTACTTTTATAATCGATTTTTCACCCATTTTCCGGTAGGCTAGAATTATAAAAATTATGTATTACACAAGTGTGTTTCCGATAACAATATAAACAGGTCGGAAATTGTACGGCGAACGTGGCAAATGAGGTGCATTCGTACAATAACTAATTCTATAAATATTCAGATCTTGGTGCAATAGCTGTAGCACTCTTATGAAAAAATGCATGCATACAAAATTTATTACGATTATATATATTGAATTCAGTAATATGGAAATAATAGAATTCAATCTTAAATAGGACGTAATCACCATGGCAACCTAGAATCATTACCTATCATGGGATATCACTGAATAAATTATGTATGATAGAATTTAATAGAATGAAGAAAACTTTTAACTTTTATTAATATCTTCCTAAATTTTGATTCGATTTTCATAAAATTTGAAATGACTCGACAAAATTTGGCAACGAATATATATATTAAATTTCCAACCATTCGGTTGGGTAGTTTTTGGGCTGTTATATGAGACAGACGGATGGAACAGACGACGGCTACAAGTGCTACGTATTTATATAATTATGAATGGACCTAAAAACAATGGAGTTAATGATGCGTCAAACCATGCTCGTCAAAGTATGCCAACTGTCTGTGAAATTACAACAACGAAATGCAAAGTTACACTAAAAAGCAAAAGGTAATATATTTTAAAATATACTTTTAACATTTAATATTTTAACATTAATTAAATTATGAAAATACGTTGTGAAAAAAATTTAGAAATCCTGAATAGATTGTTTAATTTTTTTTTCTTTACTGTTGCCATATCTTAAAAAGGAAACAGAGCAAAAATTACAATTTCTTTAATAAATCCGCGTTTCTATTAAGCATAAATCACTAATCGAAGCCTGCGGCAGGTTAACGTATTGTAACAGAAATTGTAAGCACATGAAATTACAGTCATGAAATTAGGCGTGATTTTCAAGATAAACATTGAATGCCTATAAAAGAGTGGTGTGAAAAAAAAATATATATATATTTTATTTGTAAGATGCATTGAATAAACGTTTAGGAACCTCGAGACGTTTAGACTACAGAGCACATTTAACTCATTTATGCCTGAATTTTTGTTTTTTCAAATTTGTTGGTAAAACCACTTTAAAATGTTGCAAAATGAACTGGAAAAATACTAAAAAAATTACGCTAAAATATTTTTGTATTTATTTGATAAAATGTAAACTTACTAAATATGGGAATATCCATGTGTGGAAAAATGCATAATTATATGTTTTGTTTAAATTTATATAAATTAAGCTTTTAAATTGTATATTATATACTATAATTAATATTTTTATGAAGTATTAAAAAATATATTTATTTCTTTACAGAGGCTAATAACATTATAAATATTAATAATAATAAATTAAGAATAATCGTATTTGAGCCTTAAAAACAATTTGTTTCGTAATGATCTTGAAAAGGACTTTACATCAATAACTGTCCCCTAAATGGCTAATAGAAATATAGCCCATTTATGCCTAGCACCCTATATTTTGTATGTTACAAACATGCATAAAAAATAGGCTTGAACATATAATTTCGCAATTTAAAAAAATACGTATTTCAAAGAAGTCTATAAGCTAAGATTATGACTTATTTATTTGGATATTTGATACAAAAAATACAAATAAACTTACTTTTTACATTTCGCTCTCTTGAAAAATGAAAAATCTACAAATACCGAAAAAATCCCTTCCTTTAAGCAAATAAATATCAATCTTATGATGTCATCTCTCAGTAATAGATAAACACATTTATAGACAATTACTTCATACAATTTTCATGTTGTAACGAAAAAGAAAATTATAAAAATTTAATAAAATTCGAAACGTCCCAAAAATGGGACGCTAGGCATAAATGGGTTAACATTTAACCCTTTAGGTCTCGCACAGGACATATCGGAGAAATTTTCATTTTTACTTTCTGCTATCTTCAACAGAAGAAAGTATTGTAATCGAAATTTTTTTCGACTTTCGGTTTTCGATGGATTTATAGGTTTTAGAGGTCAGAGATCCCCCAAAACATGTTTTGACAAAATGTCTGTCAGTCCGTCTGTCGCCATACTACCATCGAAAAGTGTACGAAGTTACGCATAGAACTGAACCAAAATTTTTGTGTATGCTTTTGGTTAAGGTAAGACGGTTATCCTTCAATTTAGAAATATTCCGCGCAGTAATAGCGATTTTTGTACTATTTTCCATATTGTACCATCGAAAAGTACGTGAAATTATGCATGGAATTGAGCAAAATTTTGTGTGTATGTTTTTGGCTATGGCCAGCAGGCCCTCCCGGCTGGAAAAACTATAGATTTTAATAAATATGATCTAGATTAACCCCCTTTTTTCCGATTAATTGACTGAAGCAGAAACTTAAGATTAAAATCAAAGTTGGTATAGTATTGAACTAATAATATTGAAGTATTAACATGTGTAACTACTTTTTGAAATATTAAGATGTACGAGCTAGAAAAAAGATTTGGGATTGGCACATCTAACTAGATTCAATTTTTGTTAGTTATTTAGCTTCTTAAATAAGATAACTGTGGGCGGACGGCGGCACAAACAATCACCTCATCGAGTTCACAGCTAAAATTCCAGGATTAGTTAGAACTCAATTAGCACATTAAAATGCAATTGGTTTGCCAAGTCATGTTTTGGCGGAAACCACATCTAGACCTGATTTTAAAGGTTGATTGGTAAGGTTTCCCATTCAATCCAGGGGAAATGTACATTTTACCTTGCAAAAGGTCGGGTAAAAGATTTTTTTTTTCTAAATTGTTTATAATGATGCCAACATGGAAAAACAAAGTTTTCTAACAAAACTTCTCAAGGCTAAATTTTCTGTGGCCGAGAAACAACATTTTGGGGCATTTTTTGATTTTTTAGAAATATCGCGAGACTCGTTGCCGTAGCATATTATTTGTCAATTACAATATTAAAGAGAACCAAATTCTCTACAACTTTCATATTTACAACTTTTTTATACACTCAACAGCAAGCACAGTACGCTATTTCAAAAATGGGACAATTTTTTCAATTTTCTTAAAAACCGTGAAAAACGTAGTTTTGACGCGATCATTCAAATGCTCCCCGCAGATTTAATTGTGTATGTCGACTTCTAAAAATTGGTAGCAGTAAATTATCTATTATTTGCACACTCACGTCTTTATTTTCATCTCAAAAGACATTTTATATCCAATAAATTTATATAATTTTAAAAGTAGGGCAGAGTGTTGATGAATGAGACAATTTTCCTATTTAGACAGTTAACTTCATGTTAACTTCAAAGCATTGTTTAAAAGAATTTTTCAATCTATAGTAACTTATTGGCACGATAGTTTCAATTAAAAAAGATTTCTTGCTTAATTTTAATAAATTTTATAATTTTTATAATGCATACATATTTTTCCAGGTATCAATGGAATAGGTGGGTCATTTTCAAAATCTGTCCATGTTTTGGAATAACAAAATCAAATTTTTAGAAATAATCAGAAAGTTTTAATTGTTTGTAAATATTTACCTTACCTCATAAACATTAATATACAAGCATCAGCAGAGACCAAATTACTAATTTAACATTTTAAAACTAATTTTTAAATTTTAATGCACTTGGTATAATGACATAAGTGAGCACATGACAAATTAAGCAAAATATTTTTATTTTTCACCCCCAGGCATAAATGGCAGCCATTATATCTTCTGGCCCATACAATGATTTTTTATTTCTCATATAATGGAACCAGATTAAGAAATAAAAGCTCATTTAATTATCAATTAGAATTGGGTACGGTACTGACTTACAAAAGAATACTCACCAAAACATTCAAAGCCTTTGCTTGTTTTATTGAAAATATAAAACTATTTACTCTATTCATCTAAACCTGATAACAAGTTGACTTTTAAGAGTACTTTTGCCTTGATAAAAAGGCAAGTGCTATCCTCTAAAAAAATCCGGAGGAACTTTTTGTCAGAAGCATGGCAATGACACTCTTTCTTGGGACACGGTTTAAAAAAATTAAGAATTATAGATAAGTTTAATTGATGAAAATAAATATTTTTTTAATTGGTAGCATCTTAATAAATAAAAATGTACAAAAAAAAAATATAACCATCTGTTTTAAATAGAAGTTTGTGAAATCTTTACCTAATAAATTGCTTGTTGGGACAACACGGTAATGATATTTTGACTACAAAAGAATATATTTCTTATTTTTATATTTTTTATAAATAATAATATATCTGTAAATTACCATTAAAAAACATGATAGTTAAAATGAAATAATTAAAATTATGATATTTAACTACTTTTCTGTGCAAATGTGAAAGGACAGTAAAACATGAGACTTTTTTTGAATATCACCCAGGTATAAAAATTTTCGAAAAACATTTTATTCCTCACTACAATGGTATATTTTATTTACCAATTATTGATAACATATGTTTTAATGTTTTACTGTTTTAAAGATAGCAAACATTGAATTGTACTTCCATATAAAAGGGGGGGACTCAAAAGATAAATATCTTTTATCAAAGAAATACTTTTACCTTATAAAATAGCTACAATAAAAATGACACCAGATTGTTTCACTAACTAATGTTATGCATTTATATCTTGCAAAATTTATAAATTCTGTTAATAAAATATTTGAGATCATTAGTTTTATAAAAAATATTTAAAATATTAGTTTTAAAATATATTGTCAATTTTTTCCCACTTATATCAATAAATATAACAAGAGATTATATCATTTTAGCATGCAAAAATATGTAAAACTTTAAGATTATCTATTAATTGCTTTAAAGCTCAAACAGGATACTTTAAATTTCAGAACGGGTTACAAACAATTTTCCAAAAATGAAAGTGTCCGAATATATTGAAAAAAAAAAAAAAAAACCAAACCCGAAAAAGTACAAAAGCACAACATTAGATATTAATCTCGGGTATCCCATGAAAAAAAAAAAAAAAATTAAAAGTAACAAAATGCGAGCGAGATATTTGTCAAGAACGTTCCCATAGGTTTAATGTTACCTTGCGAATGTCTTCGTGCGATTAATTTAGTCCTATAATTCATATAACTGTGACTTTAAACTACTCAATACGACAACTACCGTAAAATCTTTGAAAATGAAATCTGTATATACGGAATTCGGTCTTTAAAGAAAAGTATATATTTTTTCAAGAGAAAGAACATGAACAATTATACCTGCTAAGATGGAAACCTGTTTAAAGCGGAATATATTTCGGTTCCTTTCGGTACGGTTTTCAAGGTTTTAATGAATAAATATTTGGCAAAGCTGATTACGTAGTTTAGCATTACGTATTTAATGCTTACACACTTAAAAATTTCAAAATCCGGCTATTAGAGATTTATTAAAATTCCCGTAGTAAATTTTCTTTTTAAAAGAGGGGGGGGGGGGGGCTCCAAAATCCATGTTTGGCACGGGTGCAAAAAAGGCTACTTTTAGCCCTGAAACACATAATTTACTGCTACTAATGTATAGAAGTTGACATACACGATTAAATCCGCGGGAAACATTTGAATAATCGGGGCAGAACTGCGTTTTTCACGGTTTTTAAGAAAATTGAAAAGAAAAAATGTCCTATTTTTGAAATGGCGTACTGCGCTTGCTATTAAGTGTATAAAAAAGTTGTAAATATGAAAGTTGTAGAGAATTTTATCCTCTTTAATATTGTTATTGACAAATAACATGCTACGGCAACGGGTCTCGAGATATTAAAAAAAAAAAAAAAAAAAAAAAAGGTCCCAAAGTTTTCTTGTTTTTTGGCCACAGAAAATTTAGCCTTAAGAAATTTTGTTGGAAAACTCGGTTTATCCATGTTGGTATCATTATAAACAATTCAGAAATAAAAAATCTTTTACCCAACCTTTTGCAAGGTAACCCCCTTTTTTTGGTACATTTCCCCTGGACTAATTGTGTTATCCTGCACCCAGTCCTCCATGTTTTCATACCTTTGTGTGCAGGGGGGAAAAAATGGGAAACAAATCAATTAACTAATAAAAAATGGGTCTGCAGGTGATTTCCACCAAATATAACTTGGTAGACCAAGTGCATTTTAATATGTTAATTGAGTTCTAACTAATCCTGAAATTTTAGCCGTAAACTCGATGAGGTGGTGATTTGTACAGCAGTGGTCGAAGACAAATGTATGCAATTTTAATGTTTTCTTTTATTTTTATTTGGTTACTATGATACCGATAACTGGGCACTAGAACAATAATTCGTACACAATTTTCATGCACAAGACTCCCTGTGAAAAAATAAAAAATCATTACTCATATAATCACAAAAAATAGTCATCGTCGAAGTATCGCACGTCAAAAAGGGCCTGGAGAAGTTTGTACAGATAAAAAACCATCTTGTTATAATAGCAAGTATTGAATAATTATCAACGCCTTTATTAGTTTAACAATAAGCCAATATAAATAGATAGTTCTGAAATTCCTTGTGGCTTTTTTTTTTTCTTTTTTCAAGTATGCATTTCATATAACTAAATGAAGTTTCTCCATTTATTTGCCTAATGGCGAAACACGGGTCCACAAATTGATAAATTTATGCATTTTTTCCACATTAAAAAAAAAAAAAAAAATCTTTCCGCATTTTAAGGAAGACCAGAATTAGTTTTAAACAAGTGCCTTAGGAAAGATCTAACAACAAAGGAAACAATGGCGGCAAAACAGCAAGCGCACGCACATCCTTTTAAATGGTGCACACCTTGAAACGGTAAAAACTGGCCTTGAATCTCAGAAGAGCGTGAAAAAAAAAGTCTCCTCTACTAATCCCCTCAAGGCTGTTTCTGCTTTTTTTATGAATAAGAAAATGTCCTCGGAGTCCAACGATCTCTTTCTTCTTCAGATGAACATAAAAAAGAAACAGCATTCTTAAAGAGAGAGAGAAAGAAAAAAAGAATAGCAAAGAGAAATCGTCTGGTAATACATAGCATTAAAATGGTTGTCTTTATTGAGTTCATAACGGTGACCGCGGATTTCGTAGATGAGCATTAAAAAAAAAAGACAAATTATGACTGCTTGGTCGAATTAGCTATTTGTGACGAAATTTTGGAATAGAATGGGATAATTAGAGATTGTGGCTTAATCGCATATTACTCAGAATACAAATAAGCTCTCAGAAAGGTTTTATGTGTATTTGCTATAAGCAAATAGGTCTTCATTTAAATATCTTTTTGCTGTAGAATCAAAGAAGAGCTTTGTTTCGAAGACATTGTTTTACAAGAAGGTTAAACGTATTTCAAACACTTTTCAAATAAATGTTGTAAATATAAATTAATATTTATACATAAAAAAGAATAATTGCAAATAGAATGAGAAGTACTTTAAGATATTATTAAGATATAATTTTCTTCTTCTTTATAACATGGATATTGTATGAAGTAATTGTCTATAAATGTCTTTATCTACTTACCGAAAGATGACAGCATAAGATTGATATTTATTTGCTTAAACGAAGGCCTTTTTTCAGTGTTTACAGATTTTTCATTTTTCAAGATAGCGAAATGTAAAAAGTAAGTTCATTTGTATTTTTTGTATCAAGGATTCAAATAAATAAGTAATAATCTTAGCTTGTAGACTTCTTTGAAATATGTATTTTTTTAAACTGCGAAATTATATGTACAAGCCTATTTTTTATGCATACTTGTAACGTACAAAATATAGGGCGCTAGGCACATATTTCTATTAGCCATTTAGTGGACAAGTTATTTATGTAAAGTCCTTTTCAAGATAACTTTGAAATAAATTGTTTTTTTTGTTTTTTGTTTTTTTTTGCCTCAAATACGATTATTCTTAATTTATTATTAATAATACTTATAATGTTACTAGAAAGAAATCCCGTCAAAAATGACGGAAAATGACATATAAAGATGTATACAACACATGCGCAAGAATATGAGTAGTTTTTCTCGCTTGTTCCGCAGTGATAGATGAAAACAACACATTTTAAAATGTGGAAATATGTTGCCAGAAAATATGTTACAAAATTTTCTTCTACGCCAAGGCCCCTATACTGGAAAAACTGAGAATTTAATTTCTGCATCGGGCTATGTAAAGCACATTAAAATTGGGCAGTTAGGAGCTCAGATAGCACAGTGTCGTCTAGTGGCGGTGGCGGTTATTTTATTGATAGCATCGGGATGAAGATGTAAAGACGTATATTTGCGTATATTACACTTTAAATTCTGACCCATAGATTTTGAAGAAAACCTTCAATGCGCAGTGTTTAAATTAAATAGCGGTGAGCTCGATTATGAAAGATTAATGGGTTTTCAATGGGAATTTCCCCAAATTAGTCAGCTATCGCCAAGTTGGCTTCATATATGGTAACTTATTTTTGTCGCCAAATTTGGCGATATTTTCCTAAGTTGGTCAAAATTTGGCGCTATTGTGGCAACCCTGCAATTAGTACTTTTCAACAATTACTCATTGTTGAAGCTGATATCGATTTCTCCATAGTAAGCCTAACCCTGACGTGGGCGCGATCAATGAGGCGGTCCTAGAGAACCTACAATGGGTTGCTACTGCTACTGTTTTACTTTCAACTCTAGTAATTATTGGCTCTCTCATTTTCAAAACAAAGTGACGTATTTGTATTAATAAACAACATTTAGTTATTAAGATATTCTCTGATGATGAGCCTGGAAGGCTTGAAAATACTAAGAAGTTTTAAATAAAATGTATATTTTAAACTTGTAACATCTTTTTCATTACATTAGTCGCCTTTTAAGTAAGATTGTGGACCTTTTTAATGTTCACATTATTTATTTTATGTTGAATCAAGATGAAAAATTGCGTTTCGTCTAGAGGTATGGGACTTTTTCCTATGATATCTCGTAGATCCCCAAAAAGGCACCGCGGTATTTATTAACTCAAAATCTGAACTTAGAGGTCTTTTCAAAGACGTGTCCCCTTGGAGGTAAAAATGGTCGTTGGCGAATTAAACGATTTTTAACAATAATACGATATTATTAAATTTTTATAAGCGTACTGTTTAATGAATGAAAGAAAATAGCCCAAACAACCACATGAAAAAAAAAATCATAGCATACACACATAAACTTTAATTTTTACCTGACAATTGATGAGATAACCATGGGTGCAAGTCTTCAGTCTCAGGACTGATTTCAGCCTTGAAGAGATTTTTGACTAGTACATAGTAAATTATATTTTACATAATGAAATAATAGTAATTTTACAAGCAAAAACTTTTAATCACTTTCTTATCTTGTAAAAGATCAATTTTTAGCTATAATGCAAGACATTCAAAGTTTTCTAGCTTATCTCCTTTAGTTATGCCTAATACACAGGAATGTTTTCAGTCTTGGCTTAGGTGGATTTCCTACATCCTTTTAAGGTAACAACTATCATAAATGAATATCTAAAATATAATTCAGATCCTCAAATTATAATCTACGAAACCGCAGAGCTAAGTTATCTAAATTTGTCACAGGAAATTCCAGCAGATGTCAGTTAAAGATATAGACATGACAAATTGAAGCTTTGATAAGATACGAATATATTTAAAATTTACGAATAACAAACATTTTGGTAGAAATAAAAAAAATTCATGCATGAATACTGATTTTATAAGTTACTAGAGGGCTCAGCCACTTGCGAGCTACGCTCGCCAAGCCGTGTTTAAGCTTCGCAGCCTCAAAAAACATAGTAATGTGCCCTGTTAAAAAAAAAATACCAGGTCGCGGAAGATTGAATAATATCATCACTATAACGGTGGCTGTCTTCTGTAATCGGGTTGCTATGCTTTTCCGTTTGAATGGGGTATTTTTCG
Organism: Maratus speciosus; assembly: GCA_963932465.1. Taxonomy (NCBI): domain Eukaryota; kingdom Metazoa; phylum Arthropoda; class Arachnida; order Araneae; family Salticidae; genus Maratus; species Maratus speciosus. The sequence continues at coordinate 514,974,637 of OZ010795.1, forward strand.
GTTACCATGGCCTCATCAATCGCTATCGTAACAACCGATGTCTGTTTTTGGGATTAATAAGTAAGAAAAATTACACATTTGAAAATCAGCTTGTATAAAATGGGTTGGTTAAAAGTGTCGCCATCTTTCTGACTTTTATAACGACGCTATGGACAATATTCTTCCTCTAAGCTCGAGGTTAAAAAACTCAGTCTGCTTATAGGAATAACTTTCAGAACCACGGTACTGAAAAGCATTGTATTTTGAAATTTTACGTTTATATTTTATGTTTTCATCGAGTTTTAGATATTTTCAGGAACAGGTAATAGCTTATTCACGAATTCTTTTCTCTATTTCAGTACAACATCATGCATATTTTCATGTTATTTTTACAATGCATATTGTTTATATTAATTAATAGGAATATCAGAATTTTCTAATACGTATTTATCAAATAATAATCCATACAAAAAAGGAAAATATTTTGCGCATACATTTACCTGTATTTATGCTGCATCAAGCGCAATATAAGAAAATTTGCTAACCGCACTTTTATAACATGTTACGTCACATTAAAATTCTCCGGAATGAAAATCATTTTAAATGTATCTTTTTAATATATGACGAAATTTTCACTACTAAATGCATTTCTCATGCAATAATTTACTTATTTTAATGTATTTTTTCTCTTTTAAGATTCACGGGTATATACAGGGTGATTCATAAAAGATGGGCAGAACTTTAAGGGGTTATAGTACACTTAAAGACAAATAATATTAAATAGGAGACTAAGGGTCCCAGACGTATTCCCAAGGAGATAGGGGGCATTAAAGTTTAGGGTCCGAAATTTCAAATGATTATAAAACATGGAAAAATTGGTCGATTCGTTTGCGGTTTTTGCAAAAAATTTTCTTTATGCTTGAAATAAAATTTTAAAGTTCAATTTCAAAAAATGCCGATAGGGGGCGCTTTAGACTTTGGAGTAACAAACAACTATTTTTTAACGTTATTTTTTGTATTTCTTTAAATGATTTCGAAAGCTTAGACTTAAACTTAAATTTTGATCTAAAAATCTGAGTCCTAACGAGTAGTTAAGTAGCGTAAACTGAAATTTGAAATTTGAAACCCTTCTCCCCCCAGAACAAAAATCAGTTATTCCCGATCTTTGTGTCGTAGATTAGGCTCTAACTACTGCCGCGTTTTGCTAAAATTATTCTTTATGTCAGTATTTTCTTAAAAATAAATTTTAAAGAAAATTTTCAAAAAATTCCGATAGAGGGCGCTTTAGACTTTGGAGTAACGAACAACTATTTTATACCGTTATTTTTTGTGTCTCATTAAATGCTTTCTAAAGCTTAGACTTAAATTTTCAGCCCAAAATCTGAATCGTTAGACGTGGTTAAGTTTCTGGGGAGAGGGGTTTGAAATTTCTACTCCTGAGCACAGTTCAGTTTACCATGTCCACACATTGTGTGCTGTGATACGAGGTAAAAAGACACAAATTAGGATTATGTTACCAAAGCATATTTATTAAAATGTAATTACAATAAATGTTCAAAATTGTGACCACCAGAGGTTATGCACGCAGAACAACGGCGAAGAATGGAACGGCGAACATTCGCGAAAACATCAGGCTTTTCGAGCACTTCCCCTACAGCGGCGGAAAGTCTGGCGACCAGTTCCTCGGGGGATTCAATGGGTGTCTCATACATAAGAGCCTTCAATCGTCCCCAAAAAAAGAAATCGAGGGGTGAAAGATCTGGCGAGCGAGCAGGCCAAGCAACAGGACCACCTCGACCAATCCATCTGTTCGGAAATGTGATGTCCGGATAGTTGCGGACGTCTCGTACGTAATGGGCTGGCGCTCATCGTGCTGGAACCACATGACCCGCCGGATGCGTGGAGGAACAACGTTTAACAGGTCTGGCAGCACATGTTGCAGAAATGTGAGGTATGTTTTACCGTTGAGGCGTTCAGGAAGAAGGTACGGTCCGATTAGGTGGTCTCCGAGGATTCCTGCCCAAACATTGATGGAAAAGCGTCTCTGATGAGCATGTGGATACGTAGCATGTGGATTGACATCCGCCCATACATGTGCATTGTGTGTGTTAAATGTACCTTCACGTGTGAAGGTACATTCATCGGTGAAAAGCACAGTTCGTCCAAAATGTGGATTTAGCGCGTTCTGCTGCAGAAACCAGCGGGCGAATTCAATACGATTTGGATAATCCCCTGGAGACAGTTTCTGGACTCGTTGCACATGAAACGGGAGCAAATGTTCATCCTTCAGTACCCTCCAAGTCATGGACTGTGAGGTATCCACCTGCCTAGCCACTGTTCGTGTACTTGTACTTGGCTGCGCCGCTACTACATCCAGAATGGCTTCTGCAACAACTACTGATTCGTCCTTTTTTGCACGACCTGCATTCGACCGGGAAGCGAGAAATGATCCCGCCTCACACAACTGTCTGTGCAAGCGCTCGAAAGTTTTGCGGTTAGGCAACCGCCTGTTGGGAAATCGCTCTCCGTACATTCGTTGTGCCTCTGCACCATTTCCATCTGCCGCTCCGTAAATTAAATGCATCTCAGCCTTTTCCTTATTCGTGAAGGGCACCATCTTCCGATTCATTACTACAGCGACTTACACTTGACTCACCGTTCAGTGGTTTTTATGCCTGAATCGTGTCGAAATTTTGCATACGTGTTCTTCTTCTTCCCCATTTGACATTTGCATATTTTCTGTTTCCTTCTTCACCCGGTGACTAGCGTCAGGAATGGAGCTTTAACGTTTGCATGAGCGACGTTTCCAACTGTGCCAGTGCCTTTATGAGTGAATTCCGAATATGCAGTCCTTGACGAAAGTTGTATTTTTGCCTCGTATCACAGCACAGAATCGTTGGGCATGGTTAAGTAGTGCAAAATGAACTATGTTCAGAAGTTGAAATTTGAACCCCCTCCCCTCGCTACTGAACCACGCTCAGCGATTCAGATTTTGAGCTGAAAATTTAAGTTTAAGTCTAAGCTTTAGAAAGCATTTAATGAGACACAAAAAATAACGGTATAAAATAGTTGTTCGTTACTCCAAAGTCTAAAGCGCCCTCTATCGGAATTTTTTGAAAATTTTCTTTAAAATTTATTTTCAAGAAAATACTGACATAAAGAATAATTTTAGCAAAACGCGGCAGTAGTTAGAGCCTAATCTACGACACAAAGATCGGGAATAACTGATTTTTGTTCTGGGGGGAGAAGGGTTTCAAATTTCAAATTTCAGTTTACGCTACTTAACTACTCGTTAGGACTCAGATTTTTAGATCAAAATTTAAGCTTAAGTCTAAGCTTTCGAAATCATTTAAAGAAATACAAAAAATAACGTTAAAAAATAGTTGTTTGTTACTCCAAAGTCTAAAGCGCCCCCTATCGGCATTTTTTGAAATTGAACTTTAAAATTTTATTTCAAGAAAATACTGGCATAAAGAAAATTTTTTGCAAAAACCGCAAACGAATCGACCAATTTTTCCATGTTTTATAATCATTTGAAATTTCGGACCCTAAACTTTAATGCCCCCTATCTCCTTGGGAATACGTCTGGGACCCTTAGTCTCCTATTTAATATTATTTGTCTTTAAGTGTACTATAACCCCTTAAAGTTCTGCCCATCTTTTATGAATCACCCTGTATATTATTTAATTAAAAATTTTTTGGACCATTAAAAGTTTTTCACGCGTAATAATTTAGTTATTTTAGGCACTTTAAATAGGACGATATTTAACATTTGGGCATTTTACATATGACGTATAATTATCACATTTAAATGCGTTTCGCGTGTAATAATTTTATTATTTTAAGGTATTGTTTCGTACTTTAATATTTATGTGTAAATATTTTGACGTAATTTTCCTTATTTTCTGCTTTTAACAAGTAATGATCATTTAATTGTTATTTTAAATTTTTCTTTCTGTTTTTAATAATTGCACTTTTCAATTTCAATTTAAAACTGACGACAAAAAAGGAAATCTAATAATCCCTTTCTTTTTCCCCTTTTTCCACGCAAAAAGGGATTTTTAAGTCTATGGAATTTATGCCAAACTTGAAAATGACAGATGATTTTTGGTTTCTAAAATAAACTGATTTACTGACAATCGAAAAGTGAAAAAAAGTTTTTATTTTTTCAAATTTTCCTGAAAAACATAATTTACCACATACAATTATCACACATTTTTAGGTGCGTTCGTAATTATATAAATACGTAGCACCTATAGTCGTCGTTCAGTCCGTCCGTCCGTCTGTCCGCATATAACAGAGCAAAAACTACCCAACCGAATGGTCTGAAATTTTTAATGTATGATTGTTGCAAAATTTTGTCGAGCCATTTCAAATTTTATGAAAATCGGATGCATAGTTTAATTACAGGGACAGTCAAAAGTTTTTCTTTACATTACGGCCAATGGGAAAAATTATTGCAAATGCATTTTAATGATGTTACAGCCTTCCGAATGGTCTGAAATTTTAAATATATAATTGTTTCAAAATTTTGTCGAGCCATTTGAAATTTTAGGAAAATTGGATGTATAGTTTAATGACAGGGACAGTCAAAAGTTTTCCATTACATTACGGCCAATGGGAAAAAAATATTGCAAGTGCGTTTTAATGATGTTACAGCCTTCCGAATGGTCTGACAATTTAAATATATAATTGTTGCAAAATTTTGTCGAGCCATTTCAAACTTTATGAAAATCGGATGTATAGTTTAATTACAGGGACAGTCAAAAGTTTTCCGTTACATTTCGGGGAATGGGAAAAAAATTATTGCAAGTGCATTTTAATGATGTTATAGACTATGCACTTATAAAATTAAAAAAAAATATATATTGAGTACAATATGGGGTACAAAAAATAATTATAAAACTAGTTATAGTACGAACGCACCTCATTTGCCACGTTTGACGAGCAATTTCCGACTTGTAAAATATTGTCTTCACTATCGACTGAAATAAAAGATAATTTCAATTTGAAAATGACGAAAAAAAAAAGAAATCTAATATTTTTGGAGCCCTACATTTTTTTCATACATAAAATAGATCTTTAAGTCTCGTTGGGGAGCCACTTATAAGAGAAGGACTAAATGCGCGCCCGTGTACCTGCCGCACATCGTTTTGGATACATTTCTTTTTTCTTTCTTAACAGAAAAAAATGGTTTTAATCTTGTTGGTAACCTCTAAAAGTGGGAAACTTTATACAAAATCGAAATCTTAGAATATTATCTGTGTGGCTGTCGAAAATTCAAACATTATATCGAACAAAATGAAAAACGAACTTTACAAATCAATCCGAAAATCTAATTTTGTCGTTGAAACAGAACCAAAGAACGTCTCAGCTGACATGCCCAATAATTATTTTATGGAATTTATGGCAAATAACAATCCCAAAGTATTATCATTTTTTTCTGATTGTCGAAAATTCAGGCTTACTTAAATACAGTAAAGCCCCGATTATCCGCGGAATTGGGTGGCGAGGGCACCGCGGATAACCCGAAAAAGACTGTTTATGGGGTGCAGACACGGAAAAAAAAAAAAAAGAAAAATCAACATAAAAACTATGTTTTAGTGTACAAAAGACATAATAAAACGTTTAAAATACATACATATGCACAGTACATCAGAAACCTTTGCTTTATGTATAAATCACTAAAATAAGGAACAGTAAACAAGAAACAATGCCATATATACTGTACAAAAAGAGTTACATCTTTTTAAAAAAAATCAGTCACTTATTTTTGCTTCTTGCTTTGGAAACACTTTCTTTATTCTAAATTGTAAACTATTGTTTTTCTTTTAGTTTGGAATAATTTTTATCTCGAAAATGAAGTTATTCTTGATATGCTCACCTGGAATTTATCATAATAGTCTTATTTAATTGTTAAATATTTTAATTGCTGTGTTTACATTTGGTTAAAATAAAATCAAGAAAAGACATCAAGACTTTATATCTGATATTTCAAGCATGGCAATTGAATCTAAAAATATTCTTCTTTTACTTTCGAATACAAGATTTTTTCTGTTCATATTTATTAGTAGGTCTTATTGTATTTTTCTTGCTGTTGGCTTAAATAAAAAATTCGCTTCGCGGATAAACCGCACCGCGGATAATCGAGGTTTTACTGTAGATAGAAAATGTATTTTTGAACACAACCCAAAAGTATAAAACAACTTCCATTTTTGGAAGGAAAAAAAACAAACATCAAGGCTTTGTGTAAGAAACTTGACAAAAATAAGCTAAAGACAAGGGTGTCTGATCTAAAAAGCTATTCTGCATTTTAAACAAATGGGAATGTTGAATGAACAGATGTTCAATTTTTATACGATCAAATTTCGAAATACAGTAGAGAAAGCCAGCAGAAAACATGCATAACAATTTTTTTTTTTTTTTTTTTTTTTTTGTATGCGTTTTTTCAAATGTCAAATATATCAAAGAAATGGAACAAATTGTGTTCGATATTTTTTTTTCAATATTAATATTATTATAAATTTTTTTAATGCCATGTTTTAAAAATAGGACTAAGTACGCAAATTCTATAAATTTATCTAAGATTTAAAAGGGTGGCGTTTTATAAATCGTACATTGATTTAAACAAAGTTTTAAACATTAAAAGTGTTTTAACGTTTGTATTGTATATAGATTGTATGTTTACAATATTTGTATTGTATTGCACGTACAATACTTTTCTGTATGTAGCAGAAAAGTATTGTATTGTAATGTTTATTACCATTTTAACACATGACTTTTACACCAGTGCTAATTTGCACCGATCGAAATTTCATAAGTCGACGTTTTTTGAAAACATACTTTCATTAATTTGCATTTTTCAATAACAAATTGGAATTTTTAATAAAAATAAATATCACAGTTAGATTCTGTAGAGAATTTGAAGAAAGAAATCCTTGAAATTTTCTTATTTTTATTTCACAATACAAAAACAAATCTTGACATTCACGAAAACTTAACACACAATGAAACATACAGTTCTGGTTTCAGAATCAAATTTCTCTAGTTAAAATTAACACTCTAATTAGTATGCTTTCATCACATGAAAGCCTTAAATTACATTATAAAAATATATCCCCTGCCTAAACTGGGTGCAGATAATTAAATAGAATAAAGAAAGACAATAATGCAGCAGGAGCAACATTTTCCATACCACACTCTCAGGAAACCAAACATCAACTCACTGATGATGTCATAATTAAGATTTCACAACAGCACAGAATGCATAGTGCTGCCATCTGTCAACAAACAGAATAACTAAACCTTAAATTTGATTTCTAATCAGTTTAGCACTGAACATACTCCCACCCATCAAGAAGCTATTCTTGATGCAAAGGAAGTAAACAAAGTTTTACAATAGGTCTTTTAAAAATACCCCTAGCGGTTTTAACAGTTACTACACGGACTATACCATCCTTACCTGGATGAATTTCAATAATTTTGCCTAATGGCCAAACAGAAGGAGGAACATTATCCTCTTTCAAAATTACTACATCATTTACTTTAAAATTTTCAGTATTTACTCTCCATTTTTTTCTATTTTGCAGAGTACTCAAATAATCAATGCTCCACCTTTTCCAAAAACATAATTTCAATTTTTGTATAATATCCCAACGAGATCGTAAAGACAAATTTTCCTCATTTAAAGGTTCAGCTGGGGAAGTTATGACATCACCAGTTAAAAAATGAGATGGAGTCAATATATTTATACCTTCTGAATTGTTATCACTATCAATTGCCACTAATGGTCTAGAATTCAAGATGGCTTCAATTTGAGTTAAAAATGTATAAAGTTCCTCAAAAAGTAAATTAGTATTTCCAATTACACGTTTGATATGAAATTTTACAGAACGAACAGCGGCTTCCCACAGTCCACCAAAATGCGGACTCACTGGAGGAATCATATGCCACTCAATGTTTCTTTGAGACAAAAAATAACAAATTTTTTCATTTCTTTCAATTGAACAAATAAATTTATATAAATCTGAGAGTTGCCTTTTAGCACCTACAAATGTTGTGGCATTATCACTATACACATGTTGAGGAGCTCCTCTTCGAGAGCAAAATCTGTTTAATGAAGCAATAAATGCCTCGGAGGTTAAATCACTCACCAACTCTAAATGTAGAGCTTTAGTTGAAAAACAAACAAATAGAACAATATAGCATTTAGTAGTTTTCGCTCCTCTACCTCGATATTTCAAAATATTAATAGGCCCTGCATAATCGATTCCACATGCAGAAAATGGCCTGTTAGGAGTGACTCTGTTAAGAGGAAGATCTCCCATTAACTGTTTGGAAGAAGCTGCTCTATATCTACAGCAGGTAACACATTTATGAATACAATTTTTAATTATCTTCTTGGCACATACTATCCAATAACTCTGTCTAATGATACCCATTAACAAATTTAACCCAGCATGAAAATGCATAACATGAAAATATTTAACAATTAGCACACTTAATTTATGTTGAGTTGGCAAAATGACAGGATGTTTTGCATTGTACTGGAGGGGTGAATTTCTCAGCCTACCTCCCACTCTAAGTAAACCATCACTATCAATAAAAGGACAAAGTGAAAAAAGAGAACTTTTTTTAGAAACTGGTCTGTTTGATCTAATACAACTAATTTCATCTGCGAAATATAGCTACTGAATATAAGAAATAATCAAATTACCTGAATGTCTTCTTTCGTTTGTCGATAAAGGAAGAAATTTACCTTCACTCAAAGGACTGGTGTTCATTTTGCCAACTTTCTGTTTGCAATTTCTCACAAACCTAATACAAAAAGCTAAAACATCAACAATTTTAGTAAAAGAAGAATATTTTTCAAAAAGTAAATCAATCAAAGAATTATTCACAGTTACTGGAAAACAAAATTTAGAGTTCTTTTTCTCTTTATTTACAGTGTCTAAATTAGTTTTTATTTGAGGTTGTTCAGGCCAATGTTCTTGACTTAAAGAAAGCCACTTTGGGCCCTCCCACCAAAGGGAACAATCGGGAAGATCCTTAAGAGATAAACCTCTAGAAGCAATGTCAGCTGGATTTTCCTTGCCTGGAACATACCTCCAACAGTCAGATGGAACAGAGTCTAGAATTTCTGAGGTTCTATTGGCCACATAAGGTTTCCAACACCTAGGATGAGATGACAGCCATGATAGAACTACTTGCGAGTCGGTCCAAGCATAAAACTTAATAATGAAGGTATTCAAAATAGTCACTAATGCAGAATATAGTCTGGAAAGTAGTAAAGCACCATTGAGCTCAAGCTTTGGAATGGAAACTGATTTAAGGGGTGCTACCTTGCTTTTAGCAACTAAAATGGTCACCTTTGACTTCACTTCACCAGGTTGAACCACATATATGATGGCGGCATATGCTGATTCTGATGCATCGCTAAATCCATGTAAAATGAGCTCTTTACTGGAAACTTGGATCCATCGGGGAATTCTAATAGAGCAAACTTGTTCAAATTCCTCTTGGAATTTCTTCCAATTTGCTTGGAAATTTTCAGGAAGAGCAGTATCCCAGTCTAACTTCATCAACCACAATTGCTGGTAAAACATTTTTATAGAGACAGTACATGGAGCCAAAAATCCTAATGGATCAAATAATTTGGCAGATTGTGAAAGAAATTTTCTTTTAGTTATGTTATCATCAAATTGTAAATTAACTTTAAAGACAAAAACATCATTTGAAGAATCCCAAATAAGCCCTAAGGCTTTGGAACAGTCATCAGGATGAATTTCTAAATTTGTTGACTCAAGAGAATTTGAAGATAAATGATTCACTACATCAACTACATCAGAAGAATTAGATCTCCACTTCCGTAAATGAAAACCTCTATTTTCTAAAGCCAGAGAAAGTTTCTCAACCATTTTAATAGCTTCTTCGCTTGAGATTGCACCGGACATACAATCATCAACATAGAAACTATCTTTAATTATTGAAGCTGTTACAGGATCATCCCTTTCAATATCTTTCCCAATTTGAAATAGGCAACGAGTAGCTAAAAATGGAGCTGATGATGTACCATATGTAATAGTTCGTAGCCTGTATTCCTTTATAGCTGAGTATGCTGAGTCATGCCAAACAATACGCTGTAAATCTTGATCTTCTGGAGCAATCAAAACTTGTCTATACATCTGCTGAATATCAGCGGTAAAAGCAATAGGATTTGCTCTAAATCTTATCAAAATGGTAAAAAGATTTGGTTGTGGAATTTGTCCAACAGCTAAAACAGAATTTAACGAATTAGCATTAGGAGGTTTGCATGAACCATCAAACACCACACGTAACTTTGTTGAAATAGAGTCGCTTTTTATAACAGAATGATGCGGAAGATAATATACTTTGTTGCTTGCAGGATTTGAGTTTTTGTCGATAAGTGTCATATGACCAAGGTCTTCATATTGCTTCATAAAATTTCTATACTCATTTTCAAAATTTTTATCAAATTGAGATTTTCTCTCCATAGCAAACAAACGTGACACTGCCATGGATTTAGAATCGCCTAATGACATCACATCTTTATAAACTGGCAATTTAACTTCAAATCTACCTTCTGGTGTTACCTTGTAAGTTGAACAAAAATGTTGTTCACAAAATTCTTCTTTCTCAGACAAATGGGGTTTATTAACATCTATTTCTTCTGCTTGCCAAAATTTTTGTAATAATAGATCAACATTGGATTCGTTTTCAACACTAAGAAAATGAGATTGAATACTAGAAGAATATTTACATTTAGGTTCCAATTTTCCGGCTACCACCCAACCAAACATAGTGTTTTGGGCAATTGGCTCATTCTCGGTACTAACAATTCTACCATATCTAAAAATAGTAAAGAAACAGTCAGATCCCAAAATAATATCACATTCCTGTGGTTTCATGAAATCTTCATCTGCTAACGTAATATTTTTAAGGTACTCTATATTTTTCGTATCAAGTAATTCTGCAGGTAATTGAGATGTCACTTTAGGCAGGATGTATGCCTGAACCTTTAAGGACTCATTAGAAAGCTTTGAACCAACTGTAAGAGTTACCGAACCACGAGTTTGTCCAGCCAATACTCCAGCAATTCCATTTAATCGAATTCTGTCATTCTTCCTTTTTAACCCTAAAGTTCTTATGACATTTTCACTAACAAAAGAACATTCCGAACCAGAATCGAGTAGAGCTCTAAAAGAGTAAGGTTTATTTTCATTATTATATAAGAGAACTTTAGCAGTAGGTAGGAAAGAAACACATTTTGAATTATTGAAAGAAGCACTAGAATTAATTTGTAATTCGTGAGATGTTGACTCCGGTACAAATTCTTTATTTGACTGGTGGTTTTTATTCTCAGATGAATTTGGAAAAACTTTATTTTCAAACTTAGCAGTGCAAGCATTATTACTTTTATTCTCTTCATGTAAGAGTGTATTATGTTTACTTTCACATTTAAAGCATTTCAAATGAGAATTTGGACATTCCTTAACTTTATGAGAGTTTAAACATAAAAAACAACAGTTATTACGCTTAATAAAGTTCTTTCGAGCAACAACATCCATGGATTTAAATTTAACACATTTATAGAGCGGATGTATTCCTTGACACTTTAAGCACACCTTTGATTGCTTATCATTAGAACTGTACTTGGAACCAACAAAATTTGAACTTTTGGAATGTTTCATATCACTTTCATTGTTAGAGATGAGCTCTAAAGAAGAACATCTTACACTTAAGAAATCAAAAAATTCTTTCAAAGTAGGAAATTCATTTTCTGTACTTTCAATGGACCAAAGTCTTCGGCTCTCCGGATCAAGTTTTTGAAATAACAAATATATTAACCATGGATCTCTATTTGTAGCTTCATCACCAACAGCTTTCAAACCCCTAATAACTTCATCACTAGTATTCAGCAAATTTCTTATATTTATGCTATTAGGATGCAGAACTGATTTTTGTTCTAAAAATAATTTAATCAAAGAATTAACAATTTGTTTCTTTTTATCATATCGATTTAATAACTTTTCCCAAGCTTCTTGATAAGATTCATTAGAAAGGGGAATATGCTTAATTAATGTAGCTGGTTCTTCAGAAAGTAACCCTTTAAGATACTGGAATTTCTGAATGTTACTTAAACCTACTTGTGAATGGACAGTGGAAACAAACATATCCTTAAAATTTGTCCATTCTGAAAACTTTCCAGAAAATACTGGAATATTCAATTTTGGTAGTCTAATATTACATTGATTAGGAATAGTAACAGAAGAACCTTGCACAGAATTGTGTGTTGCAACATTGACAACTTCTGAAGGATTCAAAGAATCTAGTTTGTTTTGATATTTAGTTTTTAACTGAAAATACCTGTCTTCAAATTCTGCTAATTCAGAATCATCATCATTTAAACAAGAATCTAATCTCAAGAACTCTTTAAGTAAATCATCTAATCTTTGTAATCTAATCAAAATTTCATTTTTAGTATTCACATTATCAAAACTATTCTCTAATCTAGTTACACAGCCTTTCACCCTACCTCTCTCAATTTTAATTTGAGCAGATTTTTTCTCATAATCCTCCATTTTATACAATAACTTATAAGAATAATTTCCAAAATAAAATTAATCAGATAACTTGAAAACAAAACTAATCAAGTTACTTCAAAATCAAAAGTAATCAGAATTGCTTCAAAACAAAACTAATCAAATTAAGTTAAAAAAACAGAAGTAAATGAATTAAATTCAAAAACAGAACAAATCAGATTCAAAAACAGAACTACTATAAAATGTTCATAATTATTCTTTCATACAAACAATAGAATTTTCTGTTCTCAAATGTGCATAAAATTAAAAATCTTCAAAATTCTTCAATGTAAAATAATAATTCACCATAATAATTAAATATTCAAATATTTCAAGCAAATAAATCATAATGGTCTTGAGAACAACAAGTAAATAAATCATAATAATCTTGAGAACAATTTTCTCTTTCAAGAACTATCAAAACATAATATTGTAGAATACTATTTTTTCTTATTTTATCAATTCAATAAAGAAGATACCAGATTGTTCTCATATTCTAAAATAATATCTTGCTAAATGCAACTTCAGTAGAAAAATTAAGCTTTAGCATCAAAGAACAGTTTCAAAACAAAGCAAGTACTCACATATCTCGCCGGTGCCTCCAATTTTCTTTATGTAGAGAATTTGAAGAAAGAAATCCTTGAAATTTTCTTATTTTTATTTCACAATACAAAAACAAATCTTGACATTCACGAAAACTTAACACACAATGAAACATACAGTTCTGGTTTCAGAATCAAATTTCTCTAGTTAAAATTAACACTCTAATTAGTATGCTTTCATCACATGAAAGCCTTAAATTACATTATAAAAATATATCCCCTGCCTAAACTGGGTGCAGATAATTAAATAGAATAAAGAAAGACAATAATGCAGCAGGAGCAACATTTTCCATACCACACTCTCAGGAAACCAAACATCAACTCACTGATGATGTCATAATTAAGATTTCACAACAGCACAGAATGCATAGTGCTGCCATCTGTCAACAAACAGAATAACTAAACCTTAAATTTGATTTCTAATCAGTTTAGCACTGAACAGATTCCTCATTAAATTTTTTACAGGAATCATGTTTTATATTTCATTATCACTGTATTTCTATATTGCCAACAAAGTTTTACGCAGCTGAAGATATACGGACCACAAATAAATATTGTTATCTGTGATACGGACTCCCAAATTGCGCGGGTGCTGAACCGAAGTGTGGAATCGATGGGTCAATAATTAGAAAAAGCTCTTAACATTTCAGGATGTAAACTGTAAAAAAGGACTGAAATACGGAAATACTACTGGCAATCTAGACGACAGTACTATTTCTGTATTTTAACGGAACTTTTTCCCGGTATATTACAGAAATTTTTCCGTTTTTTTTGGAATTTAACGAAAAATTTTCTGCAATTTACCGGGAAAAAGTTCCGTTAAAATACGGAAATAGTACTGGCGTCTAGATTCTCAGTAGTATTTCAGTATTTCAGTTCGTTTTTTTTACGGTGTACTTACAATTGAATTTTTTTATCAAAATCCTAGAAAACTAAATCAAAAACTTAATACCTAAAATTTAAAGGTAAAATCAATCAAGATGTTACAAATAATTCAACGATCAGTAGGAAAATTCGATTTTGATTAAATGCATAGAAAATGTTACATGTATTTTTAAGTTGGCTTTCTTTAAAATAAATTTGAAGAATCTCTCAGCAGAATGACTGTGATAATTTTATAGTGATAATTTTATAGATTTTTAATTTGAAGCAAATCGGATAATTCTGCATGAAAAACCAAAATTCTTCAGGGTAGTACCCCTGCCCCCCCCCTTTACACCTAACCAATGAACCTCCAAAACTAATCAGGGAAGCCCCTTATCAGAATGAACTTATATCCAAAAAATCGAAGCATATTAGGATATTTCTATCAAGATTTATCGCATTACGCACATAGATACAAACATACATACAGAACCTACGGCCACATTAGCTCTCAGGCTTTGATAGCCTGCAAGCTAAAGAATCTCTCAGCAGAATGACTAACAATTTAAAGGTTTTTATACAAAATCCTAAATGTATCATATTTATCTGCCTATCAAAAATTAAAAAAAAAAAATTGTATTTGTGCACAATCAGAAAGTATAAGATCTTCTTTAAAGAATAAATAAAAATGATTCACTTTATATCAGTAGAGATAAAAAGCTCAGTTTACCACTTTCAGAATTTCAATGAGGTGATGTATCTGAATATATCATCTAAGATTTTCAACAAGAATTCCCCACTTACGATCAAAATCTGGTTTCGCGTAACATTGAACTTGACTACGTGACAGAAATACGCGAAAGACATGGGTGTCTGGTGTATAATGCGAATCTGCATTTTAAATAAATGCGAATGTTGAATGAACAGACGTGGAATTTTGATAAGATCAATTTTCCAAAGACATTATAGAAAAAGCCAACCGAAAAATGCACAGACGATTTTATACGACTTTTCAAATGTCAAGAATATATATATATATATAAATGGAACAAATTGTGTTTGATTTTTTAAAATGGTATTTCAGTTCTTTCGTTAAATAAATGTCGCATTTTGAAAGAAAGGATTAATGATAAACATTCAACAAATCTAAACATTTATCAGCACGGCATTGTGTAAGTAATGTTATACACTATTTGATTTGGAGAATTTTTTTTTTATATTCTCAAAATGTCACGGAACGTGCCTTTAAGCAGGGTTGTATTGGTTTTAACCGTCCCGGCCGAAATTCATAAAAGTTAAGAAAATAAATTAATATTTTCTTTACTAAATGATAAATTTTGTACAATTGAACGGTTTTGTCAAAATAACATTTAATATAATTTAATAGGACATTTTGAAAAGTTTCCAAATATTTTACTTAGTACTACACTTTAATTTTCATCAGGGCTGGGTTTTTGACATGATAAGCGTCAAAAACTGGTTTAAATTGTCAAACTGGTTTAAATCGTCAAAAACATGTAACACACTTTAAAACATTTTAATAACAATACGCATACATTAAATAAGTTATAATTATTTATGTAATCTTTTATTTAAAATTATAGTAATTTAATAACTACAATTTTTTTTTAAAATTATTAATTGTAATAATTTTTTTTTTTAATTTTTAATCAGAAGAAAATCGTTTTGTACAATTAATAAGCCTGCTCAATTTTACCCCCACAGTATCCTGTAGTGCATAACCAATTTAGCACATTTAATTACACAAACGATTTCAGAGTTTAGAGTGTATGAAGCCAAAGTTAGAAAACAGTCTCTCAATTGATGCTGAGCTTGCAGGATTTGATAGCAAACATGCAGGGGCACGCCGACCTATTTATTGTGCAATGTGTGCGGCACACACAGGCGCCACAATAATAAAGGCGCAAAACATTTCAAGCAAGGAAGAAATATTAAAAAAATGCATACACTTTAATTTTTTTTATTAATTATTCTTGAAATTTTAATTAAGTTTTATAGATTTGCCTCAAATAAATTACTTGCAATCACTTATATATTATTATTCTTTAAAATGATTGCGATGGATTAATCAGTTTTAATTCCGAACACAAAAATGTGACTTGAAACATTACAAAAGACTTTAGCATTTTTTAGCTTTTAGCAATTGCATTATTCTAAGTAAAAATTATTAAAAGCTTCTAAAGGGCCAGAGCGTTACAAAACAAATTTTCAAATCTTGCTCTTGCTATTATATCAGCAGAGCGCATCATTTTAGCTGAACTCAATATATTACATAATGTTATACGAATTTTTCATTAATGAAAGTGAAAAAAGTCTAATTCACTAAGAAGCTTTTTTAAAACATTCATTTTTTTAAACCTCTTTGTCAAATAATGTTTATTATTTATCACATACGCTTCTTATTTTGCGTATACAAAGTACAAACGACAAAAATGATTTCATTCACAAATAAAATATAGTTTATTTATGTATCATAAACATTTAATATTTTTGTTCTAATAAAACTATTAATTTAATGAAACTATAAAAATGTTCAATTTCTAAAGGCATGATTTTTTTTTTTATACACGGCGTAAATTTTTGTGTCTTGTAATTTTTGTACTCTTTTTTTATGTATTTTTTCTTTGATACATTCTTTTTGTAATTATTTAATACTATATAAACTTATAATTAATATAGTGTGTTTTGTTGTTAATGTTTGTGTCATTTGTGGTTAATAATTTTTTTTTTGGGGGGGGGGGGGGGAGGGGGTGTTATAGTGCGCAATCTGAAATTTTGCACACAGGCGTCGATCACTATTGGTGCGCCTCTGCAAACGTGCTAGGGTTCTAATAGTGTCTTCTGTCATGCAAACCTTGCTAGTTGAGCAAGTTTGGAAGAAAGCTCGACCGAAAAGCTATTGTATTTAATTATATCTTTCCACCAAGTTATACAGTTAACTGTACTCCCTGTAGAACTGAAATAGGAATAGAAAGGGAATTCTTCAGCTTTGTATGCAATCAGCATGGATCCATCCATTGATTCTCTTTGTAGGCCATGTGCGAGCTGAATCAACTTGTACCTCAGTCAACTTGTACCTCAGTCCTTCCCCATTATGGATGGGGTGTAAAATATAAGCCAAAAAATGGTATGGTTTGAGGATTTAATCAATTCTATTACGCACTTTTTGAATACAAAAACTGGCACATGTCAAAAACCTGCCAACCCTGATTTTCGTTACTTTATAATTTAACAGCGCAAAAAAATCTAAAGTTAAGCAATTTTTGTAAGCATTGAAATATATCAAAAGAGTTCCACCTATATTTAATAATTATTAAAGTAATAATTTTGTGATATTAGTATTCCCTTAAATAATACAATTTAAGCAATTTGTGTTAGCTTAAATTAAAGTAATAATTTTAACTATTAAGTATATGATGTGATATCAGTACTCTGTTAATTTAAGCAATTTATGTTAGCTTAAATTAAAGTAATAATTTTTAACTGTATGATGTGATATCAATGTTCCTTGAAATAATGCAATTTAAGCAATTTATGTTAGCTTAAATTAAAGTAATAATTTTAACTATTGAATATATGATGTGATATCAGTATTCCCTTAAATAATAATTTGAGCAATTTATGTTAGCTTAAAGTAATAATTTTAATTATTAAATATATGACGTGATGTCAATATTCCCTTAAATAATACAATTTCAGCAATTTATGTAAGCTTAAATTATATAAGACAGTTTTGACCACTTTTGAGTGCTTAAAACTAATTTTGACCAGTTTTAGACGGTTAAAAACTGTTTTGACCGGTCAAAATTACAACCCTGCTCTTAAGCTGCTCTCAAATCTAAAAGAAGCTACTTTTTGTAACATTTCTGAATTTATTTTGTGTTCAGAAGCTCATGAAATTGACAAGAGTTCTTTTTCAGAAACTATGTCATCGAACGGAGTTTACCATTTTTTAGAAAATCTGTCAGAATATACTGTCAAACTGGGCGTTCTGAACCAAATTTCCGGCGCAGCAGCGCGAGAGAGGTGGAAAACTTATCGTCACGTGACAAGAATTGCTTATAACTCGATAAGTAATTTATTTATCCAAAAATGGAGGATGCTATACGATTTCAAATCGCTGCAATAGTCCGCCCTGATACTTTTATGCCTGTATGTTCAAGAATGACTCAGAAAATGTATCAGAAATTTTCGCGTTGTTGAGCAGTGAATTTGAGAACCATCTTAACCTTTCGGAAAATATTACTACTCGTATTATATTTTCTAACACAGAGAGACAAGCAGATTTCTAGAGACAGGCAGACAAAAGTTTAGAATCAAAGGGTAAAAGAGTTGCCAACTCTCCAGTTTTCAGGTGCGTTCGTAATTATATAAATACGTAGCAGCTATTAGTCGTTGTCTGGTCTGTTCGTCCGCATATAACAGCGCAAAAAAACCCCTAACCGAATGTGTTGAAATTTAATATATATAATCGTTGCAGAATTCTGTCGAGTCATTTCAAATTTTAAGAAAATCGAATCAAAACTGAAAGATATTAATAAAAGTTTTCTTCTTTCTATTAAATCCTATCATACTTAATTCAATGACATCCCATGATAGGTGATGATTAGGGTTGCCATGGTGATTACGTCCTATTTAAAATGGAGTCATTATTTCCGTATTACTGAATTTAATATATATAATCGTAATAAATTTTGTATTCATGCATTTTTTCATAAGAGTGCGACAGCTATTGCACCAAGATCTGAATATTTATAAAAATAGTTATAGTACGAACGCACCTCATTTGCCACGTTTGACGTACAATTTCCGACTTGTTTTTAAATTTTGTTTCACAGTGGTACTTTTCAGGTATAGTTATAACTTAGTTACTTTTAAATAGTAAAATTTTCGTTGTTTGATAAAAAAAAGGGGGGTGAGGGGGGGGGGGGAAGAGAAAAAAGAAAGAAAATAAATAAATAAAAAACAGCTACTCTTCATATGCCAAAAATTGGTTTCAGTTTACTGAACCTAAAAATTAATGACTACAAAAACATTTTCCCTACTATAGTCTTGATGCTAACAAGCCATAAAGCAGAGCATTGAAGCGTATGATTAATCTCGGAAACGTCAAATATTTTCAATTATCTAGAAACATAGTTCCAATTATTTGTCGAGAAAAAGTTTGCAATGCTTTTTAGAATAAAGTAATAGGTTTAAAATTATGATGAATATCGACGCCTTTTTGAATTATATAATTTGGAAAATTATAAAGTTATTGAGATTCTTCGTATTTAAACACTCTTTCTAAGCTACTAGAGCCAGAATGCGAATAAAGTTCGATCATCTAAAAAATATTGATTGTAAAACCACGTAACTTTATATATTCACCAATCCTTTAACCGCATGATTTTTTCAATCTCTATGGAAAGGAAAAAAAAAAAAAAAAAAAGAGAGAGAAGACGACTTAATATACTACCTGAGTGATCTATAAACAAGAAATAAAAAATCATGCATCCATCATAGATTATAAAACACTCTCCAACACATTCAGAATAATGTAACAAAACTGCCTCGTTTAAAAAATTAAAATATTACATCTAATTCAACCATATGGAAATGCATAGCACATTTCAAAACCCTATTTCAGCTGTTCCCATCTATAATCGGAAAATTATCCGAATTTTTTCAGCAGCACTGTATATGATATATAGATTTGTATCTATTTACTACATGCATGTCAAAATTTAGTTCCCTTAGAAATACATATACTTCAGTGGAAAATTCTCCTTCAGCATTTTACTCTAATGAGGAGAATGGTACGTGAATACTTTTGTGCAGGGGTGCAGAATATGTCCGATCCGGCAATCTAGGATCGGGGGAAATTGTATCCATCTGGGGAAATTTTGCCGAAAAATACATAATTGAATTCAATTTTAACAATGAATTATGTAATTTTCAGAAACAGAAAATTTTTCACTACACTGTATGGCAACCTCTACAAAATCGATCTCAGAATAATATGTACTGTATATATTTGCGCATAAGTTGACAAATTTTTGAAAAAAAAAAATTCTATTGTAAACCTATGTATCATATTGTAAAATTTTGTGGAAATTTTCATATTGATTGGGGGAAATATTGAGAGTAAAAGCATTTTCTGCACCCCTGCGTGCAGCTCTGCATAGCAGGTATAGAATTTATATATAACGAGTAACATGCAAAAAATTAGTTAAATTTAAAAGCGCATATCGAATTTTAAGACGTACACTCCAGCAATTATTACTGAAAGACAAGTAATGCAACCGACTTCTTTTGTGTGTCCCTGTAAATGAATAAAAAATGCTATGAATGCTCTGTTCTAACGTGATCGTAGTGAAATTCAGTGATTTATATCAGTTTCAATACATCTGAAATAGCGTAATGTCATTAAAATACTCTGCAAACGATTTTCCCTCAGATACCATAATGTAATGGAATTCTTTTGAGCGTTCCTGTAAATGAACTATTAGTCCCACATACTTCATATACAATACACAAACATGCTTTGGTGACCCTAAGTAATCTTTATCAATTGCATGAAAATCCGAGTATATTTAGGGGAGTTAGAGCGTGGTCAGACGGACAGACAAACCGAATGCATAAACACTTTTCAACTTTGTTAAAAAGCGTTAAAAGCATATTTCAAATTCCCTATTACGTTTATGATCTTTATTGTTCGTCACATATTGGCGCAACTGGTATCGTTTACCTATACTAATCCCATAGTAGGAACTGGGGATGATGACCATATGGAAGATTTGAACCCCTGCCTTTATTTAATTAAAAAAACCACTTTGCTGATAGCACATATAAAAGCATAATACATTCAACTGTTAATGTTTTCAACTAATTAATGTTGTTTGCCAGATATCTGAAGGGATAATAAAAATAAAATAAGCCGGAAATTTGCAATACCCGCTCCCCCCCGACACCACCACAGAAATGGGATTTCTTTTTATCATTCGTAACATCTTCAGATACCAGTAAAAAAAGTTAATACGACCTATAATACAATATTTTCATTGAAACTGAATGCAAAAATACCTATTTATAAATGGCGTGAAGCATAAATTCAAACAGAAGTGTTTTACAATTCGGAACAAACGTTTCAGAATGTAGCTGCATAAATCTTAAATGTGTATATTTTGTATTTTTTTTATCTTAAATTTGCATACTAAACGCATTCCACAGCTTGTGCTAAAGATTTTACGTCAATTTCAATCACCAGTAGTGGTTTGAAAAGAATAGTTTTAAAAATGATATTTGACTCCTTTCGTTAGGAAAATATTCGTTATTTGAAAAATTATATATGTGTGATATTAACACTAAAACGCCGATGTTGGGTTATTGAATAGATTGTGGATTCAAACAAGAAATATTTTTCTAAAATGAATTAATTATTTAATATATTTTTGCACAGTATATATTTAAGTTAAATAGCTTTAAATAAAAATTCTGATGTTAAATATTTTTCTTAAATCTCCAGTAAAATTTCCCGTGGTTCTAGTGTTAATATACTGAGAATCATTATCTTTATCCAGTGACTAGATATATAAAAAAAATGTGTTTTGTACCAAAACTTTTATTTTCTAAATTAAATTAAGTACTGTACAGAAATAAGTTTTATTTTATTAAATAAAATTTTTTGTGGAGATATATTTTGAGAGAGGGGCTCAAAAATTCCCGACAGCGGGTCGAACCTCTATGAAGTGGGTATGTTTGAAACAATTTACAGAGATGTCGCAGATAATTTTTAAAAACTATTATTTAGTCCCTTTACAAAATTTTGACTCTATAAACGGATTGAATACATAAGTTATTTATGTGTGGCAAATTGAGATATTATTTTACGCCAAACACAAATTAAGAGAATTTTAATAAAAAGTGGGTCAAACATCTCCAGTCCCCTCTACTCATCATATTTGTCACAGTGCTTCAAATTTAAGGGCTCACATTTTGGCTGTTCTCAACTGCTCTGCTCATCAAGCGCAAAACGTTTTGATATATTTACAAATTCCCTTTTTCACGGAAAGATATAAAATTGGAAGGCGTGACTGTGGAAGCGATTTGGAATCAAACTGTGTTTTCCATTTTTTGATCAATAAATTACCTATTGAGTTATAAGCGATTTTGATCACGTGACAAACACGCTTTTCACCTTTCCTTGAATGATTATTATTTTTTCGCGTGGAGATTCGGTTCAAAATGTCCACTTTGACATTATTTTATGAAAGATATATTGCGTGCCCCCCCCCCCCCCCCCCACACACACACACAAAAAAAAAAAACAAACGGAGAACATAGTTCGATGACATAGTTTCTAAACAACAACACCTGCTAGTTTCATACATTTCCGAACAAAAATAAATTAAAACTTATGTCATAAAGTTACCCTTTTGGATTTGAGAACAGCCTTAACGAATGAAAGATAAAATATTATGCTGATAATATTTTTATTCTATCTTTAAAATAATTATTTTTTTAATAAAAAAATAATAACTTTTTTTACCATTAACTCCAGATTCATGCTTTATGTTTTTGTAAAACAAAATGTACAATATTTGCATTTTATTTTATACTTTTCAGCGTTTAAGATATGTTATTGCTGTAGTTTCTCAGTCTGTAGGGCCATTTTAGGGCGAGTGATTTGGAACATAATTAAATCCATTATTGTTATAAATGGTATAGAGCTGCATCCATATGGAATATCTGACGATTTATTACATGCGGTATGTTAATTTATAATTAAGTTAATAAAATATTAAAATGTTGCATTGCCATCTGAAACACAGTTTTTATAATTCTAACATGCCAAGGAGCGAGTGAAAAATTAATTTAAAATTTCATCTTTATTTACGAATACCAAGTTGAGTCAAACGAGTTGGAAATTGTATGTCAAACGTGGTATGAGGTGCATTCGTAGTGTAACTTAGTTTTATAAATATTCAGATCTTGGTGCAATAGCTGTTGCACTCTTATGCAAAAATGCATGAATAGAAAATTTATTACGGTTATATATATATTAAATTCAGTAATGCGAGAAATAATAGGACTATATTAAATAGGACGTAATCATCATGGCAACCTAGAATCATTACCTATCATGGGCTATCACTGAATTAATTACGTATGATAGGATTTAATAGAAGGACGAAAACTTTTATTAACATCTTTTCAAGTTTTAATTCGATTTTCATAAAATTTGAAATGACTCGACAAAATTCTGCAACGATTATATATATTAAATCTCAAACCATTCGGTTGGGTAGTTTTTGAGCTGTCATATGCGGACAGACAGACAGACGGAGCAGACGACGACAATAAGTGCTACGTATATATGTAATTACGAACGCACCTAATAAACGAGTGTAAAAAAGCATGAGATTCTTTTGTACCCTACAGTAAAATAAGTCAGAAAAACTAATGCTGTTAATATAGGAAAAAAGTTTTCAAATATCAAAATGTGTACATGTATAATCACAAACCGTACATTTTTAACATTTACTATGAATGCTTTTATTATTATTATTATTATTATTTAAGCATAATTCGACAGATGTTACGTCCTGACTTCAAATCATTGAAATTCTGCAGCTTTTCAATTGTGTCAAACGGAAGGGTGATACTTTGAAAATTAGATCCAATTGTGTGGTAGTTTTTGGATTGAAATGAGGCGTTATTTAATCCTAGAACTACATTTTTTTTTTTCAAACATTTCCGTTTGGATTGCGGCTGTGGAATGGTTACATGCATACAAATGCTATTTGATGATATTTGATGAAAAAGATATATTCGTATCCATCCGATATTAACTTAATCACGCTCTATTTACCTAAGCGTTAAACACACCCTCGCATAATTTATTTATTTATTTTGCCTATTTATGCAATGGATTAATAGAAAATTAACTGAATTATTTTTTACCACTGTAAAGAGGTCATACACTTGCATTTAGTATCGAAAAAAATTAAGATAAAAAAATTCTACAAAGTTTGAATAATTTAATTTAATAAAGCGAGCTCTCAAAAACTCATAAAATAAAATTAGAAAAAAAAAACTTTATGGTTTTATTGAAATGCATTTTTTAAATTTATGTTTAATTGCGCATGGAATTGCGATTACACTTTGCATGTTTAATAATCAGTAATAAGCATCATCTAAAATAAGAATATGCTGTATCAATTTCTAAAATATGTTGAGTAGTAGTAAAACAGTAGTTTTCAACAACTTATTTTCAAGGGAAAGGTAAAACTAACTTTAAATTTTACTTATCACACTGATTTATACTTATCGCAGGTCAGTTAGCGCAATTTAGTTATAGTAGTTTGGAATCACAGGGTTTCTGTTTTCTTTTCTTTTCTTTTCTTTTTTTAAGGTGTATTTGTAATTATATAAATACGTAGCGCACCTATAATCGTCGTCTGGACCGTCTGTCTGTTCGCATATAACAGCGCGCGAAAAAAAAACTACCCAACTAAATGGTTTGAAATTTAATATTTATAAACGCTGCAGAATTTTATCGAGTCATATCAAATTTTAGGAAAATCGAATCAAAACTTAACCCTTCACCGCACCACGTGCTATATCTGGCACATACCTAAAAACAGTATAATTCTCATTATGTGCCATGAATTTGGCCAATATGATCTCTGTCCCTGATCAAGAACAGACCAAAGGATGGAATAACACTTATTTTGTCACTGTCAGATGGCTTCATTTGACAAAAAATTAGAATTTGTCCTGCGGAAAAAATAATTTCGATCAAGCTATTGTAAGATTTACTTTCATTATTTTTACTGAATACTTAAAAATATAAATATAAAAAAAGTCGCAGAGTGTTAAGCAGATAAAATTAATTATTTTAAGCTAATTTAGTTGCAAAATATAGCAATACAATATTTTAAAACCCTAATTGTGTACATATGGCACACACCATAAAATATCAAATTTTAACTGAAAATTTTAAATTTAATTTTTTTTTTACTATTTTCCCCATTATTAGACCAATATATAGATTTCAAATAATTTTTTTAAAAATAAAAATAGAAAAAATCGTTCAGTGAAGGGTTAAAAAGATATTAATAAAAGTTTCCTTAATTCTGTTATGCCATATCATAGGTAATTAATTCAATGATATCCCATGATAGGTCGTGATTCTAGGTTACCATGGTGATTACGTCCTATTTAAGATGGAGTCCTATTATTTCCGTATTACGGAATTTAATATATATATAATCGTAATAAATTTTATATTCATGCATTTCTGCATAAGAGTAAGAGTGCAACAGCTATAGCACCAAGATCTGAATACTGATAAAACTAATTATAGTACGAACACGAGGCACCTCATTTGCCACGTTTGACGTACAATTTCAGACTTGTTTCTTCTTTTCTGTCTTTTGTGATTAACTCTTTATTGTCATTCAAATAGTACAAGATATAGCTCATTTTTGCACTTAATTGACAACTTTGATTGAAAAACTTTGATGTGTCCCAGAAAGAAGAAGAAGAAGAAAAAAAGCCGCATATTTACCACTTACATGTTTCACACTTACATGTTTCACACTTACATTTCTATTTTTGATATCGAATTGGCCGCAAAGTGGTTTCAAAATGGATTAAATATGCAATCCGTAATTTCGATATTTAGGAAAATCTATAATACAGTTCTTGCGACAGTGGTATATAAAATATTCGCCAAATAAGAGCTCAATCGGATGTATCATTTGGGGGTTATCGTGTTCACTCACACACACACATATACAAATAATGATTAAAATAATTTCCTAACCTTATGTGTTTGGAAGAAAAAAAAAAGGGTGAGGGGGGAAAGAAGCACCCGTTCAAAAACTATGCGTGTGCATTCTCAAAGATATATCATGAGACCTCATTCATCGCTGTGACTTTAGTATGTGCAGAGAAAAAAGGATGTTAACAACTGAAAAAAATATATATGATGGTTCCATTTATATTCTGTAATCCGGGAATCCCAGGTTTATCCCCTTGTTAACTTAATATTACAAAGTTTATTGTGAAAAAGAATTAAGAAGTAAAAATTAAAGGTTTTCTATTTTAATTAAACTTGATATTTATTTCTTAACAATTCTCTATCAGAATTAAGGGAGTACAGGACCTTTGAGTTTGTTGATCGCTTTCTTCAAAGTACCAAATCACAAACAATATGCAATTAAGAAATTATTTCTCCTCCCTGCATAAAGTATACATCCTTAACTACATTATACAGAAAAATAAATGTTGGATGTACAAAATTTAATGCGTGATTAAGTGCTGCGCGCATGATAAAACTCTAAATTATGCATAGAGAAAACAATTTTTGAACAAAATAGAATGATAACACGCCTACTTCTAACTTAAAACCAAAATATACGCAACAAGTTTTGTTTAAAATTTAATTTTAGCACAAAATAAAAAAAAAAAGTTTAAAAATCTCAAATGTTTTTCAAGAAAAGGAAAAAAGTGATTTTTTTTGTTTTAGCCTGTAGACTATAGAGAAATGCATATTTGGTTAATATTTTTTAAGCTGTGGCTTACATAGTTTAAAAGTAACAGTGCGCGCAAACTCCAAATTTACTAATCTGAGAAAACGCTTTTTAAATTTTCAATATCAACGAACCTTCCATTATACTCACAGTCTATAAATGATTATACCTCAGGAAATAATGTAGATTTTTTAATGCGGTTTTTTGCATATTGTTGAGAAATTTTAAAACATTCAGAATAAAACAAAAACCGAAAACTGATTTTTTAAAAAGTTTAAAGGTTCTGTGCCCCCTTAATGGGGGAAGAATATTTAGTACAAGTACATTTTGGAAAAAGCGTACAAGATAAATTATAACGTCTTTATTTTTTTTTCCTCAAATGCTGACTAAGCGAGTTTTTTTTTCTTTTAATATTTAAAAAGTATTTTTTCTAAACAGAATAAAAACAGTTGGATAAATTATAGATAGGCAATGCTTTTCTCCTTATAAAAAGTGCAAAAAAGTATTTTTCTAAATAAAGAAAGATGGAATAAATTAGCTTGAGTATAATCAAATGCAATACAATAATTGCGTTACATATTTTAATATATAATGCACGACAAAAATAACCTTCTTCTATTTTCTGAGATATTTCCGTGAAATATGTTTTTTTTTTTTTTTTTTAGTTATAGTTTTTTTTACATATATAAGGGGATTATCAAATTATCTAATCCTTAGAAAAACTACTTATTTTAAAAATAGTGTTGACATTAAAGAAAGTACACGAGAAAAAAAAAAGTATGTATTAGACTTTAAGAGAGTTAAAGAGAAGAAAAAAAAATGAGATTAAAAAAAAAAAAAAGCAGGGGGGGGGGGGGGGTCAGAACTGCATCAGAGTTGAAAGAGAAAAATTCTAAGATTAAAAGAAAATATGTATAAAATAAAACGTTTTTAAAAAATATTTGTATAAAGTAAAACGTTTTTAAAAAATATTTGTATAAAGTAAAACGTTTTAAATATATATTTGATATTATGAACTTACTTTTGGATCTATTTGAACTTTTTTTTTTCTTCTTTTATTTTTATTTTTCTTTTTCGGCCATTTGACAAGTCTTGTGTCGCAAATCGCATTCCGATACAATTTGATATTTTTTTTATGAATTTCTGAAGCGTGAAGAACTAATGATACACGATATTTTGATGAGAAATCTTAGTGGAGGAATTTAAGAAAACTCTTCAAAACATTCATGCTCAATTTAGATAAAGCTAGGACAGTAGAACTGTTCACTGAAATATCATGTTCATATAAAACTTCCATAAATAATACTTAAAAACTTTCTAGAAGCACAAAAAATATTAACATTATATTAAAATAAAAGCAGAAGAATAAAATCTATTAATCCTAATTTTATAATCTATAAGTACCCAGCAAAGAAAGAAACAGTGGGCCATCAGCTGGAAAAAAAGATGGCAGCCAGCAGTGCCATCAGCGGTAAAGTGCAAGGGTACCATTACTTAAACCTGTCGAAAAGTGTCCGAGCCGAATGCAGCTGGACCATCAGTGATGGCCAACAGCAGGCCAGCATTGGTATGCCATCATATTACTTCAGTCCTGCACTTTTCCTGCAGTGCTAGCACCTATACCACTGCTATTCCTTTGCTGGCCCAGCACTTTCCCTTACAAAAATTTCTTATAGAATTCTATAAAAAAAAACAAAGTATTATATAATTATGTCTCTTTTTTCTATAAGCTAGTTTCAGCAAGAGCTATAGAAATATCTGTAGAAGTGTCTATAATAGAAATGTCTATAGAAATATTTGAACTTTCAGCGGTTTCCATGTGGTCACCCTCCCGAGTACTAACCGCGATCGATGCTGTTTGGAAACTTAAAACCAAAATATACGCAACAAGTTTTGTTTAAAATTTAATTTTAGCACAAAATAAAAAAAAAGTTAAAAAATCTCAAATGTAAAAAAATTAATAACCAAAATATGTGATTTTTTTCTTTTAGCCTGTAGACTATAAAGAAATGCATATTTGGTTAATATTTTTTTAAGCTGTAGCTTACATAGTTTAAAAGTAACAGTGCGCGCAAACTCCAAATTTACGATCAGGGGTGCGATCAGGATTGATCGGACATGAACAAGTGCTTTCAGCGTACGCTATGGCTGCTGGTAGTTTTCAAGCTCTCATTACACTATTTCAAGTTTGTTTCTTTTGGGATTTACGTTCCTAATCATTAAACTGGTATAGAAATTATTCTATTGTATAGAAATCCTATGTATTTTGTAAGCTTTTTTTTATTACTGATTCTGAACTGCGTAAATTATGAAAACCGAAATCCTTTGTAACCTAGTAAAACCAGATTTAAGGAGAAAAAAAAAGTGCGTTGAAATAAAGAATTTATTTATTTATTCATTTACTTATTTATTTTGTTGGTGGCAGTGATGCTATATTTTTTACAGTTTAAAAAAAAAATTAGCTTCACAGCTTAAATTGTGTTAAGATATTCATTTCAGATTTGTGTTCAAATACTCAATGTCTTCGATATTCGCAGCATCACCTAGCTTAAGGGTTCCCAGCACTAATACTGCAAAAGTTCGTGCACTTCCATGTAGTGGTGGGCCAGCGCATGAGATAAAATGGATGCCCACCAGAATTTTATCTGATGATTTACAACAGCAAAGTTGACTGAAGCTGTCCAGCAGTGGTCATGCAGTGGTAGATCATCAGCCAGCACTTCTCCATCATTGCCAGCACCTACCTTGCTGCTGTCCAACAATTTCCTCTTTGCTGGGCAAGTTCTCTGATGAAAGAATTTTTAACACAGCAAAACAGCATACGTATCCAAACTTATTTCCAGAAACTAACATTAATGATATAAATACTTTAATAAAGAAGGGGATTTTTTTTTAAACAATTACAAGAAATAGGGAAAATATATTCTTGTCACATAAATTAGATAAATAAGAGTACTACAAGATTTCGAAGTTTCTTGCGACGTTTGATTAAATTAAGAGCAATCGGAGCGTTGACGACAATGCTTGTTTTTTTCTTAACATTTTCGTTTTTTAAACTTACTTGGAAAGCAGCCTTTTTTTTTTTTTATATATCTGAGTTAAACAAACCAAGCCAGTTAATATAATGTTAGTAGAAAGCCAAAAAGAAAGAATTCAATTTTACAAGAGTTTGGAAAAGCCCGAAAGAATAACGAATACAATTTTGTTGAAAAAAATTACAATTTTTATGAAATCGCATTTTTTTTTTTTTTTTTATTAATAGTATAAATGTGGGTAGGTAACATTTTCTTGCTGTAGGCATCCAAGCATGGAGTGCCAATTTAAAGTAAGTTGCAAAAAACATCAACAGATGTCAAAAATTTGTTATTAGTTGCATATACATTTCTTTAAACTGCATAAAGTATAAGGAAAATAAACAAATCTGAAATTGTACGTTAAACGTGGCAAATGAGGTACGTTCGTACTTTAACTAGTTCTTATAAACATCCAGATCTCTGATGTGCAATAGCTGTTGCACTCTTCTGCAAAAATGCATGAATACAAAATTTATTACGATTAAATATATTAAATTCAGTAATACGGAAATAACAGGACTCCATCTTAAATAGGACGTATAATCACCATGGCAAACTAGAATTATTACCTATCATGAGATAACATTGAATTAATACGTATGGTAGGACTTAATAGAATGAAGAAAACTTTTATTAATATTTTTTTAAAGTTCGATTCGTTTTTCATAGATTTGGAATGACTCGATAAAATTATGCAATTATTATATATATTAAATTTCAAACCATTTGGTTGGGTAGTTTTTGCACTGTTATATGCAGACAGACGGACCAGACTACGACTACAGGTGCTACGTATTTATATAATTACGAACGCACCTAAAAATTATAGCATACACCAGTTGATTCAAAACAGAAGTAATGGCAAGTTTCTCGTAAACAGCCCACGATAGAAATGCACTTTCTTATTTTGGTAAAGGTACAGTCGTGGAAAAAAAAGTAAACACCCCCTACTAACTCTGCAACTAATTATAATAGAAAAAAATTACAGGTACCAAAAGATTGGAAATAAAGTCAACTTTTAAATGGCGTATATAAAATTTGCTTAGGGGCGGTTTAAGGGGCGTCTATGATGTCCAGAAAAGCATAATTTGAAAAAATATATATTTTATCATTTTAATGAAACATTTGAGCTGGTGAGCAATAGTCGATTACATATTAAGTGAGTGAAATGGTCATATTGGCAAGAAATAATACGTTAATAGAAGTGACATAGTCATTCTGTAGCATTTCAACAACCGAGTACCGAACTTCAATTTGGATACAACACCTAAAAATATGCTCATTTTAAAATAATTTCTCTAATCATGCAAATTTCATGAAAATTTGGATTTAGGCTAATTAAAGGGTGTAGAATCTGTTTATGATATCAAACTTAGGTATTGCGATTGAAAAAAAAAAAGTTTGGGTACGTTTTGATATGTAGATGGCCCACAAAGCAAATTTTATATACATCATTTAAAAGTACTTCATTTCCAATCGGTTGGTGCCAGTAACTCTCTTCTACAATAATTTGTTTACCTTTTTTTTTCCAACACTGTACAACGGGTACAAAAGGTAAACTAATAAAGATTGTTTAAAAAAGAGCTGCATACACATTAACTTGCTATTTATTTTTATTATATTTATACTGCACTCTTTCCCTGCATCTTAATATTTAGTAAAATGTTGTCTTGCGTCTAAGAAGAACATTAAATATATATATATATCAGCCTTTTACAGCCTAAACGTACCGAATTATGATACCGAGAATAAGTCTATATTAATAAAATGCAACTTTTGTCTGTGTATGCGTGTGCCTTCTTGTTTTTTGGCGATAGCTAGAAAAACCTATCGCACGTAGAGGTCTGCCAAATTTGGATAAGGATGGATAAAGACAGGTTTAATTGCATTTGGCCCTCAGTTTTTGGATTTTTGTTATTTTATATTGAACGAGGAAATTGGCGTATCATTTCTCCGATCTTCCCCGTTCGCCGGCGATTTTGAGCCGTTCATAAAAGCAATCCAAATTCAATCTTTTAGCCCGATTTAGTTAATTTTGTCCTGTTTTCAATACAGTGTATACGGAATTCGTACAGTGATCTTTAATTTTTCGCAATTTTTTTTAAAGTACCCATTTCTCCAAAAATTAGAAGTTTGTTTCTTCATCAACCAATTTTTATTTGATACCTTATCCATCTAATCTTATATTTTATAGCCCTGTATTCAACATACTTTCGTTAATCGTTTAAAAATATTATAAAAATATGAAATCTTTTAGCAAGGCCATCGATTTATTTTAAAAACGCAGTGACGACGAGAGAGGAGTTTCATCGACGGTTTCCTCGTTGGATTCCTAAGTAACCCCCTTTATCGACAAAAGCAGTAACTATAATGATGATGTATGTGACCTAGAAATCTGCACGGGCCTATTTTCATTTGCGGCACTGGGCCGGGCCAGCCCCGGGTCATACTTTTTTCTGTGACCCTAGTGACTACTCTTTACGGGCCGGGCCTAACTTATTTTTTCTGTACAGAGCCGGGACTGGTTTCTTTTCTAGTCTTCAAGGCCCAAAATTTTCAATCCTAGTTTTGAGCCAGGCAGTATGAAATTCATTGTCTCGGTGTGACCTGTCCGTTCAAAGGTCAGTAAAATTAAGCCTGGCCCAAAGATTTTTGCAAAATATGCATACATTTTTGAATTGCCATTATTCTACAATTAAACATTAACATTTGTCTTTTTAAAGGATAGTAAATTTTTATGCTAATTAAAATATAGCTAAATTAAAATATAGTAAAACGTGTGAAGGAACCTGCCTATGACGGAATCCTGGTTTTAACTGAAAACGTTTTGATCCATACAAAATTAATATACTAAGAATATATATATATATGCCCTTTACATTTGCTAAGAAGGGAACTTGTCTATAACGCTTTTTTTTTCTTTTCTATGTAATTGAGTTTTAGAAGATTTTACTGTATAGCATTTTTCAGATTTTTAACAATTCAATGCATGGAATATGGATTAACAATACTAATTATAACTGAATCATTTACATAGACAAAATAGCGATTCATTAAAAAAATAAAAATCGCAGCCTGCAGCACTTAATTTTAGCTGTTATGCTGGGCCGGGCCGGGCTCGGGCCGAACTTTTAACTTTTCTACCGGGCCGGGCCAGACCAATATTTTTTTTCTACGGGTCGGACCGGGCCGATTTTTTTTTTCTATGAGTCGGGCCGAGCAGACCTCTAATGTGACCTCCCGGTCGACAGCTTTATTTTTTTCTTTATTCGGTGACTATGAAGGCATAAGGTTTGGTTCGTTTGGAAAAGCCGACTTTAGATCGAGATACATTTAAAATACTCCCGAGAAACTGCATGGTTATTTTAGGTACAGTTAACATTGTTATTCTGAGGCCCGGAGAACGCCGGGTAGGTCTGATAATATAAAAAAAATGCATATAGAGCCTCTAAAATTCAGCAGGGCCCAACACCCTTATCCGAATATTCTACGTAAGGATCGACCGAAACAGGTTTTAAGACCGAAATCGAATTTCGGTAATATTCCTTAGAGGTCTGCACGGGCCCGGGCTTGGCCCGAGGCCCGTACCCGGCCCGGCCCGCGGGCCGGGCCGGGCCGGCGGAATGAAGGAGAATTTTCAAACGGGCCGGGCCGGGCCGGGCCGGCAGAATTAGGACAATTTTTTCAACGGGCCGGGCCGGGCCGACGAAAAAAATTAATCGGGCCTATCGGCCCGATATAAGAATTTCAGAGAAGCAGATAAAATACGAGGCCATTTTCAATGAATATGACTTTTTCGAGAAGTATAAATGTGCATTACAAGCCGATGCGAATTTAACAACATCAATACAGAAATGTAACATGTCCATCGTAGAGATTGGCATCGTACAGTTACATGATACCTGATCCCGGGTTTAATTTTTTCGGCAGACTTGTGCCGGGACGGAACTGGTCTTAATCGTTCTTAGGATATGTAAGACAGGCATTATGTTTTGTAAAAGTATTAATAGCGATAATGAACTTCTGTTAACAGTGTCTTTGGAAATGTACCTTAAGGTGGTTCTCATATTTACTGCTCAACAATGCGAAACTTTCAGACACATTTTCTGACTCATTTTTAACTATAAAGGCATAAAATTGACAGGCCTGAGTATGGAAGGCATTTGTAATCGAATAGCGTTTCCATTTTTGATAAATTACGTACAGAGATAACAGAGACTCTTGTCA
Organism: Maratus speciosus; assembly: GCA_963932465.1. Taxonomy (NCBI): domain Eukaryota; kingdom Metazoa; phylum Arthropoda; class Arachnida; order Araneae; family Salticidae; genus Maratus; species Maratus speciosus. Next base: position 515,008,527 of record OZ010795.1, read on the forward strand.
CGTGACTGTACGTTTTTCTCCTTTCCTGTGCTATCGCTTCCGGAAATTCGATTCAAAACGCTAACTTTGGCAGTATTTTCTGAAAGATAGATTACTTTTATCTAAGAGAAAAACGGCATTTACATGGTTTCTGAATAAGAATACGTGCCAATCTCATGCGTTTCCGAAAAGAAATGAATTCATAAATGTGTCAAAATGTAGCTCCTTTGGTTTTGAGAAAAGCCTGAAAAATGACAGAAATATTTTCACAAATCTACTTTTTATTATAAGCTTCAAAAATTATCATGTTTTTTAACCCTTTATTCTAAACTACATTAATCTTTTAATGAACCCTTATTTAAATTTTGAAACGTCTGTAGAGACGTTGACTAAAACACTGTAAGTAATCGTTAATGTTTACTATTGTGTGTTTTCTATTTTGCGAACACATAGTAATTTAAAATATACTACAAAATGTTCCCATAAATATGCATGTAGTATTCATTAAAAGAATTTTAATTGTATGTCGAGAAAAAACGGAATTTTTTGCAGAAATCGAATCGGGCCGGGCCGGGCCTGTTTTCACTGATTTTTGTACGGGCCGGGCCGGGCTCGGGCCGAACTTTCGATTTTTACACCGGGCCGGGCCGGGCCAAAATAGCTTTTCTTCGGGCCGGGCCGGGCCGGGCCTGGAAATTCCGGCCCGTGCAGACCTCTAAATTCCTACTTTCGGCCGAAAACGAAAATGTCCAAATTTTTTTTTAAGTAATTAATACATACATAGACATATATAATTATTAATTAACTATACGTGTTTATTAAATATACATAATTATTAATTAATTATACGTTTGGCCCTTAGCTGGTTCTCTGTACCTCTGACCAAAACTTTCTATTTTCATATAAAATAAAATGTAATTAATTCATCAAAGACTCAGAATGATTTTCTAAGTATACGAATTTCATCTAATTAAAAAATGTTTTAGGTATACATTTCTCTATTTATCTTTTATATTCTCTATTTATCTTTTATAATGATTTTTGTAAGGGATCATCTATTCTACTAGAACTTTCTCAAAGAGTATTCGAAACACTTCTGCGGTTTCAAACTATAATTTTTCTATTACTGTTAAGTCTGCAGCGTTTAATGAGCACGTGAAAAGCGTCTTTAAAGTTTAGTTATATATGTATTACTTGCTTTATAATTTGCTCTCAGGTCTTGAGTCAGTCATGGCTGATAACTGAAAATAGTGAAGTTTAGCAATAAATAAAGTGTGTATCATTTGATCCAATGCAGTTCAAATCAATGAGTAATGTTGAAATTTTCCGAAAGAAGAAACGATTTTTGGTACGGCCGAACTTTCAACAGCATTTCGGCGAAATGCTGCTGCGATTTTGAGTCGAAAACGAAAATGACTTTTTGGTCGATCTCTAATTTTAATGCTGTTCTTAACTGCTCTGCTGAACAAGCGCAAAACGTTCTGACACATTCACAAATTCATTTTTTAACGGAAAGATATAAAAAATTAGAAAGCCTGGCCATGGAAGCGATTTGGAATTGAACTGTTTTTTTTTCCATTTTTTGATCAATCAATTACCTATTGAGTTATAAGCCATTTCGATCACGTGACAAGCCCGTTTTTCGCCCGCTCTTGAGTGATTTTTCTACTTTCGCGCGGAAATTTGGTTCAAAACGTCCACTTTGACATTATTTTCTGAAAGATCTATTGGGTTTGCAAAAAAATGGAAAAAACAGCTCGATGACATAGTTTCTGAACAACAACACCAGCCAGTTTCATGCATTTTCGAACAAAAATAAATTAAAACTTATGTCAGGAAGTTGCTCTTTTTGATTTGAGAACAGCCTTAAGACAGTATGTCGCCCCAGAGCAACAGTAGGACATCTAGCAATAATCGAAAATGTTATTACTAGAGGCAGACCTGCCAACATTTGGAAATGAGAAATCGTAGCATACAAAATTAAAATCAATCTGGAGGTTGGTTGGTTGGTTGGTTTTTCGTGTTTCGCAGCCATCTTTTGACATTCGTAAAAGGAATTCAGTCTTTCAACTCAATTTAGTAAATATTTTCCCCTGAAATTTTTTATACGATTTTTAGAGTTTCTTTTCATTTCGCAGCGTTTTTTTTACATTTGTAAAAGGAGCCTGGTTCCAATTTTTTAGCCCAGTGCAGTAAATTTTGACGAAATTCGCGATTTTTTTCCCGCGATCATTTCGGGATATTCACAATTTTTTCCCCACAATCGTGATTCACATTTTTCTATCACGATTCTTTGCTGAAATCTGCACTTTTTACCATGAACTTTTGACGAAATTCGCATTTTTTACCGCGATCCTTCGACGAATTTTGCATTATTTACCACAATCCTTTGACGAAATTAGTGTTTCCTTTGTGCGATCTTTCGGTGAAATTTGCGTTTTCTTACTGATCTTTCGATGAAATTTGCATTTTCTTACTGATTTTTTGACGAAATTCTTGTTTTCTTTCTGCGATATTTTGACAAAATTCACGTTTTTACCACGATCCTTTGGCGGAATTTATTTTCTTCTACGGTCAATTGACGAAATGGATTTTTTTTTTTTTTACTCGGTCATTTGTCGAAATTCGCGATAGTTTATCGCAAATCGTGCGATTTTGCACACTATTTCAAACTTTGCCCCTCAAAGAGCTAACCCTCCCCTCCAGAAATTCTTAAAATGACACCCTTGTTTCTAAGGAAGGGAATTCCTGTATAAATATTTACAGAAACACGATTCACTCGTGGTTTAATATACATAAAGAGTGTTTTATGTTCAGAAGCTTGTTTTTCAGCTCAGATTTTTTTTTTTTTTTTCCATGAGCATTTTTTAATGTCCGAATTTTTGGACTAATGGCCAATTTTTTAAAACTTTTGGAAATGAATACTTTGAAATTTTGGAAATTTCGGAACAGAATAACTCCTGAAAAATATGCTGCGCGGGATAAAAATCACAACTAGAAAGTAAAAATGCGTTTGTGTTTTTTGCAAAAAATCGTAGTTTAAGACCGATTTTCGTAGCATCGTAATTTATAGGTCCAAATCGTAGCAACTACGATTTTTTCGTAGCAGTTGGCAGGTCTGCTAGAGGAACAGTAGGGAATTTTTATGAAACACATCTGAGATATAGTATTAAACATAACTTCGTGTTTCAGAAGTTGTTCCACTAGATTCAAACACAGTTATTCATAGCAGTAAGTCAGACATCTCATTTTTTTTTTCAATTATTACTTACAAGGAAGGTCTCCATACGGGCATACTCAGAAAAATCTGAAAAAATTACAGAATGTTCTTCTCATATGGATATATATGTTTATAAAATTTTTTTGGGGCGGAACCCCGATACAGCGTCCGTAAAAAAATAACGAAATTTTCGTTTATTTGGCGATTTATCACCGGTTGGCGATGAAAAAAAAAAACACGCTTTTATATAGGAAAAAAAATTGTTGAATTTGTTGATATAAGTTTAATTTAAATAACTTTAGTTTTGTCATTTTTAATTTGTTTTAACTATAGTTTTGTTATTTTTAGTTTGTTTTAACTATAGTTTGTCATATATATTTATTTGTATTTATAATAAAATTTAAATATCATATTTTACGATTTAAAACAAAATTTATATTGATTTAAATTGTTTCAAGCTCAAAAATAAGGCAGATAGAACACTGTCGATTTGATTTTGTTGCTATGGAAACGACTTCGTCTTTGATATGGAAATATGTTATGGCAATCAAATGTCAGCTGGCTATAACTTAAAATAGATATTTGCAACTTGCAAAGCATAGAAAATATTTTTACAGTGATAAAATTAAATAACTACAGCAACAAGCAACATATATATGTAATATAAAAAAATATATAATAACCTCTTTCATTAAATTTAAATTCATTAAAAACCGTCTATTCTAAAAAACAATAAACGATTTTCAGATGCATTAAAATCGTTTGCTTCTGGCGAGAAAAAATCTTGCTCGCCAAATCCACACGACACTTTCGTATTTTCGCGCCAAATATTCGAAAGTATTTTATTTTTTTACAGACTTTCTACTGAAATTCCGCCTTTAAATTTGACTGATCCCTTATTACACACATGAGTAATTTCACTAGCATTTTTTACAACATATTCTGAGTATGCCCTGTAAGGAGACCTTCCTTGTTAGATGTGCTACTGTTGCTCTGAGGCGACGGGCGGCAACATATTTCACTGAATTATCACGTTGATCTATTGAGTCAAAGCAATCGCATGCGATTCTACAAATGCATTTGGAAGTTAATCGAATTTCTGATGTAAAACAAACAGATGTCAGTGTTATCAAAATGCATTGGATGCCATTCTTTCAAGGTTAGCGAAGTAATCGTTGGAAAAGAGAGCTTCCCGATTTTATCTTATAAGAGAAGATAAGATTAGTCCGGAACAGAGAAAAACCATCAAGTGAAATGAACACCAGAGGGTTTACTCGGAAAATTAAATATTTATCTTGTGAGTAAAGAAAGGGATTCCATCAACAGAAAAATATGGGAAGCGAAAGATGCTGTATAAGTCTTAAGAATATGAATTCATTCAATCTCAAGTCTTCTCTAGCCAAAGATATTTGTTAGACAATGATACTGATTATCTTTTCCATAAGATATATTTTCGTGTTTTATGGAGCTTAATTTAACCTTTTATTGCATGCTTTTCACCGTTTAAAAAAGAAAAAAAATTGCGTGATATTCCAAGTAGAGTTTAAAAAACATTTTGTATTTTAAGTCTTTTTTTTTTTTTTTTTTTTTTTTTTAATTGCTTGTGACATAAACGACACGAAAAGCAGTTCATCTATTCAAAGCAGTTCAAAATCCCACGACACGAAAAGCAGTTCATCTATTCAAAGCAGTTCAAAATCCCACTCAGATTAATAATTTGTATGTAGTTAATAATATATTAACCACATACCTTTTTTAAGTTCACATTTTTGATTACAGAAATCTTTTTTCTAACGTGTGATATCCACTACTAATAATACAAGATTCGTAAAGCAAGATGCAGTAATTAGCATAGCGGTGTCGCCGAGTTCACGTAGTTGGTGTCATTCGAAACGTCAACTAAACAACAATTATCTACCTTCGAACAAGCAGGGGCAAGCACGAAAATTGTGACATCTGATGCTAATATGGGATGGACACCTTATATACACAATGTACGAAATTCGTATTAATACGAAATAGGCCACTCACGGAAACCCCTTCAGCTCAGGGCCCTATACAACTGTACCCCTTGTCCAACCACTGTGCATGGCCCCAGGTAATAGGATTAGTTTTATGCAAATCTATGGAACATGTCTAAACATGTAAAATTTATTAGTATGCATCATATATGATATATCTCGCGATAAATAGTTAAAATAATTTAATGAAACTCAATTTTTACCTTCGTGAAATTAACTTGTTCAGAATTCACGACTGAATAATAAATGAGTACTGCTTATTCATTGCGGCTTTTTCCTCCTTTCACAATCTAACTTTAGCCTCTATTTACGTGTAATTTGTGTAATTATAACAAAATATAAACACACGATTCTTCTCTAAATTTTATAGTACAAAGTAAAAACAAAACAACTTTTCTTTCTTTTCGTTATGAATCAATGAGCATAAAAAAAAACAACTTAGAAATGAAATAAAATATCCAAAATGAAGATACTATTATTTTTTAACGCGGATAAATTCAATTATTCAGTTCATTAAGAAACCATAACAACCATATTAAGTGACTCTGTTCTATTTCGTATTTCTTTCATAATACGGAATTAAATGTTCATATTTTTAATGCTTATTTTCAAAATTAATATTGGATATGTCTTACTGCTTTTCAAATACTGTTTGTACACTGCGAAACAGCTTTTGAGCGTGGGACGAAACAGCTTTATTGACTTCATTTGGCAAGACTTTTTTTGGATATTCCAAGAACTTTCTTATTCTTCCTTTCTTAGCCGTTCGATGTCAGAATTTTTTTGAATTATCGAGAGAAATTTCCTTTTGAAATAAATAAAGGAGACTATGTAAACTTTAAGCGTTTGATCATAAATTCCAAAATTGATCAGTGACAGAAAAAAACATCGACGACGAATGTAAGAAAGAAAAGCTTACCTAAAAATGTGGATATACAACGTATATCTACGCTTCAATAAACAAGGGAAAGAGGACACGAAAGCATAACATTGCATTAAATAATAGTCTCAAAAGAAACTGAAGGACATGGTTACATTATCGAAAACTTTACAGGAGGTTTCTAATTACTTTTTTTTTTACATAGTACTCCTCAAGGACGTAAAATGACATAGAATGTCAAATTCGTAATTAATTCGTACCCGATGCTCGCTGAAAACAATCTCGCTTTATTCTTCCTTACTTTTTTTATGCGACTGGATATACATTAGCAATCATATAAGGTTAAGATTTGTATCCGTATCCTCGTAATGCTGCTGAGATATCAATTATCTTTTTAATATGTATAAAAACAAGTAGTTATAAGAATATTCCTAATTACAGCCATCATTTCAAAGAAAAAATTATAGATAAATATATTATCTTTTTAATAAATTATTTAAACTAACTACACAATGTAACTTGAGAACTTATTACATTAACAACAACTTTGAATAATAGTAATAATAATTCCTGCAAAAATACACGCAAGAAAACAAATACCAAACCACTGGGAAATACCTACCACGTTTGGGAATGAATACAAAAAAACAATACTTTGCTTAACCCTTAAATGCCTGATTTTTCAAAAATCATTGTAATAATGTTTTCGGCTTTCAGTTTTTAAATAAATCATGGGAAAAATACTTTAAAAAAATCATATTTTGTTTTAAGTATAGTTTACGACTAAAAAACCGTTTGTTACTAATCGGCAATACTGGTGCTTAATTGAAAAAATAACTTGCCTTGATAAAATTCTATAATATTAAACATACAAGAGTTTTAGGAACTATAATAAGAAATAAATTTCACTTGCTCACTGCAGGTCAAAATAGGGTATTTCGGAAGCTCCCAAACAAAACAAAAAGAACAAGTAGCAACAATTGAAAAAATAAATCTATCTTTATTCTTAAACAGCACAAGTGTTGCCATCTACATGTTGAAAATCGATTTAATAATATTTTCAGAATGTATTTTATTGGCAACATTAGGCATTATAGCTTCAATGTTATTCTAATAGTATTTTAGAACCTAAATTGGGTATGTTGCCGAAAAGCAACACCAGGCATTTGAGGGTTAAAGTTGCTTTAAAATATAGAATAGCAGTTAGTGAAATTATTAATAAAACTATTATTTTCCATATTAACCATCATTTCAAGCTTTCGTTAAAAACTTTCATGATTTCAAACTTTACCATTTTCTAAAAATAGAATTAATAACAGATTTCCCCTTTAATTCTGTTAACTCTTCATACATACATAGTCCAGGCAATAGAGACCGTACAGGGACTCTACCTAGCAAAATTAATGGTAGTACTGGGAATCGGCTTTCTAGATGTTTTTTGGGTCGCTGAATCCGAATTTGTAACTTCGCACCAAAATTTCCCCCGGCAACCCCCCCCCCCCAAAAAAAAAGGTTTTTTTGTAATTCCATTTTTTTTTATTGTTTTAGGGGAAAAGTAGCTAGAAATTCAGAAAGTAGACAAAATTTGCAACAAATTAGATATATGACATTATGACTTAGGATGAAGGGGAAGGGGGGATCTACCTCGGAACATGCTGCGTGGACTAAGTTGCGCAATTCCACTTAACCACTCACACGTTTACATTAGCCCTCCCGTCTTCCCTCCGAACTTTCTCTATAAGGTTTACTTTAAGTTTTTTGGGTCGCTGAATCCGAATTTGTAACTTCGCACCAAAATTTCCCCCGGCAACCCCCCCCCCCCCCCAAAAAAAAAAAGGTTTTTTTGTAATTCCATTTTTTTTATTGTTTTAGGGGAAAAGTAGCTAGAAATTCAGAAAGTAGACAAAATTTGCAACAAATTAGATAGATGACATTATGACTTAGGATGAAGGGGAAGGGGGGATCTACCTCGGAACATGCTGCGTGGACTAAGTTGCGCAATTCCACTTAACCACTCACACGTTTACATTAGCCCTCCCGTCTTCCCTCCGAACTTTCTCTATAAGGTTTACTTTAAGTTTTTTGGGTCGCTGAATCCGAATTTTTAACTTACCCCCAAAATTCCCCCCCCCCAAATAGTTGTTTTTAACTTAAATTTCTTATGGTTTTAGGGGAAAAGCATTACGAAATTCAGAAACTAGACAAAATTTACAACAAATAGGATATATGACATTATGACGTAGGATAAAAGGGGAGAGAGGGGCTGCCTCGGAACATTCCCCGCGCGCTTTTCTCAAAAACCAATTTTTTTCAAAAAATCAATTTTTTGGGGGGGTTGCCGGGTGAAATTTTGGTGGGATGTTACAAATTCGGATTCAGCGACCCAAAAAATAATGAAGTGAGTCGAAATCCAGAACTAGTATTAATTTTGCCAGATAAAATCCACTATTGCCTGGACTTCATAATTTAGTGCACGTAGCGCTGCAGTGCATGTTCAGAGGCAGCCCTCACCCTCCCCGTTCATCCTAATTCATAATGTCATATATCCTATTTGTTGCAAATTTTGTCTAGTTTCTGAATTTCGTAATGCTTTTCCCCTAAAACAATAAGAAATTTAAGTTAAAAAAACTATTTGAGGGGGGTTTCGGGGGAGGGGGGGATTTTGGGGGGAAAGTTAAAAATTCGGATTCAGCGACCCAAAAATCTTAAAGTAAACCTTATAGAGAAAGTTCGGAGGGGAGATGGGAGGGCGAATGTAAACGTGTGAGTGGTTAAGTGGAATTGCACAACTTAGTTTACGCAGCACCGCGCGCATGTTCCGAGGCAGATTATGTATTTTAAGCAATTCATTTTAACAGAGTCCCTATGTGAATTGGGGACTTGAAATTTTGCATACTTATAGCTGAACGCCTCAGATCACACGCCAAATAATAAATTTCGAAAAAGTTTTATATTTAACCCTTTGGACTCCAGCTTGTGTGTTTTAATCAATTCTTTTTAACAGAGCCCCTACTTATATTGGAGACTGGAAATTTTGCATACTTATAGCTGAAAACTTCAGATCACACGACAGATAATACATTTCGAAAAAAGTTTCATAATTAACCCTTTGGACTCCAGCTTGTGTATTTTAAGCAATTCTTTCTAACTGAGCCCATAATTAAAATGGAGATTTGAAATTTTGCATACTTATAGCAGAACACCTGAGGCCAGGCGACAGATCATAAAATCTTGAAAAAGTCTTACATTTAACCCTTTGAGCTCCCACATATATATTTTAAGCAATTCTTTCTAAATGAGCCCCATAATTAAGTTGGAGACATGAAATTTTGCATACTTATAGCAGAACATTTGATACCACACGACAAATATTTTTTTTTTTAAGTTTTATATTTAACCCTTTGGACTCCAGCTTGTGTTTTTTAACCAATTCTTTCTAACTGAGCCCCTAATTAAATTGGAGACATGAAGTTTTGCATACTTATAGCTGAACGCGTCACATCTTAAGACAAAATATGAATTTTTGAAAAAGTCTTATAATTAACCCTTTGGGCTTCAACTTCTGTATTATAAGCAATTATTTCTAACTGAGCCCTAATTAAGCTGGGGATATGAAATTTTGCATACACTTGTGATCAGCTGAACACTTGTGATCACACGACAAATGATAAATTTTTCAAAAAGTCTTATATTATTGACTCCTCTGGGCTCTAAGTTGTGTTTTTTACGCATTTTTTCTAACTTAGCCGCTAATCAAGCTACTGCGAGCTAGTTTCACTTGAAGGCTCCGGGAGGGGGGTGGGTCAATTTTCCCCCAACCCCCTTATCTGATATATCATTTGACGACCCTTCGGCCACTCTTTCATTTTATGCACAATAGCCTTTCATATTTTATTTCCACTTGGCCAGGAGGGCTTTCCTATTTTAAGTTTTATGGGTCCAAATTCCTCGACTAATATAAGTGCGAATATGTTCTAAAACGGAGTTTTGTCGGGCAGACGTTTGTTTAGAATAGAGTGCACTCACTAGTTGCGAATTGTGGAGCTAACAGATTTGGATAGTGTTTTGGCAGGACAGGATAGTGTTTTGAAAGAAATATTAAACGAAACCCTCTGCGCGATCTGTGATCACACTTACCCACTTGTTTCTTGTTGTTTTCAACACGACTGCTTCGGGAAAATCGGTTCAAAATGCACATTTTGACAAAATTTTTTGAAATATATTCTGCCTTTATCAAAAAATCTACCAATACGGCACATTATATACATTCTGAATAAGAGAACCTACCAATTGGATGCATTTGAGAGCAAAAATTAATTTAGAAATGAGTCAGAAAATAAGCAGTTTGAATTTCAGTACACCCTTAAATGATTTACAAGTACTTTCAGAAGAACTTTTGTAACATGTAAACAATTTAAATAAATTAGAATATTTTCTGCTAAATAAAACAAGTTATAAAAAAGAAAAAAAAATTACTGGAGCATAATAACGACTAATCATACCCGATATTTTAAATGAACCAATGATCGGGGTCTAGATGTTTCGCTAAAAACATAGCTCAAAATAATATACAAACATAGTTTACGCATTTCAAGGTCTATCGCTAAGAATATAACTGATGTAACATGTAACTTAATGCATTGTTTCATTATTTTTAAAAATAAATAACGCTTTTGTAAATGCGATGAACAATGTCGATATTCAACCGAATCGAGTTGAACGAATGGGCGAATACTCGTCGAGCAAGACTTCCCACTTAACTTTCGTTTTTTATGGAGAAAAAACTATTACCACCTACTGCTCTAACAATGCTAAGAAAATTGAAAGCTGAACAAAGAGGTCATGAAGCAGCAAATAGGCTGAAAGAATAGATTAACTTCCTCAAATGTAATAAACAAGAGGGATTCGGTTGTAAACAACAATCACGGTTGCGTTTTAGACAAATTGCGTTACAGTAATTTGGGAAAGTCTTAGCTATGAATGGTAATGTACCGAATACCAGAGAAAAAAAAAATGTAAACGACTAGAGAAAACTCATTAAATTCAATTTGTTATAAAAAAATAAATGAAACGTTATATTTAATTTATTTTCAAGTTTTTGAAAAGCAAATTAAGCCTTCTTTTACTTGGATTCCCCCAACATACAAAACAATATTCACCACTGTTAATCAGCAGATTAAAGAATATTAAAATATTTGTTATATGATAAAAATACATATTTTTGTAAAATATATATATATATATATATATATATATATATATATATATATATATATATATATATATATGGAAAAATATATATATATGGAAAAAAGGTTGATTTAATAACATTAAAATAATTTAAACATTACAGTTTTATCTAAGTATAAAATCGTAATTATGTATAAAATTGTATTTTTTATTTAATATAAAATCTTTGTTTTTTAGCAAAAAATTTCAATATGAACGTATTTATTTAATCGGAGATAAATCACATATGTGACTCATGTATGTATCAATAAGCAGGGTGCAGAGAGAGTGTGGGCCCCGGTAGAGATTCGAATGTGGGCCATCATGTATATAATACAAGAAATTACATATATGTATATATACGACTGCCAAAGCGCTTTGTGATATTGAGGGTACAGCCATTCAATATTTGTGCTACTGCTTATGATGTATTAGTAAATTGATTTTTTTTTTTCTATTTCTTTAGATTGTGGGAAAATATTATAACACGCATGCACAATTTATACGACTCAAATTCTAAATTTTTAATTTCTTTACCTATATTATTACTTTTATTAGCTTTTTTACTTGAAAATTTTACGTATAAAAAGGTTCTCGAGTCTATTTCTTTGATATTTTATTTGGAAACTAGGATCACAGCCACAGGCGGATCCTTTACAACAGGTACCGGTGGTTTGTACCGGCTCCATCCCTCTCTTTGCGAACTTAGTAATAAGAAAAATAATATTGGTAATATTCTCTCGAGATAAAACTACACCAAATTTTTCCATGAAAAATAAACCATGGTAATTTTATCCGGGTTATTAAAATTGTTAATGAAAAACCAAACAGCGGGTTTATTACACTGTTAATATAAATAAAAGGTGAAACGAATTAACTTTCTGTATCAAGCGATTAAAGATATTTAGTAGAATGAATCAGCCGTGTAGTCGTAAAAAAAACAAGAGGGTATACGCTCAAGGCCGAGATTATACCCTAAATAGTATTAGCTATAGCTTTATTTGAGAACCGGAGGGTATATGGCTTTCCCTTTAAAAATTCCGAAGATATACGGTGTATATCGCCGTATACCTTCCACTACATCCCTGAGAATGATTTCATTCGTTTACAACGAATCAGTTAAATTTGTAATATTAGGTTGTAACGAAAGTATTCCGCCAAATCACCACTACATAATACTAATTATAATATATATATATATATATATATATATATATATATATATATATATATATAATTAACTGTAATTTTATATATAACCACCATTCCGCTAAACCTTCACAGTGTCATATGATACAACACTAGTACCTAAAGCTATACACTTTATTCGGTGACATTCTGTAGCTGACTTTTTGCTACAGAACTGGAAGTAAATGATGGTTCTAATCTGGTAGCGCGACAGCTTCATTTCAGATACCTTGTTCAGTGGCGGCTCGTGCCAATCTTCACTGGTGGGGCCCGGTCCTCATAACATATTGTAAATTTTTATGTATTAATATTTGTTGTTTAAACATGAAAACAAATTATTTAAAACTAACTATTATTTAAAACTTTTATTTCTTACTTTTGTAAAAAAAAAAAAAAATTTCAAGTAATCAACGTTAATTTCAAATTTATCAAATTAATTACAATTTTTAACATACCATTAATTGCCATTATTAACATTGGACATACTTTGATCAATCATTATTTAATTAAAAAACAAATATACAAAATAATAATAATAATAATAATAGTAATAATAATAACAATCTCACAACGTTACAGAAAAAAAATATAAACTTTACTTGCAAACATTGAAACTGTTCAGAAATTAAAATTTAGTACATTATTTAAATAAAAGTTTGGTATGTTTTTAGATGCGCAAATCTTTCACTAACTTTAAATTTAATTACCATTATTCACATTAAACTTACTCTGGTCAAACATTATTAAATTAAAAAACAAATTCACAAATCAAACAAAAAATAATTATCTCATAATTTAATAGAAAAAAATACACATTTTTCTTGCAGAGATTTAATCCATTCACAAATTAAAATTTAATGCATTATTTAAATAGAAATTAGGCACGTCGATTTTTTCGACTAGCAAATCTTTCACTTACTTTTACATCAAATTCTGATATTGTACTAATAAAATCTTTGTGGACTGAAAGAACAGCAAGAGTGTGCTTAATCGTTCCTGCCCCATAGAGTTTTTCAAAAATGTTTTAAAATTTTCTCTCATTCGCTCTTGAACTCCAGTATGACACCCGCTCACAACAGCGCACCGTCATATGCTTGCGCAACAAGCTTATCTTTTAAATAAAACTTTTCTAAATTTTGAGTTAAGATTATAGTAAGTCCCTCTGCTGTTTTATCATAGACATCAATAAATTGAACAAACCTTTTCAAGGGTTTGTTGTTTTTTATATATCGTAAAATGATAACAAATTGCGAAGTGCAGCTTACATCAATATAGTTTCGTCAGCTTGTAAATCTACAAAATTAGAAGCAGAAATCTCATTTTTAACTTCATGCACATACGTTTCATATATACAATCCAACAGCTCATATTGTATAGTTTTTTAAATATTTTTAGATACTATAGCATTGTTTAAATGGTCTTCCAATATAGTGTCCAGTTTTGAGGCGTATGTGACCAATTCTAAAAACATACCTCGGTTTACGATTTAGCACATACCTGTTCTTCTCAACCATTTCATTATGTTTTTGTAATGAAATCCTGTAACCTTCATCCAACTGCACTACAATATTGACAGTTCCGAAGGTTTTATAGTTAAAAGCATTATTTAAATGAGTTCATTCATTTCATGTTTTTTTTTACTCTTTCAGAAAAATGCTTCAAATCGTTACAGCCGGCCATACTCCATAATTTCATCCCTCCAAACAATAAAAAATAAAAACAGAACAATGCTTTTTTTTTTCTTCACTTGCTGAAATACACAGAAATTTTTGATACCACTGTGTAGAGAAATAGCGTAGTTTTCCCCCATCTTTTCGTTGCATTTCAAAATTCTTCGGTTGATAAGGTCCCAGGAGTTTAATTTCAAGTTTTTCTTCCAAATTCATTGTTGAAAAGGGCATAATAAATCATCTACAGAATTCATTTTTTTATTTCAAGAATTTAAGGGTGTTCGAAAAAATATTTTTCCTCCCTCAACAGCTCGAAATTTTCTGGGACACTTTCAGACTCATTTTTAAAAGTAAAAACATGAAACTTGCTGAGATGATTTTTGAAGTGATGATTAAGAGACCGTGTGGTTTCATTTTTCGCTCAATTCAATAGAATTTGATTTTAAAACAATTATTTTCTCATTAGGACCCCTTTTTTCATCCCCAGATCTCCCGCTTCAGAAAATTCGGTTCAAAACTCCCACTTTGATAGCATTTTTTTTTGCAATATTTTCTGCATTTTTCAAAAAATCGAAAGCACGTCCCATTATGTAGTTTCTAAATAAGAGAATTTGCTAGTTTGATGCGTTTGAGAGTAAAAATGAATTTAAAAATAAATCAGAAAATAAGCAGTTTGGATTGGAATACACCTTAACAATAACATGTGTCTCCGTTTAAAGAGAGTACAGAGTACTTAAAGATCGCGTAATTCAACGAATAAGCAGCAATAGTAATACAAATGTCGACGAATATTTTTGAGAATCCCCGTATAACAAACTTTGGATCAAGGGCACTCTCGCCCAGTGCCCCCCATTGCAAAAAAAATACGGAAGATTTAGCTCTAAAAGAGCAGTACATCGCCAAAATTGAATGACACGTGAGGGAGGGAAATACTCATTATCGCGCCAAATGGGCACAAATGTCTTGTGCCCCGATACAGTAACCTTGGTGTTCAGGAGTAAGTAGTGGCCAGTAAAGTGATTTATTGCCTCTGAGAAAGAAATAGATGCTGAGAGTCGATAACGGATGAGTGGGCACGATGTAAGAAGGAGTTTCTTTGCAATATATTTTTAGTAAACAGTTCTTTTTTTTTTAAAGTTTTAAATTAAAAATATGAATCAAAATTTTTTAAATGAACAGAAAATTCTAGTGGGGCCTGGCCCCAGTGGCCCCAATGGACCGGCCGCCCCTCTTAATGATAACGATATTTTTTTTACAAATTTCACGACACAGTGCTATAAAGCAAGTCTCTTTCTTTCAAATGCCAAAAAACTTTTGACAAAATACGAGCAAACACGTCAACGTGAACTGTTTGCACAGACCGTATTAGCTGTGGCGGGAAACTTTCGTTACAACCTGATATTTTAAAATTTTAACGTTATTAAAAAGATTTTTAGACAGTAAGGGATTTCATTTTTTTATTATATTTATTGCTATTTTCAATTAGGAAAGAAACAAGAGTCCATCTCAATAACAATAATTGTCTCAATTCCAGCTTTTCATTAAGTTATTACATAAGAGTAAGGATAAACAAAACAGAAAAATAGAAATCATAAATGTTTTGGCTAAACAGATAAGATAGTGTATATGATATAAGAAATAACCGAGTACCTAAAACTTATTTGAGACTGACTGGGTGGGTGGAAACTGTCAAAATAATAATTTCAAAAACCAAATTTAACGTTGAAAAACAAACTACAGCGAGGAATGAGTTTTTCAAACCGGCCTTTAAAAAAAGGAACCAACAAATCAATTAAGGATTGCTAGAAGTTTTTAAAAATAAAACGAAGGTTTTTATTCATATGTTATCACATCAGAGATAATGCAAAAATTTGTTAGAAAATAAACACTTTTCTCAAATATTAAATAATTAAGGAATTGTGCAATTACAGACAGGGTAAATTTACGAATTGAATATTTCCAACTGAGCGAAAAAATGCCCAGGCCGGGAATCGAACCCAGATCCTTGGCTTACAAGGCCAATGCTTTTCCATTTAAGCTAACTGGGCCGACAACCAGCCAGCATATTTCGCTCAGATAACCTTATTGGTAGGAACATCTGGTCTGTCATGTAGACAGCTCAACAGAATAAACCGCAGGTAAAGGACCTCCATATAAACGATGGATACGTATCCATCGTTTATATGGAGGTCCTTTACCTGCGGTTTATTCTGTTGAGCTGTCTACATGACAGACCAGATGTTCCTACCAATAAGGTTATCTGAGCGAAATATGCTGGCTGGTTGTCGGCCCAGTTAGCTTAAATGGAAAAGCATTGGCCTTGTAAGCCAAGGATCTGGGTTCGATTCCCGGCCTGGGCATTTTTTCGCTCAGTTGGAAATATTCAATTCGTATGATAACTTTACCAGTCAGTTTGACTGTGTTAAAATAATAGTTCAGGGTAAATTTAGTCTTTAAAAAAAAAAAAAAAACTGTTTTTGATGCATGTCAGAATTTTTAAAAAATAAAACGAAAGCTTATTCTCATGTTATCAGTGATAATGCAATTTTTTTTTTTTTTTTTTTTTTTTTTTTTGAAAATAAACCCTTTTCAGAAATATTAAGTAATTAAGGAACAGTGCAAAACAAATCTTAAATTTAGTCTTTAAAAAACAAAAAAAACCTGTTTTTGATGCATGTCATCTTCAGTTATGTGACACGAAGCAAGACCAATGTTAATTTTCCACTCGTTGATTCGCTGAAGATATGACAATGATACCCCACTTCGTTACACTTGCATACTTCACAACAGGAAACATAAATGTGTTTCAAGTTCATATTTGAGAGTCGTTCATTTTTTCAATCTTACAAAATAAAAGACAAAAAGTTAAAATTGCATTGCCGTAGCTACTTTTGAGGTTTGATTTGTCTCAAAGGACCGCAATGTAGGGGTCTGCATGTGTCCGGCAACGGGCTTACTGTTTTTGTCGAAAAGCTCGGGCTAAACCGGAGCCGAGTTTATTTTTTCCTGCAGACTCGTGTCGAGCCTGGACTTCATTCTTTCCATGTCGTATAGAACCAGCATATTTTTTTTGTGGGTTGGGGGAGGGGAGGGTAAAATAACTGTGAAACTGTACATTTGTTTAACGTAATCTTCAGAAATTTATTTTGATTTAATAAGTTAGAGATACATAACTTAAAAAATTTAGTTAAAAATCATAGAATTTTAAATTTTTAACTTTTTAACCGCCTTTTCCTTTAATTCTGAACTACATTAGTAAATCCGTAGATCAGGAGCCTCAACGTCAGCTCTGAAAGTCTTTTTTTTTTTTTTTTTAAAAACACACTTTGCGTAACCTTCAACTTCCTACAGACCGCAATTTAAAGTCTTTAAATTACATAAATATTATTTCGAATAGAAAATACGTCTAAGGTTTCGGAAATCAGATGTGATAAATTAAACACGTTGTTACGCAATGATATTCTGAAATTCTGATGACCTGGTTATTCTGGTAAATTTTTAGATAATATGGTTATAATATATCTTGGATTTCTTTCTATACTGCGATTTTATTAGGATAAGCAATAGTTAGACAAGTATTTTATGTTATCCCAATACAGAGTTGGGCAGTATCGAAAATACATGTATTTGAAATACATTTCCAAAATACATTCGTATCTTGTATTTTGTATTTTAAACCGATGAGATCAAAGTATTTTTATAATGTATTTTCTGATGGTTTTACAATGTATTTTGTATTTTCAAAATACTCAAAATACATTTTTTTCCAAATTTCAAACTGCCATGTTTAAACCGCACAGAGAAAAGCTGTGATTCATTAAAAGGAAATACACGGCTATCTGTTTTGATTAGATTTCAAATTCTGTTCTGGAAGTTAATATAAACACATTTTTTGATTATTGCTGAGACAAGGAGGTTGATGAATATGATATTTTGATACAGCAAACGTATTCCTGCTGATTAGTTACAAAAATAACTTTTATATATCTTAATGTTGCTGTGGAAATTACAAGAAAAAAAACATGTATTGTGGTAGACCGGTAGGATCTTTCAGCGTTGCGCAGGTGCAGTACTCTATTACTGGCAGTTGTCCATTGACCACACATATAAGGAAGGAGCTCATTTTTTTTTGGTCTACTAGTTTTATTTAAAAATATCGAAAAAAATTTCTTAAAAATTCGCATGTCTCATTCATTAATATAAATTTTGTTAGACAGTAACCGCAAGAAAATTGCTACAATGAACTTTTAAAGGAACGATTTGACTGTAAAAAAAGGAAATTTAGGACTTTGCAAATTTTGCATTCGAATTATTCTGACTTTTTATGAATATTTTATAAGTGCTTTCTTTTTACGAAAGTAAGAGCTTTCATATTTTTTCTGCTCTATATTAAAAGTTTCAAGACTTTCATAGTAAGTGCAAATGATTTCTTATTTCTTTGTGCTTATATATGGTTTGATATTTTACCTGGGTGTTTTAATTTTAAAACTACTTTATACGAAGAATTCGTACTTTTGTCAATAATAATAATTCAACTTGTGTTAAACATTATCTCATTTTTTTCATTTATATTTTTGCATTCGGTAATACATATTTTAAATTTCGTATGCATTATTTCTAAAATGCACCATAATCGAAAAGTTGTGCCCCAAATATTTTTTTAGTGGAAGGTATCTTGCGTAGTTGGGATCTCTTATTAAACAATTGCGTATTATATAAAAAGAAAAAAAATACATTTAAACAATTTTATTCGGTATCATTGTACATATAAGATTATTATAAAATATGTTCTTTTGTAGACATATACTAAGAAAGACTGATTGAAAAGACTGATACTAGACTAATTTGTTTTTACATTCTTCTAATACATAAGAAGAACGTATTGGAATCGAGAAAATTTTCGACTTTCGTTTTTTGCTTGATTTACTCGTTTTGGGATGTCTTGAACGCGATTTAACTATTTTTGGGAAATGTGTGTCTGTCTGTTAGTCTGTGTGAGACACAATTTTTGTGGCCCTTCAATCTCAAGAACTAATGCATCGAGTTTAATAATAATAATCAAACTTCAGATTAAAATAGACATAGGTATAACTTAGCTTTGGGTTTATATCGCCCAACAGATGGCACTGCAATGCTTAATTATTTTATGCCATGATAGCTATATTGTAAGAAACAATATACAGAATTTCATTTAACTGCATATAGGCCTGAACAGAAATACTTGCCGATTAACTTTTAGTGTATATCGCTCAACAGGTGGTGCTGCTATGCTGGATTTTTCAAGATTTCCGAGATAACTATATCTAAAAAACTAATGGACAAAATTTAAGCCAATTTCATATTATTTTAGATCGTCAAATAAATTAACGCCGATAAAATTTGAGGTGCATCGCTCAAGAGGTGGCGTTGTTATGCTGTGTTTTTATACAGTAACATGAATTCGTAAAATTCTTGTTTTTTGTTTGTTTTCTTCCATGTCAAAATGATCAAATTTAAATGAAATAAGTACCATGTAGATTAAAGGTACAGTCGTGGAAAAAAAAGTAAACACCCCCTACTAACTTCTCAACAAATTATCGTAGAAGAAAGTTACTGGTACCGAACGATTGGAAATAAAGTCTACTTTTAAATGATGTATATAAAATTTGCTTAAGGGGCCATCTACATATTAAAACGAACCATAACTTTGTTTTTTTCAATAGCAGTACACAATTCTGATAGCATAAATGAACTCTACACCTTTCAATTAACCTATAAACAAATTTTTATGCAATTCGTGCCATAAGTTTCCGAGAAATTAATTATTTTAAAACGAGTGTATTTTAAGGGTTGTATCCAAATTGAAGTTCCGAACTCGATTGTTAACCGAGAGAGCCGCCTTCTTGATCAAGGCACGTTTAAGCCTCAATGAAACCTGTTTGATTACAGGATAGCAGAATAAATTTCAAAAATTTACTCACTGCTATCATAGACGACCCCTTAAACCATAATTTTGCCGTTTTTTAAGCATAATTTAAAAACTACTTGGAAGAAAAATGTGAAATTTGGGATTTCCATAAAGCAGGACTTAATAAATCTAAATCCATCAAAACAACTGTAGGTTGCAATTCATAATTTTTTCGAATTTCATAATTCATAATTCATATCATAAAATTATAAAAATTGCAAATTCAACGTATTTATGTTTGGGTATATTAGTATTATTGCTACACAAATTAGCTCATTAGGAACATAATTTCAGGAGATATAAATAAAAATATGAAAATGTAATTTAACATTAGAAGTACTAAATTTTGAACCGAAGATTTGAAATATATCGTTAAATTTGGGTACTGCCATTGAAAAAAATGAAGTTTGGAATCGTTTTAATATGTATATGGCCCCTTAAGCAAATTTTATACACACCATTTAAAAGTAGACTTTATTTCCAATCGTCCGGTACCAATAACTTTCGTCTACGATAATTTGTTGAGAAGTTAGTAGGGGGTGTTTACTTTTTTTTTTTCCACGACTGTACCTTTTTAAAATAAATTTTCTCGTTCGTAGTGCTGATTTAAAAAAAATCTGAAGTTGGCAGGTGTGCCGTGAGAGCTATATTTCAAGAACTAGGACACGGAATTTCATCAAACTTCATCCTATTCAGTTAATATGGATTACATTTTGGTATATATAGACTTCAGATGATTTTTTTCTGCGCTGTGGTTTTTTGGCTTTTCGAGATTTTTATATCTCTGCACCTATTGAACAGAATTGCACCAAACTTTTTATGCTTTTTCTGAAAATCAATACTGTCTCAATTTTGAAGCTTAGAATACTCAGTAGCGGGCAGTGTTATCCTATGCCTCGTGAAAGACATTCCTCATCATATCCACAATCTAGAGGTCTGCATAGGTCGGAATTTCCAGGACCGGGTCCCGACCGGCCCGCACAAAAACAATCTTGTCCCGGCCCGGTCCGATGAAAAAATTAAAAGTTTGGCCCGAGCCCAGCCCGTACAAAAATCAGTGAAAACAGGCCCGCCCCATTGAAAAATCAATTAAATAAGGTCTGACTCAATTTCTACAAAAAAGTCAGATTTTTCTAAAAATACAATTAAGATTCTTTTAAAGAATACTACTGCATACATATTTATGGGATAATTTTACAGTACATTTTAAAATTGCTATGTGTCCGCGACAGAAAATACACAATAGCAACATTAATGATTACGTAGAGTCTTAGACGTTTCAACATTCAAATAAAGATTCATTAAAAAATTAATATAGTTTAGAATAAAAGAAAAAAGGAGGGTTAAAAACAGGATAATTTTTGAAGCTGTATAATAAAAAGCAGATTTGTGAAACTATTTTTCTGCCATTTAATAAGGCTTTTCTCAAATCCAAAGGAGCTTTCTGATACATTTCTGAATTCATTTCTTTTCGGAAACGCATAAGATTGGGAGGTGTTCTTATTCAGAAACCATGTAAGCGAATAACGTTATCATTTTTAATAAAGGAACATATCTTTCAGAAAATACTGTCAAAGTTAAAGTTTTGAATCGAATTTCCGGAAGCATTAGCACGGGAAGGGAGAAAAACCTGCAGTCACAAGACGAGAATCTCTTATATCTCAATAAGTAATTTATTTATTAAAAAAAGGGAAAAACGCTATTCGATTCCAAATCCCTTCAATAGTCAGGCCTGTCAATTGTATGCCTTCACAGTTAAAAATTAGTCAGAATATGCGTCAGGAAATTTCTCATTGTTGAGCAGTGAATTTGAGAACCACCTTGAGGTGATTCCGTTAAGGAAGTTCATTATCGCTATTAATATTTTTACAAAACATATTGCCTTCCCTACACAACACATCCTGAGAACAATAAAGTCCAGTTCTGGCCCTGCTCGACTATATAGAAAAAAATGCGAGCCTAACTCGGCCCGGCCCTAGTCTGCTGAAAAAATTAAGCCATGGCTCAGACACCATGCATGGAACTGTCCAATGCTGATTTCTACGCTGGACATGTTACATTTCTGTATTGATGTTGTCAAACTAGCATCGGCTCGTGACGCACATTTATACTTATTACTTATTCTCGTGAAAGTCACATTCATTGAAAATGGCTCATATTTTATCGGCTTCGATTAAAATTTTATAGCGGGCCGGTAGGTTCGCTTAATTTCCTTTATTGGCCCGGCCCGTTTATTTTGTTTCTATGCCGGACCCGCTGAAAAAATTGTTCTAAATCTTCCATCCCGTTTGAAAATTCCCCTTCATTTTGCCAGCCCAGATCGTGAGCCGGGCCGGTTACGGACCTTAGGCCAAGCCCGGGCTCGTGCTGACCTCTACCGCAATCAGTTCATGCAGTTATTTCTACTGAGTAACTACCTGTAAAGGGTAGTTTATTCATTATTAGTTGTTCTTGCGACTTTCATACACTTTTAAGCACATTGTTGCTCCAATCTTTCAGTTTTGTTTTTCTTATCTTTTGTTGAGTTTTAATTAATTTTGCTTTTTTATTTGGAAATTTATAATTTGTAATAATTTAATCAGTTTTGCAAACCAGCTTTGCATTTGACTAGTGCAATTTAATGCACAATCGTTTTATTGTTTGTTTTTTCAAATGTATTTTGTATTTTAAATGTATTTTCAAAATACATGTATTTTGTATTTTGAATTTTTGAAATTTTGAAAATATTTTGTATTTTGTATTTGAAGTTGAAAAAACAAAGTATTTTGTATTTTGTATCGAAAATGGTTTTTCGATGTATTTTGCCCAACTCTGTCCTAATATCCGAATAGCAGTAATTACTTACCTGCCAACCACAAATACCTGCATCTGATGGATAAGGAACTTATGGAAATGTAAACAGAGTCATCTAATTTAGAAATCTAAGGTTTTTACCGTTTTTGTATCCGAAAAGCTGTATAGATTGTCGCTTTATAACATTTAGATCAAAGATCTTACTCAATACATCCTAATCTACTCAATAACATTAGATTATTAAATTCACTGGGTTTCTTTTATTTTATTCGCTAGAGAAATTGTATATTTTTTGTCGCATGCTCAAAAGCAAACCCGCAATCTCATTTATAAAGCTGAGTGATTTTACTGTGGTTGTGTAAAAGTAATATAATTTTTTCTGGTTGTCTTTATACGTGCGAATACACAGCACTCCAATTGGGATCGTCGTATTATTGCATTTTTATTTATTTTACCACGAACGGCTCCACGGTTAATACAGACAAAGCCGGGTGGTTCTGCTAATGTTATCCCCCCCCCCCTCTCTCTCTATATATATAAAGTGACGATTTGGAAATGGACCAATGAAAATCTGCATAGATCTCCCCGGTAGATCGGCATTAATTTTGAATGCTTAATCACGGTCTTTCTTCGTTAATATTAAAAAAACTGTTGCATACAAAAATATTAAAGTCTGTGGTTTTATAGAGAAATGTTTGATAAAAACGCTGATCCAGACAGTTTCCCAATCGAATAATTATTTAAAGAGATATTTAATGTTAATGTTGGTCAAAAACGTTCCATTAAATAAGTTTTATAAGATAAAAAACTATACATAGGAATTTAATCATTTTTAGATCATTTTATACACTGAAAGTTCCCGGTATGCAGACTACATTTATTTTTTTTTATTATTCGATTCATTTTCTAAGGATTTATATCTATTTTAAATTCAAATTTTCAGCATTTCCAGAGATGTTTTTTGCATATTCTAGAAAAGGGTGTTATTTTTAAATTGTTGCCAAATTTTAAAACAGTGCAAAGAATAATATTTCCTTCAAATTAAAAATTTATTTACACGTGGCTATTATAAACAGGAAAAAAGCTTTCAAATTAGAATTAAATGATTACATGTTAAAAGCAGGACAATATTGAAAATTACGTCATAAGAACTATATTTACACTTGAAATTTAAAAGAGAAAGAAAATGTTAAAATAAAAAATTCATTATTATGCGTTAAAAGTCATAAATGGACGAAATTACGTCATATTTAAAATGACCAAATAATAATGTAAAACAGTTTAAATATAAAAAAATATTTGCGCGAGACATTTATTTCATATTTTGAGGTAATCTTTTCAACTATTGTTGTGAATTCTAAGTCAGCGCAAATAATATTTCCTTTCTAACAACAAAAGCATTTTCACGTGAATATTAATAAGAGAAAGAAAACTTTGGTGAAAATTACGTCAGATTTAAAACGATACATTTAAAATGACTTATTTAAAAGAGCTTTCTTATAGCGTTGTTAAAAAATATCGGGAGACAATGGCACTTTTTACTTAATTCATTTTACATTAGCTTATTTTCAAATTTTTAGCATATTTTCAAAATTTAGCTAATTTTTTTTAATCAAAGACGAAAACAGCCATTATATCTCTTAACAGTAGCTGATTTGGTCTTAAAAATCCCCAATCAAAGGAAAACGAATGGAAACCCGTTTACAGAGAGATTGTCCCTGTTTTTTTTTTTTTTTTTTTTAATTACAATTCAATCTTTTAAAAGCCGATCAAATTAGCGTGCTTTTAGAATCTGGGGTGTCTGACGGTCGTTGGCGAACGTAGCTCATAGGGGGCTGATCCCCCTAGTAATTTAAATAAACTATAATAGAATAAAGTGCAATTTAATGTAAAATTCGCATAAGTTTGAATGTGTATCCATGAGCAACGAATGTTTTTTTTTCTTCTTTTTTGAATAGATGACATTCTTCAAACGAATTTTATCTGAACAATACATCTAAGCTTCTACATTTAGTTGAAATATTTATTTCACGCAAATTGCTTTGACCTTCCATGTAAAACGATGTTGCAGATTCATTTTCTATTAACTTAATGACATAAGGACATGTTGGGAACCCCTTCATTCAAGTAATAAGTCACGCTGACGCCAATATAGTTTGTTATCCTACGGTTTCCGTGGCGACACTTAATAAACAGCGTTTAGATGAGATAAAATTATGTTTTCATGAAGTGGAAAGTATTTTAAAACATGCACTTCAACTTCAAGCTTTCTGTGCCAAATGTATTTTTCTAAATCTACGCAATTAATTACTTTATAAATATTTCATTAAAATTAACGTTAAATATTTTTAGAAAGAAACACTGCAAAATAAACCTTAAAATCGATAAAAATAAAATAATATCCTACTAATGGACTGAATTTTATAGTTTCTATTCTATTAATTTATTATTATACTTTTAATTCCATGTTTTTTTAATTAGAGTAAAATTTAAACAAATATATCTGCCTCATCTATTTTAGGGCAATACAGCCAAAATTATCAATTGTAATAGAATATCTCTCCTTAAGGCTGTTCTCAAATCCAATTGTAATAAAATCTTTCTCCTTAAAGATGTTCTCAAATCCAATTGTAATAAAAGCTTTCTCCGTAAAGATGTTCTCTAATCCAATTCTAATAAAATCTTTCTCCTTAAGGCTGTTCTCAAATGCAATTCTAATAAAATCTTTCTCCTTAAGGCTGTTTGTTCTCAAATCCAAACTAGATACTTTCTGACATATCTTTTAATTCATTTTTGTTCTCAAACGCAAGTGCACTTATTCAGAAACTTTGTGATCGAACTGGGTCCCCCCCCCCCCTCTCAATTAAAAAAAAAAGCAGTTGGTGGTTTGAACTGAAATTCCAGACACAACAATGCGGGATAGGAAAAAAACTACTGTCACGAGACAACAATCGCTCAAGGTGCAATTAATTTAACGATAAATGAAAAAAAAAAAACTGATTCGATTACAAACAACTTCAATAAACATTCCTGGAAGTCTCATGCTTTTACATTTAAAAATGACTCAAAGGTTCGCGTTATTGAGCGGAGAAAAATATTTTTTCGAAAATAATACGTGAATTTTTCAATTGATAAACAAACATGCGGTATTAAAATTTATTTCAGAAACAAATCCAATAAATGAATTTTAAATATAGCAAAGTCTCGTTAGAACAACTCAATGGGGACGTCCATATCTATTAGATTTAATAAAATTTATTTATAATGAAATTACATTTTGTTAATGGGGATTTTACCGGGGAATTCTAAAAATTTTTATAGAGCAATTTTCGCTGTACTGGTCTTCGCCCTATCCGGATTCATCAGTAACATTTAATTGCAGCATTAATTATTTTCATCAATTTCAGTAATTAATTGTTACATCAAGCGTATTGGAACTTCTCTGTTGACGACATTATCAATATCACAAAAAACATTAAAAACCAAAGACTAATGCATAAAAAGCAGCACAACAACAACAAAAAAGAAATACATTAAGCTACTGATTCAAAAACTTACTTCAACTGAATTTTAAGTTAATTATCAACATTATTATTATTATTTTTTTATATAACAATACTCAAAACCAGTCATAAAAAAAACCCAGAGCTTAAGCGTTACAGGGAGAAGTTATACACTAGAGAGTATGCGTTATAACTACAGAGGGTATATAGAATTATCCAGAAGGTGTACAGTGTATACCACTGTATACCCTCCACAACATCCCTGGCAAAAACTGGCCTTATAAACAGCAGCGTCCGAAGAAAAAACTGCACCCGGTGCAAATTTTCAATTTGGCGCCCCCCCCCCCCCCCCAACCCCTTTCCCACTTTTTCTTTGTCACAGGTGTCACAAAATTGAAAAGTGCAGAAATAGAAAAAATTCTATTGAATACATATATCGCGTTTATTTTAAAACTTTAAAGTTTAATTCGGAAATTTTAGAAAACTAAATAACATAAGAGAAAATTGCACTTATATTTTGGAAAAGGGGAACTGGAAAATGGATGTAGAAAAAATTAATCTAACAGTACAGTATAACAGTTTGGAACCTTTTCACATTCCAAGAAAGAAACCCAATGCTAGTTTGAGAGTATGTTTTTGCCACAAGCACAGGCTCAGAAAGTTAATAAAAGAGATTAAGACAAAGACCCAAAACAAGTTTTAAAAAGAAAGAAGTCCTTATTCATAAATTTGTATTTCGGTGGAGGGTAAAGGACTATGGAATACCTTTGAAATGAAAAATGCACGTACTTTCATTAGGAAAAAATTCCCAATATGTAAATATAGATATATATATATATATATATATATATTTTTTTTTTTTTACAAAAAAGAAGAAAAAAAAAGAGGTTTGTAGTATAAATTTGGTGCCCCTTCAATTTCCGCGCCCGGGGCGACTGCCCCCTTCGCCCCCCCTCTTCGCACGGCCCTGCTTATAAAATTACTCCCTCTTGATTTTTTATCTTCATAAGTTCTTTGTGCAATTGATAAACAGATCATGTGGCATTAATTGCAGCAACAAATTTCTAAAAATGAATTTTAATTAAAACTAATTTTTTCAGTTGATTTTTTCACATGAAAAAGATTGAAATTTTCCATTGACACCATAGTCAATAACACAACGAATATAATAACAACAAAAATTGATAAATAAAAAGCAGCGCAACAAAGAAAGGCATTAACCGATAAGTTGATCAATTTACATCAACTGAATTTCAAATTAAATGTCACGGTGAATATCAGATAAGAATCTGTTGTTGTGCGTTTTTATGTTTTACGTACCTCGTTCCCGCCAATATTTCTTTTTTTACCGTAAGGCTCTTGCCCTTTCCAAATATTGAAGTAATAATCATTATACGTAATTCTTATCGAACATTTACCCATACAACTCGTTCGAGCAGAACACAATGATCTATACAATGATACCAATTTAGAAGTGAAAAAAAAAAAATAATAATAATATTCATCATATAAGTAAAAAGAAAGTTCATTTTGTGAACAATAAGGCTAATGGCGCAATTGAAAAGTTCGAAGTTCTTAACAAAGAAATTATAAAGTATGAAAGATTTAGAAATACAGTCGAACTAGGAACAGTAAAATTTATCTTAGAGTTGTAAGAGCAAAAGTTCGTCCCCTCTCCTCCAAAAAACAGCATTATTTTGTTTTAAACTCATTTTAAATTTCGAATAAAAAATGTAGCAGGGTTAAAAGTATCTTCATAAAAGCAAAATGAAAATAAATAAAACAATAAAAAAATCCAAAAAAAAAAAAAAAAAATCCAGTAAATATATAAACAAGTTTTAATACCACAAAAATGTATTTTAAGCAATCTATTGCCATTCGTCATAATATGACATCTTTTGGGTGAGCCTGTAAAACAAACATAAATGCTAAGTACATTATTTTCAATTGGTAAAAGACTGGTGTTCATCAATAAACCTACATAAATTTTGTGGAATTTGAATTAAAAATCTGCTTGTAGGCGTAATGTATCCGAAATCTTTTGTGTGGACCTGTATAATAAGTGTAAGTACTACGCACCTCAAATTATAATGTTGCATTGTCACCGAATTTACATACGTTGGCAAATTTTCAACTCAATCGGATAATCAGAAGTGATTTAAAAAAAAAAAAAAAAAAAGTTTGAATAGAAAAAGCATATTTACGAATGTTGCAAGTTATATAAAAAAGTTTGTAAAAAAAAGTGCTCTGTTTGGACCCCCCGCCCCCCTCCCCTCCTAGTTTGAAGATTAAAACGCAGAAATATTTTTAAGAAAAATTCATAGAATTAGAGGGGGTGGAACGGTGAGCGGGGGGAAGGGCATTTATGACATAATTTAGCATTATTCAAGAATGTATGTTTGTTCTTTTATATATTTAGAGTCAAGCATTTTTGCTAAAAATGTCGATGTTTTTTTTTTTTTTAAACTTTAAAACCTTTAGTAAACTTTCAAATACATTTAAGCAAAAGTTCAAAATCTTGCGCTTTTTAATTATTTTCAAAATGATAAGGGTTTGGGTATTTACAATTTTTTTAAAACCCTTTATGTACTGAATTATGAATTCATGAAAATTTTATCTTCTAAAGCATTTTTCGTGAATTGTTTAAACTACATTAGAAGATTTACATAATCACGTAATAAATTTTAGAAGGATTGAAGGATTTACAAGGGTAAATTTGAATTTATAGGGATTTTGTGCAATATTTATAACCCCACTCAAAAATTTTATTTTAAATATTTTCTTAGTATTTTGTAGAATTAGGAAATGTGCAAATATAATGTTCTTACAACAGAAATAAAGAAATATTTCCGAATTGAACCCCCCCACCCCCACCCCCTAATGCCAAGAGAGCTGAAAGATAAAAGAAATCACCCGTTTAAAAATATTTTGTTTCGTGTAACCAATAATACTTTTTGAACAAGATAAAGTAATGTATATATAACTCATTCTAAACTGTATTACTACTAATCGATGTATTAAAGGAATTTTATAACAAGTTATTTTAATGGTACTTATAAGTACCGTCAGTAGATAAAAGGTAATAAACTTTGTATTGCATATAAGACATTTAAGTATCGGATCTTGGAATTAACAGTAATCTAGACACAAGTAAAAGATTTCATTTATAAAAATACAGTGGAGTAAGAAGAATTACACTTTCATTCATAAACCTGTGACTATAAAAGAATTGCATCGCAATGACAACGACATATTGTTACAAGAAGGGATTTTTTTTTTCTTTCTAAGATTTCCTTCCTTCCGAGCATGCGTATGCGAGGCGGAAGCATACAGGAAAGATCGCTTCCGTAACTTAGATCCCCCCCCCCCCCCCACCCACCCCACAATGCAATGGTATTTATGATTTTTTTTTTTTATCTTTATTTATAGAGTTGGCTCTTACCTGTGCGATATATCTATTTTTAGAAGCAAAAATAAATAAATGAATCTAAATACATAGTTGTAATTTAAATAATCATTATGCGTAGCTGTTAAAGACATAAATAAACTTTTGGTTTATACTACAAAATACATTGGGTGATCGGTTAACGAACTTAATCCGTTCCAAAACAGTGGTCGCTAACCGAATTCTTCGTTAATCGATCACAGATTTAGTATAGATTTGTATGGGAATTCAACGAATTTGTTCTTAAAAGATAATATATAAAAAATAATATAAATCTCCCTTTTATAATAGGATTAATATACGTCCTTATTTAATATGGGCAGATCATATTTTGATGGTTTTGTCCGTGCCGTGGCGTATTTAAAAAAATAAATGACATGCCCTTTGTAAAAACTTTTAGGATTACATTCATTGACATAAATTGCATTAAATCATATTAATTTGCCACTTTGGCCTTTCGAAAATCTCTTAGTTTTCTAAAAGATCGTGTTTACTGCTCAGCTCGATAAAGCTCAAGTGGAGCCTAGAGCCAAACTAAATTTCAATTGAAATAATTTGCAATTAAAAATATTTCTTTAAAAAGTAACACAAAATATAAAAATTAATGTTGCTAATCTGTTCATTCTAATTTGGGGCCCCTAAAATGTAGGGCCCTAACCAACCGCAGCCCACGAATTAATTAGGCCATACGTATACAAACTGTTAAAATGGTCTCTAAGTCGACAATAGATGCAATTAAATACAACTCGGCAAATCTAAAACACAGCATCGCTTCTTCATGGCTTTGTTTTCCCGGGTGTTCGTTCTCGGAACATAAAAATCTCTCGCGAAAGTGTTCGTTAACTGAACAGTCCGTTAATCGATCACCCACTGTATAATAGAATCAAATTATTATTTACACAAGAAAGAAAAATCATGCGCCTAGCATACATTACGAAACACTTTCCAACACTTCCAGATTACTGTAACGAAACTGCACCGTTATCTAAGTTAACCTTTAACTGATGTTACCGGTCTCACAGACCGGTGCTTTTTTCAAATTTCATAGTTTAACTTGCAAATTTCAGTTTATCTACGAACACTACTGAAATTTTGTTTCGTTTGGAACTTTAATACTAACACCAGAGACTTTTGAATAGGTGAATTTTAATTATAACACTGCTGTACAAAACGTTTAGTACAAAAACAACATCCTATGAGTTAATCGCGGCTTTTATTCATCTTTTGATTTAGCGGTCTCACAGACCACTTCACACTAGTTATGTGACAATTTCTGTGACATCAGTTTGCCCCACCAGTGGCTGAGAGGTCCTGCTCTCGAAGCTGGTAGACGGGAGGTGCTGGGTTCGAATCCAATCGCGCCCATCGGCCTAACCATTTCGGAGTTTTCGTGGTTTTCTTCGAAACCGTGGATTCCCATGCGTAAATACGGGTTAGGTTCCCTTAGAAAGACCCCACGAAGGGCACCCCCACCCCAGGGCCTATATCCCACGTGTTGATAATTGGCCGTCATAAATACAAACCAAACCAAACTGTGACATCAGTTAAAGGTTAACTGCTTAGAAAACGCAAAACATATTTGAAAACCAGATTTCGGGAATTACTGCCCATAGCCTTAGTTACTCTAATTCTTTTGAGCATCCCTATACATGATCTTTATATATACTACACAATGTACTAAAATTTAGCTTAGTTACAAAAAACAAAGCACAGTCGAAAATTCCCCTTCAGCAATTTCAGTCAATAGACGGGAATATACTCGAATAATTTTGTACAGTCCTGTATATATATATTATCTACAGCTTTTTAAACGCGTCTCATTAATTTAAAATCTAATTCTGGGTGGGCGGGGGGGAGGGGAGCTTAAAGCAACTAAAAATGTACTTTCAGAAATTACCGGCTATGTAACCAGTTCTTTCCATAGCCCCGCATATGAATTTATTTATATTCTACAAACGCTTTTCAGTATAGATAATACTAAATAGAGTTTGATGCTAGAAAATGATAACTCAACTAAAAAAACACCATAAAGCAATTCACGCTCATACACAGTAATGCCTACGAATTATTTTGTATACCCATGTATATGATCTATAGAATTTATACACACCTTGTAGTATAAAAAAAAAAAAAATTAGTTAAGCTTAAAAACGCATACCACGCAATTAAAAACGTACTTCCAGGATTTATTGCACGGCGATGTAACCGA
This sequence comes from Maratus speciosus, assembly GCA_963932465.1. Taxonomy (NCBI): domain Eukaryota; kingdom Metazoa; phylum Arthropoda; class Arachnida; order Araneae; family Salticidae; genus Maratus; species Maratus speciosus. The sequence continues at coordinate 515,040,611 of OZ010795.1, forward strand.
AATCTATTGTGTGTCCCTGTAAATGAAAAAAACTAATTGTTTGTACCGCATTGTATATTTACGCGAGTTAGACTAAGGACAGACAGACAACCAGACGAACCGCATTCATAAACATTTTTCAACTATATGTTGGAAAGTTTTTTTTAAAAAGTTATGAAATATAACGCATATTTTAACAGGCAATTTATAAATATCGAGTGTGACTTGACATGGAAGTTTCTGTGACAAAAAGCAATATCGAATCACACTCGACAAAAGACTGCAAACGGTTAATAGATGATTCCAAGAAAAAATTATTTATTCTTCTAAAATAGCAAAAAAGAGAAAAAAGATTTTGTTAAATACTACTATTATTATTATTAAAAAAAAGGTTTCGGGTCAAAGTAATCGGAGATGAAAGACTTAAAAGGTGTTGAGATGTTAACGGACAAGTTTGATAGCACATGGGGACGTATCCGATGAATAAGATAAATCTGTAAGTAATTCTTTCATAATCAGCGCGATCTCTTTGAAATTCGCGAATTGATCGGTTTAGATAGGAAATAGTTGTTAGGTTCATGACTGTCATGGAGAGATTAGATAATATGAAAAGCATTTCAGCAACTTTATAATCGATTCATACCTAAAAAAAAAAAGGAACTACAGTGATCGACAAATAAGAATGATAAAATTTGACGCGTAGTGCACAGGATTCGAAAAACATTTTTTTTCCCCAGAAAATTTTATGAAAACGTGTAACAAATATTTGTGCATAAGTTCATTTTTATACAAACAAGTTGGAACTTGTATGCCAAACGTGGCAAATAAAGTGCATTCGTACTATGACTAGTTTTATAAATATTCAGATCTTGGCGCAATAGATGTTGCACTCTTATGCGAAAATGAAGGAATACAAAATTTATTATGATTATATCTATTAAATTCAGAAATAATATGACTCCATCTTAAATAGGACGTAATCACCAAGGCAACCTAGAATCATTACTTATCATGGGATATCATTTAATTACGTACAATAGGATTTAATAGAATGCAAAAAACTTTTATTAATATCTTTTTAAGTTTTGATTTCATGAAATTTGAAATGACTCGACAAAATTCTGAAACGATTATATACATTAAATTTCAAACCATTCGGTTGGGTAGTTTTTGCGCTGTTATATGCGGACAGACAGACTGACTAGGCGACGACTGTAGGTGCTACATATTTATGCAATTACGAACGCACCTAAAAAGATAAAATTGATATTAGAAATGTAATTTCAGACTACTTTTTCATAATTGTATTAAAACAGCGATTAGCTTTCTTTCATTTCGGGTTCGAATATTTCGGTTTCGGGTTGAAGTGTGTCGGATTTTGGGTTCAGGTCGGGTACAACTTGACCCGTGTACCACTCTACATGGATGAAATGTCATACATAAGAAGATGCTGGTGCAAATGAGATGCGCATTTTGTGGCGATTCGAACAGCATGATTGAACAAATAATTTAAAACATTTTTTTAATAATATGCGTTGTGTACAGGGAAAAATGAAACTTTTGAGATATCTCAAACCTCTACGTCTCCTCCCCCCTCCTCAACACACACACACACACAAATAAATAAATAAATAAATAAAATGGAGGGTTCTAGGCGCATGCCTACTGTGTCTAGGCTATAATCAGAACCTGTTCATTGACACCATCTGCGAAATTATATACCGTATATTATCTTGGATTTATGAATGTTAAACAACGAATAAGAATTATGATTACTGTAAAATACAATAACTGCCTACATTAAAATGGCCGTTTTGGTGCAAATTTTCCAAAATTTTCTTCATGATTTTATTTGAAAGAACAATATTTTACTATTCCAAATCTTTTAAATTTTATTCACACGATTACTGGAAGAGGAGTTATAGTCAATTTAATAAACAGGAAGTAATGAGTCAAATACCGGAAGTGGGCGTAGGAAGGCCAGGACAAATGTAAACAATGTTTCTATGCATGATTTTCTAATGTTTTTTAGATAAAAACTCTAATAAACCTTAATTGGCACTCTTACATTAACTTTATAGATAAGAAACAATATGGATAAGAAATATAAGACATATTTAAATGAGATTTCTGGAAAAACAAATTTTCCGTCATTGCCGTGTTTGATAAACTCTGCTAGGTAAAAAAAAAAAAAATTAAAACACATTTCAGTGAAATTTTGTCAGAATGCTTTCCATATTACTCACTATGTTCTGAACAAGCATCTAAGCTCTATGTGATAATGTAATTACTTTTTACGTACTTGAATATAACAGAATGGTAATTTAAAATAAAAAATATGTATTTTTTGACGTATTTTTGAATATTTCGGTTAATGTTGAAGATTGTGTAAAACTCCTAGTTTAGCGCACAAGTAAGTGTAATAGTAGTACGTCGTACAAAAGGAAAAAATAATATATTTAATTGAATTGAGTGTACGCTGTCTCTCGTAAGCATGAAATTTTGCTTAAAAAAAGAAAAAATTAATAATGTTATGAAGACATTGTTAAGATATTATGTTTTTCAGCATTATTCTGTATTACAATTGAACTAAAAATATGTGTATTTATTCAATATTGTACATTTTTAAAGAAAGTGCTCCCAACGTAGGCAGATACTTTGAACTGTGAAAATGAAAAAAACAAAAAACAAAACAAAAACAGCTGTCAGTGAGACCACTAACAGCAGTTAAGGATTAAATATCTACAGTGATAAAAGAATCACCTTTTAATTAAGGTCATCTTAACACGAATTAATGAGTATAAATATTTAAAAAAAGGGAAAAAAAGTTTTTTTTTTGTTGTTGTTGCTTTGTAACATGTGCTTTGTTATTACTGTATTACATTTAATACAGACGTTTTTGAAGCTAATATCACACTTCTGCCCATAAATGATTCATATTCATGCAAATGAAAAGTATGCGACAAAACAATTTTTTCACCATGTAATACTACTTACTCAATTGACCTTTTACCTTTTCAAGGGCGGTGGTACGTTTATGAAACCACTTAATTTTATTAGATGTAAATTTCCAACTGGGCGAAAATGTCCGGACCAGGATTCGAACCCGGGACCTCCTGGCTGAAGCCGCCAGTGCTCTGCCATCTGAGCTATCCTGGACAATTCTGGTCGAACTTTTTCACCCAGCTAACCTTGAAGATTACAGCATCTGGTCTGAAACCTGGTCCAGCTCAACATTATTCTGTTGAGCTGATCCAGGTTTCAGACCAGATGCTGTAATCTCAAGTAATGGAACTCCAGAAATCGCTGGATACGGAATTACACTAGATTAATTTTCGCACAATTATTCTAATTGGTAAACAAATCATATTAGATGTAAATTTCCAACTGGGCGAAAAATGTCCGGACCAGGATTCGAACCCGGGACCTGAAGTGTGTAGCACTTATAGTTCGTTTACAGGGCTATTCAAAAGAATTCCGTTACATTATTGTTTGTGGGGAAAATAGTTTGACATGTTTTTTAACGACGTAACACTATTTAAGACACATTGAAATTGATATACATCACTGAGATGCTACAAGATGCATGTTGTAGAATATGGTGTGCGTACAATTTATCGTTCATTTACAAGGACAGCGAAAAATAATTCGGTTACAGCATTGTCTATGAGCGACAATTGCCGGAAGTGAATTTTCAGTTGTGGTACGCGTTTTTATATAATAATTTTTTGCATATTACTTGGTGTGTGTATAAATTCAATAGATCCTGTACAGTGATACACAAAAGTATTCGAGTACATGTCCGTTTATTCATGAAAATTGCTGAAAGGGAATTTTCAACTGTGTTATGCGTTTCTAACTGAACTAAAGTTTAGCAAATTTTGTATATATTTAAATCAATAGAGATCATATACAGGGATGCACAAAAGTATGCAGATTCTTTTCCGACTATAGATGATAACTGCTAAAATTGGGTTTTCAAGTCACTTGGAAGGCGAAGCCTTCAGTTAATAAATAAAAGTAACGGAATTTTAATCACTTACAAACAATGGAAATACTGATTACATTTATTTCCTGTTTGAGATAATAATTTGACATTGCCATTAAACTTATTTCAAATAACTAAAGAATTGACTTACCTATTTCTCGAGAAAATACATAAACTTCAAAATAGTCATAAGCTTCCTGAAAAATAAAGAAGTAATTGTTAGATATAGCAGGGGACCATTTATATAGGATAATAGAAAGAACAGAAATATGAGACGTGAAACATACATTAAATAAAAACCCCATCGGAAGACTGCTTTAGAGCAGTATTTATTCGTTCCTTTTTAAACAATTTTTATTATTTTTAAAGCAATATCTAAATAAGAAATTCATAAAATGTCTCAAGAGATCAGCGGGAAATGGGGCATTTTTAAGGAACAATCTAGTGTGTTGAGATTTTTTCTATAGAATTAAAATGAATTAAATGATTTAGATCAGGCATACTCAACCTGCGGCCCGTGGCCCGCATGTGACCCTGCGATCTTTTATATGCGGCCTGAGATACATAATCATTAATCCATATTTATAAAATTAACGAAGATGTGCATAAAAAGTAATGACCTTCACTGTTGTTTTATATATTTTCATGGGAAGGTAAAATCTTTCTTTTAATTTATAATTTAAATTATGTCAAAGCATCTTAAATGCTGTTTTCGTAGTCGAAAATTCTTTTTACGTGTCCTTGTAGTCTTATTTGTGCTACAGAAGTGTATACATTTCTTAATCGTCAACACTCATCAAACATTAGCCAGAATTAATTAAATTTGGACACTATATTTTTGCAAATAAATAAAAAAAAAATTGCATTGGGGAAAGATTTATAAGAGAAAACTTCGTAATTTATTTTCTTTAGAATTTGGAAATTCTGCATTATTATATTATTAATTTTAAACTTACCAAGCTATTCTTTCTCTTTTAAATATTCACGTGAAAATACTTTTGTTAGAAATGAAATATTATTTGCGCTTTCCTAACAAAAACAGTTGAAAAGATCCTCTCAAAATATCAAATAAATGTCTAGCGCAATTTCTAAATTTAAACTGTTTTGCAATATTATTTTATGTTCATTTTATGTAATAACTGTAATGCGACGTAAATATGACGTAATTTCTCCTATTTAAGACTTCTAACGCATGTTAATGAATTTATTTTACAATGTCCTTTCTCTTTTAAAATTCACGTGTATACTTTTTATGACGTAATGAATTTTTATGACGTTGAGAGAGAGAGAAAAAAAAACTAGAGAACAGGAATTCTGCTTTTTCAGAATTTAGTGTCGCCCCCGACATTTCCATTATTTCATTTTCTTTTGATGGACTGGTGGCTTCTATTATTGTGAAACAGCCATTATAAATGAAGTGTTAAGTGAAGATGAAAGAGCAGTCGTAAAAAGTTAGACCTCTGATTTTCTGGTTAGAATGGGAAAAAAAATGGTCATAATTTTTTTTGAAACTTGCTTTGAACATCGAACTGCGAGGTTGTATTTCATAATTGTCACAAAACAATTATATTGAGAACATCTCTGTACCTTGGAACAAAAAGGGCCAATGTCCATTTTATTTTTCTCAAATGGCAGGAAACCCAATTCAAGTTTGACACATTACATTAGCAGTAAGTAACATTGGCCTCGACAAAATATTTTGTTTTCAATGATCTAATATTAGGAGGACTTTGGCACTTTTAGCAATTACTTTATATCGCATCCTGAAATCATTCGTCCATTTAACTCAAATTTCTCAATTTTGGACATTGGCCCTTTTTGTTCCAAGGTACAGATTTAATCTGTTTGTTATAATACTTAATTTTTTTTTATCGAATTTTTTGAAAAACCTACAAGGAAACGAGGTTATTTATTTGAATTAAAATCTGTAAATCTCGATTAAACATTTTTCTGTTGATGGAAATTGTTGAACTTTTAATATTTTCCTGACATACACTTATTACTGCCAGTGTAATATAAGTTTTTTATTAGCCAGTTTCAATGACACAATATTTTTAAAATCAAAAACAGAAACAGTTAAAACTTTTTTTTTTTTTTTTACTATTACTTAATTATATGCTGAATAAGCATTAGAATAATAAACGTAACATTCTAAAAAAATAAAAGTGTTATCTGATTTTCTTTATATGTTCCATAGTGACAGTAACGTCTATATAATTTTGAAGACACAAACAGTCTAAATTGCGCTGAAAATAGATTCAGAATTCGTAATTCCATTAGAATCCTATGTAAAGCATTGGACTACTAATAAAGGAGGTGAATGTTTTGGTAGGAAGTCTTTCAGGGAATTCTGATTAGGATTCCCATAATAGAATCTTAGAAGAATCTCTACTACATGATTACGATAGTTTCACTTTATCTCCTCTAAAAACACGTACAATTAAATGCGGCTAGATTAATTGTAGTGGTAGGTAAGGCTTGATTATCACAAGGGCAAACAGGATCGCTGTGCTGTGGCACTACTAAATGCTTAAAATGCAAGTCATTTTATTCATTAAGTGAGTACAAATTGGTGTTGCGAAAATGTCATGTCATTTTTCCCACTATCATACAGAGTGTTGCCGAAATCAACCGACAGATTCAGAGGGGTGATGTGATAGTAGCCATTAACAGGATGGAAAATTGCTATAGAACATGGGGTTGCAAATCACATATTTAGTCACAAATACAGGGAGTTTCATCCTAACTGAACTTGGATTGACGGTAATAATTTTGAAAAAAAAATTGAAAAAATGCAATGATATGTATACCTTGTTTTGTGTGAAATGTTATAGCATCACGAAAAGTTCGGGAAAAACAGAGTGCTCAAGCAATCGATGATACCGTATGAACTTGTAATCGCATGGAAACTTCTACTTCTTTTTTATGTTATCCATAGCTGCCAACCTTCCACTAATCTTCCGTAATGTCTGGATTAATTTGACCCACGTTAACCACATTTCAAACCAGAAAATTTATTTCACGAATGCTAAGTATTACGGAAGATTAGCTTGAGGTTGGCACATATAGTTATCACATTTACAACAAAGATGGGAATGTCTATTAAAAGTTTTATTATAATACGTATACTTCAGTTTTCTCGTCGACCTGAAATGAGTTAGGGTAGTACACCCAGTACTTTTGATTAAATACGTTTGCGACCTCATGGTCTATGGTAATTTTTCATCCTCTTGATGCCTACTACCACCCTCCTTTGAATTTGTCGGTCGAATTCGGCAACACCCTGTATATAGCTTACGCTTTCCCACAAACTTGAAACCTCTTTTCCTATTCTGTGAAAGTAACTTAAAGTTTAACTGATGTAACTAAAATTTGTCACACAACTGATGTGATCCGGTCTCTCAGACCCCTCGAATAAAATGAATAAAACAAAAGTAACTCAAATGGTTGAATTTACTTAAATTTTGTCCTAACAATATCGTTGTACTCTCTTGAGCATGTGAATTAAATTGCATGAAAAAAGTATTTTATTCATACTATTTAACTTCAGTACAGAAAAGTAAAAAGTTGTAAAAGTGTTTACAGCTGGGAGCCGCGGGGTCTGGGAGACCGCGTGACATCAGTTAAAGGTTAAAGAAAGATGATGTACTCCAAATGACGGAGAAAAGAAATAAATGTGATCCAATTAAAACTTTTTTCTCTAATGAACCCTCATGAGATTTTAAAATTACATTGAAGAACATTTTATTCTAAAATTAATTAATAATTTAATTAACACGTTTATTAATAACAGATGATTTTAAATTTTGCGCAAAATACTTTAATCTTTAGAAAAAAAAGACAATTTTACAAAGTTAAGAACTTTTTAAAATGAATAATTTTTCAATAGCTTTCAATCGTTTGAATTCCTTTTATGTTGTTAAAAGATGATACTAAAAAATTTTACTCCGAAAAAATATTTTTCCTTTAAAAATATTTCCCCTTTTAAAGCGTAATATGTTTTCCTTTATTATTTTTTTAAAGCTAAAGAGATAATATGTGTTAATTTATATTTATCTAATAAGAGTACTTTTAAGAATTTTATTAAAAAAAGGTCTATATTTGTCGATTTAATAAGTTAGTTTTAATGAACGAATCTTTTCTAAATTTTACAATATCACACAATTTTTCAAATAAATCCGCAAATATTAAATGAGAAATTTTCTGAAGTGAAATTTCCCCCCATTAATAATTTCGGATATAAATAAGTAATATAAATGCTCTACTATCTACTGTATTAACAACAACAAAAAAAAACACTTCATTTATAGAATTTTCCCTGCGTTTAATGCAAATTAAACTATATATATTTAGTGGAATAAAAAAGAACAAAAAAGATTAAAAATGAAACAAATGTCTTTACGTGAAAAGTATATCTGGCGTTATTTTTCTTGGAAGTTGCTTTATAGTTGCTCATATGTACCTTTAATCAAAACACAGAGAAGATGTAATAGAAAAAAGGAAGTCAGATATCTTACGTGAGAACATCATTACCAACTAGACAGGTGTCGCTTCCCTTTTTGGTCACAGACAATACGAAATATTTTGAAGGTCGAAGCATGTATTTTCTAAAATAGCGGAAGCTCAAAACAATGCAACAATGTGATGCCACTAATAACAAACATTTCATCTTTTTTCACGTGCATAAAATATTGGAGGAAGACGGTAATTGGGGTAGTGTATTATGCGGAAATCAAGAAGAAAAAAAAAAAGTAGAAGTAGCAGTTATTATTTCATCTTCCGTCATTTTTTCAATTAGAAGTAGCACCGAAGTGAGTAATGTCGCTTCTCCACTGTTGGTTTAACGAAAGTTTCGCGGAATTCTTGTTCGAAATATTTGGTGCATTTTCGAACAATGTGTGACCGATAATCATAGAAGTAACCTACTAAAGTTCGTTTCAGTTCACAGGACCGATATTAAACATCAAACAAACAGTCTGTGTATTACAAGCATTAATATTCACCCCTTCTAACTAGCCATGTAAGAAACAAATGAACTGCAATGAGTTGAAAAGTATATCTCATAACATAATACAATTTTGAAAGAAAAATAAAATGAGAAATTACGAAATTCTTGCAGCATTCAGTGCTAATCTTTTTCGAACACTAATTAATATGAATTTCATTTCTTTTGAGAATAATTTACTTTAACAATAATTCTATTTGTAAAAAAATAATTTTTAAAACCAATTAAGAAAATTATATATAATTTAGATGTTTGACATTTAGAATACTTTGTTGTTACAAACATTTTCTTATTATTTAATTTATAAGTATCGAAATTGTTCATAGTTGCAAATATTATTTAAAAATAATTTTTTTTTTTCTCTCCGAGCCTTTTCTAAAAAATTCGAGCTCAATTTCAACGATGGAAAATAGTGAATTTCTTCCTCTATTGCAAAGAAAAGAAAAAGATAAATAGTTAACTGAAGTTAAAAAATGCATTATGAAAAGAAAAATATTTTATCGATATTCGTTTAATATACAAATGGTAGTCTTAAACTTTACAAATATACAGAAAAAATACAATGTAATGGAATTTTTCAAGCCTGCATGTATCAATCACTATATTGTGTTTTGCAGGAAAATGTATAATGAATTCTTACAAAATAACGGTTTATATTAATTTTTGATAGATTTAAGATTACTTCATTAGAAAACGCATTATATATGTACACTTATTATTTATAAAATATTTTAATATAAAATTTCGCGCTGTGTTTTTAAACGGTATTAAGTTAAAAACAAATGAGTATAAGAACATACTTGAATCTACAGAAAAAGAAACATGGCCGCTGCATTAATTTGCATTAGGCTATCTTTCTGAGTAGCCAAACAGCTGTTTCTTTGAAAATGTATGTTTGCGGAAGATAAAAATTGAATTTCTTAAGGCGTCAAAGTAATTACGATTTACAGGAGTTACCTGAGAACATTTTTTTCAAAAATAAAATATATAAATAAATAGAACTTGTACTCTTATGACGAAGTTGTCAAAGAATATTACACTCTACATAATCCAAAATCCAACTCCGTTCAACCCAATTTTGCTCGTTTCCATAAATATCGGTAACCAACCAATACTACCCAAAGGGTCTTTATCGTATCCAAATAACGATTTTTTTTTTTTTTAAATGGTTTGTTTAACTATTCTCTCTATTAGCTTACGAATTAAGATTTTTACAAAGATGATACATGATTGACATTGTTTTTCTAAAATATGTTTTCCATTTGTCCTGATTGGAGTCTTTGATAATGAATTTTAAACTAACTGAATCCGACAGAGAATCCTTTAGCAATTTCGAAAACAATAACATGAAAGTTGCCAAGATTCATGAGAGAAAAAAAGGACGAAGAGTGCGATTGTTACGTTTTGATTAATAAATATATAGTTCAACTAAAAAGGCAACATTATAATTACTATTTTTTGTTGACAATATTGCAGTTGGCCCTACTATTTTTCTTTAATCTATTTGGTATGAATAAGACTAAAAAATACAATACGAAAGTTATTATAAACTATCTTTTGACCGGGGCTCCGCTCAAACAAAATACAAATTTTGAAATTAGAAATTAGAAATGCAAACTTTATACATAATTTCCCCCTTTTTCGTCCTTAATTTATTTAATTCATAATTCAACTCCCGTCGAAATTCGTACAGTAGAATTTTTTTTAAAGCTAATTTTTCATAATCGGGGTGGACATAATTATGGAAGTTTCTCCCATAGCTCAAGGCAACGCAGCAGAATGTGTTATGCACTAAAACCTTTCCCCAAAAATTACCTAACTGACAACATTAAATAAAAAATCGTTTAGCAGAGCATGATTTATTAACGTTCGAAAAGAAATTCGGACTTGCATTTTATATCTATAGTAGATTAGGCATATCAACTTTTACATTCTTATATTTGAAGCTTTTTTTTTTTGTTGTTGTTGTTAATGAAATGTAGCTGTTTTTAATAGTTGCTATTTTTATCCGACAATTTTCTGCCCTGTATTCATCGATACTTTCATATACTATCTACTTACCTACCTATTTATTCTCGACTTTTTTTCCCTCTTCCACAATTTATCTATTTAACCACCCAAAACTTGCTATCATCTCATATATGTTAATACTTCCTGAAAAATGCAGCATAGCAGCGCCACCAGTTATGTGATTGTACCAAAATCTAATCAGCAACAACTTATGGTAACTTCTAACTTAATTTGAAGTTTGATGAAAATCCGTGCATTAGTTTTTGAGATAGAGCTATTGTGGAAATCTTGAAAAATGCAGCTTAGCAGCGCCACCTGTTACGCGATTTACAACAAAACATAATTAGCAGAAATATTTATCAAAGACTAACTGAATGTGAAGTTTGATAAAAATCCGCGCATTAGTTCTTAAGATAGGGCCATTGCGAAAATCGTGAAAAATGCATCATAGCAGCGCCCCTGTTGGGCGATATACACCAAAACCAAATCAGCACCAGTTTATATCAAGGTCTAACTGAATCTAAAGTTTTGTGAAATTCTGTGCATTAGTTCTTGAGATAGAGCGCCCACAAAATTTTTGTCACATACAGACACACTCACAGAGCGACAGACAGACTCACAGACAGACATTTTCTAAAAACCATCAAATTATGTTCAGGACCTTCTAAAACGTATAAATCCATCGAAAACCGGAAGTCGAAATTTTCCCCGAATACAATATTTTCTTCTTGTAAAGATAGAAGAAAGTAAAAAAAAACGAGATATCTAAATATAACTACAACTGAAACAAAGTTGGGGTTCATCAGATGCAACAATGTTGCAATCTCGAGTTACAAAATCGCCGTTTGCCGACCTAAGGTACTGGTGATACGCCGCAACTCTGACAGTTCTAAGGTTTCTCGCTAAAATTAAGCACATGTGATATGAAAATTTCAGATAATCCTTATCAAAAGAACCCTTGTTTCAGATTATTCCGACGCTTTGACAACTCGGTCAGTTATCTAAATACTTTGTCAGTTTATTTGAATACTTTTGCTTAAAATATTCTGATTGCATAACGAATCACCTTGAAATTAGGAATTTATTTCTTTAAAGGCTACGCTACTAACGCCAGGACATTCGCAACCTAATGTTAATCCAATGGCAGCGCACTTTTTAATTTTCTCGTTTGCAATTCAAAAGTTTTGATTGATTTTTTTTTTTTAGCAGGTTAATGTCTAACCGGGTACATTCGTTTTTTTTTTTTTTTTTTTTTTTTTTCTTTTCCCCTCACTCTCTCCCTCCTGTGGACATTTCCATTTTCGTAACCGGTTCCAAAACCAACAAGAAAGAAAAAATCATGCGTCCAGCATAGATTATGAAACACTTTTCAACACATTCAGAATAATGTAACAAAACTGCACCGTTTAAAAAATTAAAATATTACGGCTAATTCAAGCATATGGAAACGCATAACGCATTTCAAAACCCAATTTCAGCTGTTTCCCTCTACAATCGGAAAATTATCCGAATTTCTTCAGCAGCCCTCTATATAATATATAGATTCGTATGTATTAACTACATGCATGCCTAAATTTAGTTCACTTAAGAAATACATATACTTCAGCTGAAAACTCCCCGTCAGCAATTTCCTCTAGTAAAGAGAATGGTACGTGAATACTTTTGTGCAGCCCTGTATATGAGCTATATAATTTGTATATAACGAGTAACATCGAAAAAATTAGTTAAATTTAAAAGCGCATACCGAATTTTAAAACGTAATCTCCAGCAATTATTACCCAAAGACAAGTACTGTAACCGATTTCTTTTGTGTGTCCTTGTAAATGAATAAAAAATGCTATGAATGCTCTATTCTAACGTGACCGTAGTGAAATTCAGTGGTTTATTTCAGTTTCAATCAATGCATCTGAAATAGCGTAATGTCATTAAAATACTCTGCAAACGATTTTTCCCCATATACCATAAAGTAATGGAATTCTTTTGAGTGCCCCTGTAAATGAAATATTAATTCTACAATGCAATACCAAACATGCTTTGGTGACCCTAAATAAGGTTTATCAATTGCATGAAAATCCGAGTCTATTTACGGGAGTTAGAGCGTGGACAGACGGACAGACAAACCGAATGTATAAACACTTTTCAACTTTGTTGGAAAGTGTTAAAAATGTCCCCCGAAGAGGAAAAAGAAAATTCAAACAAAATTTAAAAGTACAAAAATAACCTCGGGCATCCTATGCAGAAAAAAATAGTATTTAAACGAGAAATTTGAAAAGAATTCTGCCACTGAGCTAACATTAGCTTGCAAGTGTCCTAGCGTAGAGACAGGGATGGCGAACGTAATGGCACGCGTGCTGAACTTTGAACGTTTGCAAATTTCTCTGTCACGCGAAAAACGTAGATAATATTCAGCTTATGAAGCAAATTCCATTTTATATTTTATACAAGTAGTACGGCTGCAGGTATATTAATTATTAAAAACAATCAGTAATTTTTGAATGAATTAACCCATTATAGATTTCAGTGAAAGGGCTCTGTCGCGCCATTTCCCTTCCAAACCATATAACATATAATGCTTGCTAAACTATGTTTCTTATCATTATGTTTATTTTGTCTATCAAATTTTAAAGGTTTTATTTTTGAAAATTGAATTTTAAAAGATAGTTTAAATAATGATAAACCTAATGAACACGCTTCAAATTCAAATTAGGTTTTATTTTATTTATGATCAGGGTTTCAGGTTATTTAAGTTTTATTATATTTATATTTTGTTTTAAAAAACTGAATTTTAAAATTAAGTTTAAGGGATCTTGTATCTTTCAAACGCGACGAAAATGAACGAAAAAATTCGCAGTTTGGTCTATCTTCAATACCTTTTTATGTATAAACATGAATTTTTCGATATTGATTAAACAGATTGTGCTTTGTAATATGCTACCATTAGAAATTTATCAGACTTTTACAGAATTTGCGTATTGTTGAAATCAAAGTACTCTTTTTTTTACTCCATAAGTCATGCGAGTATATTTTGAAAAGTATGTATGGATCGTCATGAAATTTGGTAACGACATTAAATAAATATGTGTGTTTAAAATGATCTCCTTTTAAGTATTTACAATGGTAATATTTTTATTTATAACTATTTTTATTCATTAAAAATGTAAAATTGATTTTTTTCACAAAAGTATTTTTTTTATACAGTTAATTAAATAATTTTGGCCTAAGAGTAGACAATTTTAAACACACATATTCGTTTAGTATCGTTACCAAATTTCATGACAATCCATCCGTACTTTCTTAAGATATCATGCGCGCAATGACTTATGGAATAATAAAAAAAAAAAGAGCCATTTTGATTTCAACAATACACAAATTCTGTGAAAGTCTAATAAATCTCTAATGGTAGCATATTACAAAGCACAATCTGTTTAATAAATAGTCAAAATTTTATGTTTATACACAAAAAGGTTTTGTAGATAGACAAATTCAAACTTTGAATTTTTTCGTTAATTTTCGTCTCGTTCAAAAGGTACAAGACCCCTTAAATAATTATGTATCTAAAGAATCTTTTTATACTTGAACTAAAAATGCAATAATATGCACCAGATTCGCCATCGGGTTATACAATAAGGAAATTTTTAATTTATACTTTTTATTTTTGTACAAGAGATTTTTGTTTTATATATTCGGATAATATCAGATTTCAGTACTTTTAGAAAACGCAGTTGAAAAATAAGAGAGAACACAACAAGTTATAAACTAGATATTCATCCGTTGTTTTTCCTTGTACGCTTTAACTTGCGCACATCTTCTCTTTTTTAAACTTATCTTCAATCTACGTTTACCTAAGGAATATTTTCCTTTTCATGAGCCTACAGCGAAACTTTTGAGGCACGCACCTAAACCTATAGTAAAGCTTTTTCACAGGGCCGCTACTAGGGGGGGGGGGGGGCATGTGCCCCGGGCGCCAGAGGCAAGGGGCGCCAAATGAAAGATTATACCTTTGGAATCGATCATTTTCTTCTGATGGACTCATGGCTTTCCTTATTATGAAACAGCCATTTCGGATCAGAAAATCAGAGTTCTAACTTTTTACGACTGCTCTTTCATCTTCACCTAACACTTCATTTATAATGGCTGTTTCATAATAATGAAAGCCATCAGTCCATCAGAAGAAAATAACTCGGTTAAAGCGGAAACTGGGTTAAGCGGTACTCTGATAATTGGAACTCTACTGTATAAGCAAACACTGTAAATAGCCGGTAATACATGCGAATTCTTTTATGTGAACGAACTATAATTGCAACAACCGTCACATTCAATTTTTGTAGTTCAATATTACATATTTTAAATTTTAAAGTAAGTCGGTTATTTGAAAATTAGTAAAATTCTATTTGTAAATATACTTTGAGGAAGAAAGGCCAAAATTCATGTTTGCCCCCGGAGAAAAAAAGGCTAGTTTCGGCCCTGCTTTTGCGCACATTAAATTGTAACAATTTTAACTAGCTGGATGTGCCAAACCCAAAATTTTCTTTTATCTCATACATTGTAATATTTCAGAAAAGTAGTTACAAATATTAATACTTCAATATTATTAGTTCAGTACTATACCAACTTCAATTTGTTCAAATTCGATTTTTTTTTCTTTTAATAAAGGAAATTAAATGCTGTACAAACAAAAACAAATAAGTTATAACAAAAAAAAAATATTTTTATGGATTTTAAACTTTTTATTATAATTTTTTAAATGTTTTACAATTCTTTTTTGTTCCAAAGTATAGTAGAGAAACAACGTAATAAGACGTATAAAGAAGAGAGGGTGACTTAAAATACGGAACCTGAACTTCAAAATAGTGATTAATTTCGTCGTACAATAATAAAACTTTAATTTTTTCTTTTAAATTAACAAATATTTTTAATTTTTATAAAAACATAAATAAATACAAAAAGAAGTGAGTCTAAATTAATCACAGGCGTCCCAATCCACAATCAAACTTCAATCAATTTTCATTATACTTGAAACGCTAATCCAGAAAAGTTGTCTTACATCTAGGCAAAGTGGAGATATTCTTTCAAATTTGTATGGAAAAAGAAAAAAAAATTAAATTTTCCTCTGTTTTTTATACTTTTAGTAGCTTTCTATTTGGATCTTTTTTCCCTTTTCTCCAAAAGAATTATCTAAAATATGACAATATTTTCATTCTTTCTCGCATACGTTTACATAGAAAATATTCAAACAATGAAATGAACCTGCAACAAATGAAACGTAATTGCGCAAAGCATCTTCCCAAAGTAAATCGTACTAGTAAATCTGCAGATCAGGAGCCTCAACGTCAGCTCTAAAAGTCATTGTTTTTAGACACACTTTGGTAATATTCAATTTCCTGCAAACCGCAATTTAAAGTTTCCAAATTATGTAATTATTTATAAGAATAAAAAATACGAAGTTTTCAGACATTAGAAGCATTAATTTAAAAACAATGTTATGGAAGGATATTTTGAAATTTTCATAGCTACTAATTCTGGTATTTTTTTTAAATAATCAAATAGATTCCTTCAGGGGGTGGACCCCCCGTGGCTTCATTAATTTACATATGTAACTTTTCATTGATTGCGCTAATGGTTATCGCAAATCTTAAATTTCTTTTTACACTTCCGAGCCTTAATTTTCAATACTGGTGGACAGAAAATGATTTACATTGACGCAATTATATTAAAAGTTTAGGTTTTATGAATGAAAATGTAATTTCCTTTTAAAAATAAAATAATTTCCATTCATATTTTCTGAATGAGACGGCATTAAGAAGTAACATTAGTCATAAAACATTTTTTCAGGCAATCTAGTTAATGCTTGTTTTTTAAGAATGAAAATATTTATTTCCCGATACAATGACGTCATTTTCGACAGCGATAATTTTGCGGTGTATAATTTTGACATTTACTATATATTTGCTTTTCAAAAGTTTTTTTTTTTCTCATTGAAATTTTCGATTAAAAATTAACATTTCTGTTAGCTGTGTGCAGACGATAAACCATGAGATATTAGTAACATTTATTTTAATAATAAGAATTAATATCATAACACAAGCCCTTTTTTTTTTCAACCTCAAAGCATATTCGTTTCATTTTTGATATATGAGATCAAATTCATATTCTTTTCGTATTTTAGTTTTATTTCCAATATGAAGACGTATTCATGTCTATTTTTTATTTCATTTTCCTCTTGCACATGAAAATATTTCAAATCAAAATTAACTGTTTAGGATAAATTATTATTCTGGGATCGGATTTTCTTGGCAACTGTAAAAAAGATTGTTAAATTTTATAGCAAAATGTCGATTTATTCCTTATGAAAATAATGAACTTCTTAATTTAAAAGAAAAATATTTGAACAAAATAAGTAGAACATAGTCTTGCTTTATTTCTGGGGTAAATTCCATCTATATGTAAAGTCACAAATGCATTAATTCGTCCCTTTTGACTTTGATTTGACTTCAAACAATTGCACATACTTTCACATTTACGATATTTTTAGGTGTAGTTCCGTTGCTAGGCAACAGTTAAAAGAAAATAAAAACAATGAAATATGTGCTTTAAAAAAAATAAATTTATAAAAAGATATATTATTGGAACACATATATAAAATCCCTCCATAAGTTAAACACGGAATTTAAAAACTCTGACAAATGTACCCACAAAATTTCAAACTAATATGAATAATGTATGGTTCTAATTAGGAAATTTCATCATCCATAATTTACCATTTAAATCCTTCAATCATATGAGCTATTTCTTTCAACAAATAAAAATGGAAAAATCGTCTGAATTGCTATAGGAAAGCACTAAGTCTCAAAATAAAATGTTCTATATATTCCGAACGAATAAACCAAATTTAACCAAAAACCATACAGCTAAATCCGGAGATTTTACCAACATGCATACTTAATTTTAAGCTAATCGGATGCTTTTTACGGCAGTTATCGCGGAACAGACAGACAGACAAACGGAAACCAAAACTTTTCGTGTCTCTACAGTAAGCCTTCACTGACGTTTCGGGAGAGGTTCTGCTCTCGAAGCTGGTAGACGGGAGGTGCTGGGTTCGATCCCAATCGCGCCCGTCGGCCTAATCGTTCGTAGTTTTTGTGGTTTTCTTCGAACCTTGGTTCTCCAAGCGTTAATACGGGTTAGGTTCCCTTAGAAAGACCTCCACGGAAGGCACCCCCCCCCCCCCCTTAGGGCCCATATCCCACGTGCAGATAATTGGCCGACATAAATACAACCAACCTGACGTTTCGGCAACTAGTAAATCTGCAGATCAGGAGCCTCAACGTCATCTTTGCAAGTTATTGTTTTTTAACACTCATTGCGTAATATTCAACTTCCTACAAATCGCTTTTTAAAGTTTTCAAATTACATAAATATTTATAAGAATACAAAATAATTTGTAAAGTTTCAGAAATTGAAAGTGTTAAACAAGTGGTTCTACATTAATGTTCTGAAATTCTGATGAGCTACTTTTTCTGGTAACTTTTTAAATCAAAAATTGCATTTCTTCAGGGAGGCTCTGCCCCCTGAACCCCCGTAGTCTATTTAAATTTACATTCGTAATTTTTTATTGCTTGTGCGGATGGTTATAGTATATCTTAGTTTTTATTTTTACGCTGTGATTTATAAGGATAAGCATAAGTTTTTTTTTTTTTTTTTATAAATTCATAAAATTTAAATTTAAAATAAAATCTTCATGCTAACCGAACGTAGACAATAAATCTTGAAGTGACGCCAAAAATGTAACCCTAAAATCCGCTACATTCGGCACAAAACAACGACGTGCTTAATAAAAAAAAAAGAATAATATTTTTAGTAATACAGTTTTTAATTCATAATACAATGAAATGCTGCCTTAGAATGCTTAAATATAAGCAGATCATTTTCATTTTACAGAAAAGATGCACGGATGAAGTCAAAGAATTCGGTCCCTGTTCCACGTGCTTGTTTTGTTTGGGCCGAATGAGGGCATTTAAATCTCAGCGATAACGCACATCATATTGCAAACTGTTTTTACGGCATACTGCATCTCCATATATCTCTTTCCTCCGTGAATAATAGTTGCCGAAACGTCAGTGAAGGCTTTACTGTGGAGACACGAAAAGTTTTGGTTTCTGTTAGTCAGTCTGTTAGTCAGTCCGTCTGTTCCGCGATAACTGCCGCAAAAAGCATCCGATCGGCTTGAAATTCACTGGGCATGTTGATGAGGTACCCGGACTTAACTGTATAGTTTTTGGTTAAATTTGGTTCATTCGTTCCGGAAATATGGAACATTTTATTTTGCTCTATAATGCTTTTCTATGGCAAGTCAGACGATTTTCAGATTTTCATTTGATGAAAGAAATGGCTCATATGAAAAATGGATTTAAATGGTAAATTTTTGATGCTGAAATTTTTAAATAACATTATTAAATTATTTCAATAAATTTTGTCAATATATTTGCGAGATTTTTTTAATTAGATTTATAATATTGGGGGGAATTGCATGTTTTCCAATAATAGAAAGGATTTTGTTTTATCAATTTGACATAATGCATATTTCATTTTTTTCCTTTTCTTTCTCTGTTGCCTAGCAACGTATTTGGTCCTAATATTATTAGTATAATTGCGTGTATAATGTTTGAGTAAAGCCAACGTCAAAACGGATGAATTAATGCATTTGTATCTTTGCATACAGATGGATTTTAGCCCAGAAATAAAAATAGGCAATATTTCATTTATTTTATTTATTTTATTGAAATATAAAAATACAAAAGTTCATTATTTTCGTAGAGAATAACGTAACATTTTTCCATAACATTTACCAATATTTCTTTAATTGTTGCCAATAATATCAAAACCCGGAATAATATTTTCTTTTAAACAATTTTCAATTGAAATGTTTTGTCGTGAAACAGGAAAATGAAAAACAAAATTAAGAATAGAAAAATTAATATGGCGGCATATTGGAAATAAATGGAAACTCTCGAGTATTTCTTAATATAACAAGATGAAAAGTTTTGAGTAAGTATGCATAGCAGGTGAATTAGACGTCACTTATCAAAAACAAAGATGCTGGAATAAAAAGATCTTGGGTAAAATAAAATTAACTATTATTCACGGAGGAAAGAGATAGATGGAGGTGCAGTATGCCGTAAAAACAGTTTGCAATACGATGTGCGTTATCGCTCAGATTTAAATGCCCTCATTCGGCCCAAACAAAACAAGCACGTGGAACAGGGACCAAATTCTTTGACTTCATCCGGTTTTCCTTTTTTTAAGCACGTTGTTGTGCTGTGCCGAATGTAGCTGATTTTAGGGATACATTTTTAGCGTCATTTCAAGATTTATTGTCTGTGTACGGTTAAGATGAATATTTTATTTTAAATTTAAATTTTATTAATTTATAAAAAAAAAACTTATGCTTATCCTTATAAATCACAGCGTAAAAAAAAATCTAAGATATAGTATAACCATCCGCGCAATCAATAAAAAATTACGAATGTAAATTTAAATAGACTACGGGGGGTTCAGGGGGGCAGAGCCCCCCTGAAGAAATGCAATTTTTGATTAAAAAAGTTACCAGAATAAGTAGCTCATCAGAATTTCAGAACATCAATGTATAACCACTTGTTTAACACTTTTAATTTCTGAAACTTTACGAAGTATTTTGTATGCTCATAAATATTTATGTAATTTGAAAACTTTAAAAAGCGATTTGTAGGAAGTTGAATATTATGCAATGAGTGTTAAAAAACAATGACTTGCAAAGATGACGTTGAGGCTCCTGATCTGCAGATTTACTAGTTAATTTTATTTTACCCAAGATCTTTTTATTCCAGCACCTTTGTTTTCGATAAATTACGTCTAATTCACCTGCTATGCGTACTTACTCAAAACTTTTCATCTTGTTACATTAAGAAATACTCGAGAAATTTCTTTTTATTTCCAATATGCCGCCATATTAATTTTTCTATTCTTAATTTTTTTTTTTCATTTTCCTGTTTCACGACAAAATATTTCAACTGAAAATTGTTTAAGAGAAAGTATTATTCCGGTTTTATTTTCTTGGCAACAATTAAAGAAATATTGGTAAATGTTATAGAAAAATGTCACATTATTCTCTATGAAAATAATGAACTTTTGTATTTTTAAGCAAAATATTTGAATAAAATAAATAAAATAAATGAAATATTGCCTATTTTTATTTCTGGGCTAAAATCCATCTATATGCAAAGATACAAATGCATTAATTCATCCGTTTTGACGTTGGCTTCACTCAAACATTATACATGCAATTATACTAATATTGTTAGGAACAAATACGTTGCTAGGCAACAGATGAAAGAAAAGGAAAAAAAAATGAAACATGTATTATGTCAAATTGATAAAACAAAACGCTTTATATTATTGGAAAACATGCATAAAATCCCCCCCCCCCCCCAAAAAAAAAAAAAAAAAAATTATAAACCTAATTAAAAAAATCTCGCAAATATATTGACAAAATTTCAAACTACGTAATTGGAATAATTTAATAATCTTATTTAAAAATTTCAGCATCAAAAATTTACCATTTAAATCCATTTTTCATATGAACCATTTCTTTCAACAAATGAAAATCTGAAAATCGTCCGACTTGCCATAGAAAAGCATTATAGAACAAAAAATAAAATGTTCTATATTTCCCGAACGAATGAACCAAATTTAACCAAAAACTATACAGCTAAGTCGAGTAACTCATCAACATGCCCAATTAATTTCAAGCTGATCGGATGCTTTTTGCGGCAGTTATCGCGGAACAGACAGACAAACAGACAGAAACCAAAACTTTTCGTGTCTCCACAGTAAGCCTTCACTGACGTTTCGGCAATTATTTAAAATGCTGCATTAAAAATAAAGACATTTCAATTAAAAATTTGGCAGAAAATGATTGAAAAATTTTGCTACATACTTAAGATTTTCTCATGGGATCCGTTTGAAAATCCCTTATCTAAGGTAATCAAATAAAAAGTTCAGATGATAAAAAGTGGTAAGTGACGCAATCATCCTTTTGAGAAAAATGAGCTGTAAAAGTTTCAAATATCTATATGCGTTTATTGTCAAATGCCTCCTTTATCAAATAAAATCTCCAAGTAGTAAATTCTTTCAAATAGTAATTTAACTGGTGGTAAAAGGACCACTGATTATCTTCAATCATATGATCAATTCTTTTTTTGGTCACATACCATCCTTATTGTTTGAATTCTTAAAATGATAGTGCTCCTGTCAAACTAACAGATGGTTATCCCAAATTTCGTAAAACGAGGACTCCTCCACCCTCACTCTCGTTATTGACTCTTTAGTTGGAATTAGTGATTAGACTAAAATTAATTTTGTTTGATATTTTAATAACAAATAGAAAAACGGAATTTAATAAAATAATAATTATACCTATAAATCGTTCACATACCAGCCATTTTTTATTCTTTTCTTTGGTACGGCTTTGGGTCACAGTTTTCTATGTACTTCTAAAAACTTACCAAAAATGAAATTCAAATAAGGAAGTATCTTTCGAGGTGAATTCAGATATAAATTTTGCACTTATTGTTCTATTGTTACAAATACGATAGCAATTTGTCAATAAAAAGGCCAGTTTACGAATAAATGGACAAGAAATTCCACGAAACATTTTGAAAAAGAGCTGAATATAAAGAAGTGTTTTTCTTTTATAAACCTGTTGGACTACAAAATATCTTGACAACAAAAGAAATTTTGAAAAATGTCTCGATTCGAGTTCGAATAGCAGATACACGAATATCAAATAAATATCAGTACTGTCTTACTGACATTTCGTGGAGAAAAAAAAGATTCGAGTCATACTTATGCGTATACAAATCCTCGCAAAAACGAGTCCTAATACGTTATAAGTTACGGTAGTGCTTCAACGACTGTGATAGCTAGAAATAAAATAAAACACTTAAATTGGTTGATTTATAGATACATTTGTCCAACTGTAGAATATTTTCAAAAGCATGAAATGAGATATATTTTAATTAAAACTCTTTATCTCTCTTTTTACTATTGAAATTCACTTTTCATCAAGCTATTTCTGAACCTTATTAAGTATTGAGGAGGAATTAGTAATACAAATACAGTTTAACTTGCGCCATAAAAATTCGTTTAACAAGGAAAGTCTCCATGAACGCATACTCAAGTTTCTTTGAAAAAAAAAATTATGTTTTTCTCATGTAGGAATGCCGGTTTATTAAAACAAACTTCTGCAGAATCACAGTTATACGCCCATAAAAAAAAAAAAGAATGAATATTTCGTTATTGAAATCAGTTGTTGGATTAATATTTCGTTTTAGTCGAAACTCCTACTTCTATCGATCTTTCTGTGTCGAGCATTAGATCCGGAAATGTCCAGACCTAATTTGCCTGTAACTAATAATTAACTAAAAACTGCCATTATTAGATTGAAAGCAAATAATTGCTTGAATCACACGAAAAATGTATACATAGAAATTAATCGAATCAAATTGAAATAAATTTATATTCTTGAGAAATACAAATTTGTAAAAAATAATTTAAACTAAGATAAAATAACGTTATAAAGATTAAGAAAGTATGCATTGAAATGAATTTTTAATGTTAATAATGTCTTGGTTAATATAATTTAAATGTATCTACATATTTGCAAAATATCCATAAAAATAAATCCACCAACTTTATTATTTAAATATTATCCTATCTTTATTACTTCATCTACCCTATGCCAATAAATGTCTATCAATAAATATAATAATGGTTTATAATAGAACACAATTTCTAAGATATTAAAGTAATTTGAAAATAGATGTATGTTACAATATATGCATTTTGAATTTACAAAGGAACGAGAAATGCTGTAATGATGCCGAAAATAATAATAATAAATGTTGTAAAATATAAGCGTATCCGTCCTCAGTGCAACTTTTCGAATTTTGCAATTTCTAAAAAACATTCTTTTCCTCGAATTCTGTAATTTCTAAAAAACCCTCTTTTCCTCAATTAGTTGCTCCTGTCGAAAATGCCTTCAAAAAATAGTCGCCTTACTGAAATACAAAAAGAAAATTTGAGTCATCTCATCATTGCCAATGTTAATTTTACCCTCTTTTCCTAAGTTAATTGCTTCTGTTGAAAATGCCTTCAAAAATAGTCGCCTTACTGAAATACAAAAAGAAAATTTAAGTCATCTCATCATTGCCAATGTTAATTTTGATCCTCTTTTCCTCAGTTAATTGCTCCTGTTGAAAATGCCTTCAAAAATAGTCGCCTTACTGAAATACAAAAAGAAAAATTAAGTCATCTCATCATTGCCAATGTTAATTTATATTTAAAATTATAATACTAAACCGATGCACTCAGAATGGTACGCTAAATGCTACCGAAAATAGTCTGCTCAAAGTTTACATATTCTGACGTTTTTAATGTTATTTATAAATTTATATTATTCTGCATCAAGTAACATCTTAATAAGCAAATCAATAAATATTTAAGCGTCAAAATGGGGTTATAAATCATAGTAACAATTGCAAAATGCAATGGAAATATTCATAGACTAATAAGATAAATATTTATGAATTTACCAATTAATGAAAAAAGCGCAACACTAGAACTACCTGGCATAAACTGACAGTTTTTATAATTATCTCGAGTCTCTCTTCATCTTGAATAAACTATACTTTATTATACAAAAGAAAAAGAGTTAAAAATTAAAGTAAAGGATATAATGACCAATGTTCAAGTTAATAAAGCAATTATTTTCACAAACAAAAAGATTTTTTTCTTCAAATTTTTATAGTGATGTTACCTGTTAGTACAATTGTATCATAGAAATTTAAAATGCATAAACATGCAAGTAATATATAAACATTTCACTTTATACAGAAAAATATAACACTCGTGCATAAAAAGGCAAGCAACTAAAAAATAATTGCAAACAAATGATTAATTTCATTTTGGATAAACCGGTACGATTCGTTAAATGCTACGTTCAATCAATTCGTTAAATCAACGATTCGTTAAATGCCAAGGAATGAATGACATAAGAATTGCAGTTAATGAGAATAAATTTTGGTAGACAATTGGCATGATGCATTGTTTATAACCGATATAGGAATGAATGTTTGTTTTGTTTCCAGCTGATAACTTAACATTTTTGCTGTTTTGTAAGCGGAAGGAAATGTCATTCAATTTCATTTGAAAGCTTTAGTTTATTCATGTTCAAATGCCATTTTCCCACTCACCATTTTATGAACGAAGTTATTTGTGTTTAATAATGCTGCTTACATATTTTCAAATGTATTGCTATTTTATAATTATTCATTTATATGATTCATGTTTGTACCCTGATTTTGTCAACGTATGTTTTATAGTCCTTTTAAAATTAAGTAACATACACAAGAAAAGAAAAAGAAAAGAAATCAAAGCGTTAATTTTGCAATATTAAATACTTAAAAGAATAAAAAGGAAATGAAATTATATTCACATTTATCTTAAACTAAAATAATAGGAAGAAAAGGTATTTCAAATAACATTGGATTTTTTATTCCAGAAATCAATAAATCAGGAAAGCAAATGTAAAAATATTGTGAAACAGTGTTAAACAACTTCAAATTCTATACAACAAAGCAAAAAATAGCAAATTTATCACTTTTATAATTTTTTTTTTTCTTTTTGCAGCTAAACTGCAAAAATTACTGTATCAAGGAGCCAAGCTTTTGATCAGGCACACGCTTTATTATTTATTTATTGTTACCACAAAGTAACAAGCTAATTAGATAAGGGGAAAAAAAAACAGGACAAGTGCGAGTAGGACTTGCATTTTAAGAGTTCTGTACTATTATGTCATATTACAGCAAAGTTTACTATGTGCCTAGTTTCTGGACATATATACAAAAAATTCCTTTACGATACGTTAATTTGGGGTTGGTCCCGATTATGGAAATTCATGAGTTTGCCATGTAATAAATCGACATAGAATTACAAATTAACGATTTTCTTATCTTTTCTTTACACATAAGACCTTTCGTGCCAAATTTCAAGATTCTGAGGTTAACTGGAAATGCCCTATATGTTATTTTCTAAAAACCTAGGGTACTTTCAGTTAAACTGAAACTGAAATTTTTCACGAGGGAAGGTCAAATAGCACATCATGTAAAGGAAACCCCCCCCCCCCCCCAAAAAAAAAAAAAAAAAAAAAAAAAAAAAAAAAAAAAATTAATTCTATATAGATTTATTGCGTGATTTTCTATAGGTGGAATTTCCAAAAACGTTATTTTAAGACCGTAACTTTTTATCGCAATAAGTTAAAAGATCGAAATTTTTACACAACATTGGGGCCATAATTTTATTCTAGATTAATTTTAACACAATTATTCCAATTTATAAATTATAACTCACGTAATTTTATTATTTGATATTAATTTCCTTAGAAAAACGTTTCTTTGCAGACAAACGGACAACAAAGCAAGACTGTAAGGGTTCTGTTTATTCCTTTCGTGGTACAGCACCCTAAAACGAGATTTAATTTCAATGAACTAAATTTAAAAGACGCTGAGGGAGAACAGAAAAAAAAAAAAAAAAAAGAAGGTGAAACGGAAATTTTAGGGGAATGAGAATTTAGGTGATTATTTATAATTTGTAATTACAAAGTAAAAAATAGAGAATTAAAATGAGTGTTTTAAGGATTTTTAAACATTTTGTGCTGGAGGAAAGGGGAAAGAAGCGAAAATCGGGAAGGTCATTGATTTTTTTTTCTTTTTTTAATGAAAAAAAAAAATCTACCTTAAGAGGGAAGATTTGCAGACCGTCAATAACGACAAATGTACAAAATTATATATTTTTGTTCTTATATGACAAGCACTTTTTGTACCTTAAAATAGGTTTATAAAAAGGGAATTGCATCTTTCTTACTTCAACGTGCTCACAAGGAAGGTCTCCATACGGCATACTCAGAAAAATCTGAAAAAATTATAGAATGTTCTTCTCATATGGATATATATGTTTATAAAAAATGTTTTGGCGGAACCCCGATACAACGTCCGTAAAAAAATGAAATTTTCGTTCATTTGGCGATTTATCACCGGTTGGCGATGAAAAAAAATACGCCTTTATGTAGGAAAAAACTTTTTATGTTGAATTTGTTTATATACGTTTAAGTTAAATAACTTTAGTTTTGTCATTTTTAATTTGTTTTAACTATAGTTTGTCATATATATTTAAATGTATTTATAATAAAATTTAAATATAATATTTTACGATTTAAAGCAAAATTTAACTTGATTTAAATTATTTCAAGCTAAAAAATAAGGCAGATAGAACACTGTCGATATGATTTTATTGCTATGGAAACGACTTCGTCTTCGATATGGAAATGTATTATGGCAATCAAGACTATAACTTAAAATAGATATTTGCAACTTGCAAAGCATAGAAAATATTTTTACAGTGATAAAATTAAATAACTACAGCAACAAGCAACATATATATATGTAATATAAAAAATATATAATAACCTCTTTCATTGATTAAGTTTAAATTCATTAAAAACCGTGCATTCTAAAAAACAATATACAATTTTCAGATGCATTAAAATCGTTTGCTTTTGGCGAGGAAAAATCCTGCTCGCCAAATCGCGTGTCACTTTCGTATTTTCGCGCCAAATATTCGAAAGTATTTTATTTTTTTACAGACTTTCTACTGAAATTCCGCCTTTAAATTTGACTGATCCCTTATTACATACATGAGTAGTTTCACTAGCATTTTTTTCAACATATTCGGAGTATGCCCTGTAAGGAGACCTTCCTTGTCAGTTGAGCATAATAATAATCCTGAAATTCATAACTTTCCCCAAGGAGGATTTATTCGCAGATAACAGTAATTGTTTAAAATTCATACGACGAAATATTTTCCTAAGGTCATCATTTTCTACTACCATAAACATGACCTAACATTTTTACAATTTTTTCCAGAAATTAAAACAAAAGAAAAACTTTTCTACGTCAACTAAACACAAATTAATCGTTTTACCCAACAACATCTATAGGTGAAAGTTCAAAAACAATGTCTAACGAAAAAAGAATGAGGAAGTGTAAACAAATGCACAAAAATATTTTTTAAAACTTATAAATAGAGACTAAGATATAATTTCAGTTCGCTGATCCGGCACTAACAGGACGGTAAGCGGTTCAGCTATATATTTTTCTTCTTTTTTTCAAACTGTAAACCATGACGGGATAGCACGAATCATTTGGTTTTTTCTTAGACGGAAAATGGGTAGCTAGATTTATCAGTTCAATTATCTGGTGAGTTAGAAGCGATTTTATTAGCCAAAGGTAAAACATTACTGTTAGACATGGAAAATTTCAATTTTCTACAGTGAATTCGTTAAGAGAATTTCGAAAGTCACTAATTGAAATTAGCTGCTTATTTAATAGAAAAAGATGCACGCGCCATTGATTTTTCTTAACCATTTAATTAATTTTCTTAATTGCATTAGAAAAGGCCAAAGGCTATTAAGGGGGTCTGGGGCTCAAAATTTCATATTTTTTTTATTTGTAGAGATATGAAATGTTATGAAATTTTTTTCAGTAATATCTTTAAATATAATAAGAATATTGCATGTAAAAAAAATCTGACCAATTTTAAATATTTTTTAAAAAATTTAAATTGTAAAATTTTAAACATATTTAATTTTTGATATAACTCTGGAAGTACTGACTCGATTTACAAAATGTTTACACTTTTGTGTATAGAAAATGTGTCATTTTAAGTTGGCTTCAGGATTTCTTAAAATATTGATTAGGAATTTTAATTAAAAAAAAATTAAGTAAAAAATGAAGTTTTTTTATGAGTGAGTTTTGCATTAATTAGCATACTTTCACAATTATCACTCAAGATTAAAAATCCCGAAGGCAATTTGTTGGAAATGTAGCATAAAATCAATGTTAAAAATTTCATACGTATAACTTGCAAGGAACTTTAGATATATTCTTTTAAAGTTGGCAAATCGCGAAAAATTTCATTCTGAGATAAATGGAGTTCTGTCAGCGAGCAGCTGAAGCATCGCTTCTCAAGGCAAAAGGTGTTATATCTCTAGATCTAATGAAGATAAAAGCGGTATTTAACGCTAAAAACTCAGTATTTTTTTTTAAGCCAATAGAAAAAATTTGCGGTTTTTTTTTTTTTTTTAAGAATTTTAACCCCAGACCCCCTTAAACAGTCTTATACCTTGATTTCCTTTCTAAAACTACAGAATTATCAGTGAAAAGTATTTAGCAGAGCCGAAACTAGCATTTTTTGCACCCGGGGCAAACGTGGATTTTGGCGCCCCCCTCCTCTCTCCCGCAAAGTATATTTACAAAGAGAATTTTACAAATTTTCTAATAGCCGACTTATTTTAAAATTTAAAATATGTAACATTGAATTATGTAATCTACAATGGCGGATCCAAGGGGGGAGGTCACGGGGGTCGAACTCTCCTCTGAACACCAACAAAAATATTCTTAATATCAATTTTTAAAGGGAAATATACAGTAGAGTGCCGCTTATCTGAGACCCGCTTAACCGAGTTATTTTCTTCTGATGGACTGATGGCTTCCATTATTATGAAACAGTCATTGTAAATGAAGTGTTAGATGAAGATGAAAATACAGTCGAAAAAAGTTATAACTCCGATTTTCGGGTCAGAAGGGGGGGGGGGGTGGCCATATTTCCCCCCCATTCTGACCCGAAAATCAGAGTTCTAACTTTTTACGGCTGCTCTTTCATCTTCATCTAACACTTCATTTATAATGACTGTTTCATAATAATGGAAGCCATCAGTCCATCAGAAGAAAATGAACCATTCTAAAGGCATAATCCTTCATTTGGCCCGCCTTAGTTTCGGCCCTGGTATTTGGCAGATATTATATTATAAATATACGTGTTATATGAGCATATTAGTATAGTACTATGCATGCGCACATCATGATTATTTTAGATATCTTGAATTTAAGAGACTACTTCAGTCAAACGAAAAGACGCGTTCGCTAATGCTAATCCTAAGGAAGAAATTTATAAAAGTCTAATTTATAAAAATAACATTCAGTCACTTTCAATATTTTTAAATGATTTCTTTTTAATTGGATAACTGAGTATCTGTATGCCGGCCGTTTTTTTAAAACTGATTAAAAATGCATGTAAACAAAATCGAAAAAGTAAACAGCGGCCTTTGTACAGATCGATCTCAACTATTCAATCCAAAAAAAGTCATTTAGAAATATTTAAATTCAAACGAGATATCTTTATAAATGTCTTCCATAGGATTAGCATTAGCGAACGGGTCTTTTCGTTTGACTGAAGTAGGCTCTTAACAGAAATCGTAAAGAAATACCCTCTCAACACACTTTAGACGTCCTAACACTTTGTGGACCTAAATAAGAATATATTTCTTATTTTTTTTCATTTTCTTCATTTCTAATTTTTAAGTAAAACTGAGTGTATTGTATGTTTTTTTTTTTTTTTTTTTTTTTTTTTTTTCCCGAAAAAAAAATTAGAGATTTACAAATTTAGGTTCAGTTTAAAATTTAGATCTAATCTATAATCTGCGAAAAATTCATTAAACACATTTTAAGACAAGTCACTCTAAAGTATTTTTTAATTATCCTTTACTCAGAATATTTGACATATTCGATATATAACTCGCTGAAATATAAGAATTGTTTTAAGATATTTTTTAAACTAGAAAATATCTATCTTTCACATATAACTTTTTTAAAAAAATCTTTCAAGTTTTAACAACGTTATGACCCCAATTAAATGAACTTTTAATATAGAAACTTTTTCTGTCATTCTTTTCAATCCTGCAGCTCGTTTTCTTTCAATAATTACTGACAGGAAACGTACAGAACTGTGAACCTCTTCCATATGTATTAAGTCAATGACATTGCTGCTAATTTCAAATAACAAGCGTCCTCTAAGTGAAGAGTACGTAGGAAAAGGTCATGCCCGCAGGAACACCACTTTACGTCATTCACAAACTTCTACTAGTTTTAATTCGTCACTCTTTCACGTCAGCTCGTATTAAATATTTTGAAAAATTCATTATTTACTGAATTAAGCTGACATATTGTTTTAGTAGCATTATGTTTATGAGTGAATGGATGAATATTTTATGAAAAGATTGAGGATGAATGTTGCGGAGTGCTTTAATAAATTATATTGCTAAACACATTTTTTTTTTTTTTGGCCCCCGGTACGGTATGCTATTTCTTTCTCCCAGCTTATTTTGTGTAGTCCCCAAAAAATAACGTTACCTTACAGAAGTCAGCCGTAAAACAAAGCAGTACGATTAAAAACTCTATAGCAATTTTTTAAACTTCCAAGCATCGCACATTTTCAATTTTTATACCGTCGTATTCGGAAAAAAAATTACTTTTTAATGCAATTTGTTTGAAAACTGCATCTCCATTTATTTTGAAGATATTATTATTATTATTATTTTTTTTTTTTTTTTGTAATTTTTAGAGTAGTTTCTTAATATTGGCAACGGAAGAATTCCATTTCTGTAGAAAGTAAAAGAAAAATAGCAATTATATCTTTTTGTTGCCATTTTCCCATAAAAACTGAAATAAAAATTAAAATACGTGCTATTTTAGAAAAATATAAATGAAGGATTTCTGATAAAACATGGAGCTATTAGAAACTAAATTTAATTTTAAATATCTATATTAATAATACAGTCGGACATCTATTTAACGAAGTCACTAAATCCCGAAAAAAAGTTCGTTATATGGAAAATTCGTTAAATAGAGAGTCACCTTTTAGAACACTTTAAACTACGTAAAACATGTCCATAAACACTAAAAATAATTTAAAAATGTAATTAACAGCACTTTTTTTTTTTTTAAATTATATCTATTTTATTTATTTTACCCATCAAAAAGAAATCTGCAAGGGGAATAAGAATTAAACAAAACATTGTTTGGAAATACATTGTATTTTCAGTTAAAAAAATGATCTTGCATTAAAATCACGATTTTTTATTATGGTTGTTAAGCTGTTTGGAGGAATACCAAATTTTAAAGCAGCATTCTTTTTCTTCACTCCTTTATCCACCTCATCAAGAGTATTTTTTTTTTTTTGGATGCTCAAGCACTTTCGCTTTGTCATTTTCGAGCTACAAGAACCGAAATTACCAACATGACTGATCATGATCAGCAATCTAGAAAACGGGAGACTCTAGGGGCAGCTTTGAGAGTTAAAACGGGATATTGAAAGTTTGCACTCCTTCGATGAAAAGCAAAGAATCACAGCGATTTTACTGTTCTCGGTGAGTTAGGTGCCTGGTAAGACCTGGTCTTGGTCATTGATCATCATAAAATGTGTTAAAAGAGAGAATAAGTTTGAAATGTCCAGTAATATTTTGCGAAATAGGAAGAAAAAAAATTAGATCCCAAGAAAAAGTTCGTTAAATAGAGAATGCACTTCGCTATTTGGAGGTCTGTGAATCTTTAGATAACCGATTTTTTCTGTCGTGTTTTTTGAATGACGAAATTTTTTTGGGGGGGATTTGTGTATTATTCAGCGATAGTGACGTCCTTAGCGTATTTTACTGTAGATGTTGTTTAACACTGGATCGCAAATTATGTATTCTTCAGCGGATGTGGATGACGTCACTTTATCTAAAATAATATCGCGTGTTATAAGTCTTAAAACTGAACTACAGTTGAGTCCCGATTATCGAAGTTTCCGCTTTCACCAAGTTATTTTCTTCTGATGGACTGATGGCTTCCATTATTATGAAACAGCCATTATAAATGAAGTGTTAGATGAAGGTGAAAGAGCAGCCGTAAAAAGTTAGAACTCTGATATTCTAGTTAGAATGACCAGAAAATCAGAGTTCTAACTTTTTACGGCTGCTCTTTCATCTTTACCTAACACTTCATTTATAATGACTGTTTCATAATAATGGAAGCCATCAGTCCATCAAAAGAAAATGAAGTAATGGAAATGTCGGGGGCGACACACTAAATTCTGAAGAAGCAGAATATTCCTGTTCTCTAGTTTTTAATTATTTATCAAAAATTATTTATTTATTGTTATTATGACCAACCGCAATGGTATTTTTTTTTTGTGAATTTATTCACCCGCCTGGCGTTGCCGGGATTATTTTACATACACCTAAAATTATTTTAAACATAGCATACAAACGAGCCTGGTGGTGGGAACCTTCTGCCTTCGGAATCGCAACAAACGATCCTAATGCGCAACCACTGTAACGGGAACACTTCGTTACAGGGCCGAAACTAGCCTTTTTTGCACCCGGGGCAAACATGGATTTTGCCCCCCCCCCTCCACCCCTCTTCCACAAAGTATATTTACAAGGAGAATTTTACTAATTTTATTATAGACGACTTATTTTAAAATTTAAAATATGTAATACTGAACTACGTAATCTACAGTGGCGGATCCAAGGGGGAGGTCCCTCTGAACATCAACAAACATATTCTAAAGATCATTTTTAATATGACATATTCAGTAGAGTCCCGATTATCCGAGTCCCGCTTAACCGAGTTTCCGCTTTCCCCGAGTTATTTTCTTCTGATGGACTGATGGCTTCTATTATTATGAAACAGCCATTATAAATGAAGTGTTAGGGGAAGATGAAAGAGCAGTCGTAAAAAGTTAGAACTCAGATTTTCTGGTCCGAATGGGAAAAAAAAAATGGCCATAATTTTTTTTTACCAGAAGAAAATGATATTTTCCAAAGGTATAATCCTTCATTTGGCGCCCCTTTGTTCGGGCGCTTGGGGCACATGCCCCCTCTGTCCCCCCCCCTAGTTTCGGCCCTACTTACGCGCAAAATAACTTAATACGCAACTTACTTAATTTACTACTTTATACGCAATTTACTTAATACGCAAAATAACTATAAACAATTAAAAAAGTTCGCGGGGAAAAAAAAAAACCTAAAAATTTCCATTGTGCTCTATATATCGTTAAAACAACAACCACTATAATAGGAAACTGTAGTTAATACGTGACTATCGTTTAACGTATCACTATTTCATAAGGAAATATAATAGTAGTGTGTTTAGTAACAATAAGAAGAAAAGTATATAATTTTTTAATATAATAAATAAAAAATGATTAATTTTAAATAATTTTATAAATTACAAATTGAAAAATACAATTAAATAACATGTTTTAATAAGTACCCTATTTTTTCTCAAGAAATAAAGTTCTATAATTTTTGTAAGGTCTTGGGCATACGTATTTAGAAATACTGTGGTATGGAGAAGTTTTTTACAAAACATTTCTGGCTACAACTACAGGTAAATTTCACTATTTTTAAAAAAGGCAGGGTGCATTTTGTCAATTTCAAAAATTGCAAGGAACAGCATCCTTAAAAAATGGCCAAGAAGAAACAGTAATTAATTACAGAATTAATAAAAACTGCAAATAAGTAATTTCATTAGTAGCAGAAATAACAAAACCAACAAATATTATTGGCATCTCGTTTTGCATTTGTACTAAGAAAAATTACTGTTAATCGCCTAAATCTTCACTTACACAATGTATGTGTATGCTAACCAAAAAAATTTATGAAAATGAGTTACAACCTTTCATATGTACAGTCGTGGGAAAAAAAAAGTAAACACCCCCTACTAACTCCTCAACAAATTATCGTAGACGAAAGTTACTGGTACCGAACGATTGGAAATAAAGTCTACTTTTAAATGATGCATATAAAATTTTCTTTAGGGGGCCATCCACATATTAAAACGAATCCAAACTTCATTTTTTTTCAATGGCAATACCCAATTTTAACAAGATATTTCAAATCTTCGGTTCAAACTATCCCTAGACGCCAAATTTCAAGTCATCTGAATGATAAGTTTTTGAATTATAAACATTCAAAATTGAGGGCTTCTAATGTTAAATTACATTTTCATATTTTTATTTATATCTCCTGAAATTATGCTCGTAATGTGCTAATGTTTTTTGTAGCAATAATACTAATATACCCAAACATAAATAGGCTGAATTTGCAATTTTTATAATTTTATGATATGAATTATGAAATTAATATTCGAAAAAAATTATGAATTGCAACCTACAATTTTTTTGATGGATTTAGATTTATTAAGTCCTACTTTATGGAAATCCAAAATTTCATATTTTTTTTTCCCAAGTAGTTTTCAAATTATGCTTAAAAAACGGCAAAATGATGGTTTAAGTGGCCGTCTTGATAGAAGTGAGTAGATTATTTTGAAATTTTATTCTGCTGTCCTGTAATCTAACATTCTTCATTCACTCCTTGAGTGGCTCTTCAGGTGCCTTGATCAAGAAGGGGGCTCTCGCGGTTAACAATTGAGTACGGAACTTCAATTTAGATACAGCCCTTAAAATAAGCTCGTTTTAAAATAATTAATTTCTCGGAAACTTATGGTACGAATTGCATAAAAAACTGTTTTTAGGCTAATTGAAAGGTGTAGAGTTCATTTATGCTGTCAGAATTGTGTACTGCTATTGAAAAAAAAAACAAAGTTATGTTTCGTTTTAATATGTAGATGGCCCCCTAAGCAAATTTTATATACATCATTTAAAAGTAGACTTTATTTCCAATCGTTCGGTATCAGTAACTTTCTTCTACAATATTTTGTTGAGGAGTTAGTAGGGGGTGTTTACTTTTTTTTTCCACGACTGTACATACACAACACATACAGAGTAAATATATGAATCGCCAGTTACATCTGAAATCCTCAAAATATTAAACAGCAGAACTATTACCTCTCAGTGGAGGTATCTTGCTGTGCTTAGCATTTTTATACCAATTAGTTCTTTTTCTCTTATACATTCTTTTACAACACTGTTGAACTGATGTTATTCTTCCATTCTTCTCTAGCTCCAATATTTGGTATAAATTTATTATTCCAAAAGTAGAATGAGAAAATAAGATTCTGCTTATTTACTCTCTTACTTTGCAGAAATTTATTATACTTGCCATGCTTATTTTATATGAAAGAATAATTTGATTACTTAAATGAAATTATGACACGGCAAATTATATTAGATTTAAATATAATTTTTAAATGAAATATTTTTTATGCCTTTACAAACTTACAGTACTTAATGTTTTACAAGACTCAGGAATTAAGATTAGAAACAATTACTTAAAGCTTTTTTTTTTTTTCTTCATTCATAAGGCAAAATACCTGTAGAAACTTTCCAAATTATATTCATCTTAGATTTTAATACTTTTATGTCATTTTAAACACTTAGAAAATTTTTGATTTTAATCAATGATTTTTTTTAATCAGTTGATTGAAACCACGATTTAATCGCTGATTTAAATCAACTAATTTAAATCGTTGACACCCTACTATATCGTTAATTATACAATTTTCTCTTAAAAGTGAATGTAAAAATATTTTCAATTTGAATAGTTGGTGTTTAAGCTATTTCAGGATCCTAAAAAGTGTCCCTCTCCCCGATTAAAAATATCAATTTTTAGAATATATGCAAGCCTTTCAATTCATAAAACCGAAATGGTTTTCTGTAATTGCGTCAAAATGACATTATTGGAACAAAATCTTCAAGTGCGAAAATTACTTTATTTCATTCATCGAAAGACAGACAATGAGCCCTTATATGCGTATTTATATTCCATGTATAACTGTAATTTACAACGTTTGCAGTGATAAGAAAGATATCAAAAGCAAATAATCTAATTCCAAAAATAATCCAGCGGATGCTGTTAGAAAACACGATTCGTTTTCTTTCAAGAACAAATGCATATTCTAAATCAGTAAAAAATATTTCCAATTTGAATAGTTGGTGTTTAAGCTATTTGAGGATCCTAAAAGGTGCACCCCCCCCCCCCCCCGAGTAAAAATGACATTTTTTGGAATATATGAATGCCTTTCAATTCATAAAACCGAAATGGCTTTCTGCAATTGCGTCAAAATGACATAATTGATGGAACAAAATCTTCAAGAGCGAGAATTACTTTTTCATTCATCGAAAGACAGACAATGAGCCGATAATGTGTATTTATATTCCAGGTATAACTGTAATTTACTACGTTTGCAGTGATAGGAAAGATATGAAAAGCAAACAATCTAATTCCAAAAATAATCCAGTAGATGCTGTCAGAAAAAGGGTTAGAAAACACGATTCGTTTTCTTTCAAGGACAATAAATGCATATTCTAAATCAGTGATTCCTAATTTTGGAGAAGCATATCCGTAGGGTATAAAGCTGTGAATATTTAAGAGAACTAGAAAATATTGGAAAAATAGTTAAAAGGGGCACATTGAAATTGTATAAAGGAAATCAATGAAGGTCAATAGAGGTAGTTCAATAATTTTCTGGAATTATTTTTAAAGAACTGTAGAATCAGAGAGAAAAATATTTAATGTCGATAAACTATATGAAAGTAAGATAACGCATAATTGTCTCATAATAACGTTATCCTAATGATCATAAGAATCTTTGCTGATAATTAGATTAGTTATATTAAACTGCACTAAATTTTAAGCTATTCATTAACAAAAATAATAGATACGAGGATACAAGGCAGATACAAAATATATTTAGCAATTGTTTTATATTTGAAACTTGAAGTCATCTTAGCATAAATTTATGGTTATTTTTCAATTTAACGAATGTTATATGCTTAGGGCCGTACATATATAACGTTATCAACTTTTTGGCAATTTTGGACCCCCCTCTCTAACTTACGATATCACACGTTATCATTCCTTGGCCCCCTCACTTCCCAATCCCCTGATGATATCGTTATCAATGTCCAAAGATTTTTTATTTTTGCGTTTTTTTCTTTTTATACGCTTGTAGCGACATACAGATATGGTTATATATTTATTGTTCTCATAGTTTACTGATTTAAATGAAGATAAGAAGTTAATAAAATCTCTCTATTAATGAAATAACTTTATATCAAATAACACTAAGAAATACTACTTAAAAGTATTTAATAATAGTTTTTTGTTGCATAATAATGCATTCAACAGTAATAGTGTCTTCTTGCTTTTACCCCCTGCATTGGGTAAGTAGAACTTCTTATAAACAAAACAGGTGGACTACATTCTTCCTCAGTTTACTAGCAAACATAACAAGTATTATTTCGAACCTGGTTTCTTTAACAATGAATTATATATATGGCAGAAGAATAGGAATGGCTAACGTTGGGCTATTCGATATTTTGGAATAAGATGATTTTATAATCACTTAATGGTTTTAATAATAACTTTGTATTTTCATAAAAATAGATAACAGACTAAAAAAACAAAAAATAAATAATAGACTATATTGATATAAAGAAAAAAAATTACCAATAAAAGAAAAATTTTGGTTGAATTAAAAATTATAACGATATCAAGAGACAAATCTCCCGCCCTTCCCCCAGAGATATCTTACGATATCAAGTGCCTGCCAGCCCCCCCCCCCCCCTCCGTTCCTAAAATGATAACGTTATATATGTACAGCCCCTTAAGTTATAATAAAATTTATGATGTCTAGAAAATCCATTTACATGAAAAGAGATTAGCGTTGCCACTCCTGTAATCGTCTGCAGAATCCCAAAATAGAATTTGCTTCCTAATAATAATATGCAGTTTCCGAGACATGTAAAACTCTAAATATTGAATAAATTCAATCGTAAAACCGTATAAAAAAGATATTCCAAACCAATGTTTAAGATGTCTAAATAAATTCTAAGCAGTCTTGGATTAAATTTTCTCATCGAATAAATGAAAAAATAGGATGACATTTTGAAAATCAGTTGAAGCAAGCATCCTTAAGCAATAATGCAATTACGCTAAATATTGAATAAATTCCATTTCGTAAAATCGTATTTAAGGATCGACCGAAACAGGATTTTAAGACCGAAACCGAAACAAACAGAATTTCGACAATCTTCCTATTTTCGACCGAAAAAAAACCGAAAACGAAAATGTCGAAATTTTTTTCATTAATACATATAAATATACATAATTATTAATTAATTATACGTGTTTATTAAATATACATGATTATTAATTATACGTGTGACCCAAGTTTCACATAAAAATAAAATGTAATTAATTCATCAATGACACAGAATGATTTTCTAATAAAACGAATTTTATCTACAGATAAAATGTTCTACATATCAATACCTCGATTTATCTTTTATAATGATTTTTGGAAATGATCATCAGTTATACTAAAACTTTCTCAAAGAGTACTTGAAACACTTCTGCAGTTTCAAACTAAAAAAATTGTATTAATAATATGTTTTCAGCTTTTAATGAGCACGTGAAAAGCGTCTTCAAAGTTTAGTCATATATGCATTGCTTACTTTATAATTTGAACTCACATCCTGAATCAGTGATGACTAATAATTATAAACAATGAAGCTCATAGTAATAAATAAAGGGAATCTCATATGAGTAATGTTAAAAATTTTAGAAGGAAGAAACGAAATTTTTGGAATACAGGTAGTTACGGTCCGGTTTTTGGCGAAACTCAGATTTTGGGCCGAAAACGAATTTTCGGTCGATCTCTAATCGTATTATGCTATTCCAAACCAATGTTTAAAATGTCTAAATAAGTTCCAAGAAGTTTTAGATTAATCTTCTCATCTAATAAATGAGAAAATGGGGTGACATTTTGAAAATCAGTTGAAGCAAGCATCCTTAAGCAATAATACAATTTTCATATGAAATTTTTAATTGTCTGTATTTATATTTTAAGATACTAAAAAACCACAAAGTATTACTAATTTACATGAATTATAAACGCCATTTCCTGATACATTGGAATGAATTCAATTTTCGGCGAATTTTACGCCGGAAGTTTCTGGTTAGTCTCTCTTATAATTTATACAGGTTTGTTTCCGCGCAACTATTTCATAGTTATTGGCAACAGTTCCTAATAATCTACTAAATGATAACGATAATGCATCAACGATTTTCTAGAACTAGCAAATCCGAAAAAGAGCCTCAACGTTTCAGCTATGGAAGTCATTAGTATTGTGTTTTAACCTCGCTTTGTATAATATTTAACATTCTACAATCCGCAATTTAAAAAAAAAGTTATATATATTTATAAGCATATAAGATTCTTCGAAGATTTCGGAAATTAGAAGCTTCAAATTAAACTGAGTTTTATGCAATGATATTCTGATAAAGTTATTACAAAATTGTAATTTTTTTAGAAAAAAAAGTACAATACTTCAGGGGAGGGGGGGGGGGATCTGATCCCCCCTTTACTTCCCGTAATCTCATGAATTTGACATTCGAAGTTTCCTATTGATTGTAATACATCTTTTATGGAAATGTAAAATGAATTTTCTATACTTATATCGAATTTAGAAATCTTAAGTTTTTCCAATTTGTGTTTCGAAAAAACGGTTTTGGTGGAAATATAGAATTATTATAGAATTAAATATAGAATCTATATTTAGATGCAAGATCTTATCTAAATACGCCTTTTGGCTTAAAAAACAAAAAAGAAAGGTACCACTTATGAAAAACACAATTTTCAAAATTAATTTTAATATACAACTCTTTATATTAAACTTCAATGTATTTGCAGCGAACAAAATTCATATAAACAAAAATAATAGATACGGGGCTACGAAGGAGATATAAAACATACATGTCTGATATTTTTTATGCTACAACGCTAAATTAATCGTCGGATAAATTTGCGGTTATTTTTCAAAGTACATTTGATTTTTAACCAAATTTATAATGTCTGGAAAATCCATTTAAATGGAAAGCGATGTGTGTTACAACTCCTTTAATCTGCAGAAGCCCAAAGCAGAATTTTGACCCTACGAATATGCATTTTTCAAGATATCTAAAACTAAATATTCAATTAATTCCCTTTCGCAAAATTGCATTATGCTATTTCAAACCAAAGTTTGAGATGTTTGAATTTTAAGTAATCAGATTAAATATTGTCTTCGAATGAATGAATAAATAAGATTACAATTAGAAGTTAAATAAAGAATTCTTAAACAATAATGGCAATCCATGTACAAGTTATAACCGTTTGTACTTATATTTTAAGGCACTAAACAACCACAAATGCAAAGTATTATTGATCTACACGAATTCCAAACAACATTTCTAGAAATGCGTAAACGAATTGAATTTTCGGAGAATTTTACAGTAAAAGTTCCTGATTAGTTTCTCTTATGATTTATACAGATTTATTTTCTCGCAATTCTTTATTTCATACTTATTCTCAACAATTCCTAATGTTATTCCAGTGCATAAACAACTATTGCCAACGATTTTCTGAAACTAATATTTCTAAAATCTGTAGAATCAAAAGGGGGAAATATTTAATGCTAATAGAATATATGAAATGAAGATCGAGCATGATAATGTCATGTATTTGGATAAACCAGATTTGGTATATATAAAGAAAGGATAAAGAACCAATTATAGAAAAGGGAGAAGAAAAAGCATATACATTGATTTGTTATATTACATTATATTGCACTATATTTTCAGATTGAAGACTATAAAAGAAATACAAAACATATTTGACAATTTTAATGCTATATCACCGAAACAAATATGAGGATAAATTTGCGATTATTCTTAAATATGAAAAATCGCAAGGCATATTAAACATGTAACCAGATTTATGGCTAGAAAATCCATTTATCTTAAACTGGATTAGCGCTGGAACTCCTGCTATCTTGAAAGAAGAAAACCAAAATAGAATTTTCTTCTTAAGAATTCATATTTTAAAGACATGAACTCTAAATATTCAATAAATTCTCTCTCGTAAACTTGCATTATGGTCAAGTTTTGAAATGTCTGAATTCTAAAGTAGTCTTAGATTAAATCTCCTCATCGAATGAATGATGAAATAGAATTACTATTTGAAAATCAGTTAAAGCAAGAATTTGCAATCAAAAATGTAAATTCACGTGAAGTTGTAATCGTCTGTATATTTCGAGACATTAAACAACCGCAAATGCAAAATATTATCAATTTACATCAATTCCCAACAATATTTATTGAGATAGAAGAATGAATTGAACTTTCACAGAATTTTACTCTCTTATGTTTTAC
Source organism: Maratus speciosus (assembly GCA_963932465.1). NCBI lineage: Eukaryota > Metazoa > Arthropoda > Arachnida > Araneae > Salticidae > Maratus > Maratus speciosus. The sequence goes on from OZ010795.1 coordinate 515,082,719, forward strand.
AAAAATCTACTTTTTTGCAATTATTTATTTTATATTTATTGGCAGAAATCCCTAGAATTGCTTCCATGGAAAACGAAACAGCAATCTTTCGCATAAAATTTAAGGTAATAATTAAAGGACAAAATTGTAGAATTAGTAATATTTGATAATATTTGAAATTAATCTTATTCAAAAATTCTGAAACTGCTGTTGGATAGAAATAAATAAGTAACAGTATCTATAATAATTAAACAAAAACCTAATTTGCAGATCAAATTAAAAAAACAAAATTTATTTCCTAAATTGTTTAAGCCCGAGAAGAGGGAGATATTAAGATATTTCATTCAATTCGTTCTACATTTAATGTTAAATTTTTGTAACCAATAAGTTAAACCAATTGAACATTAAAAAATAAAAATGAAATGCATACAATATAATACTTAAAACACCTATATACTTAGATTCCGTTCAAATGAAACCGAAATAAATCTTAGACTTTTTTTTAAGTTTTGTATTTTGCATGTATCTTATCATATTATGTACAATCGTCATAAACATAATGCAAAATCTGCAGTACAAAACAACTTAAAAATGGAAAAATTCTAAGATTTATTTCGATTTCATTTGAACGGAATCTAAGTATATAGGTGTTTTAAGTATTATATTGTATGCATTTCATTTTTATTTTTTAATGTTCAATTGGTTTAACTTATTGGTTACAAAAATTTAACATTAAATGTAGAACGAATTGAATGAAATATCTTAATATCTCCCTCTTCTCGGGCTTAAACAATTTAGGAAATAAATTTTGTTTTTTTAATTTGATCTGCAAATTAGGTTTTTGTTTAATATGTCGAGTTTTTTAATAACTACTGCATTCAAACGAACACATTTCAAAATTAATGGAGGGTATCATCATCAGGCTTTGATTTGTGCGATATCGCATCACAATTTGTGATGTAATTTACCTGTGTATGATTCAAAAATTTTCACCAGTGCAGTAATGAATATTGCTGTAGTTTGCACGAAAAATTACAATCTGAACATAAAAAATCTGCTTGAAAATGTCATTTTTATTTCCACTATGACGTCATATTCATATTCTTGTTAATTCTTAAAAAAAACTCTTTCAGTTTCTTCAGTTTCATGTGAAATTCATCCAACGAAAAATAGGCAAATTATTATTACGGCTTTTGAATTATTTACAACAATGAAAAAAAAAAATAATTTTATTACAAAATGTCTGTTGAATCTCAATGAAAAAAGCGAAATTTGGAATTATTAAGAAAAATATTTGAATAATGTATATAAAAATTAGCCCATGTTACTCTCTAGATTATAATCCATCTATATGCAAAGGCATTTTATGATCCGTTTTGACTCTGACGTCTGGCAAATGTCTTTACACTTTGAATTTATAATATTATTAGAATTAGCAAGGAATTAAAAATGAGTGGCATCAGGGACAAAAAGGTGGGAAGAAAAAATGAAAAAGTTACCATCTCCATAGGCTTTTCTATGTTAAATTAGCATTGAGAAGTGACACTGGAAATAAATAAGTATTGCGCTGCCGCGCAATACTTAAATTTATCTTAAAATAGGAGATTTTTAAACGATATTATAAATGATTTGAGATAAGAGGGCCTGAAAAATGTCAATATGTTTTGAGTGTCGAAAAATGGAATCGGTATATGAAGGACATAAAAAAGCACAGTATGTTGTTATGAACACGGAAGTATCTGCTTGATATATATGTGACGATTTGATGGCAAGCAGTAGGCATTATCGAAATTATGGAGGTTTCCTGTAATAAAAAGCACAAGCGTTTCAGGCCGATTGGTTGTTGAGAATAAAAGACTCGAGGAATATAAAAATGCAATCGATTGAAAGTAATCCAACTTTATTGACGTTCTCATAATTTGACTTTAGAAGGGAAATGCTCCATTCCACCGATGATAAAAAAGAATAAAGTTAGCTCACAACAAAATTAGCTTAAAAGCTGTTCCATCTCTCGGTTTGAAATCCTTTTTGTTTCATTATGCTACCAGACTCTTATTACATTCGTAAACTCACTAAATATCTGTCTTAGACGTACGGTCATTTTCCATACTGAGCAATTCACAATACCTCACAAAGTTCTTAAAAGCTCCAAGAAAACAACAACATCTCAACAAAATCGCAGCAAATCTCTCCGAAGAATCCTTTTGTATGAACAGCTTCAAAGTCCGTCTAGCTGATAGTATTTATACTACCTTGCCCAACGATTGTTCCAGAATATTCCATACTCTTGCACCTAGACGCGTCAGGTGTAAACAAACTTTAGTCTCTGTTGTCGAGGCTGCGCTAAAAATAGCTTTCCTCTCACCAGACAGACGATTTTTAATAAAAAAGAAAAATGAATTTATTTCTGCGTAAGTTTTAAAGCATTGAAAATATTCTAGTTGGCACACCTGGATATTTTAAATAAAAGAATGAATTGAAATAAGTAGGTTTTTTAGACGGGATAATAATATTTTAGCAGTTAAATGACGATTTTAGGGGAATATGATATACCGTGATTTAATAGCAGGTTTTAATAGGAATTTAAATAATAAAAGGTTTTATTAAAGAAATATAAATAGCTAGAGCCATTTTTAGATTTACGCAATTTGGAATAAATATTATTACATGGATTAGGATCTTAGAGATTAATAGACTAGGGTTTTAATTTAATAAGCCGGTATAATATGCGGAATATTATTGAAAAAGGGAAATTTATATAAAATACTTTTAAACTTAAAGAAAAAAATTAAAATTTTGTAATATATATATATACATAGTACATCAACATAAAATATTAACGACAGCATAATGATGATACTTATTTCAAAGTAAACAAGAAAGTAAAAGCATGTGTTAAGAATAGATTATGAAAAACTTTCCAACACTTCCTGAATGCTTTAACAAAACTTCGTAATTTAGGGAAATAAAGTAAATAAGATAACTAAGCAAACATTTTAGAAAACGCATAAAGAAATTCGAAAATCTGATTTCAGCAGTTACCGCCCTTAGCCAAATATGTATTCCAATTCTTTTGAACAGCCCTATATTTGATCTGTAGGTTGATATACATACTATATAATGGGGAAATGTAGTTTAGCAAGAAAACGCATAGCATGTTGAAATTTCTCTTTCAGTAACTCATACTAATAGATGGAAACGTACTTTAATACGTTTTTGCAACCCTGTAGTTTACCTAGTACCTTTATTACACACTATTTAGCTAAAATTTAATTTAAACTAAAACACTCTTAAAACTACTGAAATCAGATTTCTAGATATTATCATCCATAGACGGTTATGTATCCAATTCTTTGCGTGACCCTGTATATCATTTTATCTATATTCTACAAACATTTCTTAGTAAACTAAATGCAGTTCAGCGTAAAAATGCATAACTCATTTAAAAACTACCTTTAAGCAATTTGCGCTCATACCCAGTAACCATTAGGAATTCTTTTGTGTATATGAATTACAGCATTTATACACACCATATACTATGCATAAATATAGTGAAACATAAAAACGCATAGTTAAAAATGCATTTCCAGCAATTATCGCTACTGTGCAGTACTTTGAATACAACATAGTATCTGAAATCTTTTGTGTGTCCCTGTAAATGCTATGCACTTCGTATTATACATGAAATAAGTTACAGTAAACCTCAGCGACATATATAAATTTCATTATATATGAGATAATTTAAAATAATTAAAATACGCTGCAAACAATTCCATCCACCCTTATATCATTATGGAACGGAATTCCTTTGTGTGGCCCTGTAAATGAATAATAACTATTCTTTGCACCGCATATTCTACAGATATCATATTTTAGGGCACTTCATAAATGTATATCAATTTTATTATGTTTGAAAGCGTGTAACATCATTAAAAAATATTTTAAACGATTTTTTCCCATTGGCCGTAGTATAACGGAGTACTTTTGACTGTCCCGTAAATGAACTAAACATGCTACAAACGTCATTTGAAATAGGGTTTCTGCTCAGTAAACATCAGTAACATCCAAAAATTTCAGGGCAATCCGAGTAAATTTACGAGAGTTAGAGCGGGGACAGACTTGTTAGACAAACCGAAGTCACAAATACTTTTCAACTTTGTTGAAAAGTGTTAAAAAGACTTCTCTTATTTTGTTGAAACAGCTTGTTATCCTTTATTTCAGCTCTTGTGTGCGAAACATGATTGTAAACAGCCAAAGTTAAACTATATCTATGGTATTTAAAAAGCACACTTGAAAATGTACAAAAAGACGACAAACGGTCATTTTTCAAAAAATTAAAATCTCTAATCCTGAACTAACGATTCCTCTAATAAAAGAATGAAAACTAAAGAAGCAGTAATGAAGAAAATATGTTTCTATCGCATTAAAATCTGACAGTGCATATCACAGCTACTACTCCTAAAATATAGAACGTTGGGCAATGAAATTAGGAACAATTATTCGCACGGATCCGAGAATGCTATATAAAACCCCAGAATTTTAAAATTTGAGTGAGTTTACAAGATATTATTATGTAATTTTTAATAATATTTTTGTAATAGAGGCAGCTAAATTAATCTATTTTTGTGCATAATAGGAAGAAAAGGGAAAATTACATGGACTATTAGTTTTTTACTGACGTCATTTTCTCTTAAAAATTGAAAAAAAATATCTAGATAAAGTTAAAAAATGCTATAAAAAGTGATAGAAAATCTTTATTAAGATTGACGATCGTTTCGTTGCACAAACGGCAACATTTTCAAAATCATTCAACGATAGAAAATATTTTCACATAATTTAAAAACAATAAACATAGTAAACAATGTCACGCGACATGATGCATAATGAAAAACATTGTAAACATAAAATTAATTTAAAAGATTAGATTAGCTATTGGTGAGCGTGGATTAATTTTCAAAACAATAACATGGTAAACAATGTCACGAGACAACATGCATAATGAAAAGCATTGCAAAATATAAAATAAAAATAAAATTTTTAATAAAATAAAAATAAAATCATTGCAAATATTTGCAATGATTCAGTGTCCATAGAATTACCTAAAATTTGGAAAGAGATGCTGTGTAATTTTAGTAACAATAGTAGAAATTAATCCACGCTCGTAAATAGCCAAGAAAAATTTTATTTTTATTTTATATTTTGCAATGCTTTTCATTATGCATGTTGTCTCGTGACATTTACCATGTTATTGTTTTTGAAAATTAATCCACGCTCACCAATAGCTAATCTAATCTTTTAAATTAATTTTATGTTTACAATATTTTTCATTATGCATCATGTCGCGTGACATTGTTTACTATGTTTATTGCTTTTAAATTATGTGAAAATATTTTCTATCGTTGAATGATTTTGAAAATGTTGCCGTTTGTGCAACGAAACGATCGTCAATCTTAATAAAGATTTTCTATCACTTTTTATAGCATTTTTTAACTTTATCTGTTTATAAGTGATTATTATACATGTGTTTATAAAAAATATCTATTTAAATAGATATTGAAGAGAAAGTAATAACGTAAATAAATAACGTTTTACAAGAAAATAAGGAAAAAAAAACTTCACAAATTTAATCGTCATATTAAAATCTCTTAAGTTTACGAGTTATTATTATAATTATGCAATTTTTAATAACATTTTTGTAATGCAGGCAGCTAAATTACTCTATTTTTGTGCATAATAGGAAGAAAAGAGAAAATTGCAGAGACTATTAGATTTTTATTGACGTCATTTCCTCATAAAAAATGAAAAAAATATCTATTTAAATAGATACTGAAAAGAAAGTAGTAACCTAAATAAATTACGTTTTACAAGAAAATTCTAAGGGAAAAAATAACTTCACAAATTTAATATCGTCATATTAAAATTTCAGATATTATTATTATGTAATTTTTAATAACATTTTTAGGTAGATTCCGTATGAAATACTACCTATTGGGATCGTTCCTATGTTGGAATTTCCGAAACATTTTTGCAGATCTACACCGATCATGACCCCCAGAACCCAAAACCACCCTCAGTAAAAAAACTTTATATATCTAACTATCTATCTATCTATCCATATATATCACTTTCTTCTGGACACGATAACTTTCGTAATTCTGCACCAATCTCTTCCAAACTAATACATAAAATCAATGGGCATAAAATCTCGGTCAAGTTCGTTAATGGGCAAAATCGGACCAAGGGGATGGAAATAGGGAGGGGTTTTGTGAAAACCGAAAACCCCCCATAACTTCTTAATTTTTGTACATATCAAATCAGTTTAAAGTTTTTATTACTTCTAAAAATAGGGCCAAAAATTTGTGTATCACAGATTTTGATAAAGTTAAAAATGGGCTCAAGGGGCGCACAAAATAGGGTTTTTGGGAGAAAAAAATTCATAACTTCGTCAATTCTCAAGATATCAATTCCAATTAATTTTATTATAAATCTCCTTAACATTATCTACAACTTTCATATTCACAAGTTTTTGATAGAACCAATTCGTACCGCAAAAAAAATTAAAAACGAAAACAAAAAGAGGGTTTGAAGAAGTAAAAAATCCATAACTCCGTCAATTCAAAAGATATAAAATCCCCATGAATTTATCATATATCTTCTTAATATTGTCTACAACATCTATATAGACAAGTTTTGGATAGGATCAATTCTTACAGCAAAAACAAATTAAAAATACATAGCGGTTGAAGAAAAAAATCATCTAAGTAAAGGTGTATTCAAATCCAAACTGCTTATTTTCTGACTCATTTTACAATTCATTTTTGCTCTCAAAGGCTTCCAATTGGTACGTTTTCTTACCCAGAAACTATATAATGTACCGTAATGGTCGATTTTTTGATAGAGGCAGAATATATTTAAAAAAATGCTGTTGAAGTGGGCATTTTGAACCGAATTTCCCGAAGCGGATTGTGTTGGAAAAATCATTGCATTAAGGATGCACTCAAATCCAAACTGCTTATTTTCTGACTCATTTTTAAATTCATTTTTGCTCTCAGGCGCATTTAATTGGTAGATTCGCATATTCAGAAACTATATAATGTACCGCAATGATCGATTTTTTGATAGAAGCAGAATATATTTCAAAAAATGATCTCAAAGTGGGCATTTTGAACGGAATTTCCCGAAGCAATTGTGTTATCACTTTCTTCTGGACACGATAACTTCCGCAATTCTGCACAAATCTCTTCCAAATTGATACATAAAATCAAGGGACATAAAATCTCGGTCAAGTTCGTTAATGGGCAAAAACGGACAAAGGGGATGGAAATGGGGAGGGGTTTTGTGAAAACCGAAAAAAAAAACCCATAACTTCTTAATTTTTGTACATATCAAATCAGTTTAAAGTTTTATTACTTCTAAAAATAGGGCCAAAATTTTATGTATCACAGATTTTTGATAAAGTTAAAAATGGGCTCAAGGGGCGCAAAAATAGGGTTTTTGGGAGAAAAAAATTCCTTACTTCGTCAATTCTCAAGATATCAAATCCAATTAATTTTATTATACATCTCCTTAATATTATCTACAACTTTCATATTCACAAGTTTTTGATAGGACCAATTCGTACCGGAAAAAAAAATTGAAAACGAAAACAAAAAAGGGAGGGTTGAAGAAGAAAAATTTTCATAACTCCGTCAATTCACAAGATATAAAATCTCCATGAATTTATCATATATCTTCTTAATATTGTCTTTAACATTTATATAGGCAAGTTTTTGACAGGGCCAATTCTTACAGCAAAAACAAATTAAAAATACATAGCGGTTGAAGAAAAAAAGTCTTATTAAGGGTGCATTCAAATCCAAACTGTATATTTTCTTTCTCATTTTTAAATTCCTTTTTGCTCTCAAACGCATCCAATTGCTAGATTCTCTTATTCAGAAACTACATAATGTACAGTAATGATCGATTTTTTGATAGAGGCAGAATATATTTCAAAAAAATGATGTCAAAGTGGGCATTTTGAACAGAATTTCCCGAAGCGATTGTGTTAGAAACGAAAAATATTGCCCTACTGAGAAAATAATTGTTTATTAATCAAGTTTTAATTAATTGAAAGAAAAATAAAAACACAGGTCGCTTATAAATCTTTTAAAAAATCACGTCAGCATGTTTCATATATATATATATATATATATATATATATATATATTTTTTTTTTTTAATTAAAAATGAATCTGAAAATGTGCCAGAAAATTTCGAGTTGTTGAGCATGGAAAAGTATTTTTTTTAATACCGCCTTAACATGATTTTGATAAAACCAGCTATTATATAAAAAGGAAATAAAAACTCGTCAAAAGCAGACAGACAAAACTGTTAAAGTGGATTTATATCTAATAATGATTTAGTTTTTGTTGGTGAAATTAGTATACTTAACTTCGAAATCTACCTCTGCCTGTAGGCCGGGCCGGCAGGGATTTTTGTAATGGAAGCAGCTAAATTACTCTAATTTTGTGCATAATAGGAAGAAAAGGGAAAATTACCGGGTCTATTAGATTTTTATTGACGTCATTTTCTCATAAAAATTGAAAAAATATCTATTTAAATAGATACTGAAAAGTGATAAGAAAATAGTAACTTAAATAAATTACGTTTTACAAGAAAATTCTAAGGGGAAAAAATAACTTCACAAATTTAATAGTCGTATTTAATCACAGTATTCCCATATTTAATATTTTATACTAAAATAGAAAACTTTGTAACTTTTTAAAAATTTTCATTCAATCAATGGGTTTGAAGAAAATCAAATTTAAGCTCCTTGCATCCAAATAAAGAAGTATTTCTTCTTATTTAAAAGGAATAAATTTAAACAAGAAACACATATTTTCAAACAATTATTTCTTAAAGATGGCGATTAAAACTTTTCAGGAGGCGTCATCAGGCGTTTTCATAAGCGGTTTGGTTTAGTGAGGAAAATAACATTTTTGTAAGCACTTATTTTAATTCTTAAACCTGAAATATCTTTGAATAAGTCCATCCTGATCACTAACATAGAAGAAAAAAAGTGACAACTGAAAAATACCACATTTCACAGGAGAATCGGAAACAAAATTTTGACAGAACGATGTGCTTTTTGACAAATGAACCATTGGCAATGTGCATTTTTTGTGGAGAAAACTTTTAACTTACATTGTATTTATAATTTATTACTTGAAATTTAATAAAATTAATATACTTCTTTTCCTAAACGTGCAATAAAATATGCCCCCCCCCCCCCAAAAAAAAAGCAATTTAACAAATTACAACGACCATTTTGAAAATGATTTTTTCGAAGACTACAATTTAAGACATAAAAAATAGCACGGAGTTGATCATACATTACGTACGCCAATGAACTAACCGCATTAACATTCCTGGACCCATCATGAACAAATTTTAAAAGAAATTTCAGTTTTACAATTTTCGGTACTGTAAATTTTTGAAACTTCTACGGAGCTGGCCATACATTACGTACGCCATGGATTAAACATTAATATTCCTGGACCAATTTTAAATGAAATTTCATTTTTAAACTTCTAAACATCCTACAATATTACTTTTTACACCGTCGTATAGAGAGAAAAAAAAAATGTACTTTTAAATGCAATTTGGTTGACAGCTGTATCTCAATTTGTTTCCGAGTTATTAATTTTTTTTTGTAGTTTTTATTACTTTTTTGTCATAGTGGCAACAGAAGTATCCATCTCTGTGGAAAGTAAAGGGAAAACACAGATTAATGTATAGACCAATCAGAAAACGAATAAAATGCGATTCAACTAATAAAACGCTTCAGATATGTTTTTGATTTCCTACCCTGACAGAGGACAATAACCATTTTTACAAATGGTTAAAAAAAAAAAAAAAAAAAAAAAGGGGGGAAGAAGAAATTGAAAGATCTCATTCTATTTAAATGAAACACATCGCGTATATGTTTAAAATGTGTAATCACGTTGTATTCCCAAGGTTTTTTTTATTTTCAAACGATTTAAAAATTTCACAACGCATTGGATAAAAGAGCGTGCGTGACTAAGCAGAAAGGGTTTAACTTTTTCTTAGAAAAGTGGCAATTTTGCGTAACGGAATGCTTTTGTATGAAGCATAATTCTATGATTCTATTATACGTCACTGGAAAATAAAAGAAATATTCCTAGAAAAAATATTGCAGGATTTTTCCTCGTCACTTTTTATGCGTGTTTTGAAATACCACTTTTCAAATAAATCATAATTAATTTGTTTGCACATTAAAAAAAAATATTGTTTTGTCCTAATATAAGTTATTTGGGAACTTATATGCAAAAATTATTTTAAAAGTCGTTAATTTTGAAGGTCGAATGTGGGTTGTGTTGTGTTTATGACGGCCAATTATCAACACGAGGGATATAGGCCCTAAAGGGGGAGGGTGCCCACCATGGGGGTCTTTCTAAGGGAACCTAACCCGTACTTATGCAAGGAAATTAAAGGTTCGAAGAACGGAAAACTCCGAACGATTAGGCCGACGGGTGCGATTGGGTTCGAACCCAGCACCTCCCGTCTACCAGTTTCGAGAGCAGAAGTGGGGCCAGTCGAATGTGAGAAAGAGGCATTACATGACAAAAGAGAGGGTAATGGGTATGCACACCTAAAAGAATTTGCAATTAGATGAAATTCGTATAATTAGAAAATCATTCTGTGTCGTTGGTGAATTAATTACATTTCATTTTATATGAAAATAAAAACTTTCGGTCAGAGGCCAACTTGGGCCACAAGTATAATTATACATATAATAGAGCTAACTATATAATAATTGTACGTGTGTGTGTGTACTTGTGTGTGTATGCTTGTATGTGCATACTTGAATGCGTATAACACTTCCGGAGTGAACTCATCCGGATAATCTTTCGTTGAAATCAGCCATTTTATTTTAATTTTCCGAGATTTAATTTTTTAAAATAAAGCTGCATAAGATTAACTTTTTTAGAAAGATTGTGAAAAACAACTGAGTGATGAGCTACATCGAACTATGCATTTTCCCCCATATAACTTGTGTTGAAAATCGTATCACCCAGCAATCAGAGATAGTAAACAATATGCGATTCATTCCTTTGAGATTCATAAAACCCTTTCAGGGGCAAGGCATTTCTATTAGTAAAATACCGAAATGGATGAATGGCATCGGAATTTACAAAGAAATTTACTTGACAATAATAAGTAAAAGCTTTTCTTCACGTATTTAATAAAACGAAAATTTTCAAACCAAATTTCTGGTGTCAATGTCCTATTTAGGGATTAAAATTAGGTGTTCCAAAATTGAATCACCGCCCTTGAAGGGGTTAAAATATAGACCATGGATGCAATAATTTTGCTCAATGGCAATATAAAACATTCAAAACTAAAAACATTTCACAATCATTTCATGATTTCAAAAACAATGTTTAATTATGAACGTTTTCAATTAAAATATAGACCACGGAGATCATTGGTAATATAGCAATCTGAAGGAACTCCATGCATTAAAACTTTCTTTTAAAAATCCCAATTTAAGACAAGCGAAGGTGGGTTGTAGGGGAGACCGGGGGAATGGCGCCAACCCGGGTTATGCCGCCACCCCACCTAGTTTAAAAACTAAGGGCAGTTTGAGATAGTGAATGTGCCTGCACTATAGCGGCCAACAATAGAAACAGTGTCTAGAGTGAGAGTGACTTTGCTGTACGCCGTTCGTTTGTTCTAGTGAAAAATGTAGTTTTCATCTAGTTGCTTGTTATTTTGGAGCTTCAAATGAGTAGAGATAAGCACCTTTTATTATAACATTAGGTATTTAAGATAATATGACCCGTAATCTACATGCATTCGCCGACATTTTGATGCAATGTGTTGAACAAGTTCGGTTCTTCTCTCGGCTTTGCTTGGGGATTTCCGCCATATTGTCCTCTCGGGGTAATGCCGCCGCCATGCAAATCGGGTGAGAAATGGCCTCATTTTAATGTAGTGGAGCCGATTCAGCAGAGTGACTTTTGCAATATGAAGTAAATCGTAAGCTTAACCATTATTCTGCTCAATTACATTGCTTTCTAACTATTTTCAGTAGATTGTGTGTTTCCTAGTATCCATTTGATGCATGTACTAGGTCATTAAAGAGTGGCGACATTACCCCGGTACAGTGGCGGAATTACCCCAGTGTCCTGGGTAATCGCGCCACTGTGCAGAGGTTTAAAAAATATTTTTTTATGTATGCTTACTTTACAGTTATGATTACGGTTAAATTTATACAGATACTAAAGATCATGATTCAGCTTTAGAATTTTTACTATTAAAAAATAAACATTTTTTCGAGGTGAAAAAATTTAAATTCCCTTAATGTGACGCCATTCCCCCGGTCTCCCCTATTAAATGCAATATTGCAAAAATTTTCATATTCGGGCTGTTTTAATTTATTGTTTAAAAATATATTCTTTCACGTGACATCACGAGTGAATGTTTACTGTTAAGATTTGATTTTTCAATCTTATAGCGTGTGTTCTTTTTTACTATTAGCTAACAAATTTATTAGGAATTGAAATTGAAGTCTTACAGTTTTTTTACTTATAAGAAATTAAAGGTTATAGAATTTTTTAAAATGCTATATTCTTTTAAAAATGCAAACACGTCATTCTGACGGACTATCATCTAGTTAATAATCATGTATATCTATTAAGTATTTATTTTTTTTTTTTTTTACATTTGGTTTTCGGCAGAAAATAGGAAGATTACCGGAATTCGATAGGTCCTTAATTGTAATATTAACCGAGGCTCCACTAAATAAGTATAAATAACTTTAGAAGACTAATTATTGGTTTTCTCATCGCTTATATACGTATAAATGAATATTTTCAATTCATGGATAGAAATAGTACGTTTCATAAAAGAGCATGCGTGACTAAGCAGAGAGGATTTAGCTTTTCTCATAAAAGCGGCAATTTTGCGTAACGGAATGGCTTTAGTATGAAACATTAGTTGTATGTTTCTGTTATTCGTCAATGAAAGATAAAAGAAATATTCAAGGGAAAAAAGATATTCTGTATGATTAAGCCTTCAATATATTGTGTAAGCTTCGACTATCAGTTCATTCTAAATGTTTTCAGTTTAACTTTTCACCTTAAATTGGTAAGGAATATTTTTCGGTAATGAAGTAAAAAAATTAAGTCAATTACGAGATGTTCAAGATCTGTTAGAAATACTCTCAAATATGTTGAGAGTAGGCGAATACAAATAATTATACATAAACTAAGCGAAACATTGTCTTTTTCTTAAAAAAAAAAATAATCTTGAATATTAAGATAGTCATATAAAGGGGGCTTTGTTAACGCAATATTTTTCTTAATATTTAAAACAAATAAAATGAAAAACAAATTTATAATTAGATACTACTTCCGATAAATAATGCATTTTATTAACCCTTAACTGGAGTTGGCGGTCTCACAAACCGCAACTTTATTCAGTTTTCATATAGTTTAACTTGTAATTTTCAGTTTAACTCTAGATACTAGTGAAATTTTGTTTCGTTTGGAGTTCTAGTACTATTGACAGGGACTTCTGAATAGGTGAATTTTGATCATAATAATCCTGTACATAAAGTTCAGTACAGAAGCAGTATCCTATGAGTGAATCGAATCTTCTATCCATGCTTCGATCAAGGGATCTCAGAGACCGCTCACTAGGGATGGGCATTATTTAACGTATTAGGATAAAAAACCCTGTTACTATGCTGGAACCTAATATTGAATTATTATGTTACCGAAAAGTCCATGTTAATTAAATAACATATGGTTTTAAATGGCAGCGTCTTTATTCATTTGTCTTAATCAAGAATTCAATTTCGTGTCTTTAAAATAGAACAATATTCACAAAAAACGTCCTCCGTCGTTTCTTTTCAGACGTGCGCCCCTCGTTTGGCCCATCTTTACCCTCTAGTTATGGGCAACTCTCTGTTAGGTGTGTGGTGCTAAAAATTTATTTTGCATTTCATCAATCCCTAATGCATGAATAGCAGCACTAATTAAACTCTTTTTCGGCTTGGTGCCTAGTGTTGGGTCATCAGCATCATCACATACTTTCACCGATTCTGATGGCGCAAATAAGAGCATAAACGAAACAATGGCACAAATAGTAAATCAGGAAAACATCTGAAACTTTCTAAGAAAAAAGCTCATGCTTGACATGTTTTGTACTCATGAATCGTATATATTGTCTTCATTTAGCATTTACATAACAAAAAGCCAAGTTTGACTTATAAAACCCAGCAGTCCGTGCTTTTTTTTTTTGGGGGGGGGGGGGGGGGGAGCTCGTTTCTAATTTTCAACGAGTGATTTTTGTTGAATTTTGCAATACATTTAATTTATGTTATGTAAATGGAAAAAGCATTGATCCCCCCCCCCCTTTAAAAAAATGCGGCGAAACAGGAGTTCAGATTCATTAAATTTATAAAAAGTACCATTTTGCAATATTTAAGTAAAATACATTTATTTATAATTTTATCTCTTAAAAATTTCAATTCTCGATTTTGAATAGGAAATCTATTTCCAAAAATAATAAAACATTGCTTAGCTACATTCAAATAAAATCCATGAATTTATAATTTTTTAATTGATTAGCACATTTAAAACGGGTTCATTAAAACTTCAATTGATTTCAGCTGAGACCAGCTGAAACTAACCGCAGATATTTCCTTAATTCCTTCTGAATCACGCCATCAGTAAATGTAGTTCTTGACATATAAAATGTTCTTTTATCGCTTAATAAGCTTTTGAATAAAGAGAGATATAGAACATCTTTGCAATTATTTATCTGTTAAAATTTTCTGCGGTCAATATAACATTTACTTATTTCGAAACCTTTGGTACAGCAGTCTTTTAAATTAAAAAATACACTGGAGAATAAATTTATCTAAATGGGTAATTTTGTCGGAGTGAAATGACGTTTGACTAAGAGTTTTTATTTACTCTTTATGTGTTTGAAAGAATGAAGCGTTTTGCGTTGGCGGTTTATTTGAATATTTAAAGGGATTTTAATATTACTACGTACTCATGGAGTTTTTTAGGGGATAGGGTGGGTGCGAGGGGGATTCCAGCACTATAAATTTTGTTTTTTGGCAAAGTTTTTTTTATTATTTTTGTTTTGTCATTTTTTTAATTTGCTGAAAAAAAGAAAGAAAATAGCCTCCTATAATTTGTGAGAAAATTTAATTTTCTACAGTTGTAATTAATTTGAAAAACATATTTGTACAAACGAAATTTGTTTGGATGAATTGCATTTGATTAAAAGTATATAAATAATATTTTTGTGTTCTTGTGAAATTAGTTTTGAATATGCGTTGATAGATATGGCTGCTATGAAGTCGGAGATCAAATTTCTATTTTTTAATACTTTCCAACGTAGTTGAAAAGTGTTTATGAATTCAGATTGTCTGCCCGTCTGTTTGTCCTTTCTTTAACTCGTGTAAATATTAGGCCGACTGCCATGAAATGGATATATCTTATTTGGGTTTAGTATGGCATGTTCGGTATTGTAAAGGAAGTGTGTATAGCGTATTTGGTTCATTTACAGGGCCACTCAAAAGAATTCCGTTACATTACGGAACATGGAGAAAAATCGCTTGCTGTGTAATTTAATGATATTACAGTATTTAAAACATATTGAAATTGATATAAATCCCTGAGGTGTACTACAAGGTTCTTACTATAGAATAGGGTGTACATAGAACTTATCGTTTATTTACAAGAACACACAAAAGTATTTGGATATCGAAGAAAATGAACAATAATTGAACTTTTGAAGCCACGAACGATAATTGCTAGGAAGAGCGTTTTCAATTGGGCATGCGTTTTTAAATTTAACTATTTTTTAAATATTACTTGGTGTGTATCAATTCCAGATCATATACAAGGTCGAACAACAGTTCTCAACAACATTCGTTTATTGGTTGAAATTGCTGAGCGGAAATTTTAAAATGTATTATGCGTTTAAATGAACTAACTTTTTGCATACAATGTAGTATATATACATATCTGTAGATCCTATACAGGGCTGCAAAAAAACCGTATATTTTAATGACTCTTCATGGTAATGGCAGAAATCGTGTTTTCAAATGCATTATGTGTTTTCCAAATTTTTCATTAAAACGTCATCTTCCACCTTTGTTGAAGCCCAGTGGTGTAGTGGTCAGCACGCCTGTCTGCCGCACCGCAGGTCGAGAGTTCGACTCCCGACTGGGCAAGGTTCACTCATCCTTTCTTCCCTTCGGGGTCGATAAAATGAGTACCAAGCTTGCTTGGGAACTAAACACCGAGGGTCTCGCGTTAGGTTGACCACCTGGCCGGGACGCATGCTGCATAGCACCTCGGGGCCCAGGGTCAAGAAAACAGAGATGGGGCACTGTCGGCCCAGATCCTTCTTGGATTGTTTAGCCACAGAGTTTAGTTTAGTAGTTCCACCTTTGTCAATTGTGATGTTTTGTTATGGTATTCTGAATGTGTTGGAAAGTGCTTCATAATCTACGCTGTATGCATGATTCTTTTTTTTTTTGGGGGGGGGGGGGAGTGAGATTAGAAATCGTGTTGTTAAAACTTGTTAATTATTATACAGGGTAACTCCAATAACTAATTTCTAAACCGTTAGTTTTAAAGGTATATATTTCCAATTGCAATTTGTTCTGCGTCACATAAAAATCGATTTACACTAGTAAATCTGCAGATCAGGAGCCTCAACGTCATCTTTGCAAGTCATTGTTTTTTAACACTCATTGCATAATATTCAACTTCCTACAAATCGCTTTTTAAAGTTTTCAAATTACATAAATATTTATGAGCATACAAGATACTTCGTAAAGTTTCAGAAATTAAAAGTGTTAAACAAGTGGTTGTACATTGATGTTCTGAAATTCTGATGAACTACTTATTCTGGTAACTTTTTAAATCAAAATTTGCATTTCTTCAGGGGGGCTCTGCCCCCCTGAACCCCCCGTAGTCTATTTAAATTTACATTCGTAATTTTTTATTGATTGCGCGAATGGTTATAGTATATCTTAGATTTTTTTTACGCTGTGATTTATAAGGACAAGCATAAGTTTTTTTTATAAATTAATAAAATTTAAATTTAAAATAAAATATTCATCTTAACCGTACACAGACAATAAATCTTGAAGTGACGCCAAAAATGTAACCCTAAAATCCGCTACTTTCGGCACAACACAACGACGTGCTTAAAAACGGATGAAGTCAAAGAATTTGGTCCCTGTTCCACGTGCTTGTTTTGTTTGGGCCGAATGAGGGCATTTAAATCTGAGCGATAACGCACATCGTATTGCAAACTGTTTTTACGGCATACTGCATCTCCATCTATCTCTTTCCTCCGTGAATAATAGTTAATTTTATTTTACCCAAGATCTTTTTATTCCAGCATCTTTGTTTTCGATAAATGACGTCTAATTCACCTGCTATGCGTACTTACTCAAAACTTTTCATCTTGTTATATTAAGAAATACTCGAGAGTTTTCTTTTTATTTTTAATATGCCGCCATATTAATTTTTCTATTCTTAATTTTATTTTTCATTTTCCTGTTTCACGACAAAACATTTCAATTGAAAATTGTTTAAAAGAAAATATTATTCCGGGTTTTGATTTTCTTGGCAACAATTAAAGAAATATTGGTAAATGTTATGGGAAAATGTTACGTTATTCTCTATGAAAATAATGAACTTTTGTATTTTTAAGCAATATATTTCAATAAAATAAATAAAATAAATGAAATATTGCCTATTTTTATTTCTGGGCTAAAATCCTTCTATATGCAAAGATACAAATGCATTAATTCATCTGTTTTGACGTTGGCTTTACTCAAGCATTATACACGCAATTATACTAATATTATTAGGACCAAATACGTTGCTAGGCAACAGAGAAAGAAAAGGAAAAAAATGAAATATGCATTATGTCAATTTGATAAAACAAAATCCTTTATATTATTGGAAAACATGCATAAAATTCCCCCCAATATTATAAACCTAATTAAAAAAATCTCGCAAATATATTGACATAATTTATTGGAATAATTTAATAATGTTATTTAAAAATTTCAGCATCAAAAATTTACCATTTAAATCCATTTTTCATATAAGCCATTTCTTTCAACAAATGAAAATCTGAAAATCGTCTGACTTGCCATTGAAAAGCATTATAGAGCAAAATAAAATGTTCCATATTTCCCGAACGATTGAACCAAATTTAACCAAAAACTATACAGCTAAGTCCGGGTACCTCATCAACATACCCAGTGAATTTCAAGCCGATCGGATGCTTTTTGCGGCAGTTATCGCGGAACAGACAGACAGACTAACAGACAGACAGACTAACAGAAACCAAAACTTTTCGTGTCTCCACAGTAAGCCTTCACTGACGTTTCGGCAATTACAATAACTAGTAAATCTGCAGATCAAGAGCCTCAACGTCATCTCTGCAACTTATTGTTTTTAGCAAATTTTGCTTAATATTAATCTTTCTACAAAAACAAAATTTAAACTTTTAAATTACACAAACATTTATAGAAGGAGAAAAAAATATTTCGATGGTTTCAGACATTAGAAGCGTTAAATTAAACACGTTGTTATGTAATGATATTCTGAAATTCTCACGAGCTACTTATTCTAGTAATTTTTATATAATAAAGCAAATTTCTTCAGGGGGTGCCCCCCTGAACCCCCCGTTGTGTAGGGGAGAGGGGGGCACCTTTCAACGTTTTTTGCAAAAGAATTATTTGTGAAGTAATACTGCTTTAAAAACTGAAATTCTAAGTGCTATTTATTAAATTCATATTTCAGGTATCCTCTGAATTTTTTCCATAGTGTCTAGTCAAAGGCAAAATACCGAATTTTGCATCTTTAGTGATGTATGCACATTGTTGAAACCTGCCCCCCTGGAGGGGCAGATTTCAACAGGAGGTGGGGTACATTTCAACAATAGAAGAGAACCTACAAATATCATACATTTTGGCAAAACAAACTTTATTTACAAAATAATATAGCAGATGAATGAATATAGTGGATTGATCTAGATTCCATCTACATTATTTTGTCTTTAATTAAATCAAAATTTATGGAAAATGTCATTGCAAATACAGCTCGGGCTGTTCCTCCACTTAAATTTGGTTGAGGCAGTTTCATTTTAATATCATTTCGTTCTATGCTACTAATGTCCTCCTTTTCTGGAAAATAAAATTTCCAAGAATCTTCTTTTTTTCTCATAAACTGTACCTTATACCCGTCTTCTTCTATTTCTTCAATTTTTCCTACAAACAGAACTTTTTTCTTCTTTCCACAAAACTCAACAAGAACAAAGTCATTAACTTCTATTACTGAATCATCAGTTATTTCAAAATCCATTTGTTCTTCAAATTCCGTAGTAGTAGAAGTCAAAAAGTCTTCACACTCTGATTCATCATGTAAAGAAATATCATCTGCACATTCACTATCAGAAGATTCAACAAATAATTTTTTGGGTGGTTTCGACTTGAGCTTAATTTCATTTGAGACTGATTTCTTTTTCTTTTCCAATCTTTTAATGGTTTCTTCTTCAATACGGTTCTTTTCAGGTGTTTCGGTCAATATTTTTGACTTCCCTTTCTTCCTTCCACCCTTTTTAGCCTGAGCAATTGCTTTAGGGTAAGGCCTCACATCTACAGGTGTTATTAGTCTAGGTTCATTAGTTTTACTTTCAGTTGGCCGTTTTCGTATTGGTGTACAAAAAGTAGGATTTTCTTTACTAGTGCTTGCGAGACTTTTTGTTGAGCATCGTTCTTCAGCAATTGAATCATCAGAAAGAATTTCAATGGAATTAACAGGATCTTGTTGAATAGAATTAACAGTTACAGAAGAAGGTTCAAAATCTTCATCAGTGAAAACCAAACGTGAAAAAGGCCAGATTCCAGTTTTTTGGAAGGCTGCTGTGATGTTTTTGCTAGTAAATGAGGCGGCATATGCAGTATTTGCTAATCCGGCTAAGTTATGTATGCTGATGGTCTTGCCTGGGTTTGATACCATCCAATCATTTTGTGCTACTCTCAACTTGGATTTGAATGGTCCTAAGACTCCAACATCCAAAGGCTGGAGGCGGTGTGAGCAGTGTGGAGGAAATGTTACTAGCACTATACCGTTATCTTTAGCAAAGAGCACAGCATCAAGTGTACAATGACTTTCATGATTGTCCATAACCAAAAGTATTTTATTGTCTACTGAACAACGAGTATGCTTTTTAATGTGCTTGAGAACCTCCAGAAACAGAGGTCCAATCATGTAGCCACTTTTGGGACTGTTAGCTAAACCTAAACTCCCTGTTGGTGCCCCAAATAACATAGAGTCATGGAATCTTGCCCTTGGGAAAATGAATACAGGAGGGACTGTATTTCCTAAAGCATTGATTATCATACACATTGTAATCATGCTTCCACGCTCACCAGAAACTGCTTGTCCTACCTGACGAGCTCCTAGCTTGGCAACAACGCTAGGAGCTTGAACAACTGTTAACACTCCAGTTTCATCTAGGTTGTAGATGTGTTCAGCTGTAAATGCACCAGAATTAAGAGCTCGCTCACAATTGTCAAAAAATTCAGCAACATTTGCCTTATTAAAAGTAGCTCTTGCGAAGCTGGTGTTTTCTGGTTTTCTTAATGTAAGCTGTGGATGACGTTTCATGAAACCCTTAACCCAGTCTATTCCAGAAATTTTATTTTTGTCCCAGCTACTTGGAATTTTTAAATTGAGACGTTTTGCATAATCAAAGGTAAGTTGTCGAATTTGTCTATAAGTTAAGCCATAATTAAGAACTGAACATTTAATTATATATTCACAAAGCAGGGTTTCTTGCTCGACATTAAAAATTTGTTGACTTGTGTATTTGGAACTGTAGCATTTTGTGTTAGTTGTACATCTTCTGGTTTCATCAACTAGAGAATTAATTGCCTTGCTTTTTTTTTAATCTATAAAATAGAGCTGAAAAGTCCATTCCATATAAATCTGCTGCTGCTCGTAGAGATGTGCCATTTCGAACTGTTTCCATTGCTTTCTCAATGACTTCTTCACTAACTTCTGGTTTAGTACACTTTTTCTTGTATGTTCGCACCATTTTTTATAACCTGAAAGTCAAAATAATAAGGCTAAGCATTTTAATTATTAAAATGTTAACATTAAAATAAGCGTCTGAAACTTTCATGAAAAGTAACATCTTAAACTTTTCAACTCTCCTAAATTTATACTTTAATTTAAAAACAAATGATAAATAATAATTAAAAAAAAATGATAATAAATTGTCTTGAATATTTTTAGTGATTATAGAATTTTAAGAGAAAAAAAGTTTTACTAATGCTTCTAATGAATTCTTTGTTAATAAATTCTATTTTAAAGAACAACAACACTGCAGCTGATTAAATTTTGATTTTAAGCTTTTGAAAAATTATATAATTTTTTAAAAAATAATTACAAACATGTTTTTTGAACAAATTCATATATATTTTTTAATTTTTGAGGTATTTAGAATAATACCTCAAAACAAAATTGAATATTTTAAATGTAACAACCTTGATTATAGATATACTACTATATAGCTTACTATAGACTGTATAAGCTTAGGATTATCATGCTTCAAATAGCCATAAATTGTAAAATTATCCTGAAACTTTAAAATCTGACCTAGATGGTTGATCTAAAAAGTTACAAGCTAATTTTCATAATTATATAACTAAAAAATTGTTAGGGGCACCTTTCAACACTGTTGAAATGTGCCCCCTAAACTCTGTTGAAATGTGCCCCTGGTACAGACATTTTGGTTAAAGTATTATCAACCATCTTAAAAAAAGATTTGTGACTTATTAACAGTGTAGTTAGAAGCAGAATTAAATAAACTAGTAGGTGAATAAATATCACTTACCTGAGTAAAAGATTATTGGTTGATAAACTGTTACAAAATCAAAATTGCCTTTTTACTTTTGGGGTGTTAAAACTTGTTCCACAGAATAACACAACAGTTGTAAAAAGAAATGGCTGAAAACTAAATGTCAACAGTTAAGTATACTAAAAGCTTATTGGCTGGCATATTGGCCAATCATTGTGCAGTATTAGAAGTCAGAAATTCCAGTTGTTGAAAGGTGCCCCATGTTGAAATGTACCCCCCTCTCCCCTAATTTATTTTGCATTTGTAATTTTCTATTGATTGAGTTAATGATTATCCTAATCTTAGATTCATTTTTACACTGCGATTTATAAGGATAAGCAACAATTTGGTCAAGCATTTTACGTTATCCTAATATCCATACAGCAGTATTTACTTGCCTGCTAACCACAAACATCTGTATCTAATGGATAAAGAACTTTTGGAAATGTAAACTGAGACATCTAATTTAGAAATCTAATAATAATTTTGATTACCATTCTGCAATATTTATATCTAAGATCTAATCTAAATATCTAAAAATGTACTCGATAGCATTAACTTACTAAAATCACCCTAAAGTAGGGGGAGTTCTAAACCTAACGGTTAATAATTCATCATCGTGTCCACTTCCAATTGACTAAATAGATAAACGTGATATGGCGCCGTTAAGTATTTTTTGTGATAGCCTTTTAATAGTATCCACATTTAATTTAAAATCGTGATGTTACAAACACCGTTGAAATTTTATGCACACCTGTGTTCAGGTCAAATTACGAAAGGTTAACTAACCTTTTATTTCCCTTAGCCGGGCATTTTGTTTCATTTTTCGTAATAGGGATTATTTTAATAATTTATTTTACACTCTACAAGCTGTTACACGGGACGTTGTTCACGTAGCATTAAAATAGAGATAAATGCATTAAATAAAACATTTCACTCACCACCAGACATGGCAAGTCTCAGGCTTTTTGCACAACACTATTACCTTACAGAAAATGTTGTTCTTTTAAATCGCGCAAATGTTTCAATTAAATAAAGTAACATTTTTTGTATTAAAATACTGGTATCCAGAACGCCGGAGGCTTGGCAGCCCTGCTCCTCTTAATAGAAACATATATAGTTAACCAACACTTTATCACATTTTATACGAAACAATACGGAATTTCTTATTTGTATGGCCTTACATATACCTCAGTCATAAAAATGTAAAATTTTGTGCCAATTAATATACGCAATTGCGAAAATGAAATCGCAACCAATGAGAAAAGGAAGGGCAAGTAAAATCGTGTAAATTGAGGAATCTTTCTTCGTAGTGTGGGAAAATACCACTACAAAAATTAATTTAGGTGGTATTTGGTGTGAAATGTTTATATGTATTCATTCCTGTCCTATTTATCTTTTTTATTATTTGTAATTTGCTGCATTTTCCCTTTGCACGTGAAAATCTTACAAATTAAAATGAACTCTTTGGGAGAAATTGTTATTCCTTTTTTTTTTTTTTTTTTTTTTTGGCAACAATAAAGTTTATAAAGTTTAATAGAATAATGTCAGTTTATTCTGTATGAAAATAACGAACTTTTTCCTTTATAATCAAAATAGTTGAATACATAAATAAAGATATTATTCTATATAGTATATAAATACTATTTTCATTTCTGCGTTTAAATCAATTTATATGCAAATATCTATACAAAGGCATTCATTAATTCATTCCTTTTAACTCTGATTTGACTTTAAAAACCATACATACTTTCACATTTATGATATTTTTAGATGAGATATAGTTGCTACGCAACGGTTAAAAGAAAAAAAATGAAATATAAGTAAATTCATAAAATAAAATGTTTTATATTATTCGAACACATGTATAAAATTCCATCATAAGTTATACACCTAATTTAAAAGCTCTGACAAATGTTTTGACAAAATTGCAAACTAATAGGAATAATTTACTACTCTTATTTAAAAATTTCAGCATCAAAAATTTACCATTTAAATCCATTTTTTATATGAGCCATTTCTTTCAACAAATGAAAATTTGAAAATCGTCTGACTTGCCATTGAAAAGCATTACAGAGTATATAATACAAAATAAAATATTCTATATTTCCCGAACGAATGAACCAAATTTAACCAAAAACCATACAGCTAAGTCCGAGTACCTCATCAACATGCCACATTAATTTCAAGCCGATCGGATGCTTTTTGCGGCAGTTATCGCGGAACAGACGGACAGACAGACAGACAGACAGACAGACAAACGGAAATCAAAACTTTTCGTGTCTCCACAGTAAGCCTTCACTGACGTTTCGGCAATTACTTTACAGTAGATAAGAAATTACAAATTTTATACAATGCCTCTGTCCTATAAGTTTTATTAACTTTTTCCCGTGTTCTGACAAGTAAAACAGCAAAAATGTATTCTTTTATGGTCAAAACTTACTGAGTTATGATACTTAGAATTTTATGAATTTTCAATGTTTTAATCATTATAAACGGGAAAAAATGTTTTTAGTGTCAGAAATCGCTAAAAATGCATGAAATTCAAAGTATCATGACTAGGTAAGTTTTTGTTTTGCAAAAATTACGTTTTTAATCACAAACTAATTTTGATTCATCTCAATAGAAAACAGCATTAATAATTATGTCAAAAAATTATTCCAAACATTTTGTTTAAAAGCCTTTCTAATTAAAACATCCGTTGACCGGATACACACGATTAGTTATATGTTATAAAAATAACAGGTTGTTGGAACCTGTTACCTGTACAAGTGTGGAACGATGTAACCTGTTAACCAAAAGTAACTATATTTCCCATCTCTACCGCTCACACTAGTTAATGCCACAATTTTTTGCACAACAGTTAAGGCAGTTTGTTCTTAACTGCTCTGCTCAACTAGCGCAAAACGTTTTGACAAATTTACAAATTCATTTTTTAACGGAAAGATATAAAATTAGAAAGCCTGAACATGGAAGCGATTTGGAATCGAACTGTGTTTTCCATTTTTTGATCAATCAATTACCCAATGAGTTATAAGCTATTTTGATCATGTGACACAGCCTTTTTTTCCCCTTACTGACTGGATTTTCTTCTTTGGTTCGGAAGTTCAGTTCAAAATGCCAACTTTGACAGTATTTTCTGAAAGATCTATTGCGTTTACAAAAAACTAAAAAACAGTTCGATGATATAGTTTCTGAATAATACCTAAGTTTCATGCGTTTCCAAACAAAAAGGAATTAAAACTTATGTCAGAAAGTTGACCCTTTGGATTTGAGAACAACCTTAAGGGTTAAATACGGGAGTTGCAATAATAATTTAAAATAGAGTACATGGGGGTAAAGATACGCACGGTTCAAAGACACAAATATAATGGGAAGCAACATTTCTTACAATCATGACCGCTAAATGGTAGTTTAGTTTCAAGTGTAGTAGTTGTGTATTCAAACCTTTTGGAAAAAGTAGTACTCCACGCCAAGAAAAAAAAGTAGGTTTCAATTTTCGAATTTTGATGTAATATATTTAAAATTTCACTTTATTGTTTAGCTGACAATACCTGAAATTCTTGCAGATCCAAATATTCAGTGGAGAAAGGAAGCTCTTTACCTTCTAAATGCCGTTTAGTTTACCTCGATCGCATTTGTTTAAACTTGCAGGCAGCCGGTTAAGCAAAATACTGCAGAATGGGGTAAAAACACACATCCGTCTTGGGTCAAAGATACGCACGAGTTTAGGATGCAGGGCTTTGCTCCATCGTTTAAACTAGATGCAAAGCTTTCCACAATTACATTCCGGAAAGCTTTATATATTTTTCTTAGTATCGTATGAAGTATAATAGTTACTTAACTTTCTAGTTAACTACCTTTTCCCTTTTCTAATTAAGTTTTTTTTAAATATAGAATGTAGGTATCTACCTACCTACTTTTAAAAATCAATATTCTTGTTTCATGAAACACTTTAAGACAGTTTTAAGACTTAACCCTTAACTCTTTTGTTAGCGGTCTCACAAACCACTCCTATATTCAATTAACTCTTGTTAGCGGTCTCACAGATCGCTGCTATATTCAGTTATCATAGTATAGCTTGTAATTTTCAGTTTAAGTATTGATGTTAGTTCAATTTTGATTCGTTTAGAAACTTAGTAGTATCGCTAGACATTTCTGAATAACGGAATTTTAATTAAACAGGCCTTTACATAAAGTTTGGTACAGAAACAGTATGAGTCAGTCGACTCTTTTATTCATTTTACGATTAAACGGCCTCGGAGACCGCTCACAGTATTTATGCAAAAAAATTTGTCACATCAGTTAATGGTTAACTGCTGTTTGCGGTTTCACAGACCGCAGTGTTTTTCTTTTTCCACGGTTTAACTTATAATTTTCTGTTTAACTATAGATACTAGTAAAATTTACTATAGATTCTAGTTTAACTACACATATTAATTTCGTAAGGAGTTTAGCACTAACGCTATAAACTTCTGAATAGGTGAGTTTTAATTACAGTAATTCTGTACATAAACTTTAGTACAGTAACAGGGTTTCACATAATAGGCTTTTACATAACTCATTCGTTTTAGTGGAAATGAGGCAAAAACTCGCAGTAATATGGCAAAAATACGCACTGCGTATCTTTGCCCCATCACTGCGTATTTTTAACCCCAACCAATGGGGGCAAAGATACGCAGAGCAATGTTTTTTTTTTTTTTAAATTGCGATTTCTCACGAAATTATAATTTTACAGAATGTCGGTTGATGGTGGCACGTACCTAAGGTTCTAATATAACATTTTAATCAGTTGTCACACAAGTGTAGACCAATGTGTTTGTTAAAAATCAAAATTTATGGAAATTGCATATCTTTATCCCCACCTACCCTACAGTTTCTATTTCATCCAATAAACTACTTTCACTTTACTTCATCTATATAACACTATACAAACTACTACTTAATTAGAATACAATAATTAAAAAAGAAATTCATTAACAATTTGGTAACTTTGTTACGATTTGACATTTTTTATTAATTCGATACAGAACTCCTTTCTTAGTTGGGTGAATCGGATAAAGGTTTTCTGGTTTTCCTTTTTAGGTGCGGTCGTAATTATATAAATACGTAGCACCTATAGTCGTCGTCCAGTCCGTCCGTCCGTCTGTCCGCATGTAACAGAGCAAAAACTACCCAACCGAATGGTCTGAAATTTCAAATATATGATTTTTGCAAAATTTTGTCGAGCCATTTCAAATTTTATGAAAATCGGATGTATGGTTTAATTACAGGGACAGTCAAAAGTTTTTCTTTACATTACGGCCAATGGGAAAAATTATTGCAAGTGGATTTTAATGATATTAGAGCCTTCCGAATGATCTGAAATTTTAAAGATATAACTGTTGCAAAATTTTGTCGAGCCCTTTCAAATTTTAGGAAAATCGGATGTATAGTTTAATTACAGGGACAGTCAAAAGTTTTTCTTTACATTACGGCCAATGGGAAAAATTATTGCAAGTGCATTTTAATGATATTACAGCCTTCCGAATGGTCTGAAATTTTAAAGGTATAATTGTTGCAAAATTTTGTTGAGCTATTTCAAATTTTAGGAATATCGGATGTATAGTTTAATTACAGGGACAGTCAAAAGTGTTCCGTTACATTACGGGGAATGGGAAAAAATTATTGGAAGTGCATTTTAATGATGTATCAGACTATGCGCTTTATGAAGTGCAAAAAATTATACATTCAGTACAATATGAAGTGCAAAAAATAATTATAAAACTAGTTATAGTACGAACGCACCTCATTTGCCACGTTTGACGAGCAATTTCCAACTTGTTTTAGGTGCGTTCGTAATTATATAAATACGTAGCACCTATAGTCGTCGTTCAGTCCGTCCGTCCGTCTGTCCGCATGTAACAGAGCAAAAACTACCCAACCGAATAGTCTGAAATTTCAAACATGTGATTGTTGCAAAATTTTGTCGAGCCATTTCAAATTTTATGAAAATCGGACGTATAGTTTAATTACAGGGACAGTCAAAAGTTTTTCTTTACATTACGGCCAATGGGAAAAATTATTGCAAGTGGATTTTAATGATATTAGAGCCTTCCGAATGATCTGAAATTTTAAAGATATAATTGTTGCAAAATTTTGTCGAGCCATTTCAAATTTTAGGAAAATCGGACGTATAGTTTCATTACAGGGACAGTCAAAAGTTTTTCTTTACATTACGGCCAATGGGAAAAATTATTGCAAGTGGATTTTAATGATATTAGAGCCTTCCGAATGATCTGAAATTTTAAAGATATAATTGTTGCAAAATTTTGTCGAGCCATTTCAAATTTTAGGAAAATCGGATGTATAGTTTCATTACAGTGACAGTCAAAAGTGTTCCGAAAAAATTATTGGAAGTGCATTTTAATGATGTATCAGACTATGCACGTTATGAAGTGCAAAAAATTATACATTCAGTACAATATGGGGTGCAAAAAATAATTTTAAAACCAGTTACAGTACGAACGCACCTCATTTGCCACGTTTGACGAGCAATTTCCAACTTGTTTCTTCTTTTTTTTTCTTTGAAGACGTTAAGACGCCCGGCAACACAATGGTTAGCGCGTTATTTTGCCACACTACATCCAAATTCTCAATTTTTTTTTTCATTCTATTTCAATGAAATTATTTAAAAAAGGAAAAATACAGTTCAAAAATTAAATCCCGGGTAACTTTCTAACAGACCTCGCAATTTCTTAGTTTTTTTTTTTTTTTTTTTTTTTTTTTTTACAGCCAAACTTACAAACACTGAAAAGAAAAAAAAAATGGTGTCTCATTTTTACCCCATAGCATTCATATAACTTCAATTGCGTGGGGTCATGAGACAAGCTTTTAATTTTTGTTTTACTTTTTTTTTAATAAAATGCAATATTTTTATTCACAAACAGAATAAACAAAAACATAAATTAAGTATTTTTTATTTAGATATAGAGTCAACAGGTCGAAAGTTACTATGAAAAGTTCAAAATTGTGCCTTATAACTTAAAATCGTGTTTTTATTGACCCATACTTTATGTTTATTATTCTGTCTTATTATCATTAAACCCAAAAAAACATTTTTTAAGAAAATATATATGTATCTCTGAAAGCGCTTTTGAAATCTAAGAAAATATTTTTTCCAAAGCAAACAGTGAAAGTAAAATAACAATTACAGTTCATACAACCCCGCAAAAATAAAATCTCCAGGATAAAAATCCCCGTGAGATCACACACTCGCTTCAAAATGTAAACATGTTATTCAAGAAGTTTATTTTGGAAAGATCCACCCAGATACTAACTATTAACTTCTTAAAAGACTGTGCGTGACTAAACTAAAAGGATTAATTTTTTTTCTCCTATCCACGGCAATTTGTGTAACGTGATGTTTTTGGATATTGCTTAGTTCTCAAGCGGTAATTCACTGGCATATGACGAAAGAAAAACGTGTCGTAACAGCGAAAGAGCACCTCTAGTGTTTTTCTCCCTTTTTTTAAAAGTGCTTAAAAGTTCACGAATTTTTAATAAATGATGTGGGAATATTTTCACAGGTCAGAATTATTTTAAATTTAAATTTAATATTTCATTCAGTGATTTGATTATGCAAATGATCTTGTTTACTTCAGGGTTAAATATCAGGTGCGTCGTTTCAGAGAATTAAGATGTAAATATTTACGCTTTTGATAGACAGTTGTTACTAAGGGTTTCTTGTTGCCCAGGGCAATATTTTTGTAGGTACGTAATAATATTAAGAAACATTAGGCAAAAGTTGGAATTTATGCCTAATATTTAAAAAAAATGAACTAATAAATACGATATACTTATACATATATTTTTTATGATTGTATATATTTTATACATTTATTATACATGTGAAATTGAAACATAACATTGTGTTATAAAAGTTACTGTAATATATACATCTTAAAACATATACAATGAAACCTCCTTGAACGGCCAACTCTAAACAACGAAAACCTCCGAATACCGGCCACATGTTAATGGAACCAAACACGTTCTATAGCATTAACATTAGTACGAACCTCTAAATAAGGAATTCTGAACAACGGCCACTCAAAAGTCACGAGAAAATTTTTTTACAGCTCCTGGTACAATTTCATATTTGAAAACCGAAATGTGAAGCAGATCAAGCAAAATTTACTTGATATGTGAACAAACAGAAAAGGAAGGCAATAATAAGGGAGAAATTTTATATAATATTCTTAGAACTTCAGGCATAACTAACATACAGGCCAGCTTGTTTGTATGTCTGGTCAAAAATTTGGCAGTTACTGCCACATTTGATTCCATACAGCAAATGGTAGAAGATAGAAGCGTGGAAGAGGGAACAGATTATAGAATCGCCCAAAATTTCCAGTATCAACACATATACCGAAGATTTGATAAACCTTCGTGAAATCCAAAATTTCTCATTAGATCATAATGATGATGAGTTGTATAGCAAATCAAGACATTTTTTTTCTTTAGAAAAAGACATTTGCAGCAAAAAAGAAGGGAAAAAAAGGCAACTGGAAATCACCGATTTTCTTATATTAAAACAATGAGGATTAATTAAAGTGACTGTGTGTATTTAAATTTAAATTTATGCAATTTGGATTTTTTTTCTTAAATGAAACCTCTGAATAACACCCACCTCTGAAGCGCGGTCACTTTTCACCGGTCCCACGGGTAATCGTTATTCAGAGGTTACACTGTACTAGAAAACAGGAATTCTGATTTTTCAGAATTTAGTGTCGCCCCGATGAAATATATATATATATATGTATGCATGTATATATAAATAGTACAAAACATATTTCAATTTTAAGACTTAAAGCACATGCTTTTATTTTGTGCAAAATGACGTCATTCGCATCCGCTTAAGAATTCCACACTTACGGTCCACTCTTAAAGATCTACAGTAAAGATCTACATAGGACGTCACTATCGCGAAATAATACACAAATGCAGCAAAAAGATGCCATCATTAAAGAAACTCGACCAAAAAAAAAACCCGGCTGTCTAATGATTTATAGGTTTTCCTTTGTTTGTAACATTAATATAGATACTTAAAATTAAATACAGTTTATAATAGCTCCATGTTTTAATGGAAATCATTCGTTTAATATTTTTTCAAAATAGCACGTATTTTAATTACATTTTCTTTCGGTTGTTATGAGAAAATGGCAACAAAAATATATAATTACTATTTTGCAACTATTTTTCCTTTACTTTCTACAGAAATGGAGTACTTCCGTTGCCAATATTAAGCAAATGGCTCTAAAAACTACAATAATAATAATAATAGTAATAATAATAATACTTCAAAAATAAATTGAGATGCAGTTTTCAAACAAATTTTATTTAAAAGTATATATTTTCCCCAATACGACGGTATAAAAATTGAAAATGTACAATACTTAGAAGTTTAAAAAATTGCTATAGCGTATTTAATCGCACAATGATACATCTGCTTTATTTTACGGCTCGCTTATACAACGTAACGTTATTTTTTGGAGACGACACAAAATAAGCTGGAAGAAAGAAATAGCATACCGGGGGCTAAAAATTAATAACTACAAAAATGTTATGAATGCATTTAAATTTATTATTTTTGATAAGTTGTTGTGTTTCTAAACTGTTATTTTCACGAAATTTGTTTCGCCCCTCACGCAACCTGATTTTAGGAATTTGGGCTATATATAAATTAAAACGCGTTTTCTGTTCAGTTTTCCAAGAGATAAAGCTTACTTTCTTTTACATTTTCTGATATTACTTAGTTTTCTAGCGATAATTCGCTGGTATATACATGACGGTACGATAGATGACGGATAGTCAAAGATCATCTCCAGTATCTTCTCACTCTATTGTTCAAAGTTCTCTGTACAGTTGAATTTTTATTAAATTAATGAAGTGGAGATTGAGTTTTTATTTTCATTTAATATTTCAGCAAAATATTTAATTATACGAGTATGAAGGACTTTATTTAGTTCAGAGTTAAATGTCAGGTATGTTGGTTATGAAAATTAAGATATAAAGAGTTTCGTTTAATGATAGGAAGCTGTTGCCAAGGCTTACTTGTTGCTAGGGTCATCATTTCCTGTGAAAGACATTTCAAAATCAGAATTAAGTTATAAATACTTACGTTTATGATAGGCAGCTGCTGAGCATTTCCAGTATCTTCTCTCTCTCTACTGTTCAAAGTTCTCTGACTGTTGAATTTTTAATAAATGAAGTGGGGATTAAGTTTTATTTTCATTTAATAATTCAGTAAGTGATTAAATTATATGAAGGACTTTGTTTAGTTCAGATGTCAGGGGTATCGGCTGTGCCTATTAAGATGTAAAGAGTTACGTTTAATGATAGGAAGCTGTTGCTAAGGTTACTTGTTGCTAGGGTCACCATTTCCAGCGTGTGACATTTCAAAATCAGAATTAAGTTATAAATACTATTTACTTTTTTTTTTTTTTTTATGCTAGCGACTAGGGAGCTGCTACTAAGCGTTCTTTATTGCATAGAGCAAAATCTTTTTCTCTCCAATCACCCCCTCACTTTGCGAATTTAATCTATTAAAAAAATAAAATGGGTTAAATTGTTCAGTGTTTTTAACAAATACCGCTTTTTTTTTTTAACCATTTGTAAAAATGGTTATTGTCCTCGGCCAAGGTAGGAAATCAAAAACATATCTGAAGCTTTTTATTAGTTGAATCCGCATTTTATTCGTTTTCCGATTGGTCTATACAGTAATTTGTATTTTCCCTTTACTTTTAACAGAGATGGATACTTCTGTTGCCACTATAACAAAAAGTAATAAAAACTACAAAAAAAAAAAAAAAAAAAACTCAGAAACAAATTGAGATACAGCTTTCAAACAAATTGCAATTAAAAGTGCATTTTTTCTCTATACGACGGTAATAAAAAGTAATATTGTGGGATGTTTAGAAGTTTAAAAATGAAATTTCATTTAAAATTGGTCCAGGAATATTAATCTTTAACTGATGTGACTAAAATTTGTCACACAACTGATGTGATCCGATCTCTCAGACACCTCGAATAAAATGAATAAAAAAAATAACTCAAATGGTTGAATTTACTTAAATTTTGTCCTAACAATATCGTTGTACTTCTCTTAGGAGCATGTGAATTAAATTGCATGAAAAAAGTGTTTTATTCATATTATTTAACTTTAGTACAGAAAAGTAAAGAGCTGTAAAAGTGTTTACAGCTGGGAGCCGCGGGGTCTGGGAGACCGCGTGACATCAGTTAAAGGTTAATGTTTAATCCATGGCGTACATAATGTATGACCAGCTCCGTAGAAGTTTAAAAATGTACAGTACCGAAAAATGTAATCCATGGCGTACGTAATGTATGATCAATTCCGTGCGATTTTTTGTGTCTTAAATTTTAGTCTTTCAAAAAATCATTTTCCAAATTGTCGTTGTAATTTGTTAAATTGCATTTTTTTTTTTTTTTTTTTTTTGTGCTTTGTTTACAAGCGGTAATTCACTGGAACATGACGTTAAAAGAAGTTAAAAATTCACGAATTTTTATTAAAAGATTTAGTAATTTCACAGGTTGCATGAATTTTTAGTTCACAGGCTATCAAAGCCTGAGAGCTAATGTGTCCGATGGTTCTGTATGAACGTAACAGATAACTCTTGATAGAAACATCCAATTGATAGAAATTAGAAACATCCATCAACGGGGAGCTAATACCCCCCCCCCTTAATTTAAAGAAGGTTCTTCTATCCGATTTGCTTCAAATTTGGTATACCGGTTTATTCTGATAAGGCGCTTCCCTGATTAGATTTGGAAGTTCATTGGTTAAATATAACGGGGGGAACGGGGGGCTAATACCCCTTAATTTAGATAAATGGGTTTTTTATCCGATTTACTTCAAATTTGGTATACCGGTGTATTTCGATAAGGCGCTTCCCTGGTGAATTTGGAGGCTCATTGGTTTGGTATAAAGAGGGGAAACAGGAGGAGGGGGCTAATACCCCTTTAATTTATTTTTTGAGGGCATTATTCTTTGAAATAAGAGTATAATATACAATTAGTGTGTATAGCCTGTGAGCTCAATGCCATCAGTTTAACTGGGCACTTTTCTTATTTATTTATTTTTATTTAGTACTTTATTCACTGGGATTTAATTATATGAATTTTTTTTTTAATTCGAATAAAGATGCAAATAATTAACATTTATGATATGAAGTTGTTGCTAAGTTTTTTTTTATAGTTGAAAGGAATCCTCTTGTTGATACTGATTCAAAAATTCCGGACAATACTTTTATATGCAAGTAATTACATGAAGGAATTTTCAGAAAATATTTATCTTTACGAATTCTATTTCAAGTTTTGAACGACAAATAGATTAAAATTATTTTTTATTTAATGTTTTATTTAGTAATTTATTTTAACCTTTAACTGATGTCACAGAAATTTTCACATAACTAGTGTGAAGCGGTCTGTGAGACCGCTCCACCGAAAGATGAATAAAAGCCGCGATTAACTCATAGGATGTTGTTTTTGTACTAAATTTTTTGTACAGGAGTGTTATAATTAAAATTCACTTATTCAAAAGTCGCTGGTGTTAGTACTAAACTTCCAAACGAAACAAAATTTCAGTAGTGTTTGTAGATAAACTGAAATTTGCAAGTTAAACTATGAAAATTGAAAAAATCACCGGTCTGTGAGACCGGTAACATCAGTTAAAGGTTAAGTATTATGTGAACGGCTTTGGTTACTCCAAAGTTAAATGTAAGGCACATCGTTTCAGATAATTAACCTTTAACTGATGTTACCGGTCTCACAGACCGGTGATTTTTTCAATTTTCATAGATTAACTTGCAATTTTTAGTTTATCTACAAACACTACTGAAATTTTGTTTCGTTTGGAACTTTAGTACTAACACCAGCGACTTTTGAATAGGTGAATTTTAATTATAATACTTCTGTACAAAAAGTTTAGTACAAAAACAACATCCTATGAGTTAATCGCGGCTTTTATTCATCTTTCGTTGGAGCGGTCTCGCAGACCGCTTCACACTAGTTATGTGACAATTTTTGTGATATCAGTTAAAGGTTAAGATTTAAATATTTACATTTATAATAAAAAACTGTTGCTAACGGTATTTATTATTCCTTGGCGGATAATACTTTAAAAATCACTATGGGCATTATTATAATGTTTTAGGTAATGGCGTAAAAGAATGTTAAACAAGTGTTGAAAGTTTACAAGAATGTAATACTTTTTAAAATTTGAAATTGAATCTCTGTAACAAGAAAGCACAAATGTTAGACAATTCATTGGACGGAAGAAAACACGTCGTAAAAGCGAAAGAACACCTCCAGTGTCTTTCTACCTTTCATTTTTAATTTTTTCGCAAATTTTGAACAAATAATGTGGGGATATTTTCATAGGTTAGATTAAGTCTTTATTTTCATTTAATATTTCATTCGGTGATTTAATTTTCTATGAGAATTACTTTATTTACTCCAGGGAAAGGTGAATCACTTCACAGAATATTTACCCTTACGATAGAAAATTATTGCCGTGGGTGTTTTGTTAGGGGCAATATTTTTATAGTTACTAAAAAGTATTAAAAAAGCTTATGCAAGATTAAAAATTTATATAATTGATATCTATTTTAAAAATTAAAAAATTAAAAAAGAACAGTTATAAACAGTATGCATGTCGCATTTAATTATAAACTTTCCAACATAGTTGAAAAGCGTTTATGAATTTGGTTTGCCTGTCCGTCTGTCTGACTATCTGCCCATGCTCTAACTCACGTAAATATAGTCCGATTGCCATGAAATCGGATATATGTTATTGGAGTTTACTATGGCATGCTCGGTATGGAAAATGAAGTATGTAGCATTTTTGGTTCATTTATAGGAACACTGAAAAGAATTCGTAACATTACGGTCGGTCTATGGGGAAAAATTGTTTACCGTGTATTTTAATGATATTACAGCATTTCAAACATATTGAAATTGATATACATCACTGAGGTGTATTACAAGATTCTTACTATAAAATAGGGTGAGCATAAGTATTTACCGTTTATATACATAAAAGAATTTGGTTGTAGAAGAAAATGAGCAATATTACTTGAACTATTAAAGCCTACGAACAATAACTGTTGAAAGTGCGTTTTTACTTTCTTCTATCTTTACAAGAAGAAAGTATTGGATTCGTGAAAAATTTCGACTTCCGGTTTTCGACGGATTTATACGTTTTAGAATGCCCAGAACACGATTTGATGGTTTTTAGAGAATGTTTGTCTGTGAGTATGTCTGTCACTCTGCCTGTGAGCCTGTATGTGACAAAAAGTTTGTGGGCGCTCTATCTCAAGAACTAATGCACGGAATTTCACAAAACTTTATATTTAGTTAGACCTTCATATGAACTGAACCTCATTAGTTTTTGGTGAAAATCGCCCAACAGGTGGCGCTGCTATGTGGTATTTTTCACGATTTCTGCAATAGCTATATCTCAAGAACTACTGCACGGATTTTCATAAAACTTCAGATTTAGTTAGTCCATGACATAGTTTGGTGCTGATTACTTTTCTGTGAAAATCTCCCAACAGGTGGCGCTGCTATGCGGCATTATTAATAATTATCGCAATAGCTCTAACTCAAGAAAAAATGCACGAATTTTCATCAAACATCAGATTCAGTTAGTCCCCGATATAAATTAGTGCTGTTTAATTTTTGGTGTAAATCGCCCAACAGGTGGCGCTGCTGTGCTGCATTTTTCACGATTCCCGCAAGAGCTGTACCTCAAGAACTATTGCACGGATTTTCATCAAACTTCAGATTTAGTTAGTCCTTGATATGAATTGACGTATAAATTAGTGGTGTTTAATTTTTGGTGTAAATCGCTCAACAGGTGGCGCTGTTATGCTGTATTTTTTGCGATTTCCGCAATAACTTTATCTCAAGAACTAATGCTTGGATTTACAATAAACTTCAGATTCAGGTATACCTTGATATCATTTAGTGCTGCTTATTTTTGGTGTAAATCGCTCAACAGGGGGTGCTGCTATGCTACATTTTTCAGAATTTCCGCTATAGCTCTATCTCAAGAACTAATGCACGAATTTTCATCCAACTTAAAATTCAGATATACTTTGATATGAATTGGTGCTAAATCGTTGTTATTTCTTGTACTATTTAAATGATTTAATTGACGTGATTTATGTAGAAGAAAGTTTTGGGATGGTTACAACATACTGGTTAGGTACGGTATGCGCTTTTAAATTTAACCATTTTTTAAATATTACTTGGTGGGTATAAATTCCATAGATCGTATACAGGGTCGCACAAAGTTCTCAGCATTGTGAATGGATAATACCTAAGCAAAAAAGCAGCAAAAAAGACGCCCGTCTGACATTGGTCTAATCGTTCATTTACAGGGGCACTCAAAAGAATTCAATTACATTATGGTATATTGGGGGGGGGGGGGGGAATCGTTTTCAGAGTATTTTAATGAGATTACGCTATTTAAAATGTATCGAAACAGTAAATAAATAGAAATGCATAATTCACCTTTAAAAGTAACTTAAATTGACACTATGTGTAAGACTACTTAAAAGATGACATCATTTAAAAGATGCTAAATTACTTTAATACCTTAGTACTTTCAACTATAAAAAACATAGTCTTCGTCAGAGGAAAATAACTTTTTCACTTCGGCGTAAACTTAATTGCCACTCCTCCAGCAAAACTGAAAAATCTAATTAGTGCCAAAATAGACATCCCGAAGGATGAAGTTTCTGGAGTATGTATAATTCCACTGAAAACAGAAAATATTTATGTTGAATACATAGGAATGACTTCGAGTAAACTTAAAGTTCGTATTAAAGAACATTTGAGAGATTTAAAGTACAACCGACCTACAACACAGCCCTGTCAAGACTTAACCAGAAGCAGAATATACAAGTTAATTTCGAAGACGCAAAAATTATATATCCCTCAAAGAATTATCATGATTTAATTATCCGCGAATCAATAGAAATTATTACTAAAGA
The DNA here is from genome assembly GCA_963932465.1 of Maratus speciosus. Lineage (NCBI taxonomy): Eukaryota > Metazoa > Arthropoda > Arachnida > Araneae > Salticidae > Maratus > Maratus speciosus. The sequence goes on from OZ010795.1 coordinate 515,120,719, forward strand.
AAATACCGTTTGTAATGATGTTTTATCCTACAATATACCCAGAATTTGGCTCAGTTTGCTTAAAGTATCATAAAACGAGTAATATTTCACTTCCCTACATTCATGTTTTATTTTCCCATTGTTTCCCGGATCTAAAAATTGACTTCCACTTCCCTCCTTTCGTCATCATCTACGTGGATTTTGAAAACTAAACGTTAATAACAATATTATTTCTTATTTTCCTCTGACGAAGACTATGTTTTTTATAGTTGAAAGTACTAAAGTAATTTAGCATCTTTTAAATGTTGTCATCTTTTAAGTAGTCTTACACATAGTGGAAATTTAAGTGTATTGAAACAGATATAAATCATTGAATTTCACTAGGATCACATTAGAACAGAGCATTCATAGCATATTTTAGTCATTTACAGGGACACACAAAATAAATCGTTTAGAGCACTGTCTTTAAGTAATAATTGCTGGAGTGTGCGTTTTAAAATTTGGTATGCGCTTTTAAATTTAATTTTTTGTATGTTACTCTTTATATATAAATTCAATACCACATATATAGGACTGCACAAAAGTATTCATGTACCATTCACCTTATTAGAGGAAATTGCTGCAGGGGAATTTTCAACTAAAGTATAAATATTTCTAAAGAAATAAATTTTGGAACGCATGTAGTTAATAGATACAAATCTACACACGATATACAGGGCTGCTGAAAAAATTCGGATCATTTTCAGATTGTAGATGGGAACAGCTGAAATTGGGTGTTTAAATGTGTTATGCGTTTCCATAGGGTTGAAATAGACATAACGTTTTAACTTATTAAACGGTGCAGTTTTGTTACATTATTATGAATGCGCTGGAAAGTGTTTCATAATCTATACTTGACGCATGATTTTTAATTTTTGCTAATATTTACAATTTATTCTCTAACCAATTAACAAGACAGAAAAGGGTTTTTTTTTCCTTTAAGAAGTATGGCTTTTTTTTACGTTTATGAATGTTGTTTAGTTTTCAAAAGGTAATTCACTGGTGTATAGCGAAAGAAAATATGTAACAGCTAAAGAGCACTTCTAGTGTTTTTTCTTTTCTTTTTAAAAGTTTTTTTTTTCTCGATGTACTTATAAGTTTCCAAATTTTTAATAAATGATGTGGGAATATTTTGGCAGGTTAGATTAAATCTTTATTTTTATTTAATATTTCATTCACTGATTTATTTAAATTTTGTTTACTGTTACATGTAAAGTGCTTCGTTTCCTTGAATTAAGACAACTATTTACGTTTATGATAGGAAGCTGTTGCTAAGGCTTTCTTGTTGCTAGGAGCATCATTCCCCGGCAGGTAATATTTCAAAAATCATGATCAATACTTTTATGTTCACGTAATAATATTAAAGAACCTTAAGCAAATATAATAAGAAATATGAATAAGAAATTTGTTTTAAAATTATTAGTTTTTACAAAAAGAAATAATAAATAACAATATTTTTTGTAAGATAATTTAGTAGAATATGACGAAAGAAAATGCGTTGTAATAGCCAAAATGTATCTGCGGAATGTTCAGTCTTTTTAAAGTTTTTTTTTTTTTTTTTTTTTTAGTCTAATTAAAAATTCAACGAATTTTTAGGTGCGTTCGTAATTATATAAATACGTAGCACCTATAGTCGTCGTTCGGTCCGTCTGTCTGTCTGTCCGCATATAACAGAGCAAAAAGTACCCAACCGAATGGTCTGAAATTTTAAATATATAATTGTTGCAAAATTTTATACAGTCATTTCAAATTTTATGAAAATCGGATGTATAGTTTAATTACAGGGACAGTCAAAAGTTTTCCGTTACATTACGGCCAATAGGAAAAAATTATTGCAAATGTATTTTAATGATGTTACAGGCTTCCGAATGGTCTGAAATTTTAAATATATAATTGTTTCAAAATTTTGTCGATTAATTTCCAATTTTATAAAAATCGGATGTATAGTTTAATTACAGGAACAGTCAAAAGTTTTCTGTTACATTACGGCCAATGGAAAAAAATTATTTCAAGTGCATTTTAATGAGTTACAGCCCTTTGAACAACATGATATGGATATGCACTTATGAAGTGCATTAAAATATACATTCAGTACAATATGCGGTGCAAAAAATAATTATAAAACTAGTTATAGTACGAACGCACCTCATTTGCCACGTTTGACGAGGAATTTCCAACTTGTTAATAAATGATGTGAATATATTTTTACATTAGATACTTGTACATGTTATCTCCGGCTACTGAAAAAAAGATAAATATACTAATTCGTTGGAATATGACGAAAGACGACGTTATAACAGAGAAAGAGCACCTCCAACGTTTTTCTACTTTAATTTTTAGGTGTATTCATAATTATACAAATACGTATAGAAACTATAGTCATCGTCTGGTCCATCCGTTGGTCAGTCTGTCCGCATATAATAGCGCAAAAACTACTCAACCGAATGGTGGAAAATTTAATATATACAAACGTTGCCGAATTTTGTCGAGTCATTTCAAATTTTATAAAAATCGAATTAAAACTTAAGAAGATATTAATAAAAGTTTTATTGATTCTATTAAATCTAATGTAATTAATTCAATGATATCCCAATGATAGGTAATGATTATAGGTTGCCATAGTGATTATGTTCTATTTAAGGTGGAGTCATATTATTTCCGTATTACTGAATTTAATATATAGAATCGTAATAAATTTTGTATTCATGTATTTTTGCATAAGAGTGCAAAAGAAACTGCACCAAGATCAGAATATTTATAAAACTAGTTATAATACAAACGCACCTCATTTGTCACTTTTGACGTACAATTTCAGACTTATTAATTTTAGCATACATTAGTTAAAAATTCACATTCTTTTTTTATAAATGATTTTGGTAGATTATATTAAATTATTTGCACTTAATACTGTAAAAGCACTTATTTTCGCGAGGCTTTAATTTTCGCGATTTTCGCGAGCCCGTTGTAATCGCGAAAATTTAAGCCTCGCGAAATATTTTTTTCCTCATCAAATAATAATAAAAAATCAAATTTTTCACTTATCCAAAACTTAATGATTACCGTTACTTAAGGCTGTTTGTTCTTAACTGCTTTGCTCAACAAGCGCAAAACGTTTTGACACATTTACAAATTCATTTTTAACAGAAAGGTATAAAATTGGAAAGCCTGGCCATGGAAGCGATTTGGAATTGAACTGTTTTTTCTATTTTTTGATCCATCAATTACCTATTGAGTTATAAGGAATTTTGATTACGTGAGAAACACGTTTTTCGCCCGCTCTTGAGTCTCTTTCTTCCTTCGCGCGGAAATTCGGTTCAAAACGCCCACTTAAACACTATTTTCTGAAAGATCTATTGCGTTTGCAAAAAAATGGGAAAAACAGCTCGATGGCATAGTTTCTGAACAACAACACCAGCTAGTTTCTTGCATTTTCGAACAAAAATAAATTAAAACTTATGTCAGAAAGTTGCCCTTTTGGATTTGAGAACACCCTTAAATAAGAAATAAGTGCACAAATTTCTTGAATACTTACAACTATTTCTTGAATACTATACAACTATTTCTTGAATAAAAACAATAATACAATTAATAGAAAGAACTTTTCGGACAAAAGGAATTTTCTTAAAATGCCTTATGCGAAAGGGGTTCTATTTAGGTAGTTTCGGGATTTTTCAACTTTCGGTTCTGTTCATGTAAAATTCGCGAAATTTTCAGCTCGCGAAATCACCGATATCTTCATTTTAACGAAAATTAACGCTCGCAAAAATAAATGCTTTTACAGTATTTAATTTCGTGATTTTTTTAATTGTTCATATGAATGGCTTTGTTTACTCCAGGGTTAAAATGTCACGTGCGTTGTTTCTTAGAAACAAGATGCAAATATTTACGTTACAATAGAAAATTGTTGCTAGGAGCAATTCCTTAGTCAATAATATTTCAAAAATATTTTGCAATATAGCATGTTCCTGTGGTAACATTAAGGAATTATAAGAAAGTATTCAAAATTTACATGAATGAAGTTTATATTGAATGAATTGTACTTTTGTAAAAACAAGGGGAAAAAATAAAATAGTTTTAAAAGTTGGATATAATCGTTAATTTATTATTGTTAATTAATGACATTTCCAACTTTCATTTTCACAAAATTTTACACCTCTCCTAGACTTAATAAATTTACCAAAAAAATTAAAGAACACGCTTAAAGTATAGTGTTTTAAAGAAATACGGCCCGCTATCTTTTTAAGAAATTATTTTAGTAATGTAAAGGAACATTTACAGACAACTATTAAACAAATTAGATCACCTCCATGAAAAGAAATGGCGCATTTGCGAACAGTAAATAAAATTTCCTTAAACAAAAAAAACGTCAAAATTCCAAATAACTTACAAGCAAGTACCAGACTTCGGATTAATTTCTTTACCATGCCATTTAGAGAAAATATAAGAAAAGGGGAGAAAGGCTGTAATTTGTAGAAGCAAGTGTTACTTTTAATTTTTCTAATACTTCAAGAAAATATGTGAATATGAAAGAGCACTAATAGGAAAACTCAAAAAGAGTTTAAACCGGAAAGTCATATTCACCTTGCGTTAATATAACTAAAATAACTATCAATTTACTAAAAAAGGCACTTAAATTTATCTATTATTCCATTACATATGAACTAGCCCTAAAATTTAAAACAATTGATATTTAAAAACATATGCAAAGTAAGATGTAACATTAACACTGGGATCTTTCAATTACAAATATGATCATTTTCAAGGGAATAACTTTACACACAAGTAAAGCTAAGAAGAAAAAATTCATAACGTCGGCTATTCACAAGATATCACATTCACATAATTTTATTATAAATCTTCTTAATCTTATCTAGAACTTTTACATTGACAAGTTTTTGATAGGACCAACTCTTACAGCAAAAAATAAATAAAGAAAATAATAAAAAATAAAATAATAAAGGGGTGGGGGGAGAAAAAATTCATAATTTCGTCAATTCACAAGATATCGAATCCGCTTAAATTTATAATAAATCTTCTTGATATTATCTACAAGTTCTTGATAGGGCCAAATCTTAAGAGCAAAAAATAAAATAAAATAAATAAAATAAATAATAAACTAATAACAGGAGCTGAAAAAAAAAATTATCGTATTAACATGATTCTGATAAAACCAGCTCTTACAGAAAATAAACTCGTCAGAAGCGGCCAGATAAAATTGTTAAACTGGGCTTATATCTAATCTTAATTTAGTTTTTGTAGGTGAAATTAGTACTTCGAAATCTGTTTATTTATTTTATATAGATAGATTCTGTAGTTCTGCAAATTAACCCTCACAAACAACCCAACTTTTTTTTAAATATTAGTATAGATAAATTATAAGGATAAATAAGCTCTCGCTTTAAAACTTGCTAAGCGCTACTCGCAAAGGAGCAAAAACAATTTCTTCTTTTGACAAGTTTTCTTCTTAGCAGGTAAAACCGTTTGGTATTCTATACATTGAGAACATAATTTTTTCTTTTTAGTTTTAAGCAGGATTCCATTTAATAACGGCTGCGTTTTCGTAGGTTTTACTGCATATGTTATTTAGTAACATTCAAAACATACTTAATTACTTGACTCATATTCAAACTCTTCGATCAAAGCTTGGGAAATTTGAGAAATAATGAATATTACAATTTTTTGCTGATTCATATAAGAGTTATGTCACGAAAACTTGGAAAAGAAATTCAAGAATCGCAAGATAATTGCAGTGAATCACATTTTCTTATGGCTGATTACAATTAGAAAACTTAAGAAACAATGATTCAACAATTATGTAACTAAAATATGAATTTAAAAGTGAAAATCACTGCATTATTTAGTTACAAAAAGGAAAGAATTTACTGAATCCATAATATTTTTTAAGCAAAAAGGATACTCTCCCGTCTTTTTGTAGACTGTAAAGTAATTGACCAAACATTTTTTTTATAAATAATACCAAAAATAAAAAAAAAAGAAAAGAAAAGAAAAGAAAAAAGAAAAAAACTCTTTCCCCAATGCTTCCATCTTTCCTGCAAGTTTCTTATTTATTTAATGTACGTAAAGAATTTTTTTTTTACTCTTCTAAAATTTCAATTGTTAAACAGTGTATTATTGTGGACTTAGATGTGCATTCGAATAAACATTCGAAAAAAAGAATCGGGACATACACTATATCACCAAAGTTACCGAATACTTTCGTTTTCACACCTTTTGTCAAATATCTATAGAAATACATGACGAATCCTTCTAGAACTTGGTAAAGATTTTTTCTACGATGTAAAATTTAGTCACGAGAGAAATTAGGCGGATACAATAAATTGAATAAAAATATTTTCGAACATCCGGTAAAATAAAATTCTCGGAATGATTGATCTGTAACTGTGGTAGCAGATGACTATGCGGGTCGTGTGTTCTTTCAAAAGCTACGCGTGGACATACGTTAAATACAAACACCTTTGTTGAAAGCCTGTGAATAAAAAATGACATTTAGTGGAAATTTCCTTATCATACAGCTGCTTTTAAAAAGTAAGCGAAAGTCAGCTCACTATAGCTGGATATCTTTCTGAATTTTCACGATATTCATCTCGCCTTTTTATATAACTGACCAATGGCGCCAACTCATATGGGCCCATGGGGAGAGAGCCCACCTATTAATTTGATCTCTCCGCCCAACCAATTTCAATTGATTTTATTTGTAATTTATTTTTTTACTTTTTTTAATCGCTGAAATGAAATTTTGTTTTATTAACGTTCTCAAAATAATTTTGTTTGAAAAATAGTAAGGATATCCATTAGACTTACAGGAACAATGAAAACCCCTTCGACAGATGTATAGTTAAATTTCTCACAAAAACAAATTTCCTGACTATTTTTTGCCATCTGTTTTCATGTCTTGAATTGATGAATCACTTAGGGGACTAAAATTGTATGCTTTTCTTGACATTTACGTTTTTGCACTTTCAATAGTTATCAAGGCTATTTAAAATAAATATTATTGTATTTATAAGGAAGAACTTATAAGAAAATACAGTAAAACCTCCCTAAAGCAACCATGTTCCGTTCCAATAAAAATGGGTCGTTCCGAAAGGTGTCTCTTAATGGAGGTCATGTTTAAATCTAGATTTTAATTGTTAAAAAAAGGTAACAATGTTACTAAAATTTATTTTTCACATTAGGAAAAAATATGAAAATTTAAATATCAAAACAAAAGTTAATTACATAAGTTAATTAGTGCAGAGTTTAAAAAATGGATACATTGACGTTTGCTTTGATTTTATGGTTTTATCTTCTATAACTTTTATTTCCAAGTCCTTTCGAAGTTCTGTAAATAAATGAAATTTTGTTATAATTAAAGCAGAGTTATAAATACGCAGGTTTTAAGGTCATTTGGTGTGGCGTTAAAGTATAAATCACAGTCGACGAAACAGTTCATTTCAAAATAACAGTTCATTTATTAAATTCAACTTGAATTTTAAAAACTTAAATAATAAAGATATATACATACACCTCCAGCTTTTGCTGGGAATTATATAGACATATTATAGCTGTATTAGGGAGTAAGTTTAAACTCCAACTCAATCGTCCTTCCATTACATTACCTCCATCACTACACATCATACTCCATGGAGTTGTTTCACACTAGGTATACTTACTGAGTACATCAAACTGGAATAAAAAATATGCATACAGTTACAGTTAAAAGAGGGTGCCTTTACGACCGAAATGGAAAAATAAAAACTGGTTCGGAACGATATAACTTCCGAACAAACCAAACGACAAATTTTGGGGGACAAGACTTTGTCCAGATTTCCAACAAATTTTTTTGGACGACAACAAATTATGATGTTTACAATAATTTATCTATTTCTTTAAGAGTTTCCTGACAGAATAGAGCACGGGAGTTTGTTGACCGTCATCCTTACTTTGTCATCAGAGTTAAATTCATTGCCTAAAAAGGCAAAGGAGTTTAAACACTTAAAAGTTACCAAAATAAATAAAAATTCTAAACTTAGTTTAGAAGTTTGATGAATAATGCGCTCTCCGGAATTATTATTCTAATAAAACCTTCTTCAAGCGACCAGGAAAAAACGGATTGTTTCATTTTCTTCAAAGAAACTGGTGGTAGAAAGTGGGGTAGTCTCTAAACAGAGGTAAAATTAATTTTGAGCCTATGGGAATAAATTTCGTTCCATGAAAAAATGGTCGTTTAGGGAGGTGGTCGCACAGGGAGGTTTCACTGTAATTTAATAAAATTATTTATAAAATTATAATAATTTAAAATTTTGCTTAGAAAAAACAATTTAATTTCGAATTAACATCTTTAGTCATTCGCTCCTCCTCTCTCTTCACACACATACACACTTATATATATGTGTTGTTTTCCTCAAAAAAGTTGGAGCCCACCCAATATTTTTAAAAAGTTGGCTCTACTGTAGCAGACTATTAAATTATGAAGTGGGGGAAAAAGTTTTCGTTCGACCATGCGCAGTTAAAAATTATTTCATATGAATGCTCATATTTTATCAAATATATTTATTTTGTAAATACAGTAAGTACATTGTTTCTGCAGCACTTTTTCACATTTTCTAAAAGTGGTGTTAAATTTGGTTGAAAACTCAGTATGCTATAAAAAACAAAAGCAAAATGAGTTTTATATATATATATATATAAACTTTTATATTTTAGGAATATAAGTGTTATTCTTGCACAAATGAACACAAATGTTGTACAGGATTTACATAATCATGTTTTGCAGCTACAGATCATTTCGAGTATTTTATTTTACAAGGTAATCAATCGTATTTTTTTCATTCAATTTGTTGTTTTGTCCCCTAATTTCCTTCGAGACTAAATTTTCGCCGATTAATACGAGTTCTTTAGATTCCTGAAGTTCTAGAAAAATGTATTAAGTATTTCTCTAGATATTTGACAAACCGTCTAAAATAGAAAGTGCCCGATGACTTTTGGCCATATAGTGTACCTATACCTAATATAACAATTCAAAAAAATTTTACCCATGCTAATAGAAGATGCTGCTAGAAGAATGCATATTATTTAATTAATCTATATTGATAAGCATTTTTCCTATATTGATGAAAAAATTCCAAACTAAGAGAAAAATATTTACGCTTGCGTAAATAATTGGGATATGCTGCTAAAAAGGAACAGAAACAATATCTTCACTTTGCATAAGGGCTTTATATGCCCTCTTCAGTTCCAAAGCTAAAATAATAATACAGATGCTTATTCATTGGTTTTTTCCAAACAAAATGACATCGTAAATGGCAGAAAAAATATCTTTTCTGAAATTGATCCTTTAGGCGCTTAGTAATTTAGGTTCAAAAATATGGATCTAAAACTACAAACCACCGTAAAACATCCATTTAATAACCATTAACCTAAATTAATGCAATGACAAATTTAAGAGCTTTACATAAGTAAATAATCTACAAATCCTCAACATTTTTTATTGAAAAAAATACTTATGAAAATTTCTCGCTTTCTAGGTTCTTTCTAGGCTCTCTTTTTTGGCATTTTGCAAACTTAGGTGAAAACAACTTTTATTTTATGTGGCAATCAGCTTCGATGCTGCCATTTATTCGTTTGCTTTGGACGCAAAAAACATTCAGCTATTAGACCAATAGCATTGTGAATGGATAATAAATACTTAAGCAAAAAAGCAGCAAAAAAGACGCCCGTCTGATATTGGTCTTAAGAAGTGATGTGAAAATGTAAAAAAAATCGGATATTTTAGTTTTTAAAGGGAAAAGAACAGAAGTCCTCGTTTGGGGACCCAGGGACAGAAGAGGATACAGTTAACTTAAAGGAATGCAATAAGAATTATTTTTACTCAAAGGAAACTAATTAAGAGGTTAAAAATACAGCATACTGGAAGCAAAGACGATTCTGGCACATTTTTCGAAAAATAATCCAATTAATTTTTGGAATATCTTCTATTTGTGCATCTACCAAGACATTTTTATAAGGGCTTTTCTTAAATCCAAGCTACTTTATGACACATTTTTTAATTCATTTTTGTTCGCAAATGCTTTAAATTAGCAGATGCTCTCATCCAGAAACTTTGTAATCGAACCGTTATTTCCAATTTTGAACGAAAAATGAAAAAAACCGTTCGATTACAAATTACTTCCAAAATGAGTGAGAAAATTTATTGAACGGATTTTTTTTTTTTTTTTCGAGAACCATCTTAACCTAAGGATTCCAGAGTATATGATCGCATGTTGCGTTTGTAAATAGGTGCTTAATTTATAACAAAAAAGTACCGGAGCCCCAATATTCTGCGGTACCGGTACACCAACCGTATCGTCCCCCCCCCCCCCCCCCCCCATTGTCACTCCAGTATGCATATTTATATTTCGTACATTATTTGCAAAATTTAAAACATATTTTTTTCTTTAGCAAAATAAAAATTTTAAATATATCTATCAGCATATACTTAGCTCTTAACTGTCAACTGTTTCACTTTTTAGTTATCACTCCTTATGAATAGTAAACTTTGCCTAATTTTAATGTTAATTAATTGCAGAATTCTGCGATTAAATATGGTAAGGATTATGATTAGGAAATAGTGTTAACACAAAAAAGGAATATTTCGCAATCATACATTTTTAAGAAAAAAAAATGAATGAAATTTACAGAAATTAATATTTATATGCTGAAGAATGGAACAATGTTTTACAATTTCCTATAAAAGGTCTTAAAACTATAATCGATTCCTTCCGTATAACAATCTTTTGTGGTGAGCCACTGAAAAGCAGATTAAATTAAAATTTTGACACGGTTATCGGAAAGAATGGACGCTTTTATAGAACAAGTTGGGAAATTGCTCGTCAAACGTGGCAAATGAAGTGCGTTCGCACTATAACTAGTTTTATAAATATTTTTTATACCGCATATTGTACTGAATGTATATTTTAGTGTACTTCATAAGTGCATATCAATTTCATTCTGTTCGAAAGGCTGTAACATCATTATAATGCACTTGCAATAATCTTTTCCCATTGGCCGAAATGTAACGAAAAACTTTTGACTGTCCCTGTCATTAAACTATACATCCGATTTTCATAAAATTTGAAACGACTCGACAAAATTTTGCAACAATTATATATTTAAAATTTTAAACTATTCGGAAGGCTGTAACATCATTAAAATGCACTTGCAATATTTTTTCCCATTGGTCATAATGTAACGGAAAACTTTTGACTGTCCCTGTAATTAAACTATACATCCGACTTTCATAAAATTTGAAATGACTCGACAAAATTTTGTAACAATTATATATTTAAAATTTCGGACCATTCGGTTGGGTAGTTTTTGCTCTGTTATAAACGGACAGACAGACGGACCGAACGACGACTATAAGTGCTACGTATTTATATAATTACGAATGCACTTAAAAAGGGGAAACACTGCGCGATTGCTTTCTATCAGAATAACAATACACGGCAATTATATCTACTTACAAATGAAAGTGATTTCGTAAATGTGCAGAGCAGTTAGCATGGGTACCGTTCATGATGCGAGATAAATAGAAAAATCACGTAATTTTTATACTCGTACGCAATAGAAGACAAAAAAACCTCAAACAAACAACATCTCAAGCTGATGCTCATTGGCTAAAACAGAAAATATTCTTTCCAGGTAAGATATCTTAAAAAAAAACCAGCCTATAAAAAATTATCCAACTGTCACAAAAGAAACTCGAATTGAAAGGAAATTCATTGCTAAATTTTTGAGTGGCGCCGTATCAACAATGTCGCTGACATAAATTTGAAATAGAAAAACACGATTTCTGTTTCCTCTTCATCCTGATCAAAATAGCATTAAAATGATTTGAAATAGATTACAATACGTAATTTTAAAGAAGGAAAAGTTTTTTTTTCTCTATGAATAAATAAAATTTTAATTGTAATACAGACTGAGCTATGAATAAATAAAATTTTAAATGTAATACAGATTGAGCTAGGAATAAATAAAATTTTAAATGTAATACAGATTGAGCTATGAATAAATAAAATTTTAAATGTAATACAGATTGAGCTATGAATAAATAAAATTTTAAATGTAATACAGATTGGGGCTAAGTCAGTCCAAGCCCAAAAACAGATATAAAAATTGAGTCCGTTTTATCTCCATCTCCTACGTGTCCAGTACATTACGTCACACAAAGTGTTTTGGTAAAAAAGAATGCAAAAGCTTGCCGATGGTAAGGAAAGGAAAAGGTAATTTAGGCTTCGGTTTTTCGGAAGCGCAATTGCACTAAGCTCCGGAGCCCTGTATTTATGAGCTCCGATGAATTCCGACTAATATTTAAATATTTACTAAAAACAAAGAAGCACCGGAGCCGGGCTCCGGCGCAAATTAAGCCCTGCTTGTAAACTATAACACCACTTTCTAACTTTACATAATTTCATGAAAGTTTAAAGCTTGTCTTGCCACAAGGAGTTTGTTCATGCTGTGAAACTGGATTTACAGGCAAAGTCTGACTGGTGGTTTCTAGAGTAGTCCTCGGTGAGGAGCTTGCTTATTTTCTTAGCGATTTGGTGACATAATTTAAAGTAGAAAACCTTACATGCAGTGAAACTTCCATTTAACGAAGTCTCATGGTTACACGTAAACACTTCGCTATAAAGAAAATTCGTTAAATAGTTCGTTAATTCGTTAAACTCAAATTCACGAAATTTGTATTATAAAATACACATGCATAAAATAGAAAATAAGACAAAATGGAAATATTGGAAAAATGTATTTTAATTCAGGTACTAACTTTTTTAAATGTAATTTAGACATATGAGAAAAATTTAATTGGAATAATGTCTTTAAAAAACACATGATAAAAGGTAAACAAAAACTGAAGCGTAGCGTACCTTTTCTCTTTTTTCTTAGTATTCCAAATCCTTAACTTTAAAAGAGTCTCTAATATTACTTTGAGCAAGTTTCATATAAAAAACACACTGTTCATAAAAATTTTCGTATTTTTCTAAGTATCCGAACAATTCATTTGTAAAATTTTCGTGAAACTGGAATCACCGCCTTATAATATCGAAGGCTTTTTAGCATTTCTTCTTTTGAATGCAAATTATTAAGTAAATAAATGATTTCATTTTCATACAATCATCTGAAATAAATTAATATATGCATCGCAACAGCAACCTCTCCGTTTGAATGTTGTACACGCAAGAAAGTGAATAAACTTTGTTATATAGAGTATATTTTTCGTAATATGGAGATTAATTTACATGTTAATGGTGTTCAAAGTGAATGTTCAGGAGAAAACTTCGTTAAATAGGGATTAAGTTAAAGGGAAGTTCCACTTTATATACACTGAAACTTCCATTTAACGAAGTCTCATCGTTACACCTAACCACTTCGTTATGAAGAAAATTCGTTAAATAGAAATCAACTTAAATTCATGAAATTTGTATAATAAAATACACATAAAATGAAAACATGAAATGAAATACTGGATAATGTATTTCAGCAATTTTTTTTTTAATGCAATGTAACCATACGAAATACTAATATGTTGTGGTTCTCACAAAACTTTCTTCTATGTAAATCACATCAATTAAATCATTTAAATAATACAAGAAATTACATCAATTTAACACTAATTCATATAAAAGTATATCTGAATTTGAAGTTTGATGAAAATTCGTGCATTAATTATTGAGATAGAGCTAGCTATGGTGGAAATTCTGAAAAATGCGGCATAGCAGCGCCACCTGTTGAGCGATTTACACCAAAACATAAACAACAGTAATTCATATCAAGGTGTACCTGAATCTGAAGTTTGTTGAAAATCCAAGTATTAGTTCTCGAGATAGAGCTATTGCGGAAATCGCAAAAAATGCAGCATAGCAGCGCCACCTGCTGAGCGATTTACACCAAAATGTATAAAATGTTAATTCCTGTTAAGGACTAACTGAATCTGAAGTTGGATGAAAATCCGTGGATTAGTTCCGGAGATTGAGCTATTGTAGAAATTGTGAAAAATGCTGCACCACCTGTCGAGCAATTTACACCAAAAACTAATCAGCACCCATTTATATCAGGAACTAACTGCATATAAATTTTTATTAAATTCCGATCATTAGTTCTTGAGATAGAGCGCCCACAAAATTTGTGTCACACACAGACGGACAGACTCACAGACAGACATTTTGTAAAAACATGTTTTTCGGGTTCTCTGACCCCTAAAACGTGTAAATCCGTCGAAAAAACGGAATTCGAAAATTTTCACGAATCCAATACTTTCTTCTTGTAAAGATAAAAGAAAGTAAAAATTTAATTAGAATAATGGCGAAAAAAAAAAATACATAATAAAGAGAGGTAAACAAAAACTGAAGCGTAGCGTACCTTTTTTCTTTTTTTGCGAGTATAGCAGATCCTTAACTTAAAAAAGTCTGCAATATTACTTTGTACAGGTTTCTTATTAAAAAAATACACTGTTCATTAAAATTTTCGCGTATCCGAACAATTCAGTTCCGAACATTTTCGTGAAACTGAAATCCCCTTCTTATTGTATCGAATGCTCCACAGTCTGCGCCAGAATGTTTGTGTGAGATAGTGGCGATAGCAAGTGTTTATCAAAAATTGTTCTGTTTAGCGAAAAATGGAAATGATTGTAATTTTCATTTTCATACAATCGGCGGAAATAAATTCATACATGCACTTCAACAGCAACCTCTCCTTTTGAATGCATATAAAAAACACATTACGCACGAAAGTGGAATAAACTTCGTTATATAGAATATATTTTTCGTAATATGGAGATTAATTTACATGTTAATGGTGTTCAAAGTGAAGGTTCAGGACAAAATTTCGTTCAGAAAACTTCGTTAAATAGGGACTTTGTTAAAGGGAAGTTCCACTTTACATATATACATAGATAAACGAAAACTATGTGCATAATAGGATGCAAGATACTGAAAACAATCGAGATAACTAGGGATGATGTTGTGTTGATATTATAATAATATTAATCATTGAGAGTTACTATCACAAATTACACAATATGAACTTTAAAACGTTTTCTGTTTACCTAAATGGTGACAGATAATAACGAAGACAATAATGATTCAAAGGAAGTGACGTATTTGAAAATGAACAGAACGGCAATTAATGAAAATATTCCCTGAGGATGGCTACGTGTTTTGCAGACCGAAAGTACTATGAAATTTAAATAAAATGTATATTTTAAACATGTAACATCTGTACTATTATTATCTGTCACCTTTAAAGTCAACAGAAAACGTTTTAAAGTTCATATTGCGTAGTTTGTGATTGAATTAAGACGGAAAATTGCATTTCGTCGTACCATTTTATTTAGTTACTATCATTTTCTTTTACTCTGAAACAAGTCTTGGTTGTAGTCTGGTTGTCTAGAAAATGTGTTTCTGAATAAAAAAAAGGCTCGTCGTGATATCAACTATAGCTGAGAAATCAGTGCCTAATATTTAGATTAATTAAAATTTAAAAATAAAAGAATTTTTAAATACGTATACCTTTAAGTTAAATAATCTCTCTATTCTAAAAAAAGTAACTTACGCTGTCACCGCCGCCGCCTGTTTTGAATTTTTTGTGACCGGAAGTCTTTCTCCGTTAATATTAAGAAAAATATTGCATACAACAATATGAAAATCGGCGGTATTATAGAGAAATGTTTGATAAACACGCTGATGAAGACCGTTTTCAAATCGAAGAATTATTTTCAGAGATATTTAATGCTAAAGTTGGACAAAATCATTCCATTAAAAGAGTTTTATAGGAGCAAAAACTATACATGGGAATTTAATCATTTTTAGATCATATTATGCATTAGAATTTCCCGATGTGCAGACTGCATTTATTTCTTTAATTTGACTCATTTTTTGAGGTTTTATTTCTATTTTAAATTCAAATTTTCAGCATTTCGAGAGATATTTTGTACATATTTTAGAAAATGGTATTAGTTTAAACTGTTTAATATAAACAGCGCAAACAATAATATTTGCTTCAAATTAAAAATTTATTTACACGTGACTATTATAAACAGAAAATATAAAGCAGGATCTCATTGAAAATTACGTCATAAAAACTATATTTACATGTGAATTTTAAAAGAGAAAGAATATTGTAAAATGAAAAATTCATTAACATGCGTTAGAAGTCTTAAATAGGAAAAATTACCTCACATTTACGTCGCATTACACTTATTACATAAAATGAACAAAAAATAATATTGCAAAACAGTTTAAATTTAAAAATTTCGCGAGACATTTATTTGATATTTTTAAATGATCTTTTCAACTATTTCAGCGCAAATAATACTTCATTTATTACAAAAGTATTTTCACGTAAATATTAAAAAGAGAAAAAAAGGTTTGGAGAAAATTACATCAGATTAAAAACGATACATTTAAAATGTCTTATTTAAAAGAACTTTCTTTTCGCTTTGTTAAAAAATACCGGGAGATAAAAAACTGTTTACTTAATTCATTTTATATTAGTTTATTTTGAAATGTTTAACTGATTTTATTTAATCAAAGACGAAAACAGCCATTGTATCTTTTAACAGCAGCTGATTTTTCCTTAAAATTCCCCAATCAAAGAGAAATGAATAGAAACCCGTTTATAGGGAGATCGCCACTGTTTTTTAAATTATAATTCAATCTTCCAAAATCTTTTTAAAGCCGATCAAATTAGCATGCTTTTAGAGACTTCGGTGTCTGAACGGGGTTGGCGAGCGTAGCTCGTAGGGGGTCGAGCCCACTAGCACTATAAAAAGTGATAAAATATCTTTATTTAGATTTGACGAACGTTTCATCGCACAAACGGCGACATTTTCAAAATCATTCATGATAGAAAATATTTTCACATAATTTCAAAACAATAACATGATGTCACGAGACATCATGCATAATGAAAAACATTGCAAACATAAAATTAAAATGGCTATTTGCGAGCGTGGATTAATTTTCACATAATTTTAAAAATAATAACATGATAAACAATGTCACGAGACATCTTGCATAATGGAAAACATTGCAAATCATAAATTAAAATTAAATTGGCTATTTGCGAGCATGGATTAATTTTTACTATTGTTACTAAAATTACATAGCATCTCTTTCCAAATTTTAGGTAAATTAAGGGACACTGAATCATTGAAAATATCCTCGTTGCGTAAAAATATCTCTATTGATTCCCGGATTATGGATGGTAATGTTATTGTTTTTAAATTATGTGAAAATATTTTCTATTATGAATGATTTTGAAAATGTTGCCGTTTGTGCGATGAAACGTTCGTCAAATCTAAATAAAGATATTTTATCACTTTTTATAGCATTATTCAACTTAATCTGTTTATAAGTGATTATTACACATGTTGTTATACATATACCTTTCTACAGTAAATTTAAGACGATGAAAACCATTTTACTCGAAGAGTCACCCAGTTAAGACATTCCTATCCGTGGAATTGCAACTTCCTCCACACAGATGAAACAGCTGGGGAATAACTATGATTTTTTTTTTCTTTTTAAGACCGAGTCACAAAGCAGCATTTTTTTCATTCTCTGAAGAAATCCAGAGAATTTTTTATGCTTGCAGAACACGCTACCGAAATTTCTCTAGCCTACAGTTAGTTAGGTCTGTCTGAACAAGTTGGAGAACAGACAAAAAAAAAAGGGGGGGGGGCAGGATTAAAAAAAAAGGAAAAGAATTAAAGACAGTAAAAAATAAAGCAGCTTTCTTGCTTTGATAATGATGAAGTTCAGCAGACTCGTGTCGTACAGCTGTGTCATTAACAGTTAAAACGCTGTTTACATTGAGGATGAACGATCGTGTGAACTTTTAAGCGGTCATAAAGCATGCAGTTCTCCTACAAACAGGAACGAAAGTGAAAATAATCAAATAAAATGAGAAAAAATTGTGGGAAATTCGCATGCAGTCAGATTATGACAAAAATTAAAGCAACGACGAGTAATTTTTCTGCTTATGAATGAATAAGCGCTTGACGAAAAAAGAAAGTAAAATCCGGTCTTTGAGTGAGAGTCCTGCATAGTCCTGATTTCGGTCAAGTAATCTGATTTTATCCCGAGCCGACCCAACCTGCACGAATTCGGGGTCTAGTTGGGTTGATGTTATTTTTGTTCGTTGCGGGTCGGTTTCATTCGAGTAGATTTTAAATATTTCGGGTTTGGCTCGGTTTAGGTTCTAACTCTTTCGCATCAGGTTCGGGTTGAAACGATTTTTCAAATGAAAATCCAGATTATTTTTTAGCCAAAAATTCTATATTTCACCATAAAAAGCCTAAACCCAACCCTAAAGCCCCGATATTTTGCCAACAATATCGATATCTTAAAATAACAATATTCTATTATTTCACAGTCTCAAGAAAAAATCGTTTGGTTGTCAAGTTCGATAAGTTTACTCCCCTTCATTTATGGACATTAAAATGCGAGAGGTAGCAAGAACGATAAACCGACTTACACGTGCTTTACGTATACAAAAGTAAAACTTTAATAAGAGCAGAGAGGAAAATTTAAAAAAAAATGACCTGTTCTCTCGTTCGTTAGAAAAATAATTCTAAGATACGTGATCTCTTGAATGTTTTTAACCAGTTCAAATGGATAGAAAATGCGAGAACTGCAACAAATCATCGCATTGGTATTTGGTGATCCTTTTGAAGGTGATAAATTTTTTATTTTTTTTATTTTTAGGTATTACGTCATCAAGAAACATGTTAACCGAAGTTTGACAGTGATGAAAAATCCAATGTTAGATTGGTTAAAATAAAAGTAAAAATAGTTTAACTTTTTTTTTTAATAAACATTCAATGTTCATCTTAAAAATCACATATAATACGACAAATTAATGTTTCCTCAAAAATTTCCATGACAATATGTTAATTTTGCGTGGCGATTACGGAAAATTCATTGCTTTTATCTATCTATACTCCTATTATAAAGAGGAAAAAAGTGTTTATTTGTCGGAGATAAGCTCAGGAACTTCCGAACCGATTCCAAAAGTAATGGTATCAAAATGATGGTGTTCGCCCAACTTAGAACATAGGCTATATTTTATGTCGGTGCCACTACCCCAAAGGGGGTGCAGGAGCAAAAAACGTTCTAAAAATGCGATTTTTGCGTTACTGAAGGGCCTAGAAATATGAAATTTGGAATATTAGTTACTTATAAGATATAAATGGTGTCTAAGTACAGTTCTTAAACAATTCGAAATTTAAAAGTGGTGAAAATGCACAAAAAGCGTTCTAAAAAACGTTCTAAATGGTAGTTTCTACATAATCTCAGGAAATACCAAACCGATTTCAAAAGTAATGGTATCAAAATGATATCGTTAGTCCAACTTAGAAAATAGGCTATATTTTATATCGGTGTCACTACACCAAAGGGTGTGCAGGAGCAAAAAACGTTCTAAAAATGCGATTTTTGCGTTACCGAAGGACCTAGAAATATGAAATTTGGAATATTAGTTACTTATAAGATATAAATGGTGTCTAAGAACAGTTTTTAAACAATTCGAAATTTAAAAGGGGTGAAAATGCACAAAAAGCGTTCTAAAAAACGTTCTAAATGGTAGTTTCTACATAATCTCAGGAAATACCAAACCGATTTCAAAAGTTATGGTATCAAAATGATAGTGACAACGTTTGCTCCAAGATAGGCTATGTTTTATGTCGGCGCCACTACCCCAAAGGGGGTGTAGGAGCAAAAAACGCTCTAAAAATGCGATTTATGTGTTACTGATGGGCCTAGAAATATGAAATTTGAAGTATCAGCTAATTATTAGATATAAAGGATTTCTAAGAACAGTTCTTAAACAATTCAAAATTTAAAAGGGGTAAAAATGCGCGAAAAGCGTTCTAAAAAACGTTCTAAATGGTAGTTTCTACACAATCTCAGGAAATACCAAACCGATTTAAAAAATAATGGCGTCAAAATGATGGTGAGAATCCTTGCTCCAACATAGGCTATGTTTTATGTCGGTGCTACTACCCCAAAGGGGATGCAGGAGAAAAACGTTCTAAATTGCGGTTTTTGCGAGACGGAAGGGCCTTGAATCGTGAAATTTAGAATGGTAGTTAGTTATAAGATATCAATGATCTCTAAGGACATTTCCTAAAAAAATCGAAATTTAAAAGAGAGTTCAAAATGCGCAAAAAGCGTTGTAAAAAACGTTCTAAATTGCAATTTCTATGCAATCTCAGGAAATACTGATCCGATTTCAAATATAATGGTGTTAAAATGATGGTGACAGATCTTGCTCCAAGATAGGCTATATTTTATATATTTTTCCATTAACCCAGAGGAGATGCAGGAGCAAAATGAGCGAAAAGCGTTCTAAAAACGTTCTAAATGCCGATTTGTCACCAATATCTCACGAAGAATCTAAATGATTTCAAAAGTAATGTTAAGAAATTGATGCTGACAGCCTCTGCTCTAACATAGACGCTATTTTAAGTCAGTATCACTATCACCTAGACGTTGCAGGAGCACAAAAGCGTTCCAAATTTCGATTTTTGTGATCGGTAGGGGCTAGCAACTTAAAATTAGGCAAGGTACATATGTATTACATATAAATGATCTTTAAGAACAGTTTCGAAAAAATTGTAAATTTAAAAAGGGGTGAAAATGCGCGAAAAGCGTTCTAAAAACGTTCTAAATTGCGATTTCTACTCAATCTCAGGAAATTCCAAAGCTATTTCAAAAGTAATGGTTGCAAATCAATGGTGACAGTCCCTGCTATAACATAGGTTATATTTTATGTTGCTGTCACTACCATCTGAGGGTTGAAAAAGTAAAACATGTTCTAATTTGCGTTTTTTGCATAACTGAAGGGTCTAACACTTTAAAGTATGGCATGTTATTTACTTACAAGATGCAACTGCTTTCTATGAACTGTCGAAAGAAAATTTCAATTTTAAAAAGATGAAGTGAGCAAAAAGCGTTATAAATTGCAATTTTTATGTAATCTTTTCAAATACCAAACCGATTAAAAAAATAATGATAACAAATTGTTCGTGATAGAACCTGCTCAAACATAAGCTATATTTTATGTCTGTGCTACTACCACCAGAGGGTTGCAGTAGCTAAAAACTTTCTAAAGTGCGATTTCTGTGATACTGAAAAGGCTAGAAACTTTAAATATGGCATGGTAGTTACTTATAAAATATAAATGCCCTCGAAGGACTGTCGAAAATAAATTCGAATTAAAAAGGGGTGAAGTGAAGGGGAGGTGCGAAAAGCATTCTAAAAAAGTCCTAAATTATGATTTCTACGCTATTTCAGTAAATATAAACCAAATATAAAAGTAATAGTTGCGAATCAATGGTAACAGTTTCTGATCCTACACAGGCTATATTTTAGGCCGATGATTCTAGCACCTGGGATTCACAGGAACAATAAACGCTCTAAAAAAGGCCTTTAAAAGCTTTCTAAATTACGTTTCTGTGGAATATTGGGAAATAACAAACCAATTTCAAAATTAATGTTGGCAAATTAATGGTGACAGTTCATATTTCAACATAGCCCTTTATGTTGAGAGAGGTGGTAGGACTTGGAATTTGACATGATGGTTAATTTTAAGATGTAATAAGATGGTTTCTAAAAAATTCAAAATTTCAAATGAATACTGAAATGAGCGTATTAATTGAGCATAAAAGTTTCAAAATATTTTCTAAATTATTATTTATTTAGTTTTATTTCGTTTTATTAATTTAAGTCTCATTTCTGCCTTATGCAGTGTAACAAGGATATTTAATCAAACTGTGTTTTAAATAGTAATTATTTTAAATTATTCCTAAAAGTAATAAGTACCTTTTAATAAAATAAAATATTACCTTTTAATAAAATAAAAATTTAGTTAGTACCTTTTAATAAAAATTAGACATATAAATATCACTTGGCATATTTCAAATATTACGCGAGCAAAGCCGCGGGGTTTGCTAGTACTTGATAAAAAGCGAGAATTGGGTAATTTATTTAGAAACATATAACTTTCGTTCTGTTTCTTTTTTAAGATATGGCAACAGAGAAGAACAACAAAATATTTAAACTATATACCCAGGGTTTCTGAATTGTATTCAATCATAGTTTAACTAAACTATTAAATGGAAAAATAATATTTAAAAAAAAATATGACACTCTTTATTTTGTATTTATATTTTCTACTTTTAAGTGATTAAAATATTTCGTTATTGCACTTCCCCGCTGATTGACCTTTTTTTGCTAGAATGGTTTGGCGCAAAAATAAGTTCGTTGTTTTTGTAACACATAAACAGTTATAACCATAAATAAGATTATTTGGTGATTTCAGGCGTTCAGAAGACAATCCGACTAAATCCATTTTAAGTGGCGTTTTATTAAACAAAGGAACATTGAAATTTTTTTATATATTTATACAATGATAAAAGTTACCCTTGATTAAAATAAAATTAATGAGTTCAATCAAAATATCCCGAGAAACAATATTATATAGATACAATATTTTTAAAGTTACAATAACTTTAACTGTTTATACTGAACATTTTCATTTGATGGAGTTAATCGGTTTGTGCACTGAACGGCTTATTTATCACCTTCGGTCAGGAAACGGAAAAATGACTTAAAATTAATTTATTAATTTATAATTAAATTAAAAAATATATTAAAAAGCTGTATTGTCATCAGGAACACACCTGTGTTCATAATTTTTATAATTCTACCACATTAGGAAGTGGGTGGAAAAATTCATTGAAAATGCCATCTTTACATACAAAAAATAAGTTGAGTTAAATAAGTCAAAAATTGCATGTAAAATGAGGCAAATGAGGTACTAGTACGTACTATAACTAGTTTTATAAATATTCAGATCTTGGTGGAAAAGCTGTTGCACTCTTAAGCAAAAATGCATGAATACTAAATTTATTACGATTATATATATTAAATTCAGTAGTACGGAAATAATAGGACTCCATCTTCAATAGGGCGTAATCACCATGGCACCCTAGAATCATTACCTATCATGGGATATCATTGAATTAATTACGTATGATAGGATTTAATAGAATGGAGAAAAGTTTTATTAATATCTTTTTAAGTTTTGATTCCATTTTCATAAATTTGAAATGACTCGACAAAATTCTGCAAACGATTATATAAAAGTTGAAACCAGTCGGTTGGGTAGTTTTTGGGCTGTTATATGCAAACAGACAGACGGAAGAACTAAACGACGACTATAGGTGCTACGTATTTATATAATTACGAACGCGCTTAAAAGAATTGGTCGGATTTAAAAAAACGATTAGTTATAAATAAAATCCACATTATTGTGCCATCATGAACTTTTACTTCACCCAAGAAACATAAAATATATTTAATCTTACTCAATTTTTTGATAAGAACAAACAGGTAAAATAAATTAAATCTTTCAAAAATTGTTAAATTTTTAGTTACGACATTTTTACATTCTGAACACCTATTAAAGAAGCGATATCTTTCCATCTCACGTTTCATTAAACGGATAGACCAACAAATATCATAACATAATAAAAGTCACTGACCTTATAAGGCGAAAGCATCACGTATGAAATGGATTTTGTTAAAATAAAAAGAGAATTTAGATTACAATTTAGATCGACTTTGAACACAGTAGAGGAAAAGAAATAAATCATGTCTTTGATTGTATCATTTTACTACTACAATGGAAAAATGATAACGCTAGAAATTTCCTCTGATGCTGCTTTCGTAAGTTTGCTTCTTGTATTTCCTCTCATGCACTTCCTTGTTGTTAAGATGATTTTACAGAAATCAATATACTTTATGCATAGTCAGAAATCGAATTTAATCATTTCAAGAGAGACAAAATTAACACTTCATTTATTATTTTTAATAATATCCGTATTATTTTTTCATTTACCATTACAATACAAATAAATTCTCATAGCTTTTTTCGAAATGCAAAAATTACCATATAAAGAACAAACTAACTCGTAAGTACGCTTCTTTTATTTCCTCTCATGCACTTCCTTGTCGTTAAGATGATTTTACAGAAATTAATATGTCTTATGCATAATCAGAAATCGAACTTAATAATTTCAAGAGAGACAAAATTAATACTTTACTTATTATTTTTAATAACCGTATTGTTTTTTAATTTACCATTACAATATAAATAATTATCATAGCTTTTATTGAAAAGTAAAAACTACCATATAAAGAACAAACTAAACTGTAGATATGTATGACTATCTTGTGCATTAAACTATATGATTTCATACATATGTAGAAAAATGGAATGGGTACTTTTAAAATTCAATTGCAAGTTAACGGGAAAGCTATTGTTGCTATTTTTTGTAGGAGAGTAATGTCTAAACTCGGGAAACTTTTTACTGAGCTTCCTTGAATGAATTACAATTATCAACGATAGAGGTCGCTGCACTGTCTCAAACTGTAATTTTGTCTAGAATAACATTACAATTTCAAAATGCAAGCCATAAAACACAGACAAATCGGATGAAAGTTAAAAAACTAAGTTAAAAGTTAAATTTGATCCATTTTTATTCGTTAGTTTGAGCATTCCAACATTCTGAGCTAATGTAGCGCCATTTATCTGTGATATTTGAAATTAAAACAAGGAAGCGTCTTGTAAATTTATCGATTTCACACATAATTCTTCAGGAAGTATAACTTCAATAGCTGTCACCGCGTTTATTTAATTTACAGTTACCACTTTACCTGAATTTTAAAAACGTTAAGTTTATTTTCAAACACCCTTTATACATATCATGGTTCGTGATCTTTTTGATTAAAGAAAAAAAAATTACCTGTGAAAACAGAACCTATCTATGACAGAAAATTTTTATTTTTCCCCCGAAAGAAATACCGTACAAAAGTACAAATCTTCAGTCTAAAGCAAACTTGTGTAAGGCGAAATATATTTTCGGTTCATTTCGATTCTTTTTTTACAGATTTTACTCTACTTTGTTCTGTAAAATCTGTAAAAACTGAATTTTTCTATAATGAAATCCTGTCTTAAACGTAAAAATTCCATAGTCCATACGAAGATACTATGAAATTATAACTGCTTAATAGTGAACCTCTTTAAAACGGAATTTTGTATCGTCGGTTTCGGTCCCTGACGATTCCGCTTTTACTGATATTACTGCATAAGATGAATGCGTTTATTTAGTACAGTAAAACTTACTATGATGGAATCTAGTGATTGGGTAAACTGTCCGTTTTAGACAGGCTTTCGTCTTAGCAGATATATTATATGGGATTCTTTCCGAAGGGACCATGAACTTTTGTACTTTTAAGACAGGATTCCTTTATACACAGGTTATCATTTCATAGAATTTATTATATTTTATGTCCCGATTTTGAAGCCACTGTCCCGCTTTTTTTTCTCTCTATGTCCCACTTTTTGTGACAGTGAACCTGGAAACACTACTTACAATCCTTTCTGAAGGGTCTTGTACTTGTTTTGGCAAACCACCTGATACAAAACACTGCATTCGCATTCTTTTGTGATGGCTTTAGGCTACAACCTGTTCTCTTTATTATTATGAATGATGTAATAGTTTTTGTTTAACATGGTGTATGTTGTTTATTGGAATAATGTTTTTTACTACCTATGTAAGTACGCAAGATATTTTAATCAACATATTTAGCATCACAAAACTTGAGTAAATTGTTTACGCTATTAATAACAGAAGAACTTTAACCTTAATATTTTAGAACACGTTTGATTTATAATATTCTTGTCACGCTGTTGTTCCCATACTTCCTGGTAAATTAAATTCTGCCTAATAGATTAATAATACCATGCGGCTCTTGAATCAAGTATAAATCTCGTGAGTGTAAGGAATTGTATGCTAATTATTTTTTAATTACTATTCTTTTCTAACATGGATATGATTTATTGTTCTACGTACATTGATGCGGCAAAAACTACTGTGATATTTTGTAACATTAAATTATTTAGAAAGTGCTTTTAGGATACGATCAGCCATTCTCCAAAAATCATTAAAAGCACAGCGAAATAGGTTGTCTGCACTGTTATTAAGGTATAAACTCAAATATGTTATTCTCTTAAAATCATTCTTCCATTTTCGTTTACTATATAACCTCATATCATTTTCGTATCATAAAACTTACAATTTAGATTGCGTTTTTTTTTTCTTCGAAGTTTTTTATTTTACGTCCTATTGGGAAACATTTTTTCATCTGCAACACAGTTTTTTGCTTTAATTTAGAAAATAATGCGTGTCATTATACATGCATCATGCTTTTCAGTAAAAAATATCGTAGAAATACAAGGTTTTCACAAAGTTTCTTTACAATTTCAAGCTTTTATTACAAACACGAATGAACAGATACATGTATGGGAAAGTAGTACAATATTAAGAGTCTTGTGACGTTCCATCTGAGTTCATACGCAAAACCAGATAGCCACTTAACTTTAGTCAACACTAGAGATGTGTCATTTGTTGAGGAACGACTCCAAAGGAGCGATTCCGGCAGTGAAACTGAAGGAACGATTCCATTCTGTAAAAAGGAATCGGTCCTTTTCGGAACGGTTCCTCGGATTCGGTCCTTTTTGGAACGGTTCCTCGGATTCGGTCCTTTTCGGAACGGTTCCTCGGATTCGGTCCTTTTCGGAACGGTTCCTCGGATTCGGTCCTTTTTGGAACGGTTCCTCGGATTCGGTCCTTTTCGGAACGGTTCCTCGGATTCGGTCCTTCTTGGAACGGTTCCTCGGATTCGGTCCTTTTCGGAATGATTCCTCGGAATCGGTCCAAAATGTACCGACTCTGAAAAGGACCGAATCCTCGGAGTCGTTCCGAAAAGTACCGACTCCGAAAAGGACCGATTCCTCGGAGTCGTTCCGAAAAGGACCGATTCCTCGGAGTCGGTCCGAAATGTACCGACTCCGAAAAGGAACGATTCCTTGGGAATCGATTCTTTTCTTGTAGACTGGCCAGTTTTAATAAATTAAAATACGCTATTTTATTTCAAAATAACAGATTTTGATTCAATTAAAGCTGACTTTATTTCCAAAATATCATTCTAATGTGTGTGCCCCCACCCCCCCCTCCTCCAAAAAAAAAAAAAAAAAGGAAAGAAAAGAAAAGAAAGAAAAAAAAAGAAATTGAAGTGCGGGGCGGAGTAGGGCGTTTAATAAGCATTACTATTTGATCTTCTGGTGCTAAATTAATCTGAAAGAAATAATTTTAAAAAATATTTTATACGAATTGGATTTTTTCCACCTGAGTGAAAAAGTGCCCGAGATGGGATTCGAACCCAGAAACTTTACGTGCTTTACCGATTGAGTACCTGGACCCCGAAGGTAATGGAACACCATGTGTACTTTAATACACTAATACTTTTTCTAATTGGTAAATGTATCATACGAAATGAATTTTTTCTAAATGAATTCTTAAAGTTGTTCTCAAATCCAAAAGGATAACTTTGTGACAAAAGTTTTAATTTATTTTTATTCGGAAATGCATGAAACGAGCAGGTGTTGTTCAGAAACTATGTAATCGAGCTGTTTTTTCCGGGTTTTTTTGGAAACGCAATAGATCTTTCAGAAAATAGTGTCAAAGTGGACGTTTTGAACGAATTTCCACGCGAAAGAGGCATAATCGCTCAAAAATGGGTGAAAAACATTTGTCACGGGATCAAAATCGATTATAACTCAATAGGTAATTTACTAATCAAAAGATTGAAAACACAGTTCGATTCCAAATCGCTTCCATGGTCAAACTTTCCAATTTTATATATTTCCGTTAAAAAATGAATTTGTAAATGTGTCAAAACGTTTTACGCTTGCAGAGCAGATCACTTAAGAAAAACAAAGAAAATGCTTGTTTAATTAATAGTGAAAAATATTTTTTAAAATCTGATTAGAAACAGTTTTGAATAATATAAGAAATATAATGTCACTAGGCCATAAAAATTGCATTTTAATAGGATAATAATAACTGATTTTCAATTATTTTAATAATTGTAGAGTTACGCACTTTCATGCATATTTCACTATTTCATGTTTTTTCCTCAAACATAATTTCAATTTGAGAATCCTCTTTGTCAAAATAAATATATGACCAGCTACGAGCGCTCGAGTACCACTTTATTTCCACAGTTTGGCATCTTGTTTTTCTCTTCTGAAGAAGATGATTAAAAAAATCTCAAAACTCTCGAAGATTGTTGTTTTAATCAACTTACATTGAGGTTTATTACATAGAGTAAAATCTGTTAGAACAAGGAATTTTTGTAAAACGTTTCTTTCTTTCTTAAGATAATGAATATTTCAAAAAGCATAATGTCTAATAATAATAATAAGATAACAGTAACAGTGGTGGCTGGGATTGAAATAATTTAACCGCGGTTCGCTCTCTTAATGGCCATTTTGAGTATAAAAACGGGAAAGAAAAATCATGTGCTACATATAGATTATCGGACTTTCTCCAACACTGCGACATATATGCATATTTTATGCTTGTTTCGGTTTAATAGATTTATGTTAACCCTCCGCCTACCAGAGGGGTTCAATGGCCCCGACAGGTACATTTATAATGATATTTCTAATTTATTTTAAAAACTGAAATTTCTGTAAATATGGGGTTTTTTTCTGGGATGTTCTATCCTTTTGAGTAGAACATTCCAGAAAAAGTCACATATTTACAAAATTTTCATTTTTTTAAATGTGAAAAATCAATTTGAATGTACCTATCGGGTCTGTTGCACCGGTCTGGTATGCGGAAGGTTAATATTGCATTTAAAAAGTTTTACAATATACGAATTTAATTATTGGTTTCCAAAGAATGCACGTTGTGATTTTGTACAGTTTTTTCATTTGTTATTTTATTTCTATTTCTTGCTAAATAATTAGAATTTAAATAACTGTGACTTTGTTTTAATTCAACGTAAAATAAAAGCAAAAAAAAAAAAAAAAAAAATCGTTTATCGTAATAATTTCTTATAATAATTCAGATTTCTTGATCGTTATTGATACTCACAAATCCCGAAATCAATGCCACGATTAATGCCTGTTACTGTGGTGATGGATAATACATATCTGAGTTTAATTTCGATCAAAGCAAGGCTCCCTTCATGCCAAACTAAATTTAATGTTTCAAGCCTAATACCAAACTTCCGTTTTTATTGAGGTGAAACTTACTGCAAATACGATACTAAATTTTATGTATTTTCCTTTCTTATTGTAATTCTTTTCACTTAGAAGATTTATTTATTTATTTTCATTTTTTTTTTTTTTTAATTACATAAAGTTTTCTGAAAAGTTCGAATTTAACAAAATGTTTTATCTATTTTAAATAGTTTTGACAGTAAAAAGCTTAACTCCGAATAAAAAATAGTCAAATTCTAAAAAAAAATAAGGTTGGCATTATCTATAACACGTTTACAACAGATGTCTTTCATTAAACGGCCGAAACATCGTCAAAAGGATAGTTCTTTATATAGTACTACACTCTGTAATAATAATGGACATACTTTTAATTTGTTTAATTTAATTAAACCAATAAACCGTTTTTCAGTTAAAATGTTAGCAAATTTCAAATTTAAAGAAATAGAACTTTGAAGTTTAGTGAATCACTATATCTTTTGGCGGAGGTAATATGTACTATATATGTATAAAATCATATATATTAGTATATATATACATATTATAGTATTAATATATATATAATATTATCTTATAAATATCACTAGCCATAGCCATGCTGCTAATGAATCTGTTTACAAATCATCTGAAGGAACTTTTACCCTTTCGTGTAACACAAGTGTTCCATGACTTCATGAGTTATGAAGCTCCAAAGATCCATATCCAAACAAACATATTAGCATCGCAATTCACTTACACCGAACTGAAGTTCAGTATAAGTAGAGAGGGTGACGGCGGATGAGGGTGTGAAATTAGAGAAATTCCTGTAGGTTCTCGTGAAATTGGAGATTCAAAAAGAGTTGTAAGTTTATTGAAATTCTACGTAGTTAACAGCAGTTCACAAATAGCGATGTTAGGGTATAAGACAATACATACATCAGTCACTCAGGAAAGACAGTGTACAAAAACGTGCTTTAATTTTTAACCCTTTCCAATAAAGTTAGTGTTTATGAATGCGATTTGTCTGTCCGTCAGACCGTCTGATCACGCTCTAAGGCAAGTCACACACTAAGGCGACACATAAGGATTTTTAGCAAATTGTAAATTTCAAAGTTTAAAAGTTCAAAGTTTTAATTGAACCTCCCACATCATCGGATCCCCGAGCTGTTTAGCTGTAAGAATCCCAGTATAAGCCAAAAATTGAATAAATTCTTGAATTAAATAAAATTAAATTGAATAAAAGAAGTTTTACATCCATTTTATAGTATCAGATTTTAGCTATTTTTTAACTTTGAAATTTACCATTTGCAAAAAAGTCTAACATGATAGTTAAATATGAAGTTAATGTTTACATTCATTGCTAAAAAGCACATACAAATCAATCGTAAAAGTTAAAAAATAAAACCATCGACTCTATTTTATAGTATTAGCTGTTTTTTCAATTTTGAAATTTACTATTTGCGAAAAATCCTGACATGATGATTAAAAATGAAGATAATTTTCTGATTCAGCGCTAAAAAATACATAAAAATCATAATTTTAAAAATGCATAATTTTAAAAATAAAAAAACACAACCATCGCAGTCTTGTGTTATCTAACCTAAAACTTTTTAGTAAACTTGTTGGCAGTAATCTATCCGAAATTTTTTGTGCTATCCTGTAAAATAAGTACATATGGTAAGCACTGAAAATCATAATAATATTACATTGTCATGTGATTTACGTCAATATGTAAAATTTAACCTCGATCGCATATTTTAAAGTGAGTTGAATTTCGAGTACAAATTTTGAACTGGAAAGACATATATACGATTGTTTCAAGTTAACCCATTACCCGCTGGTGTTGCGTTCACGCAATGGTCAAAATAATTGCTCATGCTTAAATTAATTACTTTGTCACCACTATTTTACAATTAAAAAAATTGTCTTATTTATTGGCAGAAATTTTAATATTTTAATAAAGCGAAAATTACCTTTCTGAATTTGTGGTGACAAGCGACTTTCAACAAGAAATTTGAAAATTCCTACTTTATAGTTTTGGCGGTTAATAGGTTAAATAAAAGCTTATAAAAGTAGCATAATTTTTGTTAAAAAAATCATGAAAAGAAACTGCTTCAAATCCTTACAAAAATCTGTCGTAATGCGATTTCTTTCAAAGCGCAGCTACACATGAAATAAATCCTTTAAATACTTTAAGCACTTTCTTTACGACCCCTAGAAGCATGGCTAAAATCATGTGTATTCGGATACAGAAAAGTGGCATAAGTCTTGCATTTCAAAGTTTCGTATAACTTCATGAATTTTAGTGTTAGATGAATGTGACTTTTTTATCTTTCTTTTAAGAGAACAGGAAATTTTTACTAAATATCACTTATAGGGCCGGGGACCGTATAAAAAATTAAATTTCGTAACTTTTTTAGAAATATTTTTATTAATCCAAACGACTTTCAGAATAATTTTTTACCTTATTTAAAACATTTTTGTAACTGGAACTATAGGTCTATGACTAACGGTTTAGGAATTAGCCATTGAACATCGTTGAGAGTAAAGACACACTGTATAAAATAATAATATAAATGGACGGTCATTTGACGACATATTTTCAAGAGAAACCAATGATTACACTGGAAATCGAATAGACCTTGCGCCGCCCTTAAATTTCCAAGAGGAATTAAGCTTTATACCATAAATCATAAAGTTAGAAATAACTGCAAATTAATTGCACACACTGATCAATGAAATGAAACTTTAAAAACAAATTCATCTGTCCAAAACATTACAAAATTAAGGCGACTGGATGCGTAAGAAAATGGATGACTACATAAGAAAATAAATTAGTAAAAAATATTATGGATTGCATGTGATTTTCTTTATCTCGGAAGTGTTTTTTTCCCCTTGGAATCCTTTATTTTTCAAAATCGCTCTTTTTTTTCTCGGAATCGTTCCGAAAAAAAGGAACGATTCCGAAAGGAACGACTCCAAAGAACTCGTTCCTTTCGGTGAACGATTCCGGCTGGAACGATTCCTTAAAAGGAACGATGTTGCCCATCTCTAGTCAACACATTTAATTGGGCCTCCAGATGCCTCCACTCTACGTCGCATGCCAATGCATTCACAAACTCCAGATGTGGAGTTATAAACTGTTTTAATGAGATACTAATTCTCGGTGAAAAGTGGCTGACTAACACGATTCGAAACAAATAAAACTTGTGATGAGATGAATAAGATTCTGACGTGGCCGACCCGCTTAAGACGGACTCAAGAAATCGCGAGGCCCGGAGAGCAGATGCCTTTTTTAGAACCATCTAGTGCGGTCGTTTTTGGCCGTCGCTAAGAGAGGGGGCGAGCAAACCTCCGATTGACTTTTAAGTTTTTAATGTTACTGTGATTTTTATGTGTCGTGTGCTGTGCTGTCCTAGCGTGAAATAAAAATGTAAAGAAAGGAACGCAAGTTCTCTTTATTTAATTTTAAGTATAGTTCCTCGTTTGATTTTATTTTACGTTACAGTATATATTATTTTTTTCTGCATCAATTAATACAACTTTATACTTGCACCATTGATTGCACGAAGCACATCAAGGCGATCGACAATTTCCTCTTAACTCTTTTCGTCTATTCCTTACTTTATCAATACTAAGTTGGCCTCCATGAATTTCTAGCACCCACGTCCATCAGTTCCTGAAAGGCTCGAGAAATTCATGGAGACCGGCTCAGTTCAGTATAGATAAACAATGAGTGAGCGAAAAAGTGTACCAGAGGAAAACCTCCACGATTATCACTTTCACATGCTACTTTGTGTAACCAATGGTGCGCATAGAAGAGTATTAATTGATGAAAAAGACCCCTTTAATATATATGTCACATTTTAAGGAGATGACAGAATTCTTTGCAATTCAGTTTATTAAGTTTTATTTAAATAATTAAAAATATAGCCATAACATTCCATATAGCTGCCTACAAGGTAGACTTCAGACAGCAAGTGGCATAAAGGTATGTCTGAAATTTCTCATCTCCATAGGATTACCAGTTAAAAAAGGGCCATGTGGCGTTATTAATTTAACGATAAAATGGGCTAACTGGCTACCCTGCCAAACTCGTGATTATTAGTCAATGGGGCCGCATCCAAATTGAGGGGCGATTCATTAAAAACTAATTAATAGGTCTAATCTTTATAATTTTCTTACATACTCTCTTAACAGTGTACTACTTTTCATACATGTATGTGATTGTGATTAGAGGTTCCCACGGCACGCTCCACAGAAACATGATGCAAGCACGTTCCCATGAGACAGCTCGGACATAAAAGACACAACCCAAACGGTATTATAGGAGCCCTACAAACAGATATGCTGAATATAGTCTTTTGAAGGACTCTGTCCTTAGAATTAATAGTCAATTTCGGGCCAGGTTCGGCTACAAGTTGGTCTGGTCAGACGGTCCGATCCTGCTCTCATGTCTCCAATGTCAAGAAGGCTGATATGTTTCAGCAAAAGTCCCTTTTTCCTCTTAACTTTGTAGATACAGTAATTATACCGTCACAATATAAATAGGAAAGAAAACGTTAATAGCGCCAGAGCTTTAAATTTTAAGGCATACTAGTTTCGGTAACATTAACCCGGCAGGACGAATACTCCATGCCCGAAAATATTCATCTGCTGTCGGTGAGTGCTTTTAATTTATTGTTTATTAATTTTTAAAATTAATGATAATTTAACATTTCAGCTATCATTTTTCACGAAAAAGAGTATTTATCACGAATTTCACTAACAGACTAACAGAAGTTTTTTTTTTCGCATTTATGCCTTTCAATATGTTTGGGGTGTGCTGACACCCCATGCCCGCTCTCGTGTTACGTTTCACGGCGCGCATCCTGCCGGGTTAAGCGTACCATCCTCAGTGCAAAGAATGACGAAAATTTATATAGCAGATATATAGCAGAATATTATAGCAGAGACTGTTTTATAATGAAGTGTAATTAATCTAAAACCATAAAAGTCGTTAACCAGTGAAGTAAAAGCATTTATTGAGTTTTCCCATTATTATATGTATCTGTTCAATTATATTTGTAATAAAAGCTTTAAATTGTAAAGACACTTTGTGGACACCCTGTATAATTACCATATATCTGTCAGCACTGTCTGCTATTAGTATCTTTAAAATATTGACTCTTTCTTTAGTGCCTTTCCTTCAATACATTTTCTTTAACAATAATGAAAACAGTCACTCTTCTTCTGCTTGCTTGAAGTTTTATCGTGAATATTGACCAACCTTTCCATAGCGTTCCTCCAAAGAAAATGTCCTCGATGTTGAAAAACCTTCAGCGTCCTTGTATGTGTCAGTCTCGCGTGCCAACAGCAATTTCAACTTTGATTGGCATTCTCTCGGCTTCTGACTTTCCTTTTTACTCCAATGTGTTTTGTAAAGGGTTCTTGATTTATGTCCGTAACGTTTGCTTTGAAGAAAACTTCTTTCAAAATCCTTGTGAATACTTATGTGGGTTTTGAGTGTGAAAGTGCTTTTTATTTTGAAGGCGGACTTCTGTTTTTACCCTTCAGTGAACTTCATCAGTCCATGACATGCGCATAATTTTTGTTTTTAAGTAGTTCCTTTCTTTGGATTGTTGTTTACTAAATAATAGCTAATCGTAGCAACCTTATCTATGTATTATCACTGTATTTTATGTTCATTTTCTAATTCTTCAGTTTTGTGTTACAATATATTTTCTCTAATGTTGTGATTTTAAAATTTTGATTAGTACATCACTAACACTCTAAACCGGTACTATATTATACTCTCTAACGAAGATATCCTGTTAACTATTGATCTCAGGTGTCCTACGCAGAGAAAAAAAAATCCTTTTTAAATATTATAATGCAAATATAAAATACGAAAAGAACGCCGTCATTGGTTTAACATTAGTTTGAAAGGGTCTTCGCGTTACTAACGTAGGCAATAAGGCAACTGACGAACTGGGGCAAATTCATTGCCGATTTTTTCTGATATTTTAATACGAAGAATTAATGACTTTTAATATGTGCACGAAATTGTACAGGATCATTTTTCAATTTCATATAAAATTTATTTTTATGGGATAAATTTTATATTTGTGCTTAGTAAAAAGTGGTAAAAAAAGATTAGTTTTAAATTTTCTGTACATTTGTCCTTTTTATGTGGTAAATGTAATTTCTATTGAAAGAAAATAAGTTATCTTTCTGTTATGACTGCTAATTTTTTTCGAACCAATGTCTGTGAATAAAACTTCATTTTTCAATAATTTTTTAATTTTACCTTCCTAATTGAGCATTGACTTATATTAATTAAAATGATTCTACATCTATAATTGTTAGAATGAATTAAAGATAACTTTTAAATATACCGTTATTTTTCTATCAGAATAGCTTTAAGAAATAATAATAATAATAATAAAAAACAGAGCCTTTTACTTTGTTCTGTAAATAGTACGCAGTTCTACTTTGGAGACAGTACAGTTTTATTTTTTACAAAAATAAACATGCGAAAACGAATTCCTCTTAGCTCCATCTACTTTGTATTTTTGTCCCAGTTTTCTTCACTTTAAACTTTTTATTTAACTTAACTTGGCTTTTGTATGTAAAGATGCAATTTGTTATTTATTCTTATGTATATTCTTTTTTCGGTATTTCTGAGTAATTCTCAGAGATCAAGTATATTAAATTTTGAAAATACTTATTAGGGTGGGGCTGAAACCTAGTCTAATCGAAATGGAATGCTTCATTGTTTTCTTATCCTTTAAAATGTTTAACCCGTTTTCGTATGCACTTTTCAAATATTCCAAGCAACGCCCTTAGACCCGAATATTTTTATTTGAAAAAAATTCGCGAGAACAATTTTCTAAACCAACCGCTGTAAATAAGTTCACGAATTTTTTAAACACTGAATTATAATTTCAACAATTACAACGTGCAGCTACTGAAAATAAACATGAAATTTTTGTTTCAAGAAGTAAAAATACCACCCATTTGTTTAAGCATTCTACAAATGATTTGTATTAATTGCAATGTTACAGTACTGCGACCATTAGCAGAGCCCGACTTAGGCTATGGACGGCCCCGGGGAAAGCATAATTCTGAGGGTCCCCATCCTACCTACTTATAGAAATTTTTGTGAAAAATGTGGAAGTGGCTAGTTCTAAACTTCATACATATTGTACAGGGTGTCCAGCGATTTCAAAATTAAATATCTCAAAAACAAAGATCAATAGAATTATGCGGTAAACGGTTTGTTTATTAGCTAAGCTGTAAAAATGTTATACAGAAGTTTCAAAATTTAGTTGCAAAAACCGTTAACAGATGGCGTTGTAATCACAATACTTGTAAACTGTGCTTCGAAGTCCAGAGCACTAGTGTCTCATTCCTATATGGCTCCCTACGGAAGAACGAATATTGGGAAAGTTCAATTTTAGGTGCGTTCGTAATTATATAAATACGTAGCACCTATAGTCGTCGTTCAGTCCGTCCGTCCGCATATAACAGAGCAAAAACTACCCAACCGAATGGTCTGAAATTTGAAATATAAAATTGTTGCAAAAATTTGCCGAGCCATTTCAAATTTTATGAAAATAGGATGTATAGTTTAATTACAGGGACAGTCAAAAGTTTTTCTTTACATTACGGCCAAGGGGGAAAATTATTGCAAGTGCATTTTAATGATGTTACAGCCTTCCGAATGGTCTGAAATTTTAAAGATATAATTGTTGCAAAATTTCGTCGAGCCATTTCAAGTTTTAGGAAAATTGGATGTATAGTTTAATTATAGGGACAGTCAAAAGTTTTTCTTTACATTACGGCCAATGGGAAAAATTATTGCAAGTGCATTTTAATGATGTTACAGCCTTCCGAATGGTCTGAAATTTTAAAGATATAATTGTTGCAAAATTTTGTCGAGCCATTTCAAATTTTAGGAAAATCGGATGTATAGTTTAATTACAGGGACAGTCAAAAGTGTTCGGGGAATGGGAAAATAATTATTGGGAGTGCATTTTAATGGTGTAAAGACTATGCACTTTATGAAGTGCAAAAAATTATACATTTAGTACAATACGGGGTGCAAAAAATAATTATAAAACTTGTTATAGTACAAACGCACCTCATTTGCCACGTTTGACGAGCAATTTCCAACTTGTTTCATTGGGGTGATGTGCAGAAGTGGAGACATCTGGTCTTTTATTAGGTCTTTATGGTCTTATCTGGTCTTATCTGGGTTAGGTCTTAATATTAGGTCTTATCTGGTCTTTATGGAGATTATTGCATCAGCTAGAGATCTGCACGGGCCGGCCCGTGTCCCGAGCCCGGACCGGATTGTTTTTATATTTTTAAATCACGGCATAATATTTTGGAATTATTGTTTATACCTGAATTATTATAAATAAAATAGTAATTTTGCACTTTTCATTTATATTTAAATCACGGCATAATGCTTTGGTTTTAGCACAACACATATATTTCTTTTCTTTGTAAACAAAGTTTTAGAGACAGAAATTATGCATTGAATTATTTCTTTTTAAAAGGAATTGATGATAAGTCATATCATCAACGTCAAAGCAAAAGTATTTTGGATGCTTAATTCCTTTCCAACACTTCGTATCCTATCGCTAGAAGCTGCACCACATTTTTGTGCTCAATGATAAAAAAAAAAAAAAATGAAAACGAGTTTTTAAAATTAAAATTATTTTTATAACTTAAGTTTTTAAAAATAGAAACTTTGTATTTTTTCATTCAAACTATTCTCTACAATAAAAAAAAATGATTTATGAATCATTATTATAAATGCTCAATGACTTTTTAAAAAAGGGGTTTCTTTTAGCTCAATTAAATTTTAAAACGAGAAACTTTGGATTTTTTTTTTTTATTCAAACTTTTTTCACAGTTTAAATAAATATTAAAAAGTAAAGATTTCCATTTTTTTCAAATCCTCCTCTACTTGGATTCGATTCCACGATCTAGGAGAGAAAAGACATATCACAGAGATACTGGTATCCGGACCGAAGTAGCTTATAACAAAATTGGAAACAAATCTCAATTCTGTCAACACATGGCTCCGTTTCAGCACATTACCCAAATAAAATGTTTTAATAAGTTCTTATATATTGCTAAACTTTTTATTGAAAATTCTACTAATTGAAATTCTCTAAAATTGAAGCTGATGCAATAATTCTGTGACCAGATGTCTCCACTTCTGCTCATCACCCAGTGGTCTTTCCCAATTTTCGTTCTACCGTAGGAAGCCATCTAGGAATGAGACGCTTGTGCTCTGGACATCAAAACACAATTTATAGGCATTGCGATTACAGCGCCATCTGTTAGCGATTTTGCAACTAATTTTTTAAACTTCTGTATAACATTTTTACAGCTTAGCTAATAAAAAAACCGTTTACCACATAATTCTTTTGATCTTTGTTTTTGAGATATTTAATTTTGAAATCAGGGTCTTATTCGCTGGACACCCTGTATGTATACATTAATTTTGTACCTGGTACAAGAGATCTGCACGGGCCGGTCCGCGGGCCGGGCCTATTTTCATTCACGGCACTCGGACCGGGCCTAGTCACTTCTCTTTAAGGACCGGGCTGGGCTCGGGCCTTACTTTTTTCCTGAAGGTTCGGGCCGGGCCTAACTTATTTTTTCTGCACACACCCGGGTACTGGTTTCATTCCTAATCTTCATGGCCTAAAATTTTCATACCTAGTTTTCACCCAGCCCGTATGAAAATCATTGTCTCGACGTGACCTGGTCAGTTCAAATGTCAGTAAAATTAGGCTTGACACAAATTTTTTGTTAAAAAATGCATACATTTTTAAATCGTAATTATTCTACAATTAAACATTCAAATTCATTCTTTTTAAAGAGTACAAGATTTCTACACTTATTAAAATATAGTAAAACGTGTGAAAAAGAACCTGTCTATGACGGAATCTTGTTGAAAACTGAAAAACGTGTTGATCCATGCAAAATTAATATACTACTACGTAAGAAAATAATATATACATTTACACTTGCTAAGAAGGGAACTTGTCTATAACGCATTTTTTTTTCTTTCCTATGCAATTCAGTCTTAGATTTTACTGTATAGCATTTTTCAGATATTTAACACTTCAATGCATGGAATACGGATTAACAATATTAATGATAACAAACATTTACATACAAGAAATAGAGATTCATTAAAAAATAAATATCGCACCCTGCGATATTTATAAAAATTATTATATAATTTTATAATTAATATATTAATAATAATTTATAATAATATATTATATAATTCTATAAAAATGAAGATTATAAACATGAAAAGAAAAGTTAAGATAAATATATTTGGCTTGAATTCCTCGTACGAGAGAAACTTTTAACCAAATCGACGTAAAAATCAATGTTTTGTAGAAATTCACTCGGGCCGGGCCGAACTTTAACTTTTATACCGGGCCGGGCCGAATTTTTTTTTCTCTGAGTTGGGCCGGGCCCGGGCCTGGAAATACGGGTCCGTGCAGACCTCTACCCGGTACTGCTCACATATGTATACAGGGTATAACAAAAGATGGTCACAACTTTAAGAAAAAAATGATAGATTGGTTGACACGAGTATTTCTTTGCAAAATTTTACTTTGCTTATCTACGTACGTTATAAGATGTCTAAAAGAGAATGCCCCAAATTGGTCATAATTAATGGTTTTAACGTGCCACGTTACGAGAAAAACGTTAATAAAGAATTTCTTTTGAAAACAATAGAATACTTAGTTGTTATAATAAAATCTTAATCATTAGTTTTCTAATGATATAGTTTGTTTTTTGCAGGGGTGGAGGGGTTCTGGAAGCAGAAAAGGGGGACCACACTCCCTTCTTAAATGTTCGAAAATATATTAATTTTGGTCCCTTTTAGCTAATTTTAATGATTTGGCACCTTTTAATGAAAATCCTGATTACTCTCATGGGGCCCCCTAAAAAAAGGGGGGGTGCGGGGCAGCTGCCCCATACGTCCCTGCATAAGGCGGGTCCTGACCATTAGTCCCCTTTATGCACGCTCCTGATATCAAGTTCTGTAAAATTTAGATGATTCCACCAACATAGTTCTTTTAGATCATGCCTAGTGGTTGGCAGATGTCCCGATATAAGAGCGACGTCCCTATGTTCCGAGGCTCCAATATCTGTCCCGCGTAACCACTGTGAGGGACGTCAGAAATCAGGATTTTTCCTGATGCATAAATGCTTCTAAATTACTTTTAGTACCGTGCTCTTCGTTTGTCTGCACCGAATGAAACTTTATACAGTAAAAACTGTGAAGATAGAGCCCATGTATAACGGAAATTTTTTATAGTCAATTTCAAAGGAATACCTTAAGTGTACCCTGCAGACACGGAAACATGTCTAAAATGTAATTTTTTGCCGCTACTAGCGATTCTGTTTTCAGAAGTTTAACTGTACTTTGTTCAGTAAGACCTGCTTAAAAGGAACCTGTTTATAACGGAATTCTGTTTTAAATGTAAAAATTACATTGTCCCTATACGAAGGAAACTATACAATTTTACCTGGTAAATCGGAATTTTGTTTCAGTCCCTACGATTCCACTTTCACAAGCTTTATTAGAATTGTTATGCTTATTTAGTACTTGCTAAAGTACCCGGCGTTGCGCGGAATTTTAAGAATGTTTGTTTTGAAAAATCAATTTCAAAATGGAACGTACAATATAAAACAAACAATTAAAAAAGGAAGCCATAAAGCCGTTTTTATTTCAGTTCTTCACTAAGAATGAGCTTTAGGTACCTAAACCTTTGTGGAAATTCCAATATACACGCATACACACACGTATATATACATGGAATAGGTTTAAAAATGGCGAAAACAAATTCAGGTAACCTCAAAATGTTAAAATATGCCAATATTTCTATAATCGGGTTTTTATCATGTTTCAATACGTTTTTTCAAACTCATATGACGTTATATATTCCCCTGGTGACGTACATTATATTTCCAATGTGACATAATATTAACCTTTTTTTTATAATTCATCAAACTATTTCATTTTCATTTTTCAAGTGGGAATCTTGCAATAGAAAAGCAATTGTTGTGGTAAGAATTTTATTGTGGATTTTGAATTGTTGACAACTGCTATAACGAAAAAGGTTTGAATTTGATAGGAAATTGCTGTTAAATGGATGGTTTTTTTATTAATTAAAAATTAACTATAAAATATTTCGATTCTGGATTACTTTAGTTGCCTCGCCCGTGTTTTAAATACACATGTAGGTAACATTTCACGAATCCAAACGGTGGATTTTTATAGAATTACAGACAAATTTTCATTTTTATATATTAGTTAATAAAATCTGCTAACGGACAGGGAAAAAAAAATTCTGTTTTAAACCAGCTTTCAGGAGGTATAATTTTAGGGTATTCATAACGTAGGGACAATGGAATTTCTACGTTTAAGGCAGGATTCCGTTATATGCAAGTACCTTTTCCCAGTGTTTACAATAATTTTATGTCCCGATTTAGGAGCCGCTGTCCCGCTTTTTTCTCCCCCTGTCCCGCTTATTGTGACATTGGACCTGGCAACACTAACCATGCCTTCTCCTCCGCCTCCTGCTGCTTTGAACTTAATAACGATGACGGAATCATTAACCTCTTGAGGGGCGGTGGGATATATTTTATTCCACCTAAATTTAATCAAGATTCGCACCGGAAACTTTTAAATAAATTTTATTTTTGTAACTGAGGTAGAAACAAGGTGTAAAATTGCTTTTCCTTGTGAAATGAAAATTGCTTGTGAAATGAAATCTTGCAAAGATTCCGGTGTGAATTCAACATTAAAGGAACACAATCACTTGCCCCTCAAAAGGTTAAAGGAATATAAATAGTATTTTAAATGCTTACAAATAAAAGATTTGCAATAAATACATTTGAAAATTCACTGTTTCTCCTGAATTCAAAGAGCTTAGAAATACACGTTATCTTATCATTTTACGGATATCCTCAAATTATAAGGCGGAAAATGATTGACAAATTGTCTTCTGTGAGATTATATCTATAATTTCACAAAACAACGATGATTAGATGATTACTCACAGATAGTTTCATTTTTTGTTTGTAAAACGACTAATACAACATTTATGTTACGTTTTATTTAAAAAGTTGCAAGAACATTTGAAACGAATTGTGCAATTTTTTCCATATCTGAATAATAGATTAAAAATATAAAAGTATTGCGGTAATATTTGAAACAAATTATATGACGGTTCTGAATATCTAAAGAAAGGGAAACAACACGGGGAAAAAAAAAATAGCGACTTCGTGGTTATTTGTAACAAATAATGCGTTGCAACTTCTCGGAAGAAAATAGCAATATTCAAATGTTACTAGAATGTGGTTTTTTTTTCTGTCTTTAAAGAGCAAATTAATAAACTGCATACATTTAAGGCTTTTCAGAATCTGCAAGTATATAGTTGCGATTGTTTTTAGAGGGAAGGAAAGGGGGGGGGGTTGTTTAATAGTAAAAATAAAAGATTAAGATGACCACTTGAATTACAGTTTTGTATTAGAAAAAAGTTGTTTTATAAGTTAACCATACTCTAATTTCGAGCCTGTGACATGAAGAATTTTGCAGCTAA
Organism: Maratus speciosus; assembly: GCA_963932465.1. NCBI lineage: Eukaryota > Metazoa > Arthropoda > Arachnida > Araneae > Salticidae > Maratus > Maratus speciosus. The sequence continues at coordinate 515,163,528 of OZ010795.1, forward strand.
CATTGTATACGTAGCCTCAATGCTAAGACTATATAAAAATTCAAAAACATGTCCGTGAGTAACTTTGACGTCATATTGACGGTCACAACACCTGACCAATAAATTTCGCTTTTATTGCAATTTTTTGGAACATCGCACAATTTCATTTTTTTACGCCGTCGAATATAGGGGAACAAATTGTTATTGCACATATAATTCGTTTCAAAATTGTCTTAATTTATTGATTTTTATGGTTTTTAAAATAATTATCAAGCGTGAATTTATTGTAAATTTATCTCTATCGCGTGCAGTCTGATTACAAAAGATTGGCAGTTTTGCTCTTAAAATAATATATAAATTGTTCAGCATTTGTTTACAGCTACTATTCCATAACGAAATTCACACTACATCAATACATAAAATAATAAATAAAGCACGAATTTAACAGACATGTAATTGAGCTATGTGCTTAAGCCATTGAAATTATCAGAATCAAAAAAACTGCTGTAAGTAGCGAAATCGTTGTGGATTTCTTCAGCTATTAATTCCTGGCATGCGGCTAATACAAGAGCTTGTTGAATTCAGACTCTTTTCTCCGGGGGGGGGGGGGGGAGCATTATACAGTTCTGGGGAAGTTTCCTTTTTTGACCTTTGAAAACACAAAATCTCAAATCTTATGGGGGAGGGGGAACATCTCATTGCTCCGGGGAGGGGAATGTCCCACCCCCGGGCCACCCCCTGAATTCAACACTGTACAAAAGTACAGCTCATATTTTCAAAACTTTATTTGAACTCATTACGTTATTGACATTTTTCATATAAAAATGGTTTTTGGTGTTGTTAGTGGGCAACTTAAAAAAATATATTAAATGTAAAAGAATTTCAGCAAAAAAGTCATTTTTACCTATATTCTGCAATCCGGGAAGCCCGAATTAGATCCCCTAGTAATAATAATACACCTTTCTATGATTTTTAAATGAGGAACAAAAAACTTTTCGGTTTCCTTTCACTTTTTATTTGAAAGATCCTTAGTTCTCTCCCCTCCCCCCCCCCCCCCCCGTTAATATTTAATGGGAGCATTAAAAAAAAAACAACCAAATTCTATCACTATTACATTTTAATCTATAAATACAAAAACATAAGTAATATAAAAATTCGAAATTAAAATTCTGTCATCGAAAAAGTACTCAGTAAAAAGTAGGAAAGTAGATGTGACAAATAAATTGAACCAATGATTGACTCTAAAGTTTAAAAAATCTGAAAATATTTTAAAAAAAAATACATACGTAAAACAAAAAAATGCAATTTAATTTTTTTTAGATGTTTTACTACATTAAAACTTCCTTTTGTTTGAAATCATTCAGTATTTTCGACTACTTTGCAAAACATGTTTTATTGTACCAAGTGACCTTTTTGTGCATATCAGACATGAAGCTTGGTAATTGCTGATTTTGACAATTTTTTTTAAGAACACACAGGCTGTACAATCAATCGGGTCAGTTTTTAAACTTTCAAGAGCATAAAAAAAAAAGAAAAATCTCTAGTATATTAAAATACGCGCGGAACTTTTGAAGATGATATTGAAACAAAAAATCTGAATGGTTTTTCCCCACTTTCCTCTATGATGCTTACTGTAAATGTAGTATCATACCCCTTCGTAATCATTATACAAGTGGATGCGGGTACGAAAGGAGTGAGATTGACCCATTGTATTTTTGACAATTACTTTAGTTTACTTAAGCATGTTGAAATAAATGTGTCGTCGTCACGAACAGTACCAGACCCAAAAGAATAAAATCAAAATGATACCTGCTCAAAATTTGTTGCCTCGGCTTATTTTGAAGAGATAGATAAAATTGGTCTGAGGTCAAAGAGGTAAAGACAGGGATGCCGAAAAGACGAGTTTCCACCAGACACAGATGAAAACTGTTTATTTTCACAAGGTTTGGCTACTATGTAGAACTGCTCTGTAAGTCTCACAGCATGAGGAACCATACATGTTTTTCCCCTCTTACATATCGTCTAGCCCCGTTTTCAGAAGATTCTCGGAAAAGTAGGAAAAACAGGTGAAAATAAAAAATAACTGATGAAGGATTTTTTTTTTTTTTTACAAAAATCCAGTTTTTTTACATTGTATTTGTAAATTATATTTTTTTCGTCTAGTTAGCAATATTCTGAACCTAATGATGATGATAATAATAATAGGGTTTCAATACCTACGTATAATTTTTTTATTTAAATTTTCAACATTTTCGTCTTGCAAAGTCAAGATTCTATATCCGACAAAATCGTTGACATATAGGCATTTGTTTTGTAGGCATTTGAGGAATGAGAAGCGTTGGGATTACTTGCGTCTAAGTCGACTTTAGCGGTTAATGATGTTAGAATAAAAAATTACGCTTCTGCTCCAACCTCAGGCAAAAAAAAAATCTTACTATTTGAAGAAAATTCGAAAAAATCATTATATTTGCTTTTTTTTTTTTTTTTTTTTTTTGCTATTTTTAATAGCACTAATCAATTTTATGTGAAAAAATACACAACACACGTTGAAACATAGTTTTGAAACGTGAGTAATAAACAGTTTCATATGCGGTCAATAAGTGGGAAAAAGAAAAAAAAAACTACCTTGTCATAGTGTGGTACGCACAGAGGGGGAAGGGGCAGAGGGTGCACTTGACCTAAGCTGAAGAAGGCCCTATTAGACACAAATTTAGCATGAAATATACGCATACACAAGGTAAGTAGGAGGCTCATAAGTGACATTTGCACCAGGCTTCAGAATGTTTGAGCACAGCACAGCAATGGAGTGGCATTTATATTTCAATTTTCGGTATAGAATTGAAATTAGATTTTTTAAAGATTACAGATTGAATGAATAAGATCTATCAAAACTGAGTTAAATAAAAGGGCACACCGAAATTTTTAGATAAAAATAACTTCGATCTGCAAATCCAGTTGATGACAGGGAGAAGTAAGTTCATAAGGTAGCAATCATTACATACGTACTACCTGACGATATAACAAGTGATGAAATTTCGAAAGGGCATCCTACCCAAGTAAAATGAAATGAATAAAAAAATAATTTATCAAATATTAAAGATTGATAAAGAAAACTTTTCACTGTTCCACCCATTTCTTTCTTTTTAATTCGTCGAGAAGCCACACACACACACACACATATATATATATATATATATATATATATAGTATATAATATATATTTCCAAAGCCAAGTCTTTGATATCGCTTTTTTTTTCTTTTTTTATCTAATGTAATTAGTTATTCTGTGGGAGACTAAACTATCAAGTACCAGTTGTGTCTGGTTGTAATTTCTAATGAAATCATAATTATACGTGCAATATGCAATACAGGATTGTAAGCAGCAAATACAGTTGATACATTTGCAAAAAAAATTTCGACTACATTATTTTTATTTGACAGGATTTCTTCTCTTAATAAATAATCGTCTATATAAATTTCTGTGATTTTATTAAATTAACACATTTCAGATGCAGCAACCTTTAATATTCGAAGTTCCTGAAAAATTCTAGATTTATTAGATCTGTTCCCCTTTTATAAAATATATATCCATGCATATATCCGGAACTTGCAAGGAGCTAAGACGCAGAGATTCCAAGCAAATAAATTACACGCATCTAACGTACTATATCATTAATAAATAGTTGAGAATAAATTGTGTTGCTTTTCAGTATAAATGATGGTATATGTAGGCTCATTTTATAAAAGATTAATTTTGTATTTGAAAAGAGTGCGTGTAAATAATGTAAATATTGTGTAACCACTCAAACTTTGACTCCCACGTTTTACGGGAATTGAAAAATGCTTCGAGTAATAAAAAATTCGCTTTCTAAAATAAATTGAAATGTGTTGTTTCTTTCAGATAATGCAAAAACTACTTCAAGATACTGAAAACTCAAATAATACACCAGCGCTTTACAGAAATGTAACCTTATATATATTTCATATTAATGCCTTTAATCACCTGCACTGCAAAAAATCTGCCACGCACGTCAATATATTTTCATGAATAAGTTGCACAGTTGTCGAAAGTACCATTATATTTTAAGAGTAATCTCAGTCTTATTTGATGACTTACATTTCAACGTGCGTGACAAGGGCTTTACAACACAAGTGATTAAAAAGAAAACAATGAGCAACATTTCAGAATGAACATAATTACATCTTACTAAAAACTCGGGATGTATCCCATTAACTTTGCACACACTGTCTAGGAACATAACATCAGAAAGACAGAATAGTAATCATAATGACAAAAAAAAAAATTCATATAATTTTAGTCCCAAAAAGAACCCGGGAAATTATATGCCAATTTATAGTCATTCATTTGTGATATACATGGCTATCCGTACATTGTCAACCGAAGTACCGTATAATCGCAGTATAACGCACACCTTAATCTTTGCAAAGAAATCTTCCCGGAATACATTGCAAAAAACAAAATAAAGACTACTGTAAAACCGTCATAATTAATGCTTTTCATGTAATCTGGTAGCGAAAAAGATTTTTCCAGAAAATAAATAGAAGTTAAATTAACTGTGAAACATTACACAGATTTGAATACATTTAAAAAGAAATTAAATAAAAAAATTATATACTACATAGAAACATTTAATTAAAATCAAAATCATACAAAGTATACGTTTTACTATGTCATCGCATAGTCTCAGAAGAGACTAGGGTTGCCTTGTCCCGTACGACGATTTCTTCAGTGTTTCTATCACTTCGTGCTTTTGATAGTGTCAAGATTTTTTTTTCTTTTTCAATTTGCTTCAACATTTCATACCTTTTACCGAAAAAAAGTTATGCGTATTGAATGTGAAATTGGCTTGCTTCCCATCAGAATTACAAAAGTCTTGGGGGAGCGGTGTAATATTAACTGCGCATTCGCAAACTCTTGGTTAGCATTAGATCACCGGAAGTTGACATTATTATAGCCGATAAGTATCTATATTATAAATTTGTTAATTTAGTACATCTGCACTTAAAGTTTTAATATTTTGTTTGATTTGTTATCTCCCTTTATGCTTAAATACAAACATTTATTTTCGTAGAGTGTCCACTAATAAAGTTTTCATGATCATTATTGAATTGCAAGATGTTTTAATTTATTTTTGTTCTTATAGTTCAACTAGTTTTTTCGATCATAATGGGATATGCGGTTGCAAAATTAGTTAAACAGTGTTTATAGAATAATATAAAACAAATACAGTTCGAAATTAACAATTAAATTGATTAATTAATAACCTTTTTCAAAACAAATTCGTTACCGAAAACATTACTGGCACATTTAACATAGTTTAGTAGTATAGAAAAGGACAATAGCGCGATAAAAACAAAACTAACTAGTGTCAATGAAAATCTTCCTTTTTTTCTGAGATAAATCTGGCAACCATAGAAGAGACTAACATCAACCACAACAACAAAACATCTAACGCACACTGGATGTCTATAATGTTTCATAGTTAGTTTAACTAATATTTTAATTCAGACGTTAAAATGTATAAGTATTAAAAGAACTTCTTAAAACAACATCAAAAACTTTTAAATGCGCAATTTGATTTTGTTAGTGTTTTAAGAAGTTCTTTTAGTACTTATTGATTCACACCAGTTCCAACTTGTTTGTTAAAATGTATGTATATCTTAAGAATAAATAGAAAGTTCATCAGAATTAAAAATCTCAGTTTCAAGGATCTTTTTTTATTTTATTTTTGTATTTTTCATTTAATAACTGACAGACAATGCGCACCTATAAGTTTTGATCAATTTTATCGTATTAAAAGTGCATATTAAAGGCCGAAATATACGACATATTCTGGTTCTACTCGAATGAACAACATATACTTAAATAAGTTCTCATTTCGTTAGCTTTCAGTTCGTGAGAAAAGTTGTACCGTGTTAGATCAAAATGGAATTTACCTCTTTTTTTTTTTTTTAATTTTCTATATGAATTTAAAATTTTTAGTTCATTAGATGTGCCTTGATAGAAAAAGGGATAATGTCCAATTTTTGAGAAAGAGCTGATTTAATAGCGTTTTTCTTTTTCTCTCTTTCATTCAATTTATTTATTTATTTTTTGCGTTTCTTATATCTTTAAAAGAAAGTATTAGATTCGTGAAAAATTTGACTTACGGATTTATACGTTTTAGAAGGTCCTGACTGTTTTTAGAAAATGTCTGTTTGTGTGTGTCTACGTGTCTGTGCGTGACGCAAATTTTGCAGGAGCTCTATCTCAAAAACTAACCCACGGAATTTAATCAAAGTTCTGATTCTGTTTTACCTTGATATAAATTGGTGACTATTAGGTTTTGGTGTAAATCGTCCAACAAGTGTCGCTGCTATGCTCTGTTTTTCACGATTTCCGCGATAGCTATACCTCAAGAATGAATAGATAGTCATTTAATTTTGATTTCAGACGATCTGATTTATATAGAAGAATGTTTTATAATGGCCACAGCTTTCTTTTTTTTCCCGAAATGCTGATTTTGTTTTTATCGAATATATTAAAGACGGAATATTGGACTTTTTCTGCCATACCTATGACTATTGCGAAGTGATTGGTGGACAGACTAAGAATGTGAGTTTAAACATTACCCCTTTACTGCCAACGTACAAATATAAGCACCAAAAGCAGAAACACCAAACATCCTTAATGAAATATTACATTAGAAATGTCGCTGTGGAAGTGATACAAAGGATCTACTTATATAAAATCCAAGTGTAGGTAAACATTCCGGCGCGAACCGTGACATCTATATATTTAAAACACAAGGCTCTTTTTGTCAGTCATCTGCCCTGAGCTTTCTACAGAACCGATTTTGCTAGTTATTTTTTTTAATTAAAGCTATTCATTTGAAGATGTGTCCGCACTAGCTATTTAAAAAAAAAAATAGTAATTTTAAAAGTTTTTCATGAAATTTCTTCAAAATGGTGGCAATCTGATTACTACAGATAAAACAGAAATAATGAAAAATATTTAGACCGTGGCTTTTTGGACTTATTTTTTCATTTGCAAGTTATTTTCGGTAAAAAAAAAAAAAAAAAAAAAAAAAAAAAAATGCAGGTATACTTTATTTTTATGATCGAATAAAAATCCATATTTATTGCGACATCACGATATTGTCTATTGGGTTTATTTTATCTTTATACCTCATGGCTTTATTAGTTTTTTTTCATTACAATAGAAACAAGTGGGTAAGTGTAATCACAGATCGCACAGAGGGTTTCGTTTAATATTCCTTTCAAAACACTTTATCCTTTTGAAAAATCTGTTAGTTCCACATTTCGCAACCAGGGGTGCACTCTACTCTAAACAAACATCTATCCGAACGAAACTCCGTTTTATAGACTATCCGTAGATATATTAGTCGAGGGGATTGGGCCGATAGCACCCGAGATAAGTAGGCGCCCCTGGCGGTAAAAGTGAAACTAAAATATGTAAGGCTATGGTGCATAATATGAAAGAACGCTCAAAGTGGTGTCGGCAAAAGTTGGAAAAGTACTCCCCGGTTGAAAAGGGCGGACGTTAGAAAAATTGCTTAAAATACACAAGTTAGAGCCTGGAGGAGTAACTAATATAAGACTTTTTGAAAATTTTATGATTTGCCGTGTGGTCTGAGGTATTCAGCTATACGTATGCAAAAATTCATGTCTCCAACTTAATTAGGGGCTCTCTAAGGAAGAATTGCTTAAAATACATATGTGGTAGCTCAAAGGGTTAAACGCAAGACTTTTTCATGATTTTATGAATTATCGCCTGGCCTCAGGTGTTCTGCTATAAGTATGCAAAATTTCAAATCTCCAATTTAATAAGGGGCTCACTTAGAAAGAATTGTTTAAAATACACATATGGCAGCCCAAAGGGTTAAATGTACGACTTTTTCAAAATTTTATGGTTTGTCATTTGATGTAAAGAGTTCAGCTATAAGTAGGCAAAATTTCACGCCTCCAACCTAATTAGGGGCTCAGTTAGAATTGTTTAAAATACATATGTGGGAGCCCAAAGGGTTAAATGTACGGCTTTTTCAAAATTTTATGGTTTGTCATTTTATGTGAGGTGTTCAGCTATAAGTATGCAAAATTTCAAATCTCCAATTTAATAAGGGGCTCACTTAGAAAGAATTGTTTAAAATACCCATGTGGGTGCCCAAAGGGTTAAATATACAACTTTTTCAAAATTTTATGGTTTGTCATTTGATGTGAGGAGTTCAGCTGTAAGTATGCAAAATATCACGTCTCCAACCTAATTAGGGGCTCACTTAGAAAGAATTGTTTAAAATACATATGTGGGAGCCCAAAGGGTTAAATGTACGGCTTTTTCAAAATTTTATGGTTTGTCATTTTATGTGAGGTGTTCAGCTATAAGTATGCAAAATTTTAAGTGTCCAAAATGTATAGTTTCTGAGAACGAGCTCTGTGACAGACGGACAGAGGTGCGAAACGAATAGGGTTTCATTAGATGTACGAAACTCTAAAAATATTTTTATTGGAATATACTGTGGTTCAGCATAAAAGTACGTATATAAAGTATGTTTAAAAAATTTGCGCCGTTAACCTTATGCTTAGCTTGAATTTTTTTTTTTTTTTTTTTTTTTTTTACATTTATAAAACTAAGGAGAAAAAATGATACGATTGTGTCAAAATGACGTAATTTTCACTGATTTTTCATTTCTTAATTTTAAGGATTATAATCTGAGCCTTTATTGATCTTTGAATTACTTCAGAAATTTAATATTGAGTATATATATATATATATATATATATCCGTCTCATTTATATTTGTAGTAATCATTTTTAAAATGTTCTCTTCTACAATACAAATATTTTAGTAATAAAATCTTTATGTTGTTTGTATGTATGAAGTCTTATGAAAATGTAACGCAGATCAACATTCCGTCATTTTTGACGGGGTTGATATACTTAGTATTAGAATAAAATCAGAATTGGACACAAAGAAAGTAATTAAAAGAATAAAGTTATGAAACTAATTTTGCTCAACGACGAGCCACTATTATACAAACAGTAATGGATTTCTACCTCAAAGCAAAGACAGCTTATTAGCAAAGTTCATTATCTCTTTGCCTATTCCCAAAGTCTTTACACAAAGAAGAAGTAATAACAATCAAAGTCTTTGGGATAATTCTATTTGAAAGAATAAATCGGAAAGTATAATAACATCAACATATATGCAATTTCTGAGATTGCGATTCATGCAAATGGGGGGGGGGGGGGGGGATGTAGAGTATGAAGATATATTAATTAATCTAAAACTGTCCACGTTCAAATAAATATGTATTTCACAAAACTTCGCTGAAATAATTGAATGGGTGTTTGGAAGAAGAGCTTATGCTACAAATTTAAAATAACACAGAAAAACAAAGTATCGGGTACCCTTTGAACCAATAAAATGCATGGAAAAGTTACCGCTGTAAGAATTGCAGTCTCTCTTTAACTAATTGACTTTTAATTATAAAATTGAAAATACGTGTTAGGAAGAATTTATTTTGTCAATTAAAGTTCTTAAGAAATTTTATACACATACATAATATTTTTTTTTATTTTTTATTTCTTTTAAAGATAATACAATTTTTACGAAAGAATTATTCTCGCATGCATTGCGGGCATGATTTTTCCCATTTGAAAAAAAAAAAAAAAAAAAAATGGCCTTTTTTTCCCCATTCTGACCAGAAAATCAGAGTCCTAACTTTTTACGACTGCTCTTTCATCTTCACCTAACGCTTCATTTATAATGGCTGTTTCATAATAATAGAAACCACCAGTCCACCAGAAGAAAATAACTGGGTTAAGTGGGACTCGGATAATCGGGACTCTACTACAAAACATATTTCAATTTTAAGACTTAAAGCACACGCTTTTATTTTATGTAAAATGACGTCATTTGCATTAATATAGATACTCAAAATTAAATATAGTTTATAATAGCTCCATGTTTAATCATAAATCCTTCATTTATATTTTTCTCAGTAGTACGTATTTTAATTAATTTTTTTTTTCCAATTTTTATGAGAAAATGGCAACAAAAAGATATAATTGCTATTTTTCAACAATTTTTTTTTTACTTTCTAAAGAAATGGAGAACTTGAGTTGCCAAAATGAAACAAATGTCGCTAAAAACTACAAACAAATTAATATTTCAAAAACAAATGGAGATGCAGTTTTCAAACAAATTGCATTAAAAAGTACTTTTTCCCCCAATACGACGGTATAAACATTGAAAATGTGCGATGCTTAGAAGTTTTAAAAAATGCTGTAGAGTATTTAATCGCACAATGAAACATCGGCTTTTGTTTTACGGCTAGCGTACACAAGGTAACGTTATTTATTGGAGACAAAAAAAGCTGGGAGAAAGAAATAGCATTCCGGGGGTTAAAAAATTTTCAGAAAATCTTATACGCCGTTTCATCTCCATCTCCTACGTGTGCGACACACTAGACGTCACATATAAGTGTTTTGATAGAAAAGAATGCAGAAACTTAGAGATGAGAGGTAAAGGAAAGGGTAATTTAGGCTTCGGCTTTTAGGAATCGCTATTGCACTGGGATCCGGAGCCCTGTATTTATGAGCTCCGGTGAATTCCGACTAATATTCTAAAAATTATTACTAAAAACAGAGAAGTACCGGAATTGAGTTTCGGTGGGCTCCCGCGCAAATTAAGCCTTGGCTGCGCGGGACGCCATAAGTCCGATTTTTGAGGATGTACAAATTATTTTAAATTTCTTTTCGCATCATGGTATTCATTAGTCTACATACATCGAGATAAACTTAATGCAGTGGAACCTGTCTATAACGGAAATTTTTAATAATACTTTTGAAAAGAATATCTTACAAATCTTCCTCCTTATACGGAAGACTGTCTAAAACGAAATTGTTTAGAGCTTCATATAGATTTTATTTTCACATGTTTTACTGTAGTTCGTTCAGTAAATCCTCTGAAGCCAGATCTGTTTATAAAAGATTTTTTTTCTTTTAATTTCACTGTCCCAATGATTACACTTTTACGAGTTTTACTTCATAAGATTGTTGTGTTTATTTAATATAGTAAAAGCTTCTAAGACGGAATCAAAAGGAAACTGAAAAAAAAAAAAACAGTGGCATTCCGGGAGTGCCAATAGAAGTGAAAACTTCAACAATTACGTGTGTGTTTTTTTAATCGTCAGGAAATGTTTTATTGTGCAGGATATACTTTTAAATGTAGTGTTTTTTTATTCATTATTCTAAACTATTACTGCCAAAATTATACTACAATTTTCATAGTAATACAATTTAACTATAAATTACATATAAATAAACATTAATAATTTGTAATATATATTATTATATTAAATTATATTATTAAATTATACATGTACATATAAATAAACAAATTTTCGTACAAAAATTCTCGTATTGCATTTAAAGATTTATCCGGTGAAATATAAACGGCAACCATTACAATTCAATACTATCCAAATATTGAAATCCATACTCCAATTCAATACTATCCAAAGGTATTTTTATTAATGAATACAATACCACAATTATATTACGCTTAGCGCGCTAGTGTCTATGTGCCAAAATGCTAGCATGTCGGTTACGTAACAGTGTCTCAAATGAGTGGTTTTTCTCCATCTCAAAAAAAGCTCAACGCGCCTAAAGAAGTTTTCGAAAACTGATAATGTGTGTGTGTGTGTGTGTGTGTGTTCCTGCGTGAACGCCGGGAGAAAAAGTGAGTTTTAGCTTCGTTCTTCTTTTGCGGATTGAGCTGAAGAGGGTAAAGTTCCTGTCATTCACCGCTTGGCGCGCTAGTGTCTATGTGCCAAAATGCTAGCATGTCGGTTACGTAACAGTGTCTCCAAATCAATGGTTTTTCTCCATCTCAAAAAAAGCTCAACGCGCCTAAAGAAGTTTTCACTTCAAAAAAAAAAAAAATTAATAATAATCAGGTTTCTGTCTTATTAGATACAATTGCATGGCATTTTCACCATAGGCTTGATGAAAATTTTCTGTTTAAAAGTAGATTCCATTATAGACAGGTTCCGCGTACAGGATAATACGGCTTAATGCATTTTCATGTCCCGATTTATAAGTAGTTGTCCCGCCTTTTCTGTTTCCCTGTCCCATTTTTTGTGATACTGGAGCTGGCAACATTAGTCCTGAGGACCTAGTGAAACATAGGCTCTTCTTCTGATCTTAATTGACCTCCACTTTTCTCTTCATGCTGAGCATTAGTCATCGGCAATGTCTATAAATTTTTATCGATTTAATCGATACTATGGCCAACTCAATCATACCGATAGTATAATTTTTTTTATCGATGTCTCTAGTCAATAAATTATTCCTAATCGACATGAGATCCGATTTTATGAAGAATTACCACTGAGCACTGACGGGTAATAAAAAACTAGTTAAGTTAGTAAGGAAAGTAATAATTTTTTTATTTAAAGTAAACAAACTCGTATATTACGAAATTGCAATTTTTAACACTGGGTAATCATCCCACGTAAGCCCTTTTCCAATTAAAAAACAAACAAAAATTTCAAAATTTGTAACATACATTAATAATAACATACATTAATAATAATTGGTCTTCCAGACCAATTATTCTCTAATAGAAAAGCAATTTCTGTTACATGATAAATACCAGAAACTGGTGCAGCATAAAAAAGAAGTTATAAATAAAAATATATTAATGTGGACAACGGAGTGGATATGAATAACTGATTCAGCTTTACTGATCCTATTAATATTTAACAGAAAATTAAAAATACATGATAAAATATATTTTCTTTGCACGCATGATATTTTAAAACATTTTAGTAAAAGGCGGATCTAAGAATTTTACTTACATATATCATAAATATTGAAATAATAGATCTTATTTTCTAAACATAAATAGTTGCTTCTCTGAGGTAATTAATCTTCAGAAGAAATTTTCAGGTATGGAACAAAATATATATCGTTTACGTGCGTGATCATATTTGAATAATTTTTCAAATTACTAGCACAACAGAATATCAAGTAAAGAATTAGATTAATGTCAACAACGAGACAACGGGGTATGAGTTATTTTTTACCACTTATTCAATTAATCTTTAGCAGAACGTTTAAAATACATTACAAAATATATTTACTTAGAAAGCATGATAAACTCAACAATGAACTTAAAAATTTTATTTACATACATTAAATTTTAAATAACAGGTCTTTTCTAAATATGAACATTTGCTTCACTGAGGTAATTATTCTTCAATAGAAAATTAAAAGTATGTCATAAAATATATTATGCTAGCTGTTACCCGCAATGTCGTTCACGAAGAATTAAAAGAATAATAAATGCATTGATAAAGCAAAACATTTCACTCCCGATAATTAAAAACATGTATGACAATAAACAACTCTTAATCACATTTTATAGGAGACTATGCGGTATTTCTCATTTATAGAGGCCTTGACTTAGCCATGAAAATGGTGAAATTTTGTGCCAAATAATACAATCGCGAAAATGAAACTGCAACCAATGAAAAAAGGAGGACCAAATAAAATCGTGAAAATCGACGAATCTCTCTTTGTAAGACGAAGAACACAACGCTGGGACTACTACAACAATGTATTTTAGGTGATATTTGGTGTGAAATTTGTATAGTATGCATTGCATGTTATAAGATTTTAGAAAAATCAATTTTTTTTAAACTATTTTTACAAATGACAATATATTTTTACTCTTTTAAAGCTAAAAGAAATGTGGAATTAAAATCTGGTTGCCGAAATCACAATTTACAAAAGTGTCTCCAATATAGTTCGTGCTACCGAGCCTTAATTTCTATATTGTTCGAAAGAAAATGATGATACTTTGGCACAATCATATTAAACCTTTATGTTTTGCGAACGAAAATGAAACTTTCTTTTAAAAAATAATCAATTTTTATTAATGTTTTCTGAAATGAACGTCTATAAGAATCAAAACACGCTAATTTTTCCTTTTTTTTTTCTGCAATCGAGTTAGTTTTATAGTTTTTATGAATGAAAATAAGTATTTCCCGATAGCCATGACGTAACTTTCGACATGGGTAATTTTACAATGCATATTATTGACATTTAGTATACAATTTCTTTTTAACTTATTTCAATTTTAAATTAAAAATTAAATATTTTTGTTAACCGCAGACGATAAAACATCAAGTACTGATAATAATTTTCTTTAAATAATAATAATTGACTCAAGACCATTGTATTTCAACATCAAAGCATATCCGTTTTTTTTTCCATATATGATACTCATATTAATTCGCCTTTATTATTAAGAAATAATTGAAATTTTCAGTTTTATTTTCAATATGACGTTATATTCATATTTTTTAAATTCATTTTTTTAAATTTCATTTTCCTTTTGCACGTGAAAATCTTTCAATTGAAAATTAATTATTGTAGAAAAAATGTTAATCAGGGTTTCCATGTTTTGGCAACGAAAAAAGAAAGATGGTTAAATTTTATAGGAAAAAGGTCAATTGATTCTTTACGAAAAATAATTAAATTTTGAATTATTAAGAAATATATTTGAATAAAATAAATAAAACACAGCTTATGTTCATTTCCGGGTTATAATCCATCTATATGCAAACATACAAAAGCATTAATTCAGACGTTTGGACGTTGGTTTAATTCAAACATTCACACACTTTTTCGCATTTATAATAAACTAGCTGTTTAACTCGTTCTATGCACGGGAGTTCATAAATTTAATTCTAAAACCAAAATTAAAAATAACTATTCGATTTAGTAAAATATTTTTCTACTACTGTGCCCCCTTTTTTTATGAAATTTATCTTGTTACTATGGGAGTAAACGACAAAACGATATCTTTGTAATAAGGGAATAAATAGAATAAAAAGTTTTGTTGATGTTTGTGATGAAATGTGTTTCTTTATTTTTAAAAATTTGTAATAATTAAGCGCAATTTAATAATTTCTAATTATTTGCATGTGAAGTAAAATAATTATCGTAATATCCGCTAAAGCTTCTTATTATTGCAGCGTGTCTTACGTAATATGTATATTTCTAATTATTTGCATGTAAGGTAAAAGCATATCATATCTTAATACCCGCTACAGCTTTTTAGTGCAGCGTGGCGTACGTAATATGCAATGCATCTTGCAATAGAAAGGTAATTGTTGTGTTAAGAATTGCTGTTAAATTGGGGTTTTTTTATTAATTAAAAATTAACTATAAGCTATTTCGATTCCGGATTACTCTAGTTGCCTCGGACATGTTTTAATACATGTACGTAACATTTCAGAATTCTCGCTTCCAAACTGTGGATTTGTATAGCATTACAGACAGGCAAATTTTCATTTTTATATATTAGATATTATAAGGATTCATGAGCGACATGCGTGATCAATTTTGAACCGTATTTTAGAAACAGGCGAAATCGAATCGAAAAATTACCCCCGTACTTCATTAAATGGAATAGCAGCTTCATCGAGATAATTATTCTTCGATAACAAATTAGCAAGAATTAAATCTTTTACCTAAAGATAGTCTAACCAGTTCGTTAGTTCCCTATAAATAAGTTATATAAAAAGATTTTCCTATGCACGTTAATAAATAGTGAAGGTTTATAGGACTATCATATAAGCCTCGGAATCGAAGAAGAAATGTATTTTTCTTACCTCTTATAATATCTTCCTTAAGTCCCCATTAATCCGCGTCGATTAGATAGATTTCTTGCCAGAGATGGATAGATTCAAGTAAATCTCTTTGTTTAAGAATATGCCTAGAAAAGAAAATAATCATATGAAAATAACACAATATGTAGTTTTTCAGAGCATCAATTAAATGTTATGTATATTATGGTTCCCTGGTTACAAAACATTTTTTTTTAACTAATAGATTTTTTACATTTAATATATTCTTTTAGATTGTCCAACCAATGGCGGATGTAGGGGTCATGACCTCCCCCCCTCTGAACACCAACAACAGTATTCTAAAGATCATTTTAAAAATGAAATATACACTCCCGATTCTCCGAGTCCCGCTTAACCGAGTTTCCGTTTTAACCGAGTTATTTTCTTCTGATGGACTGATAGCTTTCATTATTATGAAACAGCCATTATAAATAAAGTGTTAGGTGAAGATGAAAGAGAAGTCGTAAAAAGTTAGAACTCTGATTTTCTGGTCAGAATGGGGAAAAAATGAAAAATTATGCTCATTTTTTCCCCATTCTGACCAGAAAATCAGAATTCTAATTTTTTACGACTGTTCTTTCATCTTCACCTAACACTTCATTTATAATGGCTGTTTCATAATAATGGAAGCAATCAGTCCGTCAGAAGAAAATGATCCATTCAAAAGGTATAAGTTCGATTGAAAGAAACTATTTAATACTTTGAGCAGAGGCTACACCTGCAATTTTCATGACACTAATAGAATCACATGGCTTCCAATTTATACGGTTTTGTTACCTCAAAAATTTAATTCAAATTTTTGCCATATTTAACGAGTTTTTTAAACTGAATTTCTGGAAGCGACAGCCAATTGCTTCCTTGCGACGACATTTCTGTGGCTGTCAACTCGTAAAACTTGGCTAAAAATGCTAACTTTGACAACATTTTCTGAATGAATCTTTGCCTTTATAAGAAAAGCGGAAACTCTTTAATTTCTTGGTATCTGTACAAAATCGGTAAATTTTATATTTTTACGAATATTAATGCACCTTTTTTTTGTATTAACGAATGAAAATGACTTTGCGAAAGTATCAGAAAAGTAGTTAGTTTGTGTTTGAGAATAGCTTTCACTATAAAAAATTCTCATAAAGAGATATGATCCTCTCCCATCCCCCAAAAAAGGAAATCCATGACCCCTCTCTAAATAGTGAACTGGATCCGCCCATGTGCCCAACAACAACAACACCTAAAAAGCATTTTAATACAAAAACAAGAAAGAAAAATCATGCGTCAAGCATAGATTGTGAAACACTTTCCAATACATTCAGAATAATGTAATAAAACTTTATAGTTTAATAAGTTAAAATATTTTGTCTAATTCAACCATATGGAAACGCATAACACATTTAAAAACCTAATTTCAGCTGTCCCCATCTACACTCGGAAAATTATCCGAATTCTTTGAGCAGCACTGTATATGATATATAGATCTGTATCTATTAACTACGTGCATGTAAAATTTAGTTTAGTTAAGAAATACATATATACTTTAGTTGAAAATCTCCCTTCAGCAATTTCTGCTAATGAAGAGAATGGTACGTGAATTCTTATGTGCAGCCCTGCATACGTGGTACAGAATTTATAACGAGTAAAATGCAAAACAGTTAAATTTAAAAGCGCATGCCGAAATTGAAAACGCACTTCCAGCAATTATTACTGTACTGTATTAAGACAGCACTGTAACTGATTTTTTTTTTTTTTTTTTTTTTTTTTGTGTGTGTGTGTGTGTGTGTGTGTGTGTGTCCCTGTAAATGAACGACAAATGCTATGAATACCCTATTCTATCGAAATCATCTTGTAGTGAAATTCAGCGATTTATATCAGTTTAAATACACTGGTTATCAAAAATTAAGGAAAAGTCACAAAATGCTAATTTTCAAATACGCGAACACTCAAAAGGAAATAATATAATCCGAGTAATTATCTCTACAACACAGCTAGCCCATATAACATCTCATTCATGTCACACATGGTCACACATGTCACAGTCACAACGGTGAAAAAAAAATAGGAAATTCCATACATCTCATTATGAGTCTCAAATGATCACTATATGTGACTCCACTGAGACGTCACTGTGACTGCTGCTTTGGGACGAGTCACCATGTGACTTTACAATGTAGTTATATTGTGACTCATGTGACTGTCATTTGTAGACTTAATTTCAAAGTCATCGTGAACGCTGCATTGTGATAAGTTACCAAATAATGTCACATTAAAGTCACATGATGACTTTCAGGTGACAGAGAGACTACTGTGAAGTCACCATTGTGCTCTTTTGGGAAAAGTCTCCATGTGACTATATTATGATATTATTTGGTGACTTATCATAATGCAACGTTCATGATGACTATGAAATTTAGTCTCAAAATGACAGTCACATGAGAGTCACAATTTAACTGCATTGTAAAGTCGCCTGATGACTCGCCACAAAGCAGCAGTCACAGTGACTTCTCAGTGGAGTCACATATAGTGATCATTCGAGACTCATAATGAGATGTATGGAATTTCCTATTTTTTTGCTTCACCGTAGTGACTGTGACACTTGTGACCATGTGTGACATGAATGAGATGTTATATGGGCTAGCTGTGTTGTGGAGATAGTAATTACTCGAATTATATTATTTCCTTTTGAGTGTTCGCGTATTTGAAAATTAGCATTTTGTGACTTTTCCTTAATTTTTGATAACCAGTGTACATTTGAAACAGCGTAATGTCATTAAAATACTCTGCAAACGATTTTTCCCCATATACCATAATTTAATGGAATTCTTTTGGGAGGCCCTGTAAATGAACTATTAATCCCACATACTTCATATGCATACTTCATACCCTAAGTAAGGTTGATCAATAACATGAAAATCCGAGTCTATTTACGGGAGTTAAAGTGTGGCCAGACGGAAAGACAAACCGAATGCATAAACACTTTTCAAATTTGTTGAAAAGTGTTTAAAATACCAATAAGGTATTTAAGTAAAATTAAAAAATACATACATAATTACATCTGGAAAACCGTCAATTACTAAATAAAATAAGATATGAGATAAGTGACAAATGAGATAAGTGACAAAATATTACTTTTAGTAACCTGTAACCCATGCGTGGTCATAGTTTTTCCTTTAACTTTTTATTTTGACAGGAAATGGTTACGGTTTGATAAAGCTAACATGAAAACTAGTATTTCGGGGCTACTTTGTGCCAGGCCTTTTTGGGTCCGAAAATAGCCCCAATTACTTGGAAATGCCTTTTATACAACCAAATCTATTAAAACACTTTTTAAGTAACTTTTTTTTTTTTTTCAAATGTTACTGTAGCAAAATGTTACTTTAATTTGTTTTGTTTCAGTTGCTGAGGGTAACATGACGAAAACTGTTTCTCGTTTCTTTAATATTAACAATTGGTTTGTTGTGTTTAAAAGTATATATATATATATATAAACAACAAAACAATTTATCGAGTTTGCAGTGTTAATTTTTTAGCAAATGCTATTATTGCAAGGGGGTTTCAATAAAAATGTATTCATTTACACATGAAATGTATTCATTTTATATGAAACTAAGTGAATGGACCAAAGCAGCCCCCAGCAGGGGCTACTTCGTTCCAAAACTTTAAAAATAATTAAAAAAAATAAAATAATAATAAAAAATCGTCTTTAAAACTATACAGTTTGCTACATTGTTTCATGTTGTTTAGAACTCCATTTCGACGTTGAAAAATCCCATATAATATCTTTTACTAATGGAAATGTGAGTGGAACTGGGAAAAAGTGGCCAAAAGAATTGTGGCCCCGGTTGACGTTATCGACTGTAAGCGTTGTAGAGTTAATTTTTCTCAATTTAGATATTTTTAATGTAACAAATATCATTTCGGTAAAAATTTCAAAATTTGTTGCCTTTTTGAAAGTTCATATTATGATGAGACAAATTTTGAAAATGTGGAACGTATCTGACGAGAGCTTTTAAAAAATGCACGAGATAATGAAAAATCTTGAACCTATTTTTCATTCAATTCCTACTATTAGCTCACACTCTCCCTATATTTATTTATTTATATATTTATCTTGTTCAAATTTTCAATCGTTAATAAAATACTCATTATTCATCCTATCAAGTTGAAATAATTTTTTTAAAACTTGTACTGGATGACAATTGATGTTGATACAGTTTTTTCAAATATTAATTAATTAATAAATTTTAATTAATTAATTTTAGTTTTACATGGGAAACAAAATGGCAGCCATTGGTTATTGAAGATCAATGAAAGTATTTTCAATAAGGGGTTACCATAGGGAGGACCCTATTCTGTCTCCAAATACCGCCAAGTTTGTCGCCAACTTGGCGATATCTCTAATATTTCACCAAATTCCCATACAGTTCCATTGTAAACCTACTTGCTTATAGAAAATCGAGATATTTTAATGCAACAAAAACTAATATTAGCTTAAGGGATTATATTAAATTTTTCTTTGATGGCCTAAGTAGGAATTGACTTTAAAAACAAAATTTTTATATTACTTGTTTCAAGCAGTTCTATATTGGATTTCATGAAGTGGTGGGGTGGAAGCAATCCAATAATTGCAAATTATCTTCAATACACATTGATCATTCATAGATTTTTAATACAGAATACTAAACATTTATTTTTATATAGCGTATACTTCGGTGTATAAAGCGCCCTTTTGAAACAAAAAACATCAAAATTTATAGGTGCACTTTAAAAAAATTTAAAAATGATAGCTTAAAACAACGGCTACAAAAATGGAAAAAAGCCGGGTATCTGTATTATAAAGGACAAACGTGCCTATGCGTATTTATGCCAACGTATTTATGCTACATAAACGTGTCTATGCTAACGCCATTTTGCGAATGGGAACATTTTGCGATAAAATTTAGGTTTTGCAATTTTTGCTACTGCACTTTTTAAAATTGCTAAACATCGCACATTTTGAATTTTTACATCCGTCATATTAAAAAACTGATAATGTCAAAAGTGGTCTTAAAATTTTAAAATTTGAATTAGTTTTCGAGATATTAATTTTTTCGTCATTTTTAATGACATTTTTGTAATGATGGCAGCTAAATTGCTCCATTTTTGTGGATAAAAGGGAAAATGATAGCGATTATTAGATTTCTTTCTCTGACATCATTTTCAAATTGAACTTAACATTTCTGTAAATAGATAGTGAAAATAATATTGTGACTGAATTGTATTTTTCTAGAAAATTTCAATACGAACTTATTTTCACATTTTCAAGCTCAAGGAATCAGTTTATTTTAGAAAGCAAACAATCGCCTGTCGACTGGAACATAGAGATAAATTCCATTGACATAAAAAGAAAAAAAAATCCATCATAGCTTTTGTAATTTAATTTAAAGTAGAAAAACAGATTTTCAATTATTTCCTCAGGATGTCGATTAAAATTTTTCACAAGGGCGTTACAAACAAAATGTTTTAGCGATAAAAGTTATATTTATCTAAGTATTTATTTTAATTCATAAATACAAAATGTTTTTGAATAAATTTGCCGAAACTTGGCCATTTTTCTATAAGTTCATCCAAATGACATCATATATACCAGCTCCGTAATTCCAAGCCAAATCGTGGAAGAATGAAAATCTTTTGGCAAATAAAGTTACAGAATATGTGCATTTTTATTGGGAAAGCCTTTTACTTAAATTGTAAATAAAATATATTATTTGAAACAAATAATAGTATTTAACAAAATTAATACTATAATTGCTTTCTACATTAACAATAAATTTAGATTTCTTTTTCCCAAAAGAATCGAATGATCTCATGCAATTCAAAAGCAGCACAACGGGTTGCTACGCAACTAGTAAAAATAAAAGCTTAAAAAATAAGTATAAGAATTGAGATTATCATCATGAAAAAGAGAAGACAGCATGATTAATTCGAATGAACTCTCATTCGTCTTTGTGAGTATTTAAACAGATAGAATTTGCAATAGCGTATGTCCTTGCTTATTTCTTTATGTCTGTACTAGTTGTTGTACTTTTTAATGCTCTGTATTATATTTTCATGCTACATATCTCAGAAAAGTTTTTTTGCATAAAAAAAAGGGTGCGGGTAATACGGCGAATATACCTATAAGTAGAAAAATACAGTCTCAAATCGTAGGTGTCCGTTATACGCCGGAAAATACGTTATTTACTTGTGTGTGTGTATGTTTTACAAAGGATAAAAAAAACTATTTTAGGGGGAAATATAGGGTCTTTGCTCCAGTAACCTTCACTTGAAAAAAAAAAATTAAAAATAATAATAGAAAAAACCTCTCTGAAGGGTAAAAACCGGATGTAACGTCCTCCCCCAAGAAGAGGGTGCAATTTAAAATGATTATGGCTGTGAAGCCATACATTACACAGTATCCCTGTAATCTCGATTAAGACACCGGCTTCATCTACTGCAAACTCGAGATCACGATGTAAGGATCTCGAGGCATTAAAGAAAAAAAAAAAGATTTTTGAAATTCTTTTCTGTTTTTTTTTTTCAAAGTCACTAAGCGACTAATACGAGAATATTTAAAAAAATTAAATACAATGATCTAAGAAAGGCATTTAACCTCTTCGCTACTGAGTATTAATGCAGTATTATTAATTATTACTGAATTATTTCTTCTCCCATTTGACTTCAAGAGCAAGATTTTTTTTTTTATTATTATTTGCATTAGTTCGAATCTTAGGCTTCGAAACGTATCATTCTGATATCGAAATTGTAATTATGTTCGAGTACCATTAACAAAATGGGACAAAACGGGGGTCCCCATTTGGGGACTCAGGGAGCGACGAGGTTAAATGAGAAATTTTCTTCAAACTAGACTCTTTACATGATCATATTTTGTATTTATTTTTAAATAATGATCTTTAAATTGCTTGGAGCAGAAATAATTTTTAATAAAAGTTTGCTTTAGTGGCGCAGCAAAGATTTTTCTTCTAAGCTTTATTATCATTATTAATAATCATTATTACCTCAAAAAAGATAAAATCGAAGCTTGCAACGATGTTAGTGGCGAAGAATTCAGAAATACTCACAAAAGCATTATTAGAAGAGCTCAGTTGTGGGTTGAAAAATGAGAAAAACATCTTGAAAGTGCTTTGTGAATTGCTTATTACAGGGTGTCTACTCTCAACTGTGTCCAATGGCTAATTCCTTAACCGTTAGTCATAGACATATAGTTACAATTACAAAAATGTTTCAAATGAGGCAAAGAAATATTTTTAAAGCGATTTGGGTCGATGAAAACATGTTGTACAATTTTTTATGCGTTCGCAGATGTATTTCCTATAAGTTATAGATGTATTTCCTATAACTTATAGGAAATACATCTGCGAACGTATAAAAAATTGTACAACAATACAGCATTTAATATTTTTGGAACTCAAGTAAAAATTAACAACTTAATTTTAAGGCATTTTTCCGTTAGCCCGATACAGGTGACAAATCGCCAATTATTCTCGGTAACTCGTACAATTGTATACGAGTTGAAACAACAATGGATTTAATGGTGCACCAATAAACTCTCACCAAAAAAACCCAAAATGGCTTTGAAACTTAAACAATGAAACATTTCAAAAGTTAAAAAGAAGAAAATAAATTAAAAATTTAAAATGAAGAATGTATTATTAAAAAAAAAAGAAAAAAAAAAAAAAAAAAAAAAAAAAAAAAATAAGCTCTATCAATTGATAGTTGAATATTAATTTAAAACTATATGTTGAGAAAGCAATTTAGAAATCCTAAAAAAATAGTTCTCATCCCCCCCCACCCCCTGTTGACCTATTAAAAAAGAAACAAAATAAAAATTATATAGTTTTTAATAAATTCACTTGCTTGCGCTTTCTACCAAGCGTACATAAATGCAGTGAATTCTTTATAATCGAATTCGGTGACCACGCCACATTAATGTATCGCAACGAAATTTTTTTGGTGAAAGCATGAATTGCAATAAAAAAATTAGGCGTGATTTTCAAGCTGAACATTGAAGGCTTTGTAAAATCCTGGTTCTAATCAATAGCATCCTATCAATAGATGCAGATGTGGGCCCCCTCTAATACAAGACCGATGCATTTTGTGTATCACAAAATCTTTAACAATCCAATTAAACTTGCAATAAATTTCGCTTCAGATCTCTCCAACTGACAGTATGAAAATCATATTTTAGGCCAAGATCTTAGCTTTGGCAGTTTCTTAGACATTTCAGATATAATAATTCTTACAATGCTTGAAATACCTCCTCAAGACTTCAAGTGCCGCTGTTATCAAAGGACTCTGTCTTACATATACACAGATGCCACTGAGGCCGTTTAGTGATTCTCGGCTGAAACTCACATAGGTGAAGACCTATTTTCTACGCTCCCTGCGTAGGTCTGTCCAGGTAGCTACGGCCAAGAAATGGCGAGAACTCTTTTCGGACAGTGAAAATAGAGTACGGTGTACTCTGCCTAGTGACCCACGTGCGGTACTAACAATACTGTGGACAGAGCTTAGTTAAGCTCTAAATTGTAAAGACCTACTTCATTATTTAAACTTTTTCTGTGTAGTTTCTAAATAGCTGTACCGCTGTAGATAAAGCTTTTTGTAACTATAGACCATCCCGAATTCCTCTCTCATGACAGCATAGCTTATAAAAGTTTTTCTTAAAACTATTTTTACTTTTATACTCATTTACTCAATCCCATCTTCACCTTTCATGTCCTCATTAACTTCACTTTTCGTTATCTCTTTTACAATTTACACACGTACACGGTCGCTCTTAACAGAAAAATAATCGAATCAAATAATCATGTTTCAACAGCGTGTCCTATCTCCGATTTAATCGGTGGAAATCTATTCATGATAAATTCAAGCAGATGCAACTGTTCTTTGTCAGCGTTTCTCTACTAGAAAAACCAAATGAAACTTAAGCACAAAATGACTCTCTCTCTCTTAATGAAGCGGACAGGAAAAGGTCACGGAGCGATAGATAATCATAAAGAACAGATAACAAAAGCATACATGATACGGCAGGAAGCAAATTGGTCCATATTCCTCTCGCCTGTACGGTTCATTGACAAACCTGTTACCCGTTATGATTATCTGTTTGTTTATTTATTCTACCTACTCAATTCTGCATTTATCAGTATTGCGCTGCTATAATCAGTTTCCGAACCGGATCGTGCTTTCCGTCGACATTGAATTATCTTTTCTATATGATTTTTTAAAAAGGAAAATAAATTAGATTACTCTTTTTAAACGGAAGTTATTTACTAGGCAAAATTGACCTTGTCCTTCTAGAAGGAAGGAAGAAAGAAAGAAGGGATAGTAGCTTTGACTGTCTTTTGTTAGTCGTCGGCTTTGGCACGTTATTTTCTTTGATTATGAGTAGTGTAGTGAAGTATATCAATTACAAGAGACAGTCTTACATATATGCTCTAGCTCTTCTATAACATTTATGCCTTTGAAATCAGCAAATGCAATAGGGTCATTAAGCCCTTGAGGAGCGGTGGGATACATTACATTTATATCCCACTTAATATTAAAATTTCCACCAGAAACCTAATTAAATTTTACATTCATAACTTTGGTGGAAAAAAGTTGAGAAATTGCTTTTCCTTATTTTGAAACAAAATTTTTCGAAAATTCCGGTGAGAATTCAACATTACAGAAATACATTACTTGCCCCTTAAAGAATTAAACAAATTAGTGGCTCCAACTCGGACTTTCCAGGTTACAGAATATAGGTGATTTTTTTTTTCCTTTAACTAATGGATTTTTTTTTTTATTATTATTTAATAGTTTTTTTTATCCTTTTTTACATTCCCTACAACACCAAAAAGCATTTTTATATTAAAAATATAAATTATGTATTAAAATAAAGTTTTGAAATTAATGAAAAGCTATATTTTCGTATCAGTTGCATGTCAGGGGTAATAGCCAAAGAAATCGCCAAAGGTTTCGCTACCCATAGCAGCCTTTTTCATCCTGATCATTTCAGCGGTTTAAGAGTGTAGTTTGATTACATGTCTGATAAATGTGTATTAAATTTATAATATTTAATTCATTTATTGGTGAAGTTTTAATTTTGTTATGGAATATTAGCAGGGAAAAAATGCTGAACTGCTTATACTTTTTAAGTGCAAACGGGTTAACTTTTCATAATCATTCCATACAGACAGATTTAAAGAAATTCATGCTTCGAAATTACTTTAAAAAACATTTTTTTCAGTCAGAAATTGAGATATAGTTTTCAAACAAACTGCATTTGATAGAAAATCCCCCCCCCCCCCCCCTTGTGAAACAGTGTAAAAACTGAAATTGTGGTACGTTTAGAATGTAAAAAGACTGCAGTAAATTTATTGGCCCTATGTTGCCACCGGTTTTTGCTTTATAACATAGGTTTTCTGTCTTTATTTAGAGAAATATTCCTGGAATCCACTACTGTATTTTTGTATTTAAATTGAAGTTTCAAGCGGCAGAAAAAATTCTTGATAACATATTTGATTCCTGCATTAGAATATTGAATATACGAGGTTACCAGGTTACCACAGATATATCAATCACTATGTTCATGCTGTACGAGTCCGTGAAATCAATTAAATTCTAATATTTTCCTTTGGGGATTTCAGTGTCAATAAAGTTTTCAGAAAGGGTTCACGAGCTTATTGTTGACAGATATTGTGAAATATAATCTCCAAAGAAGGACATTAAAACAATCAAGCTAAGTAAATTGTTTTTCATGTGTCAAATGTAATTTATAAAAGCAATCATCAAAAGTGATTATGATCTAAAGGAAGGAAGTGAAAGTGATTGCACAATCGTAAACAGACATTTCATTATAAACATTTCACGATACTTAAGAACTATAGACATTGGTAAACTCTTATTTTAAATTACTATTAATATAAATATTGATACAAATAATTTGTTACTCTAATTTATGGCACTAATTTCCTGTTTTTTATTGCTGATAATATTTTATACATGTTTCTATTCTTCACTTGTAATCTTGACTCTCCAAAGGAAAGATGTAACTTCTAAAGCTTTATTAAATATTAATTTTTCTTTCTATTTATAAGTTTCCGCACAAATTTAAGTTTTACAAGTCACACAAAAAAACATGTGTCTTTTAAATGACCGGGATGATCACACGTTCATTAAATGTGAATTAAATCAGAGATATGAGAAGATGAAGACATAATTACCCTTCCGGACGCAGATTACCAGATGATAAACGGATATACATAAATACAAGGTAAGCCCAATTTATCTTACCTATGTTTTGTTTGATATTGAGAAATAAATAGTTTATTTTTGAGGATAAAACCGAACCTCACGCAAGTACTGACAGCAAAGTTTAAATATTGCTATCACTCATATGTACCAACATAGGGATATAAATATAAATGCGGTAACATTTTTTTTGTGTGTGTATTCAATATTGGGCACTTTTTCACTAAAGGAACATCCCCCCTCTATTTTTTTTTACAAAGCTTGCGTACTTCGTGCTTCAGAAAGTGGGATTTATTGCCAAATAATATAAGTAGCTATGAAAACAAACTTAATGAACCTTTATGCTTATTTACAGAAGTATAAATATTTTATATATTACCTTTTTTTATTTTTTGTATATAAAAATATGCAAATGGTTTCTTTTTATTAAATAAATTGTATAAATAATGAAAATATTGCTTGTGTATATGAAAAAGTGAATAGATTGCAAGAAAATGCGTTGCCAAATTTCCTTCACTCGCCAAGGTCATTTTCTCTATCTCGCCAAGACCCATAATACCGGAAAAGTATCCAATATTCTATCTAATACAGGAATAAAATCTATTATCAAGAAGTTGGTTTGTCTTTTGAACATTTAATTTTAACAGAATATTACAGTGCGTTCCAGGAATATTTCTCTAAGTAAATCCAGAAAATTTATTTAATAAAAGGTCTCTCGTTTCTACATACGTTATATTTGGTGCAAATGTTCCTTTTCTTCGCAGATGATTACCATTTCTCTTATTTCAAGTCTCACTATCTCAGAGTAGTAGCAATACCAGAAAAAAAAAAAAAAAAAAAAAAAAAAATTATATGCAGAGGTCAAATCGCACAAGAATACTATTTCTATCTTGAGTTATAAGTTGTCATAAATGCTGATTTTTTTAAATGTTTAAAAATTTAAATTGTTTTAAAATTATGAGAAAAAGTAAATAAAAATTATCTTTAAAAATAATATATGGCCTCCAAACATATTTCTAGCACCCGGGTCCGTTTACCCCTTTATGTACTGAATTATAAATTCATGAAAATTTTATCTTCTAAAGCATTTTTCGTGAATTGCTTAAACTACATTAGAAGATTTACATAATCGTTTAATGAATTTTAGAAGAATTGAAGGATTTAGAAGGATTCATTAAATTTGAATTTATATGGATTTTGTGCAATATTTATAAACCTACTCAAATCTTTTATTTTAAATATTTTTCTTAGTATTTTGTAAAATTAGGTTATCTAGAAATGTAATGTTCTTACAACAGAAATATAGAAATATTTCCGAATTGAAAAATTCCACACACCCTCCCCCAACGCCAATAAAGCTGAAAAAATGCAAAGGCAAATGAAATCATCATTTAAAAAATATTTTTGTTTTGTGTAGCCAATAATGCTTTTCTAACAAGATAACGTAATGTATCTATAACTCATTCTAAACTGCATTACAACTAATCTATGTATTAAATGAATTTTATAACAAGTTATTTTAATGGAACTTATAAGTACCGTCAGTAGATAATGGGTTAAGGCTAAAGCCAGCCCCATATTGCCATATACATATGACATGGCAACATTACACTTAAACGAAAAGCACCGCGTTTTTCTTACTCTTTTTGTAACAACAAAATACTTTCACCTTAGCATGCAGTAGTAGTCGGTTAAAATCCTGTTCACATCACAAGATATCTTCTGTGTAACCATTATCGCAACATCCATAAAAGAAATCTCAGTACTTAATCACGTTGATCAGTATATACTAAGAACATCCGCATTTTCACAGTATATAAAAATGACTGTAGAAAAAAGCCTCCAAGGAGAAGCGCGATTAATGACGTAGGACATGTTATAGAAAATTGCCAGGTCAAAAGAGGGCACTGTCTCTTTTGTTGATGCAGCTGCAATAAGTTTATTAGGAACAATCGGTTCGTAAAATCTGTGCAAATTTAAACAGGTGCATTTAGCACGAAAATCTTTTGAAAAAAAGTAGCGGGAAATTGAACGTAAAATTATTTGTAATGTAAACGTGCAGTTCCACCAAATATATTACTGAAAACGAAATTTGAATAGTTTCTTTTTCTTTTCTTTTTTTTTTTTTTGTTTGTTTACATATCCAAATGCGAAAATATTCTCAACATTAACCTAAACTTAGCTTATTGGCAAATTTGATTTTTTTTTTAAAGAAAATTTCATTCTGCACGAAATTCAGAATTAGCAAATTCTTCACGAAATTTTATGCAGATTTTAAACACCCTTCGAGACTGCTTATCTAGGCCAAGAATTTTGAGCAATTAATCAACTGGTCCTAAAAAAAAAAAAAAAAAAAAAAAAAAAGGATCTAAATTTTTTATTAACCCTTACCGGCGCGGAGTAATTCTGTTTATAAACTGGTGAAATAATGGACTGACACCGGAAATTATAAACGAATCTATTAGAAAATACGTACTTGTACTTTTTCACGTACATTATAGTAGGAAAATTTTAATTAAATATTTTTGGTGCCGTTTGTCATTTCTGGAATTAAAATTAGCTGTCCTTTTTTAAGGACACCGACCTCGAAAGGGTTAAGGGGGGGGGGAGATTCATTCAAGTGCAGGAACACAGAATTAAAAACTTGTGTAGCTAGAGTGGCCATAAGGAAGGTGCTGTGATTGCAATGCACACTGAATGTAGCTCTACTCGTCAAAAAGTCAGTACCTTTAGACATTTTGAAGGAAATATTAGTGTCCCAAAATGTTTACACTTGCTAAAAAACTTACGAGTGTTACGTGGTTATTTTTTACTCATCTGACATTTTCTTTACTTTTCAAAATTAGGGACTCCCGAAAAAGTTTTTTGCGTATTGGTCCTTTCAAAGAAAAGACTCGGTAGTAATTCCTTTCTCCTTTCAGTAGTAATTCCTTTACCTTTAAACTATCCTTTTAAGTATGATGTAACTTAAAAAAACTAACCCATCGTTAGTTTCTGATTATTACTGATTTCTCATAAGAGTATCAATTTCAGATAAAAATTTCTTTTGAAATAGATTCGTAATTAATTCTGCTCAGCGACGCATGTGCTGAAAAAATATATATATGAGGAAGAAGAAGCAGTTTAATTAGATTACGGGCTGATTTCACTATATTACTCTAAAAAGATGCCTTCTAAAAGAGAGATTTTCGGAGAAAAATTAATCTCAAAACTCTTAAAATGTTGAAATAAAAATAACAGGAGGCTAACGTTTAAAATTTGAATGATATAGCTTCATAAGCTTCATTTTACGAAACGCCAGTTGAGAATTGTCGAATTCATTCTAATTTTCCGAAGTAAAAAAAATCGATAGGTTAGAAACCGGTTTCGAAACTGAAAGTACCTTTTTAAAAAAAATCTGCAACCAAAATCGAAAAAGTAAAAAAGAATCATATTAAAGATTGAGCTCAGTTATTCTATGCAAAAAAAATCATTTCAAAATTTTCAAATCGAAACGAGAAATTCGAAAATAATCTACCCATAGAATTAACATTACGGAGCGTTTGTTTTCAAGTGACTGGAGCCCCTTAACCCTTTCCGGCGCGGTGTCCTTAAAAAAGGACACCTAATTTTAATTCCAAAACTGACAAGCGGCACCAAGAATATTTAACTAAAATTTTCCTATTAAATTATAAGCAGAAGTTCTCTTATACGTCCATTAAAAATATTTCAAAAATATATATTCTAAAAACACACTCAAAATATATATTAAACATTTAATTGCTAAAAAGGACGTCAAACGTTAATAAAATACATTAAAAGATCTTAATAATTTGTCATGTTTCGATTGAATTTACTCAATCATCATCAGAAAAAAAAAATAAACGCAAAGATGGAAAATGACAATAAACTATTACAAATGAAATTTAAAATAGTCATTTCAAATCCCAAATATTTGGATTGAATTGTTAGATAATTTGAAAATAAAATAGGGCAACGTGAAACATGTTAAAATATTACGCGCGTGATTTTTATTTATTTATTTTTAAACTAGCAAACCCCGCGGCTTTGCTCGCGTAATATTTGAGATATGCCAAGTGATATTTATATGTCTAATTTTTATTAAAAGGTACTAACTAAATTTTTATTTTATTAAAAGGTAATATTTTATTTTATTAAAAGGCACTTATTACTTTTAGGAATAATTAAAAAATTACTATTTAAAACACAGTTTGATTAAACATCATTGTTACACTGCATAATTCAGAAATGAGACTTAAATTAATAAAACGAAATAAAACTAAAAAAATAATAATTTAGAGATTTTTTTTTAACTTTTATGCTCAATTAATACGCTCATTTCAGTATTCATTTGAAGTTTTGAATTTTTTAGAAACCATCTTCTTACATCTTAAAATTAACCATCATGTCGAATTCCAAGTCCTACCACCTCTCTCAACATAAAGGGCTATGTTGAAACAGGAACTGTCACCATTAATTTGCCAACATTAATTTTGAATTCGGTTTGTTATTTCCTAATATTCAACAGAAACGTAATTTAAAAAGCTTTTAAAGCCCTTTTTTTAGAACTTTTGTTGTTCCTGTGAACCCCAGGTGGTAGAATCACTGGCATAAAACATAGCCTGTGGTGGATCAGAGACTGTTACCACTGATTCGCAACTATTACTTTTATAATCGGTTTATATTCCCTGAAATTGCATAGAATCGTAATTTAGAACTTTTTTATAAAGCTTTTCGCACCTCCCCTTCGCTTCACCCCTTTTAAATTCGAATTTATTTTCGACGTTCCTTCGAGGGCATTTATATTTTATAAGTAACTACCATGTCATAGTTAAAGTTTCTAGCCTTTTCAGTATCACAGAAATCGCAATTTAGAAAGTTTTTAGCTCCTGCAACCCTCTGGTGGTAGTTGAACAGACATAAAATATAGCTTATGTTTGAGCAGGTTCTATCACCAAAATTTGTCATCATTATTTTTTTAATCGGTTTGGTAATTTATAAGTTTGCTTAAAAATTGTAATTTATAACGCTTTTCACTCACTTCATTTTTTTTTTTAATTTGGAATTTTCTTTCGACTGTTCTTAGAAAGCAGTTGCATCTTCTAAGTAAATACCATGCCATACTTCAAAGTGTTAGACCCTCAGTTGTGCAAAAAATGCAAATTAGAACATGTTTTGCTTTTGCTACCCTCAGATGGTAGTGACAGCAACTTAAAATATAACCTATGTTATAGCAGGGACTGTCACCATTGATTTGCAACCATTACTTTTGAAATAGCTATGGTATTTATTAGATTGAGTAGAAATCGCAATTTAGAACGTTTTTAGGACGCTTTTCGCGCATTTCCACCGCTTTTTAAATTTCCAATTTTTTCGAAACTGTTCTTAAAGATCATTTATAGCTAATAAATATGTACCTTGCCTAATTTTAAGTTGCTAGCCCCTACCGATCACAAAAATCGAAATTTAGAACGTTTTTTTGCTCCTGCAACGTCTTGGTGATAGTGATACCGACTTAAAATAGCGTCTATGTTAGAGCAGAGGCTGTCAGCATCAATTTCCTACCACCATTACGTTTGAAATCCGATTCATTCTTCCTGAGATATTGCCGACAAATCGGCATCCAGATCTTATAACTACCATTCCAAATTTCACGATTCTAGGCCCTTCCGTAACGCAAAAGCCGCAATTTAGAACGTTTTTTGCTCCTGCACCCCCTTTGGGGGTAGTGGCACCGACATAAAACATCGCCTATGTTGGAGCAAGGGTTTTCACCATCATTTTGACGCCATTATTTTTTAGATCGGTTTAATATTTCCTGAGATTGTGTAGAAACCACCATTAGAACGTTTTTTAGAACCCTTTTCGCGCATTTTCACTCGTTTTAAATTTCGAATTGTTTAAGAAATGTTCTTAGAAATCCTTTATATCTAATAAGCAGCTAATATTTCAAATTTCATATTTCTAGGCCCTTCGGTAACGCAAAAATTATATTTTTTGAACGTTTTTTGCTCCTGCACACCCTTTGGGGTAGTGGCACCGACATAAAACATAGCCTATGTTGGAGCAAGGGTTGTCACCGTCATTTTGAGACCCTTATTTTGACACCATTATTTTTTAAATCGGTTTGGTATTTCCTGAGATTGTGTAGAAACCACTATTTAGAACGTTTTTTAGAACGATTTTCGCCATTTTCACCCCTTTCAAATTTCGAATTGCTTAAGAAATGTTCTTAGAAATCTTTTATATCTAATAAGTAGCTAATATTTCAAATTTCATATTTCTAGGCCCTTAACACATAAATCGCATTTTTAGAACGTTTTTTGCTCCTGCACCCCCTTTGGGATAGTGACACCGACATAAAACATAGCCTATCTTGGAGCAAGCGTTGTCACCATCCTTTTGACATCAATATTTTTTAAATCGGTTTATATTTCCTGAGATTGTGTAGAAACTACCATTTAGAACGTTTTTAGAACGCTTTTTGTGCATTTTCACCCCTTTTAAATTTCGAATTGTTTAAGAACTGTTCTTAGATATCATTTATATCTTATAAGTAACTAATATTCAAAATTTCATATTTCTAGGCCCTTCAGTAACGCTAAAATCGCATTTTTAGAACGTTTTTTGCTCCTACACCCCCTTTAGGGTAGTGGCACCGACATAAAACATAGCCTATCTTGGAGCAAGCGTTGTCACCGTCAGTTTGACATCAATACTTTTTAAATCGGTTTGGTATTTTCTGAGATTGTGTAGAAACTACCATTTAGAACGTTTTTTAGAACACTTTTTGTGCATTTTCAACCCTTTTAAATTTCGAATTGTTTAAGAACTGTTCTTAGACATCATTTATATCTTATAAGTAACTAATATTCAAAATTTCATATTTCTAAGCCCTTCAGTAACGCTAAAATCGCATTTTTAGAACGTTTTTACCTCCTACACCCCCTTTGGGGTAGTGGCACTGACATAAGATATAGCCTATGTTCTAAGTTGGACTAACACCATCATTTTGATACCATTACTTTTGGAATCGGCTCGGTAGTTCCAGAGCTTATCTCCGACAAATAAACAATTTTTTCCTCTTTATAATAGGAGTATAGATTTCATTTGTAATAGTTTATTGTCATTTTCCATCTTTGTGTTTATTTGTTTTTCGGATGATGATTGAGTAAATTCAATCGAAACATGTCAAATTATTAAGATCTTTTAATCTATTTTATTAACGTTTGACGTCCTTTTTAGCAATTAAATGTTTAATATATATTTTGAGTGTGTTTTTAGAATATATATTTTTGAAATAAAATTTTCCTATTATAATGTACATGAAAATAAGCAAGTTCGTATTTTCTAATAAATTCGTTTATAAATTGTGGTGTCAGTCCATTATTTCATCAGTTTATAAACAGAATTACTCCGCGCCGGTAAGGGTTAACCCTTTAGGTCCTGAATTTCCTTTAAATTGTGGGGGAAAATTACGTTTACGCTATTGAAACTAAAAGTCGCTATCCAAATCACAGAAGTTAAGGTTTACTGAAATTTAACGAATATGTCCTTAACTTAAACCTAGCGAATGTAGTTATTTTGCGTACTTTTCATATGACAATAATCTAATGAAGAATTTTTGAAGACGTTTGGAAAGCGTCATATTGCAACAGGATTAGACATACTCAAAAACTTTTTAGTATTTCGTATGTTTTATGACACATTATTAGTTTGGAGAAGTAATCCCTTGTTTAAATTTAAAGAGTGAAACATATCTCTCTATTCTAAAAAAAAGTAACTACCGCTGTCACCGCCGCCGCCGGTTTTGAATATTTTGTGACAGGAGGTCTTTCTTCGTTAATATTAAGAAAAATATTGCGTACAAAAATATGAAAATCGGTGGTATTATAGAGAAATGTTTGATAAACACGCTGATGTAGACAGTTTTCAAATCGAAGAATTATTTTAAGAGATATTTAATGCTAAAGTTGGACAAAATCGTTCCATTAAAAAAGTTTTATAGCAGCAAAAGCTATACATGGGAATGTAATAATTTTTAGATCTTTTTATGCGTTAAAATTTGCCAGTGTGCAGATTGTATTTCTTTTTTTAATTTGGCTAATTTTTTAAGGTTTTATTTCTATTTTAAATTCAAATTTTCAGCATTTCTAGAGATATTTTTTACAGATTTTAGAAAATGATATTAATTTAAACTGTTGCCAACTGTATAAACAGCAGAAACAATAAAGTTTGCTTCAAAAAAAAAAAAAAAAATATATATATTTATGCGTGTAATAAATTAAAAATTTATTTACACGTGACTATTATAAACAGAAAAAAAAACATTGGAATTAGAATTAAATAATTATGTACAAAAAGCAGGATCTTATTAAAAATTACGTCATAAAACTATAATTACACGTGAATTTTAAGAGAGAAAGAAATTTGCAAAATAATAAATTTATTAACATGCGTTAGAAGTCTTAAATAGGAGAAATTACGTCATATTTACGTCACATTACAGTTATTACATAAAACGAACACAAAATAATATTGCAAAACGGTTTAAATTTAGAAATTGCGCTAGACATTTATTTGATATTTTGAGCGGATACTTTTCAATTATTTTTCTTAGGAAAGCGCAAATAATATTTCATTTCTAACACAGGTATTTTCACGTGGAATATTAAAAAGAGAAAGAATAGTTTGGTCAAAATTACGTCAGATTAAAAACGATTAATTTAAATTGTGTGATTTAAAAGAACTTTCTTTTCGCTTTGTTAAAAAATACCGGGAGACAAAGATTCTGTTTACTTAATTCCTTTTATATTAGCTTATTTTGAAATGTTGTTACACGTGTCTACGTCATCAGGTTATTTTTATGTCGACGTTTTATTTGTATTTTTATTAATGTTGTACTAATTTATTTGTTCTTTCGTTATTTAAAATAAAAATTATATCAATTTGTATAATTTGGCGAGTGGTTTGGCGATTTATATAATTTGGCGAAATTGGTCGACGGGATAATCAAGTAGTACCGCAGCGGATTTGGCGTTAAAATTTCCCCAATCAAAGAGAAATGAATAGAAATCCGTTTATAGGGAGATCGCCAATGTTTTTTAAATTATAATTCAATCTTTTTAAAGCCGATCAAATTAGCGTGCATTTAGAGTCTACGGTGTCTGGAAGGGGGTTGGCGAGCGTAGCTCGTAGGGGGCCGAGCCCCCTAGTTCATAAAAAAAAAAAAATCAAATTGTATCGGAATTGTATCGGAATGCGATTTGCGACACAAGACTTGTCAAATGGCCGAAAAATAAAACTAAAAATAAAAGAAGAAAAAAAAAAGTTCATATTCGCGCAGGATATCTCAAAAACTTCTGAATATTTTTGCATGAAATTTTAAAACACATATTTCCTGTTAGCCTGTATAAACTAAACCTAAAATTTCCTTTCTATTGTAATATATATATATATATATATATATATATATTTAGATGATTATACTGTTAAAATTTTCAAAATTTTGCAGTAGCTAAATACAACTTTGTATTAAAAATATAAAAATGCTTCAAATACAATTTAGATTCAGGTTAATTATTACAAACTGAAGTATAATTAGTCACAAAAAATTTCATTCTAGTTTCAAAATTTATTTTGTAATCCTGCGCGTAAGCTGTTATACTAATTTTCTGCTCCACAAATGTCCGACAGTTTGGAGCCCCCTATAAATATTAATTTTGCATCTTTCAATTTTTTAAATACATGAAATGAAAGAAAATACTTATATCTTTTAATCCCAATAAAAATTGTGCTTTTAAATCATATACATTTTAAGATATGAAATGTTGGAAATAGTCTTTTTTTTTTTTTCATTTTTTCCAATTTTAAGGAGTCCTGCGATACCTTAACAAACAAACAAAAAAAAAATTGTTAAGGCTGTTCTCAAATCCAAAAGGGCAACTTTCTGACATAAGTTTGAATTTATTTTTGTTCGAAAATGCATGAAACTAGCTGATGTTGTTGTTCAGAAACTAGGTCATCGAGTTGTTTTTTCCGTTTTTTTGCAAACGCAATAGATCTTTCAGAAAATAATGTCGAAGTGGGCCTTTTGAACCGAATTTCCGCGCGAAAATAGAAAAATCACTCAAGAGCGGGTGAAAAACGCGTTTGTCACGTTATCGATACAGCTTATAACACAATGGGTAATTGATTGATCCATAAATGGAAAAAACAGTTCAATTCCAAACCGCTTCCATGGCCAGGCTTTCCAATTTGATATCTTTCTGTTAAAAAATGAATTTGTAAATGTATCAGAACGTTTTGCGCTTGTTCAGCGGAGCAGTTAAGAACAGCCTTAAGGGTGTTCTCAAATCCAAAAGGGCAACTTTCTGACATAAGTTTTAATTTATTTTTGTTCGAAAATGCAAGAAACTAGCTGGTGTTGTTGTTCAGAAACTATGCCATCGAGCTGTTTTTCCCATTTTTTTGCAAACGCAATAGATCTTTCAGAAAATAGTGTTTAAGTGGGCGTTTTGAACCGAATTTCCGCGCGAAGGAAGAAAGAGACTCAAGAGCGGGCGAAAAACGTGTTTCTCACGTGATCAAAATTCCTTATAACTCAATAGGTAATTGATGGATCAAAAAGTAGAAAAAACAGTTCAATTCCAAATCGCTCCGTTAAAAAATGAATTTGTAAATGTGTCAAAACGTTTTGCGTTTGTTGAGCAAAGCAGTTAAGGGCTTAATTTCTAACAAGAAAAGTACCTGAGCCCTAATATTCTGTAGTACTAACAACTGTACAACACCCCCCCCCCCCCCTCCCTGCTCAATACAACCCCCCCCCCCTGCCCGCACCGTCACTTCAATTCGCAGATTTATATTTCACACATTGTTTTCAAAATTTAAAGCATTTTTTATTTTCTTTAGCAAAATAAAATTTTAAATATATCTATCTGCGTACACTTAACTGCTAACTTTTTCACTTTTTAGTTATTGCTCCTTCTGAATAGAAGTCTTTGCCTAATTTTAATGTTAATTAATTTCAGAATTCTGCGATTAAATATGGTAAGGATTCGGATTCGTCTGAAATAGTGTTAACTCCAAAAAATAATAGTTCGCAGCTACGCATTTTTATGAAAAAATGAATGAAATTTGCAGAAATTAATATTTATTTGGTGAGGAATGGAACAACGTTTTTTAATGTCGTCGCCATCAATGCCAGACATAAATTTGCAAATATCACTTGAATAGAAAAACACGACTCTGCTTTGCCTTTATTCTGATCAAAATGATTTGAAATAAAATAGAATACGTAATTTTTAAGGAGGAAAAGTTTTTTTTTTTTTTTATATACATGAATAAATAAAATTTTGAATTTAAGACAGACTGAGCTTGAGCCACCCAGATATAAAGCTCGAGCGAGATATAAAAATTGAGTCCGTTTCATCTCCATCTCCTACGTGTGCGACACATTACATCACATATAAGTGTTTTGTTGAAAAAGAATGCAAAAGCTTCGAGATCGGAAGGAAAGGAAAGGGTAATTTAGGCTTCGTTTTTTCGGACGCGCTACCGCGCTGGGCTCCGGAGCCCTGTATTTATGAGCTGCGGTGATTTCCAACCAATATTTAAATATTTACCAAAAACAGAGAAGTACCGGAGCTGAGCTCCGGTGGACTCCGGAGCAAATTAAGCCCTGGTTAAGAACAGCCTTAAGATAAAATAATACTGAATGAAAGACATGTCCTAATAATAGGGTGCCTGGGCCGAATGGGTTAAACAATGACCTTTTTTTTAAATGTAGCTTGAAAGGGCCTAATTGCAGTCAACTAACTTATCGACGGCAAAAGAATTTCGTTGATATCTCATAAGATTATCGATTTTCATCATCAGCTTCAGTTAAAAATTTCTTTTGAAATCGAGTTGTAATTCTTTTTAGCGATTTGCACGCAATGGAGAAATAATATGGAGGAGACAAGGTGTAATTAGAGCAGGAACAATTCTTTGCTACATGTTTCTCTAAAAGCCATGTAACATGTATTCCAAAAGAAATAACCTTAGAAAAAAATCTTTTTGAAAGCGCTGAAATAAAAATAACAAGACGCATAGTAATTTTACGTAGATAAACTTCATTTTCCAAACGTTAGTTGAGGCTTATTACTGAGTTAATCAGATTTATAGAAAGAATTGTTTGGTTGGAAAATCTACTCGAACAATTTTAAATTTTTATACAAGAATTTTACAATAATAACATTAGTTGAGTAAAATCTTTTTCACAGATGTGTATATTTTTCTCGATAAACAATGCTTTCATTTATAACGTAAAAGGCCTAATTGA
This sequence comes from Maratus speciosus, assembly GCA_963932465.1. Taxonomy (NCBI): domain Eukaryota; kingdom Metazoa; phylum Arthropoda; class Arachnida; order Araneae; family Salticidae; genus Maratus; species Maratus speciosus. The sequence goes on from OZ010795.1 coordinate 515,202,813, forward strand.
AAGTGCCTAATTGCAAACACGTAACCCATCGATTTCGTGAAATTTCGCTGATTTCTCATAAGATTATCGATTTTCCCTATCAGTTTCAAACAAAAATTTTATTTGAAACAGATTCGTAATTAATTCTGTTCAGCAAGGTACGTGCTGACGGCAAAAAAAAAAAAAAAAAAAACACGAGGAAAAAAGAAGCAGTTTAATTAGATTACGGGTAGATTTCACTCTCTAAAAAGATGCCTTTTAAAAGAGAGATTTTTGGAGAAAAATGAATCCCAATACTCTTAAAACGTGGAAATAAAAATAATGGCTAACGTTTAAAATTCGAATGGTATAACTTCATAAGCTTCATTTTACGAAACGCCAGTTGAGGATTATCGAATTTATTCTAATTTTCCGAAGGAAAAATAAAGCGATTGAAGAAATTATCCCGTTAGTTGCTATTAAAAAAATTCTTGTGGGAGGGTTCTATAAGATAAGTAGTTTTTTGGTGCATATTCTCGATTTTAGTTTAAAATAGCAACGATAGATGGCACTGCAAGCAATAGGTGCTAATTTGGGACCCGGTTTTTGGCTCCTCTCTCCTCTCAGTATTGATGGGAAAGAAGGAGATTAAATATAGGGAGTGGGCCCCTAAGAACAACTATGCATTGGCGACTAAGAACCACTCCATATCATTTAACTTCCTTCTGTCACATCAATACTGAGAGAAGAGAAAGGCTAAAAATCGGACCCCGATTTAGCGCCTGTTGCTTGCAGCGCCATCTTTCACTGTTATTTTAAATTAAAATAGAGAATCGCAGTAAAAAATCTCCTGCCATCTTACATAATCCCCTGCAATACTTTTTTTAATAGCTGTCACTATTTGCAAGTTACTGAATTTTAAAATCAGTCTGTCCATTTTAGGACACCAGATAAGATTATAGATTCTCATCACCAGCTTCAGTTAAAAATTTCTGTTGAAATTGTCTTGTATTTCTGTTTAGCGATCTGCACTAAATGTAGAAATAATATGGAGACAAGGTGTCATTAGAGCAGGAACAATTGTTTGCTACGTGGTTTTTTTTTTTTTTTTTTTTTTTTTTTTTTAAGAAATGTCTTCCAAAAGAAATAACCTTACAAAAAAATCTTTTTAAAAGTGCTGAAATAAAAATAACAAGACGCATAGTAATTTTGCGTAGTAAAACTTCATTTCACAAAACGTTGATTGAGGCTTATTGCTGAGTTAATCAGATTTATTGAAAGAATTTATTGAAATTATTGAAAGAAACAGTTTTAAAATTTTATACAAGAATTTTACAGAAATAACTAGGGATCGAGCGAAACATGTTTTTAAGTCCGAAACAGAAACAGAGTTTCGGTAATCTTCATATTTTAGGCCGAAAACGAAAATATTCAAAAAATTTTAAGTAATTAATACATACATAAATATATATATTAATTAATTAATTATGCGTGTTTATTAAATACACATAATTACTACTTAATTATAAGTGTGGCACAATTTGGCTCTCTCTGCCTTTGACCAAAACTTTTTATTTTCATATAAAATACAATAATTCATCAACGACAAAAGAATGATTTTCTAATTACACGAATTTCATCTAATTAAAAAATGCTTTAGATATACATACCTTGAATTATCTTTTATAATGATTTCTGTAAATGATCATCTATTATACTAGAACTTTTTCAAAGAATATTCGAAATACTTCTGCGGTTTCAAATTAAAATTTTTCTATTAGTGTTAAGTATCCAGCTTTTAATGAGCACGTGAAAAGCGTCATCAAAGTTTAGTCATATATGCATTACTTGCTTAATAATTTGCACCCACTTCATGGATCAGTGATGACTGATAATTGAAAACAGTGAAGTTCATAGCAATAAATAAAGAGTGTCTCATTTGAGCCGATACAGCTCAAATGAATGAGTAATGTTGAAATTTTCCGGAAGAAGAAAAGAGATTTTTGAACTATAGATAGTTTCGGTCCGATCGCATTTTCGAGCATTTTCGCCGAAAACGAAATCAAATTTGCGGTCGATCTCTAGGTAATAACATTAGTTATTTAAAGAATAAAATCTTTTTCACAGATATGCATATTCTGCTCGTCAAACAATGCTTTCATTTATAATGTAACTTGAAAGTGCCTAATTGCAATCACGTAATCCTTCGATTTCATGAAATTTCGTTGATTTCTCGTAAGATTATCGATTTTCACTATAAGTTTCAGACAAAAATTTCTTTTGAAATAGAGTCGTAACTAACCCTTAAATGCCGGGTGTTGCCTTTCGGCAACATACCCAATTTAGGCTTATAAATACTATTAGAATAATATTGAAGCTATAATGCCTAATGTTGCCAATAAAATACATTCTGAAAATATTGTTGAATCGATTTTCAACATTTAGATGGCAACACTTGTGCTGTTTAAGAATAAAGATAGATTTATTTTTTCAATTGTTCATAAATGTTCTTTTTGTTTTGTTTGGAAGCTTGCGAAATACCCTATTTTGTTCTGCAGTGAGCAAGTAAAATTTATTTCTTATCATAGTTCTCAAAATTCTTGTGTGTTTAATATTATAGAATTTTATAAAGGAAAATTATTTTTTCAATTAAACACCAGTGTTGCCGATAAGTAACAAGCAGTTCTTTAGTCGTAAACCATACTTAAAACAAAATATGATTTTTTAAGTACTTTTCCCATGATTTATTTAAAAAAAGAAAACCGAAAAAACTTTTTTAAACGATTTTTGAAAACTCAGGCATTTAAGGGTTAATTATATTCACGCTTGCTGTTGAACATTGTTTAAAAAGCAGGTGAAGACCAACTTTCACTATATTTCTTTTAAAAGAGAAATATATCCCTCTAAAAAGAATATTCTTGGAGAAAAATAATTCCGATTTCGATAAATTATTGAAATAAAAATAACAGGAGTCGTTATGCATAAAATCCAACTGATATAAAATCGAAAGTTTCATTTACGAATCTAAGGATTATAATATAAGACTCAATCCATTTTTTAAAAAATCGATTTGAAAATTTATCCCATTAGGGGGCTGTACATATATAACGTTATCACTTTAGGGGGTAGGGGAGTGGTCTGGCACTTGATATCGTAAAATATCTGTAGGGGGAGGGGAAGGGATTGTCTTTTGATATCGTTATCATTTTTGATCCAACCAAAGTTTTCTTAAGTCTGATACTATTTTATAAATTATTGAAAGTTATTACTAAACCGGAGGACGCGCGCCGGTCCTGATAGACCCAGAGTGCGTATGGTTTTTACAACTGTCACCACTATTACTTTTTTTAAGTAATCTTCAAATTATTTTATCTCATAATTTGTAACAATTGTCTTCGACTAAATAAGGTGACTATTATTATTTGTATTTATTGGTGAAAAAGTAAAAACCATTCATGCCCTGGGTATGCGCGCGTTCTCCCGGGTTAAAACCATTAAATGATTATAAAATAATTTCATTCCAAAATATGGAATATCCCAACGTTCGCCATTCCTATTCTTCTGCCATATGCGCTTATAATTCGTTGCCGGAGAAACCAGGCTCGAAATGATACCTGTTATTATTCAAAATGAGGAAGAATAAGAATGTTGTCCATCTGTTTATAAGAAGTTCTGCAATTTCAAGAAGACAAAAATTACTGTTGAATGCATTAAGTAACAAAAAGCCACTATTAAATACTTTTAAATAGTATTTCCTTACAATGTTATTAAATATAAAGTTATGTCATGTACAATAGTGATATTTTATTAACTTTTTCTCTTCATTTAAATCAGTAATGTATGCGAATAATAAATGTTTCACCATATATCTATATCATTCCAAACGTATAAAAATAAAAAATAAAAAGAATTTTTAGACACTGATAACGATATCATAAGGGGGAGAAAAAGGAGTTCAAGGAATGATAACGTAAGATATCGTAAGAAGGGGGGGGGGGGGTTCAAAATTGTAAAATAGTTGATAACGTTATATTATGTACCGCTCTAGCCTAAAATTTTTAATTTTCTGAAAAATATTTCAGAATAATAGCATCAGTTGTTTAACGAATGCAATCTCTTTCACAGATAATTTATTTACCTTTAAACAATGGCTTCATTTATAATGCAAGTTGAAAGTGTTTATTTTCAATTACATAACCTATCGATATCGATTGTGTAAAATTTCGCTGATTTCACATAAGATTATCGATTTTCATTATCTATGATAGACAAAAAATTTCTTTTAAAATAAGATTCGTAATTAATTCTGTTCAACGGTGTACGTGCTGTCGGGTAAAAATATGAAAGAGGAAGAAGCAGTTTAATTACACTACCGGGAACTTTTCATCATATTTTTCTATAAAAGATGTCTTCTAAAAAGGGTACTAGAGAAAAATAATTATAATTTTTCTGAAGTATTGAAATAGCAATAATAACAAAATTATGCATGCGTGCAAAATTTACGTAGTATAACAACTCTAATTCCATTTTGCTAATTCCATTTTCCAAAACGTCAATTTAGGCTTCTTATTGAGACCATTGCAATTACTAGAAAAGGATATTCGATTTTGAAAAAGAAAAACCCTATTATTAATTTGGAAATCTATCATTAATTCTTTCGATAAATTTTAAAAGGTTAAAAAAGGATGGCGGAATTTGAGTCACTGGATACTTTGGTGAATTTTGCTCAACATTCACTATTTACAAACTATTTTTACGAAGAAAATTTAAGCAAGCTTCAAAAATGCTTAATTATTTAAATATTTTTAAAAGCAAGGTTTTATTCGAACAAAATTTTTGACTATTGATTTATGAACCAAAAATTACATTAAGAATTTTTTTTAATCAATTCACAGGTCTTTTTCTCTGGGGAAGGTGGTTGGTGGTGGTGGAGAATTTATCATTAATACTCTTGATAAGTTTTAAAAGGTTAAAAAAGAATCACGAGAATTGAATCACTGGATACTTAGGTGAATTTTGATTAAGGGTGTATTCCGATCCAAACTGCTTATTTTCTGATTCATTTTAAAATTCAGTTTGGCTCTCAAACGCACCAAACTGGGAAATTCTCTTATTTAGAAACTATATAATGTGCCGTGCTTCTTAATTTTTTGATAAATGCAGAAAATACTGTAAAAAACGCTGTCAAAGTTGACGTTTTGAACCGAATTTTCCGAAGCGGGCGATCTGGGAATGAAAAAAATGGTCATACTGAGAAAATAATTGTTTAAAAATCAAATTCTAATTAATTGAGCTGAAAATGAAATCACACGGCATGTTAAACATGTCTTCAGAAATCACCCCAGCAAGTTTCATGTTTTTACTTTTAAAAATGAGTCCGAAAATGTCTCAGAAAATTTCGAGCTGTTGAGGGTGGAAAAATATTTTTTCGAATACACCCTTAACATTCACTATTTACAAATTACTTACGAAGTTGAAAATTTAAGCAAGCTTCAAAAATGGTTAATCATTTATTTAAATATTTTAAAAAGTAAGGTTTTATTAGAACGAAATTTTTGTCATCTGATTTATGAACCAAAGATAATTTCTTTTTTACTTATTTGCCATTTATAGTACAATTTAAAAACATTTAATTGCAGTCAAACAACACATCATACAAACCATAAAAGAATTTATATGATTTTTCATAAGATTATCAGTTTTCAGTATCACAGTTTCAGATAAAATTTTCTTTTGAATATGCTTCATAAGTCTGTTCAGTGGATTTCGAGCTGTTGGGAAGAAAACACTTCAATCAGAGCCAGAGCAGGAAGAAATTTTCTCTATATATTTTGAAAGAGATGTACTTTCAAAACCAGTATATTCATAGAGACTAAGCAAAAGAACGTTTAAACAAATAAGAAAAACAAAGTCATTTGCCCGCAAAATTTTTTGCCGTTTAACTTCTCAGTTTTCGTGATAAAAGGCTTTTCATCCATAAAAAGGATAAACAATGTTGAAATTACAATTATTAATTTTTCCTTTTACGCAAACTAAATAAAAGTTACACCAATCATTTTTTGTATAATTTATTAATTTATGAAATATGTGTGAATGGATAGATGAAGTGTAATGTTGTGAATATTATTTAAATTTTTATTATATTTATGTACAAAGACTTACTAAAATTACATTTAAAACAATAATAATTTTAAGAATTAATCTGACGACCTTTGCATTTTAATAATACCTCTACTATTTTGGAAGTCGTTTCTATAAAAAAATTTACGAAGGCACTATAGAAGATTAATTACAAATAATGTTCATATTATTTATGAAAAAGAAAGAAAAGTCATTATTCTTCTATAGGCTATTACACAACCACATATTTACAGAGAAATAGAGAGGTGCAGATAAAAATGTTAGTTATAAACTACTCACAAAATTAAAACATGTAACTTTCAGGAATGTTGTTCCTTTATAATTCAGAATACTACTAATTCAAAAGATGCAATTTTTGCAACAAAAATTTCAGAGTATGTGTGAAGCAATGCCTTCATTTATAATGTAACTTAAAATTGCTGTCACGTAATTGCAGTCACGTAACCCATCGATTATGTAAAATTTTGCTGATTTCTCCCAAGATTATCGATTTTCATTATCATTTTCAGATAAAAAAAATTTCTCTGGAATAGAATCTTAATTCATTAATTCTACTCAGCGATTTACATTCTATGGGGAAAGAATTCAGAGAAAGGACAGATTAATTAGACTAGGAGCGGTTTTTTCATTATATTATTATAAAAGAAATGCATTCTAAAGAGGATATTCGTAGAAAGAAATTATTCTAAATCTTTTAAAATACAGTAGTAGACTCCCAATTATCCGAGATTCATAGGACCATGGGTACGTGTGAAAATTAAAATCGGAACTACATTTCATCATATACAAATCGGATGAACTACAATAGACTCTTGATTATCAGACCCTTGGGGACCAGAATTGAGATACTGAAGGATGTCGGAAATTATTGAAGGATGTTGAAGGAGTTATTGATGGATGTTGCACAAGCGGGTGTCAAATAATCAGGAGTCTAATGTGAACAAACAAAACAAGATGCATGTGCCTCAAAATTCGCTTGGCACGACTTCGGAAATTTCGTTTTTCTAAATATCAGTTGAGGATTGTTATTGAGACTCAATCCGATTTTTAGAAAACAATATAAATGTTATAATACTAGGTTTTGGTCGTGAATTAGGTCCGAGTCGTGGTCGAGGTGAGTGTTGCTAAAAAAATACACGATACGTGCGGATATTAATTCCTTTATTTAACTCATTCAACGTTATTTAACTTTTTCAGCAGCTTCGATATCCATGACTGTTCACATCAGCTGTTAATAAGAGACTGCCTGAATTTAACATTCTAAGAGAAGAGCACTACCAACAGCAACAGTCAATTCTAAATTTGATAGTAATTAATATTTATGATTATAATTTAATAATGAATGTCAGCTAGAGAAATATTAATTAGAATTTATGATCTGTAGTTATTTTTTGACATTTATGAGAATCTATCCTTCAACATAATGATTTTAATTTAATCTATGTGCTTCTAAATCTCATGACTGTCAAAATATGCGGAAAAGTAAATTTCTAATGTTTATTTTAATGTTTTTTTTTTTTTTTTTTTTTTTTTTTTTTTTTTTTTTTTTTAAGTTTAAGTTTATCATAGCCCATACAAATATCCATATAACTTGTTTGCAAAAAACAGCCATGGAAATTTTCGCATACAAATGTCTGGGGGGGGGGGGGGAGAACCTACAAAAAACTACTTAAAAGACTTCTTACGTGCAAATAATCAAAGTGATCAAACGAAGCCACTTAAAAGAGAGAGCATCATCACTTTATTTAATTTGCATTTGCCATTGACAGAAAGTAGAATAATTCATCATCGTTAGTAAAAGGATCATTATTCTCAGCTTTAAAAAGACTAACAACTAGAATCCAGGGCTGCGGAGTCGGTGAAAAAAATGGCCGATTCAGACTCCGGGATATTTTAATGAGTCCGATTCCTATTCCGACTCCAGGATTGCTATTAGTGTTGCCAGTTGGTTTAAATAAGGATGGAATACAAGAAAAATAAAGCTAAAATCTGACTATTTCGGCATTGATTCTCTTTTTAGAGCTTCAAAAGTAAAAAATAAAAAATTATATTTTCCGCTTTATTAATTTTACAATTTCGTGCCAACAAACTTGAAAAATCTAACTATCGTAGTCTAAAGAACACAAAAAGGAAATTTTACTACTTTAGTTTTGTGCGGCGTGAGACGAAAAAGCGAAATCGTTACTATTTAGTTGTTTACTTTGCTGTGTCTTCAAGACTGGAAAAATTTCAATGGAAAGGAGAAAAAATAAAGATGAAAATTTTATTATTTTAGAAATAATTCGGATTCTGTGGATTCTAATGAGAAAATTAAGAAAAATACATTTTTTGAATAAATTTTACACTGGCCTTATTTCGGGTTCTGCAGACCTGAAAAATCCGAAGTTCAAAAGGTGAAAGATAACGAAATTTCACTATTTTACAGCTATTTAGGGTATCTCCGATTGAGGAAAAAAGTATTACAATTTCATCTTATTTTGTCTCCTGTGCACAAAAATAAGTAAATAAAGGAAGGGTATTTTAGAATTTTGACTTTTGGTTACACAAACCGGAAAATTTTGAGGGGTAAAAAAGGGAAAAAGACTTCTATTACAATGCAATACCGGTTTTTTAGTTGTTTTGTCTCCAAAAAATAGCTCTAATTTATAATTTTCTCATTATACCTCCGGTAAGAGCCGAAATTTTAAAGCCCGTCCCCTAAAAAGTTCGGCCGTGCCTTTGTATCTATTCTCATCCCAATCATGCCTATTCTAAACTGTTCCTTTTTTTATTGGCGTAGTTTGATTCTTTCGAATTATTATATTGAGCTTGTCAGCCTGCTCAATTTTTTCAATCAGTGTAATCCGGTCCATTAATATAAATTGCCTTAATTCTACTTGCACGGCTTGTTTGAAAAGTTGCCTGCCTTCATTTTACGGTCCTTGGGTCCTTACAGACCTTTATACCTCCGGTTCTATCCGCAAAACCCAAAAATACGAGGGGAAATACTTATATGCTAAATGTAAAATATCTACTACAGTTATGAATTAAAACATTTTTCACCTACTCTGTATACGGGTATCCTGTACTTACTCTGTATACCTACCTACCCTTGTATCTACTTTGTACACTGAAGTAAATCTGTCATCATTAAGGCTGTTCTTAAATCCAAAGAGTCAACTTTCTGACATAAGTTTTATTTCTTATTTTTTCGGTAATGCATGAAACTAGAAGGTGTTGTTATTTAGAAACTATGCCATTGAACTGTTTTTTCCGTTTTCTTGTAAACGCAATAGATTTTTCAAAAACTATTGTCAAAGTTGGCATTTTGAACTGAACTTCCGAATGAAAGAAGAAAATCCAGTCATTAAGGGGAGAAAAACGCGTGTCACGTGGTCAAAATCGCTTTTAACTCAATAAGTAATTGATTGATCAAAAAATGGAAAAAACAGGTCGATTCTAAATCGCTTCCATGGTCAGGTTTTCCAATTTTATATCTTTCCTTAAAAAATGAATTTGTAACTATTTCAAAACATTTTGTGCTTGTTGAGCGGAGCAGTTGAGAACAGCCTTAACATGAGTACCCTGATACAATCCATAAATAACAATAATAATTCATTTTATAGATTTAAAATTACATATAATTAGTTTAATTTCACTTTAAAACGTCTAACAAAAAATCTTGAGTCGGAGTCGGATTGTTTTTTAATGACTCCGACTCTTTTGCTCAAAAATAGGTCCGACTCAGACTCCTCAGCCCTGCTAGAATCTTCCACCAATAGCACAACCTGCAAACGTCACCCCCCCCCCCCCACACACACACACACACATCAAACATACGTATTTTGAGCCAGAAGTTTTATCTAATAAGTGGAACAAGTAAGTACTACACTGAAACAAGACACATTTTATTAACTAAGTTTTATGTTAACGTTAAACTGTCTAAATAATTAACCCTTTGAAACTCAACCATTCCGAAATGAAGAAATATTTAGATATTAGAATGTATCATTTTAAGCAAGCAAAAAACAATAAACAAGTGAGTAAGTGTGAGTAAGTGTGATCACAGATTGCACAGAGGGTTTCGTTTAATATACCTTTCAAAATAATTTATCCTTTAATTAATAAAGTCAAATTGTTAATTTATAATTATTAAATAATTACATGGATCGGGATAACAATGAGGGGTGGGGAAGGAAGTAGGGAGAGTGTGAAGAATAACATTATTGGGCACATGGCCTTTCATTTAAGACATTACATGGCATATCGTAGATCAAATTTGAAGTTCGCGAATTTTTTTTTCAATAGCGCCCACTGCACAGTGTGGTATTTAGCCCCAAAACCTGGCCAAAAATGATTATTTTAAAAATAGGTTTCCTACCTTGCTTTATTATTCCTCATTATGTTAAGTAGTTTCTGCATCTGATTGCGAAACGCTCAATGCGCTTGCGTGCCACAGCGAGTCACGTGATCAGTCTGAAGTTGCCGTTCGCCTACAGTGGTCGTGTTATTTTCCGATGCGCTCAGATTTTAGTGTTTTGAAATCTCTTGTAGTTTTGCGTCTTAACAAGTGAGTGATTATTGTTGTGATGGACTATTCTAAACCAGGTATGTACTTATAAACACTATATTTGCGTGATAAATATCCCGCTGTTTTTTGCCGTTATGGCCGATAATTTGGATGTAATTAACAGTGTCATAAATATAATTATCTGTAATATTTAGAAAGGATTTTGTTACATTTCTAAACATATCTAAGCTATGAAAACTATTGTGTAACATGCAGTACTTAGTATACAAGATAGTTATAAAAAAATCAGCCGCCCGAAACCGCCCCCCTATTTTTAACGAATATTTTTGTTAGGTTCAACAATTTCTGATATAAATCACTGCTATTTAGTTTTTTATTTATTTTGTTAACAGGGCCTTTTGGATTGAGGTCTATGACTCGAAATGAGTTGTATGCCATTATGAAACACTCAAATGAGCCAACGTTTGATGGAAAGCTTAAATTTATGGAGGAAGATCTGTAAAGAAGTTATTCTGAAGGTGATCCAAGGATAGCTGAGATGAAGCAAAAGCTCTCTGTTATTAAAAACCAATTCGAGCAAAAATGATTAGCTGCTCATAAAACAAGGTCAAGATTCGAAGAAAACAATGTCGAATGGTTAAACGGCACTATATTGCTGCCAATTGCAGGTACGTGAAACACAACAGACGCAAACCCTTTACTTTATTATTATTGTGTGCTTCGTTTTTTGCTTATATTTCATTTTCTGTGCAGTGAAATGAAACTTGTTTTTATTATTAGAAATATATTTAGTAAGTAATTGTTATTGTTGCAGGAGCCAATCCCGGTCGTCCTCAAAAATCTTTAGTAGAATCAAGTGAAAGAAGCTAACGCCGCAAAACCAAAGACCTTCTATCAAAAGACGTGGAAGTATTGACCTACGCTACCTAAATGAAATTGCGGGAATCGGGCAAAGTAGATGCTTCCAATATCGTAAAAGATCTTACAAAAAGTCCCCGAAGAGCAAAAAAATATTTAAAGGCCATGCAAAAAGGTCGTGAAGAACAAGAGCAACCTCGCCAGTTATGACCTTTACATGCTTTGTCCATGTATACAGAAGCAGGACTTACTAAATCCCAATATGAGAGAATACGAGAAACGAATAAAAGTTTTTTCCGTGGTATTCTGTTCTTAAAAGGGTAAAAAAAGAATGCTGTCCAGAAATTCACAGGGTGACAGAGACGTGCGCCGAAGTAAAAGTGCAAAAGTTGATGGATCATACGGCAACGCGACTGATTTTACATCTAAGAGAAGTTGTAGAACCTTTGAGTGAGGACAAAAAACGTTCTTTAATTATAATAAGTAAGTGGGGTTGTGACGGGTCACGCAGATGCAATATAAAATGAAGTTTGAAAATGAAGCCGATTCTGACTCCAATATTTTTCAAAGTTCTGTGGTTCCTCTTCAGTTACTTTACGGGCCCGAAAAGAAAATTCTCTGGCAAAACCCAACACCATCATCACCTCGCTACTGTCGACCTATAAGAATTCGATTCATCAAGGAGACAAATGACGTTACAAAAGAAGAAATAAAAGATATCAAATCACAAATCACAGCACTTACCAGCACAGAAATTGACGATGTGTCCATAAGACATAGAATATTATTCACCATGGTGGATGAAAAAGTATGCAATGCCGCAACATACACCAAATCTACGATGAAGTGCAACATATGCGATACTACTTCATCTGAGTTTAATGACTTATCAAAGAAGAGGGAGTGTAAGAAAGAAAAGTTAAGTTTCGGGCTTTCCTTGCTACATGCTCGTATACGATTTTTCGAGAGTATATTACACGTAGCATATAGATTACTTGTAAGAAAATGGAACGCCCGCCTTTCTTCTGAGGAGAAACAAGCGGTAGATAATAAAAAAAGAGAAATTCAGGATAATTTGAAACAACAACTCGGGCTCTTAGTTGATATTCCCAAAGCAAATTTTGGGAATACGAACGATGGAAATACCAGAAAAAAGTTTTTTGAAGAATATGAAATATCGGCAGCAATAACCGAAGTCGATAAGATTTTGATATATCGACTAAAAATGATATTAGATACATTGTGTTGCGGATATAAAATTAATACAGATGAATTTGAAAAATATTGCCAAAAAACTGCTGAAATGTATGTGACGCTATATGGTTTTTATCCCATGTCTCCTACAATGCACAAGGTACTTTGTCATGGGGCAGATGTCATAAAAGAAGCTATTCTGCCAATAGGTCAACTAAGTGAAGAGGCTGCAGAAGCTCGCAATAAACATACTAGGTCGTTCAGATTAAACTACACAAGAAAGTTTTCGCGCGTGGCCTGTAATATGGATGTCCTGTATAGGCTTCTTTTAACTTCTGACCCCCTAATAACGGGCATGAGATGCAACACAAACAAGAAAAGAAAGCCCTTATATTCTGAAGTTTTAAATTTGTTATCAGAAAGTGATATCACAAATGTTAATATTCTTGATGACAGTAATTGTGATAAAATTGATGAATAAATGTTTTGATTTATAAATAAGACTTTGTTTTATCATTTTTACTCCATAATTCAAATAAAAAAGCAGATCTGTAGCTGTTTGAGGAAAATAATAGTTTTGGCCAGGTTTTGGGGCAATTATTGGTCATAGACTTCAATAGTTAAATTTATTCTTCAGCCAAATTCTTTTGTGTGTCCCTGTAAATGAATGATATATTCTATGCACACTATATTTTACAATAAGTGCCTTAGTATACCTTAGTGATGTATATAAATTTCAGTACGTTTAAAATAGTGTGATATCATTAAAATACAGAGCAGTCGATTTTTCCCCCATACACCATAATGTAAGGGAAGTCTTTTGGTTGTCTCTGTAAATGAATCGTCAATGCTATAGACTTTATTTACAATACCAAACATGCCATAGTGATACCCAATAACATCTAACAATTTCAAGGCAATCGGACTATATTTACATAGAAAAATATTTTTGGCCAGGATTTCGGGTCAAATACTCCACTGTGCACTGGCGACAGAAAGACAAAAATGGGTGAGATGATAATTGTTAAAATTTGTTATGCAGATTTTTTTTCTTAATTTTTGGGAAAATTTATGGGGGTAGTAATGAATAAAATAAAACATTAAAACACCCCTAGTGGTGAAACAATAAGTTAAGAGGGTGGAGAATGGGCGCTTAGTAATGCAAAGGCAAAGCTTTAAGGCTGTTCTCAACTGCTTTGCTCAGTGCTCAACAAGCGCAAAACGTTTTGACACATTTACAAATTCATTTTTTAACGGAAAGATATAAAATTGGAAAGCCTGACCGTGGAAGCGATTTGGAATCGAAATGTTTTCCATTTTTTGATCAATCAATTACCTATTGAGATATAAGCAATTTTGATCACGTGACACGGCATTTTTCTCCCCTTACTGACTGGATTTTCTTCTTTCGTTCGGAAGTTCAGTTCAAAATGCCAACTTTGACAGTATTTTCTGAAAGATCTATTGCGTTTACAAGAAAACGGAAAAACAGCTCGATGACATAGTTTCTGAATAACAACACCTTCTAGTTTCATGAGTTTCCGAACAAAAATGAATTAAAACTGATGTCAGAAAGTTGACCCTTTGGATTTGGAACAGCCTTAACACGATGTGTCACATGAAAAAATAGATTCCTGCCCCCCAACGGAGGAATGTTCCTAATTGTCTGGGATCGAAATAGACCCCAGTAAGATGTTGGGATGGACGAGATACCCCATTCGGTCAAGCCTTCAAATGAGGTCAAATCTCGCTGTAGTTTCATTAGGGGCTGGGTTAAAAAAATTGCTTAAAATACACACGTTAGATCCCGGAGAGGTAAAAAAGAAAGTTAGAAATTCAATCCTAGCTCAGTGGTAGGGGTGGAAAAAGGCCGAATTTGAAATTAGGGGAAAGCTGGAAATAGTTTTAATCCATTTAGTTTAGGTCTAGAACAGGGTTGGCGAACCTATGGCATGCGTGTCAGTATTGGCACGTAAGACAATTTCTCTGGCACGCGAAAAAATAAATTTTAAAATTTAATTTCTATTATAATGAATAAAATTTTGTTTCATACGGATAGACTATCACAAATAATGCAATTATTTTTGCATGAAAAGAATTTTCTTTTCTTGTGATATTATGCAGCGTTTGCGATATGTATTTTGCCTTTCTATATGATTTTATAAAGCAGTATTTTTCAAATTAATTTTTTTAGACGGTTCCTTCAGTAAGATGGCAAATGGATCTAATTTATATAATTATCAAAATATGAATCAGGTAAAACATTCTCCAACGAACATACAACAGACAAAATCTCATCAATAATTTATTGATACAATGTTTAATGCAACTTGGATAATTATAACTAGATGTTGCATAAATAATAAGGTCAAAAATTTCTAAAATAAAATTTCGTATTTTTTTCCCTTATAATAGTGAAAATTATTACACAAATGAATCATATTTACGAATTAAAATTCTATTTATTTAATGGCTTATTCCAATATACAGAGTAATAACATCTGATTTTTTAACTAGTGTTTTGTATAAATATCGTACTTTGCAAAATTATTTTATGTCAAAATGTGGTACGTTAGACTGTTGACAAATGTTGTTGGTGAATTTTTGGCACGAGCACGTAAAAAGGTTTGCCGATCCTGGTCTAGAATGAATATGCTAAGTTTTCTTCCTCGTAGTAGTTGAGCGTTAGAAAATATGTACAGATTTATTGTCGAAAAACAGGGTTTTTTTTTTTTTTAATTATCATAACAAAAACTAAAAACTCAAATTCATTGTCAATACAAATGTTGTAGAGCTTAAAATTCTGAATAAAATGAGTACCCACACTTAATATTTTTGTTGAACATTAAGCTCATAATTCTACTTCAAAATTTAGCCTAAATCACTAATCAAGAGCTTGACGCCAAAACAGACGCAGTTAACAGTCCACCCTGCTTCTAATTTTTATATACATGCTTTTTTTAATTTATTTATTGAGGCATTTACGATGTTTTTGTAATTATTTTAGGTCATTATTTTGGATATTTAAATTTTGAGAATTACGGTTTAACCTCTTGATTACGGGCCCAGTGGTAGGGGATAAAAAAAAAGGCCGAATTCGGAATTAATTTGAGGAAAGCTAGAAATTGTTTTAATCCCTTCGACATATGTCAGAAATTAATTCACTAAGTTTCCTCTTCCTGCTACGCAAGCTTTTGACGCTACAAACAAATTAATAACTTCATTTTTTCATGATCTTTAGTATATTTCAAAAATGATCCGTAAATGATGGAAAATATTGTTTATTATTTCCGATATTGTATTTGAAATATGGGTAGTATTTAATATGACTTATAAAGAGTGAATAAAAGTGCGTATGTATTAAAATTAAGCAGGTTGAAAATAAAGTGCGAGGATTGGAGGAGGGGGAGAGGGGAGCGAACAAGAGGCCCGTAATCAAGAGGTTAAACCGTAATTCTCAAAATATCCAAAATAATGACCTAAAATAATAACCTAAAAAACACAGTAAATGCCTCAATAAATAAATAAAAAAATACATGTATTTAAAAATTGGAAGCAGGGTGGACTGAAACCTTGGTCTCTTCTAGCTTCAAACTGATGATTAGCGATTAAGGCAAAATTTTGAAGTAGAATTGCGACCTTAATATTGAACAAAAATAATAATGTGGGTACTCATTTTATTCAGAATTTTAGGCTTTACAACATTTGTATTGACAATGTTTTTGACAGAGTTAGCTGTTTTGAGATATTGTTAAGTTAATGGGTCCCTCGTGGCTTAAAGATCTTGGTTAGCGATTAAGGCAAAATTTTGAAATAGAATTGCAGCCTTAATGCTGAACAAAAATATTAATGATAATGATGGTACTCATTTTATTCGGAATTTTAAGCTCCACAGCATTTGTATTGACAATGTTTTTTTATAGAGTTAGTTGTTTTGAGATATTGTTAAGGTAATTAAAAAAAACGTGTTTTTTTTAAATAAATACGTACATATTTTCTAACGTTCACCAAGTACGAGGAAGAGAACATAGTACATTCAATTTAGATCTAAATTGAAGGGATTAAAACAATTTCCAGTTTTCCCCTAAGTAATTCTGAGGTCAACCCCTGGCGACGGGGCTAAAACTTTGAAGTAGAATTGTGACCTTAATGTTCAATAAAATTATTAAGTGTAGGTACTCATTTACTCAGAATTTTAAGCTCTACAACATTTGCATTGACAATGTTTCTGATAAAGTTAGTTGTTTTGAGATATTGTTATGGAATTAAAAACTTGCTTTTTGACTACAAATCTATACATATTTTCTAGCGCTCACCTAGTACGGGGGGGGGGGGGGGAAACATAGCATATTCCTTCTAGACCAGTGGTTCCCCCAACGTGGGGCAATTTGACTTTCCAGGGGGCAATTCCAAATTTTTTACTCGCTCATTCGCTATCAATTTCTTTTGTCCTTTTTTTTTTTGGAAAAGTAATGTTTTAGACTAAAAAAGAATAGATATACAAGCAAACACAGTTTACTTGTAGTACAGTTTTTTTTACTGAATTCAGTTTTTTTATAGAATCTTCCTAATCAAAATGTTGAAATAGATTTAGCACAAGAATAATGATACAAATAATTTTGAAAATAGTTTGACATCTTTTTATAGTATTAAAACGCATTATAATTTTTCTGGTATTGTGTTTTACATTTTTTTGTGGTGCTTTCGATTATTTATTTAATGAGCTTTCTACTTCTATTCACTCTGCTATATGTCACGCGAAGAATCTTTTGCTCGTGAAACAACTTAAAAGCATATATATAAATTTGGCCGTCATAAATATATTTAACCTAAAAAATATATGATATATCTGAACGAGATAGTACTAACTTCATAAAACTTAAATAGCATTAGCAAAGCAATTCTGTCCCATAATGATATAGGGGTGGATGGATTCTTTTGTGTGGTCCTGTAAAAGAATAACAACTATTCTTTGCACCGCATATTCCACAGAGTGCATGTTTTAGTGCACTTCATAAATGCATATAAATTTTGTTTAGTTTGGATGCGTGTAACGTCATTAAAATTCATTTGAAACGATTTTTCCCATTAACCGTAATGTAACGGAATACTTTTGACTGTCCCTGTAAATGAACTAAACATGCTACAAACTTCATTTGAAATAGGGAACGTGCTATGGTAAACGTCCATAACATCCAAATATTTCAGGGCAATCCGAGCATATTTACGAGAGTTAGAGTGCGGCCAGACGGCCAGAAATCAAACACTTTTCAACTTTGTTTCAAAAGTGTTAAAAATCATTGATTAAAGGTACTTTTTTTCACAGCTGCAATAAGCAGAAAATTATGTAGGATATTAAATACATATATTATTAAATACATAAATATTGTCAATTTTCTAATACAAAATTGTAAAGTATACTAAATTACCTTTGTAAAAAATCTATTTTTGGGCGTCTCCAGCCTTTTTAGGTGCGTTCGTAATTATATAAATACGTAGCACCTATAGTCGTCGTTCAGTCCGTCTGTCTGTCCGTCCGTCTGTCTGTCCGTCCGCATATAACAGAGCAAAAACTACCCGACCGAATGATCTGAAATTTTTAATATATAATTGCTGCAAAATTTTGTCGAGCCATTTCCAATTTTATGAAAATCGGATATAGTTTAATTACAGGGACAGTCAAAAGTTTTTCTTTACATTACGGCCAATGGGAAAAATTATTGCAAGTGAATTTTAATGATGTTACAGACTTCCGAATGGTCTGAAATTTTTAATATATAATTGCTGCAAAATTTTGTCGAGCCATTTCCAATTTTATGAAAATCGGATGTATAGTTAATTACAGGGACACCCAAAAGTTTTCCGTTACATTACGGCCAATGGGAAAAAATTATAGCAAATGCATTTTAATGATTTTACAGCCTTCCGAATGGTCTGAAATTTTTAATATATAATTGCTGCAAAATTTTGTTGAGCCATTTCCAATTTTATGAAAATCGGATGTATAGTTTAATTACAGGGACACCCAAAAGTTTTCCGTTACATTATGGCCAATAGGAAAAAATTATTGCAAATGCATTTTAATGATTTTACAGCCTTCCGAATGGTCTGAAATTTTAAATGTATAATTGCTGGAAAATTTTGTCGAGCCATTTCAAATTTTATTAAAATCGAATGTATAGTTTATTACAGGGACAGTCAAAAGTTTTCCGTTACATTACGGGGAATGGGGAAAAAATTATTGTAAGTGCATTTTAATGATGTTACAGACTATGCACTTATGAAGCGCAAAAAAATATACATTCAGTACAATATGGGGTGCAAAAAATAATTATAAAACTAGTTATAGTACGAACGCACCTCATTTGCCACGTTTGACGAGCAATTTCCAACTTGTTCTTTTTACAAAATTTACGATGCTCATTTTAACAAAACTGCTCAAATGATGAATAAAACTTTGGCATGAAAAATTAACCCAGTATCGATGTCTGTTGAAAATTCTATGAACTATTTACATTAACTGCTGTGTTGGGAGACAGCGGCAATAAATAAAAGCCTGCTGTATAAGTAACATTGTTTTTAGGGTATGTTGCAGATATGCAACGCTGTACAAAGGGTTAAGAGACTACTTCAGTCACGCAGGGCCGAAACTAGCCTTTTTTGCACCCGGGGCAAACATGGATTTTGGCGCCCCCCTCCCCCTCTTCTACAAAGTATATTTACAAAGAGAATTTTACTAATTTTATAATAGACGACTTATTTTAAAATTTAAAATATGTCATCATAAAATATGTAATACTGAACTACGTAATCTACAGTTGCGGATCCAAAGGGGAAGTGCCTCTGAACATCAACAAAAATATTCTAAAGATCATTTTTAAAATGACGTATTCAGTAGAGTCCCGATTATCCGAGTCCCGCCTAACCGAGTTTCTGCTTTCACCGAGTTATTTTCTTCTGATGGACTGATGGCATTTGGCGCCCCTTTGTTCTGGCGCCCGGGGCACATGCCCCTCTGCCCTCCACTTAGTTTCGGCCCTGCAGTCACGCGAAAAGACCCGCTCGCTAGTGCTAATCCTATGGAAGAAATTTATAAAGATATCTCGGTCGCATTTCAATATTTTTAGATTATTTTTTTTTTTTTTTTCGCAGAGGCTAGCTGAGATCGATCTGTACAAAGGCCGTTTTTATTTATTTATTTATTTATTTGATTGCAGGGTTTTTTTTTTTTAATATAAGGATGCTTTCCCTTTCGAAACCGGTTTCGAAAATGAAAGTGTCCTCATTAAAAATATCTGTAAATAAAATCGAAAAAGTAAAGAACGGCCTTTGTGCAGATCTATCTCAGCTATCTAATGCAAAAAATCATTTAAAAATATTGAAATGCAACCGATATATCTTTATAAATTTCTTCCACAGGATTAGCATTAGCGAATGGGTCTTTTCATTGACTGGAGTAGCCTCTTAAAATCTCTCCAGCAAAGTACATTTTCAATTGAACTTATAAAGGGATGCTTTTTAACATTTTCCAACATAGTTGAAAAGTGTTTACGAATTCAGTTTGTCTGTCCTTGCTCTAACTCCCGTAAATATAGTCCGATTGCCATGAAATTGATATATGTTGTTGGGGTTTACTACAGTATGTTCGGTACTGAAAAATAAGTGCATTTAAGGTTCATTTACTGAAACACTCAAAATAATTCCGTTACATTAAGGTCTGATAAAACGTTTGCGGTGTATTTTAATGATAATTACACTACTTTAAGCATATTGAAATTTATATACATCTTATTATAGTAAGTGGTGAGCACAGAATTCATCGTTTATTTACAGAGACACTCAAAAGAATTTGCATACGGAAGAAAAAGAACAATAATTGAATTACTGAAGACTGCGAACAATAATTGCTGGAAGCGCGTTTTTAGTTGTGGTTTTCGTTTTTAAATTGAATTATTTTTTAAATATTACTCGCTGTGTATAAATTTTATAGATTATATACAGGGCTTCACAAAAGTTTTCAACAACATCCGTTTATTGGCGGAAATTACTAAATTGAAAGTTTCAACTGTGCTAAGCGTTTAACTGAACTAACTTTTAGCACACTATGTACTATATCAGGGGTCGATGAAGGGATTTTTTTTCTTAGAGCCCATTTTGTGAAAAGTAAAAGTTATTTTTGTGAAAATTCCTTTATTTTTGTGAAAAGTAACATTTTGTAACAAAATATGAAATCCAGTTACTGAAATTTGAGCCAAGCATTTATTAATAACTTCTTTAAATCCTTCTGCTAAAGTTTTCCTTTCAGGTTAACTTGTTTTCTTTGCAATTTACTCATTTTAAAACCTAACAATATAAAAATAATTAATGAAGAGTATGTTTTTATGGAATAGAATTTTGTGAAGGGGCCTATTTTATTAAAAGGAATTTTGTGAAGGGACCTGTTTTATTGAGAGGAATTTTGTGAGGGGCCTATTTTATCAAGAGGAATTTTGAGAAGGGGCCTATTTTATAAAGAGGAATTTTGTGAAGGGGCCTATTTTACTAAATGAATTTTTATGAAGGGGCCCTAAATAGGCCCCAAATTTTGCCTGAATCGATCCTGTATACATACATATCTATAGATCATATATAGGACTGCACAAAAAAGTCGTATATTTTCTCAATTATTGATGGTAATAGCAGAAATAGGGTTTTTAAATGCGTCTTGCGTTTTCTAAATTGTTCATTTAGACGTCATCTTTCACCTGAGTAAACTGCAAAGTCTTGTTATAGTATCCTGAATGCGTTGGAAAGTGTTTCATAATCGATGCCGTACACATAATTTATCGTTCTTGGTCAGTTGATGTATTTAATGAGCTATGTTTTTATAGGATTGTAGATAGCAGATATTATCTGAACAGGAAGCGACAAGACAATCGGTTGAACGCAATATTTCTCTGTATTTTGAAAGTTTAAGCACTTTCACTGCGCTATGAATTGAATAATAGGATCAGTTATACAAATAATTCTGTATCTTGCATGATTAGTCAAATTAGTTTACATAATCCTAATAATTATCTGACACAAGTGTTTGCAAACCAACTGCTGTACGGAAAGGAAGGGAATTTTCCGCTCTGATTGTTAGCGAAGAAGACCTGTTTCCGCACTGAAAAGCTGAGAAAGTACTAACATTCTAATAACACATACTAACAAGTTGTCCGAAAGATTGTCATTTGATTCTATTATAACGTTCGTGGTTGGAATATTATATAATAAGTTACTGATTGTAAAATGTTGGGAGTCTCAGACAAGGTTTTTTTTTTTTTATACAGTCGTCCCTGTTTAAACGAATACTGGCGGTTCCAGAAATAATATTCGGTTAAGCGAGTTATTTGATTAAACGGGGAATCATAACTGTTATATTTAATGTGTAGTAAAAAGGTAAAAGAGCCATCTACAATACATTTCATTAACAGCAAAATAAATCGTTAATAGAATAACTTAAACTAAAATAAATACAAATGCTAATATAATGTAAAAATACGTATTAATTTAATATCAGTACATACATTTATATGGTTTACATCACAATGCAGCTCGTTTGAATTGGGTCAAAAACTTTGATACCTCTAATTTACGTTACTTATACTGCCTTAAAAAATCGTTTAAAGGGGTTTGTTTAAGTGGAATCTTAAAGGAGTAAATATCGATTTATTTTTCGAATGAGTGCAAAATATCACAATTACCATCTCGAATCTCGAAGTGATGGCGCATTGCCTGGTTAACAGCAAGAAGTGATGTGAGGGGATCAAGGTGGGAAATTCATTTGACCTGTCCATTATAGGTCTGCCGGCCGAAATCATTGTAGGAAGAACTGAAAATTTGTTTTCAGCGTAAAGGAGCTAAAAGTGACAAAAGGTGAAAGGAAATTCCAGCTGAAATGTGCTTTCCGTGCCTATTTTCAAACATCGGTCACACAGTTGTTATTCGATTAAGCGTGGACGTTCGTAAAAGATATTTGGTTTAAGCGGGTAAAAATAGCATAGAACCAATAGTAATAAATTCGATTCCGGAAGATTCTATTCGAATAAGCGGAATATTCGATTATCCGTGACCCGATTAAGTGGGGAGTACTGTACTAAAAAATGAAGATGGGGTGGATTGCCAGTATAAAGCTCATTAAATTAACTCTTATTGGTCCTATGTCACATCCCATGTGACATCGGTATTTTTGTCGTATTGATTACTTGCCAACCTCCAGCTTTTTTTAAAGAAAGAAAACATGTTCTGAACCAGAAAATTTGTTTAATTAAATGTCCCTTGGATTAAATATGGTAGGTAATTGAAAACTACATATTTCCTCTCTTTAAATAATTTTCTGGTTCGAAATATAAATTTTTGATTTAAAAAAAGCCGGAAGTTGGCATGTATGCGTATGGCAAGTGTGAAGTGACAAGATTATTCCGTTCGGGACGAGCATCCCTTACAGGAATTTTATTCGGTTGGCATATCGCTTTTTTTTTAAGCATCATTTTAAACTGTATTCAGACAACAAGGTGCCAGAGAAATATACTACAAAATTTATTTTTAAAATATAGCGCGAATAGAACATAAAGATATGTGGCAGCCCTGTGAATATTCACTGAATACAATTACAACCTAAAGGCGAATCACGTATAAACAAGTAAGAAAAAAACACTTTCCACCATTTCCTGAATGCTTTAACAAAACTTCGTTATTTAGGGAAATAAGGTATATAAGAGAACTAAGTAAACATTTTAGAAAACGCATAAAGCATTTGAAAAACTGATTTCAGCAGTTAACGTCCATAGCAAATATGTATTCCAATCCTTTTGAACAGCCCTGTACTGGATCTGTAGGTTGATATATATACTATATAATGGGAAAATTTAGTTTAGCAAGAACACATAACAGGTTGAAATGTCTCTTTCAGCAATTTATACTAATAGATGGAAACATACTTGTATACTTTTGTACAACCCTGTAGTTAACTTAGTACCTTTATTACACGCCACTATTTAGCTAAAGTGTAATTCAAAGTAAAACACTCTTAAAACTACTGAACCCAGTAGCAGAATTTTCGTTATCAATCTGCAGCAAACCAAAATTTATCTGCGACCCAACAATACTGAACCAAGCTATTATCATAAATACTTATAGTGGCCCATAAAAATAAGCAAAAATGGTCTAAAATAATCTGCAGCGCTGCTGCCGTGCTGCAGTTTCTGCTATGGGGCTACTGAAATCACATTTCCAGAAATTATCATTTACAGACGGCCATGTATCCAATTTTTTGCGTGACCCTGTATATCATTTTATCTATTTTCTGTAAACATTTCTTAGTAAACTAAACGTAGTTCAGCGTAAAAATGCATAACTCATTTAAAAACCACCTTTAAGCAATTTGCAATCATACCCAGTAACCATTACAAATTCCTTTCTGTAGCTCTGAATATAAATTACAGCATTTATACACACGATATACTACGCATAAATATAGTGAAAAATAAAAGCACATAACATAATTAAAAATGCATTTCCAGCAATCATCGCTACTGTACTGTACTTCAGATACAATATAGTATCTGAAAACTTTTGCGTGCCCCTGTAAATGCTATGCACTTCGTATTATACATGAAATAACTTATAGTAAACCTCAGCGATGTGTATAAATGTCATTATATATGAAATGCTTTAACACAATTAAAATACGCCGCAAACAATCCCCCCGCCCCTCCGCATATCATTATGTAACGGAATTCTTTTGTGTGGCCCTGTAAATGAATAATAACTATTGTTTGCACCGCATAAT
Source organism: Maratus speciosus (assembly GCA_963932465.1). Classification (NCBI taxonomy): domain Eukaryota; kingdom Metazoa; phylum Arthropoda; class Arachnida; order Araneae; family Salticidae; genus Maratus; species Maratus speciosus. The sequence continues at coordinate 515,227,286 of OZ010795.1, forward strand.
CCACAGAATGCATATTTTAGAGCACTTCATTAACGTATATCAATTTTATTATGTTTGAAAGCGTGTAACACCATTAAAAATCATTTGAAACGATTTTTTCCCCATAGGCCGTTATGTAACGGAAAACTTTTGACTGTTCCTGTAAATGAACTAAACATGCTAGAAACTTCACTTGAAATAGGGAACGTGCTATGGTAAACATTAATAACATCCAAAATTTCAGGGCAATCCGAGTATATTTACGGGAGTTAGAGCCCGCACAAAGGGACAGACAAACCGAATGCATAAACACTTTTCAACTTTGTTGGAAAGTGTTAAAAAGCTAGCGTCCGATAAGAGTTGAGATAATTTTGGTACGTTTTCAGAAAAAAACAAATCGACAATTAATTTTCAAACAGAAATCACCATTAGTTTATCAAATTTAAACAATAAATTCCATTAAAATAAATTTATTATGATTATCAGGAAAATCAGAAGAAGAAAATGATTTGTCCAACAACTGAGACTTTTTTTGACTGGTGGGCATTGCATATTGGTAACTACGATTCTGAATTAAGCATTGGCTTGAAATTTTTAAACTAGTGCGAAAATCTGGCTCTCTTCATTTTCATAAAAAAATATTTTTAATTTTAAAGTAAAATGTTGTAAAATAAAAATGTAAAATAATTTTTTAGAAGACTTATTTGTCAAAAACTATAAAGAAAAATTTAATGATTCACCAGAGAAATGCGTCTTCATCACAAATTTGAAATTTGATTCCTGCATCGGATTGGATAACCAGGCTTTACCCTAAGCATAACCGACCCGCGATTCGGATTGGATCGGGTTGGCGGTATTTTTCATTGTAGGCCAGGTTGACTTTAAATGTTTCAGATTCCGGTCGGGTCAACCCGATTTTAGCAGACCTACCGACTTATGTGAGTGAGAGATGCCAAGCTGGGCATCGTTCTCGTGGCTTAAATGGTAGAGCACTGGAGCGTTATTCCAGGGGTCCGGATTCGATTCCCGGGTTGGACGTTTTTTACTCTGTTGGTTTACGCTTAGTTAGCAAAGTGATAATTCACGTCTTTAGCATTCAATAATTTCAAGCATAATTTCACTGCTGAAAAATAGTTGAAGAATTAATTAAAATTGTATATATTTTTTGTCCATTCCTGTAATATACTTCATAAATGAAAACATAATCGTAACGTTAATTTTTCAATATTTAATGACCACTCTTAATTAAAATTTTCATTTATTAGATTACTTTCAAATGTATTCTAGAAGATAAAGTCATAAATTTCAGTGAAAGGGACTTGAGCATTAAAACTTCATTAATTCTACTGAAAATTGTTGTGAATCTTAATGCGGATTATATGAAGTGCTCTTATTTAAGCTCATTAACAAAAGCTCCAGAAGATTCTTAAGAGATAAAAGTACAAGCAGAAAGACGTCACTTTCTAATTAAGACCGATTAATTAACAATAGTTGGAAAATATTTCTAAAATTATAAAATACATACAAATATCTAGAACTTTAAAATTTAGATGCTTTCTGAATAAAATTGAGTTTTATTAACCTTTAACTGGTGTCACAGAAATTGTCACATAACTAGTGTGAAGCGGTCTGTGAGACTGCTGCAACGAAAGATGAATAAAAGGCACGATTAACTCATAGGATGGTGTTTTTGTACTAAACTTTTTGCACAGCACTGTCATAATTAAAATTCACCTATTCAAAAGTCTCTGGTGATAGTACTAAAGTTCCAAACGGAACAAAATTTCGGTAGTGTTTGTAGTTAAACTGAAAATTGTAAGTTAAACTATAAAAATTGAAAAAAGCCGCAGTCTGAGAGACCGGTAACATCAGTTAAAGGTTAATCAATAATAATTGCGACTAATAAGGTTTCGCTGTTTGTAACATTTTCATTAGAGATCGATCAAAAATTCGTTTTCCTTTTCGGCCTAAAAATCTGAGTTTCACCAGAAATTCGTTTTCGGCGAAAATCCTGCCGAAAATTCGGCCGGACCAAAACTCAACCGAAACTATCTGTATTCCAAAAATTTCGTTTCTTCCTTCGGAAATTTTCAACATTATATATTGATTTGGTCTCTGTCTGCTCAAATGACACTATTTTATTTATTGCTATGAACTTCACTGTTTATAATTATCAGTCATGACTGACTTGAGTGCAAATTATAAAGCAAGCAATTCATATAGGACTAAACTTTGAAGACGCTTTTCATGTGCTCATTAAAAGCTGCAGACTTAACAGTGATAAAAAATTTTTAGTTTGATACGGCAGAAGTGTTTCAAGTACTCTTTGAGAAAATTCTAGTATAACAGACGATCTTTTAAAAATTCCTTATAAAAGATAAATCGAAGTATGTACCTAAAACACACATGTATACCTAAAATATTCTTTAATTAGATGAAATTCGTATAATTAGAAAAACATTCTGTGCCGTTGATGAATTAATTACATTTTATTTTATATAAAATTATATTTAAAAAATTGGTCAGAGGCACAGAGAGGCAACTTGGGTCACGTATAATTAATTAATAATTACGTATATTTAATAAACACGCGTAATTAATTAATAATTATGTATATTTATGTATGTAGTAATTACTTTTAAAAAAATGGACATTGTCGTTTTCGTTTTCGGTCGAAAATAGGAATATTACCAAAATTCGGTTTCGGTTACAGTCTTAAAAATCTGTTTCGGTCTATCCTTAATTTTCATATGAGTGTTGTGTGCATATTTTTTTATACTTTATATTTTTTATTTCTCAGTTAATAGTATGCGAGATCTCACCTCCGTGTCATGTCCCAAAACAGAATGTTTGATTATATGATACTTATTTAATTCAAAAGGAAACTAGTCGGATGTACCAATCCCAAAACTTTCTTCTATCTCATACATGTTAATACATCAAAATTCGCTATCATAGTGCCAAAATTAAATGGCAAATTCCGTGCATTAGTTTTTGAGATATGACTATCGCTGAAATCGTCTAAATCCAGCAAAATGCTGCCTAGCAGCGCCACCTATTGGGTGATTTATACCAAATCCTAATCAACAACAATTTATGTCAACGTACGACTGAATCTGAAGTTAGATGAAAATCCGTGCATTAGTTTTTGAGATAGAGCTATAGCGAAAATCGTGAAAATTCCTGCATAGCAGCGCCCCCTATTGGGTGATTAACACCAAAACCTAATTAACAACAACTTGTGTCAACATACAACTAAATCTGAAGTTAGATGAAAATTCGTGCATTAGTTTTTGAGATAGAGCTATTGAGGCAATCGTGAAAAAGTCAGCACAGAGGCGCCACCTGTTGTGCGATTTACACCAACACATAATCAGTAGCAAGACATGTGAAGGACTAATTGTATCTGAAGTTTGGTGAAAATCCGTGCGTTAGTTCCTAAAATAGAGCTATTGGGGAAATCGTGTAAATCCTGCAAAATTCATCATAACAGCGCCACCTGTTGGGCGATTTACACCAAAACGTTACCAGCATCAATTGATATCAAGGACTAACAAAATCTGAAGTTTGATCAAAATCCGTGCATTAGTTCGTGAGATAGAGCTATTGCGAAAATCGTGAAAAATGCAGCATAGCAGCGCCACCTGTTGAGCGATTTACACCAAAAACTAATCAGCATCAATTTGTATTAGGGACTCACTGAATATAAATTTTTATTAAATTCCGTGCATTAGTTCTTGAGATAGAGCGCCCACAAAATTTGTGTCACATACACACAGACAGACAGACAGACAGACAGACTCACAGAGTCACAGACAGACATTTTGTAAAAACATGTTTTTTGGAATCTCTGACCCCTAAAACGTGTAAATTCGTCGAAAACCGGAATTCGAAAATTTTCATGAATCCAATACTTTCTTCTTGTAAAGATAGAAGAAAGTAAAAAAAAAAGGAAATAATTATTGTTCTAGCAACTACTTTATCAAGAATTAAGGAACCTTCCATATGTTAAATTAATGTACCTTTTCACAGAAACTACCAAAATGTATTCACTTGAAATTTTTTTATATACAAAATATGAATAATTTCTAAAAAAGTGAAGTCAACTTAAACAGATATTCTTAGTTGTTTAAAAACAAATTTGGAATAAAAACCACTTTTAAAAAACAGACATCCCCCCCCCCCCAAAAAAAAAAAAACTTTATTAAAATTTTGCACACATGTTTGTAACTAAAGTTCACTTCAGATCGATGAATGATATGTGTAAAATATTCAGATAAGATTACAAAAATATGTAGCGGATTCTATAGAAACGTACATCGAAGTTCAAACTTCCAATTTCAAACATCCACTTCAAACACAACATCAGCCCCTGTAACGTTCCAAATATTAGTAATGTATCGTTCAAAGAATAAATTAACCCTTTATGTATTGAATTATGAATTCGTGAAAGTTTTATCCTCTAAAGCTTTTTTCGTGAATTTTTGAAACTACATTAGAAGATTTACATAATCATTTAACAAATTTCAGAAGGATTTTAGAAGGATTGAACGATTTAAAAGAATTAATTAAATTTGGATTTATAAGGATTTTGTGCAATATTTATAACCCCACTCAAATATTTCATTTTAAATATTTTTCTTAGTATTTTGTAGAATTAGGAAATGTACAAATATAATGTTCTTACAATAGTAATATAGAAATATTTTCGAATCGAAAATCCCCCCCCCCCCCTCAAGAAAGCTGAAAAGATGCAAAGGAAGAAGAAATCATCCTTTTGAAAATATTTTTCTTTTCTGTAACTAATAATGCTTTTGGAACAAGATAAAGTAATGCATCTGTAATTCATTCTAAACTGTATGACTACTGTTTGATGTATTAAATGAATTTTATAACAAGTTACTTTAATGGTACGTATAAGTACCGTCAGTAGATAAAGGGTTAAACTTTAATAACACATTTGATAAAAAAATTTAAACATCATACTAAAATTAAATGCAATATTTCGAAAGTAACACCATTTAAGAATTAAGGAGTAAATCTCGTTTGAAACAGGCGATGAAAAAAAAAGGCCACTTGCAAAAATTAGCACTGCCATAAAATGTTCTTCAGCTTCGTACTTTACTTTCTTTAAAAGAACTAAAGTGCTTTCCGCCATTAATTTATCGAATATTTTTTTCCCTCGAAAACACTCCTGCGTAATTCACACCTTTTACGAAATTTGAGAAGGAATTTCCCGAAAAAAAAAAGTGTCGGGAAAACGTTGATTTATTGAGTCTTATCTAGATAATGGCACGGCATTGTTTTTAAAATTTCCGAGAAGCAAATCTAAGGGAATGAGGGTTAATTTATGATTTATAGGGACAAAGAGTAATTTATAACTCATGATTATTTATTCATTTTTTCTTTTTTCTTTTAATAAAGAGAAGTGGAAAATTGTGTTCGCTATACGATATAAATGTTTTCAAAAGAAATAAAATGAAACATTGTTTTAAAACGACACGAAAAGATGTTTTCTATAAAACGGGATAGATTATTAGAATTCGAGAGTCTTGTGTATGTCGGAATTAATTGGGGTAAAATATTAAAAAAGATAAAGAAATTCCGTGCAAAGAAATTTCTTCGAAGATGCATTAAAGGATTTTTGTAAACGCTATATATAGTAAAAGGGATTAAACCGTACTTTTAAAAAAAGTTCCCTCAGTTTAATTAACACTATTTCCTTTAACACAGAAAATATCACAGTATTTTAAACTGCGCTTAACCCCTACGTGACGATTCGAAAAAAATCCGACGGAAGGGGGGCACTGTTATAGCGATTTTTGTGCCATTTTGAATATTGTACCATCAAAAAGTGTATGAAGTTATGCATAGAATTGAACCATTTTTTTATGTATGTTTTTGGAGGTGGCAAGAAGGTCCTCCCTGAATTTGGAAATATTCCGCCGAAAGGGGCGCTATAATAGCGATTTTTGTGTAATTTTCTTGATTTTTCGTAGTTCTATTGTACACTGGCAGCTTATGAAGCGACGGTAACTTCCCATCCTACTAAGCCGACTATTCGCGAACAGCTGATGTACAACAGAATAACGGAAAACTATTGATTTTAATAAATATTATGATCGATTTTACTCCGATTAATTGACTGAAGCAGTAATTTAAGATGAAAGTCAATGTAGTATTGGACTAATAAAAATGAAGCATTGACATTTGTAACAACATTTTGAAATATATGAGATAGAAGAAATTTTTGCGATTGGCACATCCAACTAGTTTATTGTAAATTTTGCCTTATTTAATCAAGCCATTTTCTCGATTCAATTAGGCAAAAATTTATGTTAAAAAAATCCGGTAATAAAAGATTAATGGATTAGATTCAGATAGATTATAAGGTGTTAAGAACTCTTGATTATGCCTACCGGATTTTTTTTATTGTAAATTTTGCTTTATTTAATCAGGGCATTTTCTCGATTCAATTAGGAAAAATTTCTGTTTTCAAAAACCGGTGATAAAAGATAGAAAATTCTGTAAAAGACGTTCGTCGTAAACGGATTAAGAAATAGTGTTTCTTTGAAAATGAACGTTACAAATTATTTAATTCCATATGCAGTGTGGCCATAAATTAATGTGAGGTGTTCCGAGTTCTATAATAGAGAAAGGTACTGGGTACTGGGCGAAATGTAACAAAGCTGGTGTAGTATATGTACGATGAAACATGCGGTTTCAATATTTGAAGAAAAAAAATAGTACCAAAAGTTGCCAGTAGGGAAAATTATGGCACTGAAAGATTAGTATGCGTGATAAATGAATGCACAATTGCAAAAGAAACAAAATACATAAAATTTTCTAACAATACATGGCAACGTTTGTTGTTAAAAAAAATGTGTTGACGAATGTTACGAAATGCAATATCCAAATGAAGATGATAAAAATCAACCATGCTCATAAATTACTTTCATATATCAACATGATTCATAGAATGCAATTATGAAAGAACTTGTTATTCCAAATAAGGAAGTTTACGATCATAAGTGAAACATTTAATGCAACCAAAAAATCATCACATATACAAGTGTTTATAACATTTTGAACATTCAATAAACTGAACTTATTTTTATTGACTATAATATAAATAATGTAATAAATTAAGATTAATTATACTAACTTCCTGTTTTAATATCAATAATGTATATTACATGCTTTTTAATACTTTATTTGTATTCCAGACTCTCAACAAGAGAGATGCAGCAATAATATCCTGCAAGTGTATTCTTTATCTAATTAAATTGTTTTTTCTTTTCAAAGTTAAGAAATTTCAACATACATAAACTGCATTACCAAATGATGTGGCCTCAAAAATATAGTTTTTCACATTCTACAATAATAAGAAATACTCTTCTTTGCGACACAATTACCCGATGATAGATTCCAGAATAAGTTTGATGTATCGCATAAATAAAAGGTAAGACATTTTTTTACTTACCTATACTTTTACTGTTGAAAAAAATAAATAAATAAACTGAGGTTTCGCGATCTCGCGCAAAACATATTGTTGGATAAGTTGAAATATATGTCCAACAAAATGTTCATCGCATGACCACTGTTCTAATGAACCAATAGCGGCAAAAACGGTACATGACTTTTTCCACAACAGGTTGCAAGATGTCAGCATTGATTTGCCTGACACGTATTGTTATTTCGTCTTTTAAAGTTGTGATATCATAGGAGATATTGTGAGAATTAAAGGTTGTATGAATAATTGACGCCTTTTATACTTCAATAATTAACACCTTTCAAAGAGTTTTCTTACATGCTATTCATTATGACAGAGGACAATAAATAAGACAGCTAAAGATACCTTTCGTACATTGCTCACACAGCCCAGCATTTCACAATATATAAATACCGGAGGAAAAAAAAATAGAACAAAACACAATGTCAAACACGTTTCATAACACAAAGTTAATAATATAAATTAGTCCTGTGGTGATAATACTAACAACACCGTCATGCAGATGCGTTTTAAACAGCTTTTTAAGTCATTCATTTAATCACCGTTTTATTTGTAATGTCTTTCAATAGTTTTTTTCTGTATGACTTTTGGCTTCAAGGGCAGCTTTTTCAAGAAATGATTTCATGAAGCTTTTTTTAGAACAGCCCATTTATTTAAGTGAAGCCCAATTACATTGAAGTCAAGTAAATCTTTCATGATCAACCATTATAATGAGGTAAAATGTTTAATGTTAAACTGTTTTTTTTTTTTTGTTACTCATTTTATACTTTTCGATCATTATTGACTATAACTGGGACTCTAATAACGATTCATAAGCTTCGCGATAAGTTATAAACTGATAACATAACTGATAATAAATTGACAACATGACAATCAATATTAAAATTTTAAATCTTTACTTTCAAATAATTTATTGAAAAGAGGTGATACGTACTACATTTTGTAGAAAGATTGCTATCGGGTCGCTAAAAAAAATGCGAAAATGTAAAGCTTATAAAGAGTTACATGAAAAAAAAAATCTAATTAACCCTTTATGCTCTGGCGGTACTTTAAAGTACCATTCAAAAAACTTGTTATAAAATTCATTTAAGGGGTCTCAGGACTCTTAAAGCTTCAAAACTCTCAAAATTTGAATTTTTTTAGATGTTAAAACTCTTATCTTTTATGAACATTTTGATATAATTCTTTCCTTGAAATTCTTTATTAGAACAGATGTTAAGGCTTTTAGAATTATACCTGCTGAAGTGGCGTTTCCGAAAGTTTGAAGTCATTTTTCTCCAAATGACTTTTTTGCGCATAACGTGCACGATATCTCGAAACACTTCTGAATATTTTTCTGTGAAATTTTCAAAATATATGTTTCATGTTACTCTGTATAAAGTGAACCTAAAATTTCCTATTTATAGTTAAAAAGTATAATTTTTAGGTGATTATACCGTTGAAATTTTAATAATTTTGTATTACCTAAATACAACTTTGTATTAAAAATATAAAAATGTTTCAAATACAAATTTATTTAGGTTCACGGTAATTATCGCAAATTGAAGTATAATTAAGCACAAAAAATTTCATTCTAGTTGCAAAATTTATTTTGTAATCGTACGCGTAAGCTGTTATACCAGTTTTCTGCTCAACAAATGTTTGACAGTTTGGAGCCCCCTATAAATGCTAATTCTGCATCTATCAGTTTTTAAAATGCATGAAATGAAAGAGCATACTCATATCTTTCATTCAAATTCTACCTATCGAGTGACCTGGGCCGACAACCGGTAGATACATTTCACCCATATAACCTTATGGGCAATAGCGTCTGGTCTTCGATGTAGACAGCTGGACAGAATATGGAACTCTATAAAACTCAGATAAACAAACATACACGCAGGTACTGAACGTCATCCAACTGAACGTCATCCAACTCAGGTAACATAAACGCAGATAATGGAACTCAATTCAACTCAGATAGGGTCAACACGGATAATTTAAAGGAGATTTTGAGATAGAGCTATTCCGGAAATATTGAAAAATGCAATTTAGCAGCGCCACCTATTAGGCGATATACACGAAAAACTAATCAGCACCAGTTTATATTAAGATCTAATTGAATCGAAAGTTTTGTGAAATTCTGTGCATTAGTTCTTGAGATAGAGCGCCTACAAAATTTTTGTCACATACAGACAGACAGACTCACAGAGTGACAGATACACATTTTTTAAAAACTATCAAATCGTGTTCAGGACCTTAAACGAATAAATCCATCGAAAACTGGAAGTCGAAATTTTTCATGAATCCAATACTATCGTCTTGTAAAGATAGAAGAAATAAAACTATACATTGATCTGTTTCATTAACGGCCTTAATTAATGACCAATTGATAAATTGCATTGTTAACTTGCTTACGAAAAAAAAACTAAGCGATATTAAATTATTTTCTCTACTATTTACTGAGTGCTTTTTCTGTGTTTAGCAATTAGAAAATCACTTTCAATTAGCGCATGATAACATTAACTACGAACGCATTAGTTAATAGACAGTTGATAAATAAATTGCACTGTTAACTTGCTTGCAAAAAAAAAAAAAAAAAAAAACTAACTAAACGATGCTAAATAATTTTCTTTACTATTCACAGAGCGCTTCCACTGTGTTTAATAATTGGAAAATCACTCTTAATTAGTATACGATAAATTTTAACAACCAACGCATTAAGAGACAGATTGATGAATAAATTGCACTGCTAACGCGCTTACACGAAAAACTAACAAAGCAATAGTAAAAAAAAAAAAAAAAATGCAATTTAACAAATTACAACGACCATTTGGAAAATGATTTTTTCAAAGACTAAAATTTAAGACATAAAAAACAGCACGGAGTTGATCATACATTACATACGCCATGAATTAAACATTAATAGTGTTATTACACGTAAAAATTGCAAGCGACAGAAATCGCCTGCGACGCGTAAGTATTATCCACCTGAAACTTACGTATTATCCAAGCATTTCATTGGCTGTTCGGGAAATGGCTTTTCCATCGTCAGATTTCCAAGAAATCTGACGGCCAATTTTAAATGAAATTTATTTCTTAAAGTTCTAAACATCCCACAATATTACTTTTTATATCGTCGTATAGAGAAAAAAAAGTACTTTTAAATGCAATTTGTTTGAAAACTGTATCTCAAATTGTTTCTGAGTTATTAATTTTTTTTGTAGTTTTTATTACTTTTTTGTCATAGTGGCAACACTCTGTTGTCCATCTCTGTTGAAAGTAAAGGGAAATACAGATTACTGTATAGACCAATCAGAAAACGAATAGAATGATGATTAAACCAATAAAAACCTTCAGATATGCTTTTGATTTCCTACCCTGACGAGGACAATGACCATTTTCCCAAATGGTTATGTGGCTGCAAATTATAAATATGTGGTAATGGCTGCATTGTTAATTTGAAAAACTAAGCAATATTAAATGATTTTCTCTACTATTTACTGACCGCATTTTCTGTGTTTAACAATTAGAGAATCACTTTCAATTAGTGCATGATAACATTAACTACGAACGCATTAGTTAATAGACGGTTGATAAATAAATTGCACTGTTAACTTGCTTACACACACACACACACACACACACACACAAAAAAAAAAAAAAAAAGTAACTAAACGATACTAAATAATTTTCTTTACTAGTCACAGAGCGCTTTTATTGTGTTTAACAATTGGAAAATCACTCTCAATTAGTATATAATAAATATTAACTACCAACGCATTAATTAACAGACAAATTGATAAATAAATTGCACTGCTAACGCGCTTACACAAAATACTAACTAAGCAATACTAAATAATTGTCTCTACTATTCACAGAGCGCTTTCACTGTGTTTAACAATTGCAAAATCACTCTCAATTAGTGTATGATAATATGAACTACCAACGCATTAGTTAACAGACAGATTAACAAATGTTATTGTTAACGACACCAGTGATGTAAATTTGATAACTCTCTTTAAATCTTTCTCAAAGTTCACATGCTAAGCGCAACTGCTTTCAAGGTCATTTTTCAAGGTGAATGTTTATTCTGTAGGAGATTAAGATCTTTGTCAGACAATAAATTTAAGCGAACAAAAAAAAAAGTTAATTTCTAACGTTCGAGTTGAGTTAAGCACTAACGTTCTTTCTCATCTATTGTTTCAGTGACAGTAGATTTTGACAGATTGGAATGAACCAGGTGACATCGGAAAATGGAATGCAATGTGGGAATAAATCATGTTTTAGAATTATTTTTTGAAAAGAACTTTTGCCAATATTACTTGCAAAAGATGAAAACGTTTCATGGTGGCTTATGGTTATATATAGGAGGTCCAAAATAGCGATGAGACAAAATGTAAGATGTGGTAGTAAAACACAACCAAGGTCGCAATTAATTTATTAATAAAATCAGAGCCTTTCATTCTAATTCGGATTTCTGTTCATAACTTTAATGGAGATATCTTAACGAAATTTTCAACGTACTTTTCTTACTTTATGCAAGGTGTAATGATATCAAGATACATATTGTTAGTGGCTACCGGCCGCGTTCAAATAGAGCTGAACCAGTCTCTCCATACTTCATTACATTATTGCTTCATTACATTAGTTAATATTACACACGGAAAATTCCAAAGATAAATTATTACAAGAACTGAAATATTTTTAATAATTTGATTACATATCTAATGTTAAGGAAAAAACTAACCAGGGACCTCCCTGGCTGAATAGGGCTGTACAGGGTTCGAATCCTGGTCCGGACATTTTTCGCCCAGTTGGAAATTTACATCTAATATGATTTGTTTACCAATTAGAATAATTGTGTTAAAATTAATCTAGTGTAATTTCGTATCCAGCGATTTCTGGAGTTCCATTACCTGAGATTTATTCTGTTAAGCTGAACCAGGTTTCAGACCAGATGCTGTAATCATCAAGGTTAGCTGGGTGAAAAAGTTCGACCAGAATCGTCCGGGATAGCTCAGATGACAGAGCACTGGCGGCTTCAGCCAGGGAGGTCCCGGGTTCGAATCCTGGTCGGGACATTTTTCGCCCAGTTGGAAATTTACATCTAATATGATTTGTTTACCAATTAGAATAATTGTGTTAATATTAATCTAGTGTAAAAACGAGTTACTCTCGATTGTAATATTTATTGAGATCAGTAGTTTTTCGTTAGTCTATTGTACATCAGCTGTTTGCGAACAGGCGGCTTAGCAGGTTCACTGCACAAGTCACCGTTGTACAATAGAACTACGAAAAATGCAGAAAAATTATACAAAAATCGCTATTACAGCGCCCCCTTCTGGTGGAATATTTCGAAATTCAAGGAGGACCTGCTGGCCAGAGGCAGAAACGGAAACGTACAAAAAAATTTTGGTACAATTCTATGCATAACTTCATACACTTTTTGATAGTACAATCATGACACACGATCAGACAGACATTTTGTATAAACATGTTTTTTGGGATCTCTCATACCTAAAACTTGTAAATCCGTCGAACACGGGAATTCGAAAAAAATTTCGATTACAATACTTACTTCTATTGAAGATAGAAGAAAGTAAAAATGTTGCCTTTTTTCAGTGTGATCGAACCTTTCAGTACGTTCGCAATAAATATCTGGGGAAAAAAAAGTGCAATTTTTCCTTTTTTAAAACTAATTAGACATTTATCCACCATGAACTAAGAATATATACCGTAATTTCCGGTGTATAACATGCTGTTTTTAACGCTTTCCAGTTTCCTCCTGAAAAATATTTGTGAATTCAGTTTGTCTGGTCGTCTGGCCATGCATGCTAACTCGGCTAAATATAGTAGTAGGATTGCCATTTAATTGATATATGTTATTGAGGTTTACAATAGCATGTTCAGTATCGAAAATGAAAAGTGTAGCATTTATAATTCTTTACGGGGAGACTCAAAAGAAGGAAACAAAATATAAAACTAAACCTCAAGAAAATATAAAAATTACATGACAATCTGAGTATAGAGGTACGAGCACAGCCCGACGGACAGACAAATCAAATTTATAAATACTTTTCAACTATGTTGGAATATGTATATATGTAATATATCGCACGTTCCGGAACCTGTAGAGGAATATCGCGGCCCGTTCTCTTACCGGCTGGTGTCCGTACAGCCGGCTTTAAGATGCAAGTACATCTTGGGGTTGACAGAACTGGTAGATAATAATTTGACTCGGAAACATCTTATCTTGTTGGACCGAACTCATTTATTTGGTGGTCATCTTACAGTCCGTTTCGCGAGTCCGGTGGGAGGTCCACGAGCCGTGATGATTTTAGTGATGATTTTAGGAGCTACATCGTCATAGGTGTTGCAGGCATCTCAAAAGTGCAAATTCTCTCGTTTTTGGCGCGGATTTTAGCTAATATCTTGGGGTTCATAATATTTTCCAGCAGATGGCATAGTTGTAAATTTGGGAGGAACATTTCTTTAATTGGGGGATTAGCTTTGTATTGATTGTCCAGGCTCAGATGCCAGACCTGGGTTTGGCCGGCCCGGGAATCGGCTAACCACAACTGAATGAGAATATTCCGAACGACAGCATTTTTACTCTTAAAGATCGTCCGACAATGATATCTGAAAGTAATAACGTGTATTGCTGGGAAACAAAGTTACAAGGGGTAAAACTGGTTTTAGAATGAGATTTAAAGTTAGAAGAAAGAGGCTTCAGATTTCAATTTAAATTTTTGAAATTTAATTTGAATTTTGAATTTTAAAAGTGTTTTTATCCTTTCATGTCCCCCCTTCCAAGAAGAGGTCCACCCAGATTCGCCTGCAAATCTGGGGGGACTCACCCCGGAAAATGGTAAATACAATTGATTTGGAAGCCTCCAGTTGGACCGAACTCATTCATTTGGTGTTCCATCTTACAGTCCGTTTCGCGAGTCCGGTCGGAGGTCCTCGAGCCCGTTACGTGATGATTTTAGGAGCTACATCGTCATAGGTGTAGCAGGCATCTCAAAAGTGCAAATTCTCTCGTTTTTGGCGCGGATTTTAGCTAATATCTTGGGGCTTATCATATTTTCCAGCAGATGGCATAGTTGTAAATTTGGGAGGAACATTTCTTTAATTGAGTGATTAGCTTTTGATTGATTGACCAGGCTCAGATGCCAGACCTGGGCTTGGCCGGCCCGGAAATCGGCTAACCACAACTGAATGAGAATATTCCGAACGTCAGCATTTTTACTCTTAAAGATCGTCCGAAAATGATATCTGAAAGTGATAAGGTGTATTGCTGGAAAACAAAGTTACAAGGAGTAAAACTGGTTTTAGAATGAGATTTAAAGTTAGAAGAAAGAGGCTTCAGATTTTAATTTAAATTTTTGAAATTTAATTTGAATTTTGAATCTTGAATTTTAAAAGTGTTTTTATCCTTTCATATATATAATTAGTTACATTGACTAACACAATTTATGTATGAGGAATCGTATTTAATTTTAGACGATGAACATTTTCGTAGATTAATTCTACTAATTAGATACTTATGTGTTGCTGAAGTTTAAACATAAAACAATTTCCAAATATAATTTTAGGAGATATTGCATTTAACCTATTAACCCATTCGGGACCATGGATGCATATATGCACCTTCAAAAAGTGCATACAGAAATTATTTTTGGGACCACTAAGAAAAAGAATATACAGGGTGATTCAAAAAAGATAGGAAAAATTTTAAGAGGTGATAGTACACACCCAAACAAACATTTTGTATCAAAGAATGCATGGCCGAAAACTTAACGTAAAACAGTTAGAGGGCGCCAAAATTTATGTTCTTATACGAGGCAAAAACACATAATGAACGATTAAGTTAAGTTACGAAAACAAATTTAACGGCATTTGATTACAATAAGTGCTCAAAACATTGACCGGCAGCTGTTATGCACGCAGTACAACGGCGAAGAACAGATTGGCGAATTTTCTGAAACACACCAGGCATATCGCGAACTTCCTGTACAGCAGCCGAAAGCTTGGCGACAAGTTCTTCGGCGGATTCAATGGGAGTCTCATACACAAGAGCCTTTAGCTGTCCCCACAAAAAAAAAAAAAAATCGAGAAATGAAAGATCTGGCGAGCGCGGTGGTGCCTGGTGTGTTTCAGAAAATTCGCCAATCTGTTCTTCGCCGTTGTACTGCGTGCATAACAGCTGTCGGTCAATGTTTTGAGCACTTAATGTAATCAAATGCCATTAAATTTGTTTTCGTAACTTAACTTAATCGTTCATTGTGTGTTTTTGCCTCGTATAAGAACATAACTTTTGGCGCTCTCTAACTTTTTTACGTTTAGTTTTCGACCATGCATTCTTTGATACAAAATGTTTGTTTGGGTGTGTACTATCACCTCTTAAAAATTTTCCCATCTTTTTTGAATCACCCTGTATATTCGCTTTATTTAATTAGAGCATTTTCGTCATTGTTTAAGTAAATATAACTTTAAAAAAAAAGTGGTGCTGACCAGATAAAATGCGTAAGAGCCGCTGGTCCTAAAGAGGTTAGGGACTTATGTTGCGTTGTCACTTTTTTTTTTTTTAGAATATTTTTTCAAGAAATTTATTATCACATATTGTATGTATGACTTTTTATTTTTAAGAGAAAAAAATTGATAATTGATTCGAGTTGCAAAAAAATAGAAATATAAATAAAATAGTACGGAAGGTTTTGAAAATTTTTATTGATAATTTTCGGATTATTTTCACAGATGCACTATAAAGAATGAAAAAAAAATTCAGCAATTCAAGATACATATATCATAGCAGTTAAACTATACTATGTGTAATAAATATAATATATATCGCTACATAGTACGCAATTGCTTCAAAGATTTTCAAATGGAAAAAAAATGTAGTTGATTTTTACTTTTTTGCAACACATATCTCACATAAAAATAAAATTGTAATATCACTTTTTTCTCTTAATTTGTCATTAATACATATAAAATAAAATTTTACTTCATTTGTGCCAAGTATAAGAAGGTGCGGTCCGTATTGTGTTAAATAAATATTTTATTTTTAAATTTCGTTTAACTTCATCCGCCCTCTTAAAGAAAAATCAAAATTTAGGTTGTATTTTATACAAAGGAGAGTCTTATATACCGGTAAATACGGTACGTATACATATAAATTTATAAAGAGTTCGTGGACGCTAGAAAGAAGACGATTGTACACAAGTGAACCCACGGTTGATGACCCACGTTTTATTAAATTCCGCGCGGTACACATCGTGTTTATTATCTACTTTTACTGCTAATTATATCTACATTTTTCATCTTCACACGAATCAACTTGCATAGCTTCACTATAATAGTTTAACTTAATTAAGATTAATAGAAGGACATTGCACGATCATCCTTTCCTTTTCATCCAATTTTTATTTTTGACTGATAAACTCTTACACATGTAGTCTATCCGATGTTGCACCTAAATAAATGAAATAAACTTACAACGATGTGCAGAAATTAAATTTTCTTCTTCAAATTTTGTTTTACAAAATTGAGAAGGTAGTAGTTATTCTCGCCTGACTGTCAGTTTCAATGGCTTATTCAATGATTTATTAACAAAGTAAAGAATAACAGAGTTGAAAGAGAGAAAAAAGTAAATGCTTTTTCACTCAAGAGCGTGCGTGATACATCTGTCATGCAATAAGCGTTTGTCACGCAACTATTATCGGTAAAGCCTATAATCATTTAAAAACAATGCCTCAAGAAAGTGTTTAAGCTTGAGAAGTATAACGAAACTCAAAAACGTGTAGCATAAAGTGTTTGCCAAGGTAAAGCAAATACCGATGAAGTACATTATATTATGTTATTTTTATTTATATTTATTTTATTATTTTATTTATATTTTATTTTATTATATAGAGAATATGTTTTTTTTTTTTAAATCCACTATGTGCAAGAATAGATTAACCAATATTTTCTGATTACAGTCCTGCACGAAAATTTCTGCTTAAAGCCAACCGAAAACCGACAGACTTCAATCCGACATCGATGCGACCCAGAAATATTGAAACTCGAAGAGGGGGATGAAAGAAAATTAATCCATATTTTAATAAAATTATGGAAAAGTATGTTTATAATTATATCTGATATCAATTTTACCTTTTTTTTTTTTGTATAAAAATGAATTCATTAACATTTAAATATGCAGTTTTTTTCATTTAAAAAATATTCAGGACTTCTTCTAGTCAAACTGAACCAGAGCCGAAAGAGTAAAAAAAAAAAAAAAAAAAAAAAAAAAAAAAAAACCAAAACCGACCTTAATTCGAATCATTTAAAGCCAACGCCACATCCGAAACCTACCCGCAACGCTAAAAAATTAGCATCAACCCGACCCGAACCGCAGATAGGGACGAGTTCGGGTAAAGTTGGGTTACCCAACTCGATGCTGGATTCTACTTCCAATTCACAAACATCCTTCTTGTAATTTTATTTTATATTCATAAGAAAGTATAAGTATCTGGATACATAATTTTTTTTACTTTCGATTTTTTGATGAATTTACACGTAGTGCATTACGAATGGGTACCCTGTATACGATTTGATTATATTTGTTGTGGTTGGTGCAATTTAAAAACTAATGCACGGAATTGCATAAAACAGCAATATTTAGTTTGAATTGTTCATGAGTGCTT
This sequence comes from Maratus speciosus, assembly GCA_963932465.1. Lineage (NCBI taxonomy): Eukaryota > Metazoa > Arthropoda > Arachnida > Araneae > Salticidae > Maratus > Maratus speciosus. The sequence continues at coordinate 515,245,448 of OZ010795.1, forward strand.
TATTCCCTTCTTATCAATATTGAAGAAAGTAATAATAACGGATTCTGAACAACTGGGTTTTAAAATGTATGGAACATAATTGATGAAAGATGTCTCATTTGTAATAAAATATTGCTAAAAGTAGTTAAAAGGTGTTTTACTGACATATTTTTCATGGTTAAGAGGACACAGTACCTTTTAAACTACTTTTTCAATTTTGAATAATACTGTAATATACTTAAATATAATGTCACTACAGATATTAGGTACTATAAAGCAAATATAATTTCATATAATTTAAAAAAAAAATCTTGTAGAACAGCCTATTTAACTAAAATTTAAATTTAAAAAAAAAAATGTTTTTAAATCCCTACTACTTTTTTAAATATGAATATTTTTGCTTCAAATTTTTTTTTTCCATAATCCTAAAAACATACTACATAAAATTGCGCATGGATTTAACATGCAAGGTTATAGTTATTTTTTTTTTAAGAATTTCAATTATTTTTCCTTGATTTTTTACTATACAAAAGAGAAAAAGATTGATATTAAATGTAATATCCCATACATCTAAAAATCCGTGCACAGTTTTATGTAGTATAATCTAAGGAATATGGACAAAAAATTTGAAGCAAAAATATTTATATTTAAAAAAGTAGTAGGAATTTAAAAACATTTTTTATTTTTTTTTAAATTTAAATTTTAGTTAAATAGGCTGTTCTACAAGATTTTTTTTTTTTTGAAATTATATGAAATTATATTTGCTTTATAGTACCTCATATCTGTAATGACATTATATTTAAGTATATTACAGTATTATTCAAAATCAAAAAAGTAGTTTAAAAGGTACCGTGTCCCCTTAATGTCTAGCGCGAGAAATTTGAAACTTCGGAATATTCAAAGATAACGTCTATTTACAAGAATCTTTTTAAATTTATTGATACTGTCAATGAGCCTTTTCAATTTTGTCTAAGGTAATCAGAACTATTTCATTATCAAAAACTTTTATTTTATTATCATCCACGAATATTTGTTTCTAAAGGAAAAATCTGATAACCAAGAACTATTTACTCAGCAGTAATTAACAGATATGAAAGGACAATTAAAAATTTTCTAAACAAATGTAATGAAAGATGGATGAATCATAAATAATGGTGAATTTTTTCTGGTTTATAATAAGAATTATAGATCTAGTTGAAGCTCTTTTACTCCAAAATTTTTCATGAATAATGTTTAGCGCGAGAAATTTTAAGTTTCGGAATATTCAAAGACAACTTTCTGTTTACGTGATTCTTTTTAAAATTATTGATACTTTCAATGGGGTTTTTCGATTTTGCCTAATTAGAATTATTTCGTTATCAAAAACTTTTACTTTATTATCATCTACGAATATTTGTCTCTAAAGGAAAAATCTGGCATTCTAAACAACTGAAGTGAAAGATGAATAAAGCATAAATAATGGTGAAATATACCTCACTTATAATGAAACATTGCTAGATCTAGTTAAAAGCTGTTTCACTGCACAATTTTTCATGATTAATTTGTAGCGCAAGCAATTTGAAGCTACGAGATAGCCAAAGATAACAACTACAATTCTTTAAATTTACTGATGCTGTCAATGGGGTTTCTCCATTTGCCTAATGAGGCTCAGGAATATTTCATTTTCTAAAACCCTGTATGTCATTAGCATCTAATTGTCTAAAGAAAACATCTGGTAAGCAAACATAGTAGCAAATCAGAGCAGCTTTATCTTCCAAACATTACTTTATCTAACACAAACGTCTTTCACTTTATCTCAATGTGCTGTATACTATTAGCAGTATGAGAAATCATCTCCACCGAGAAATAAACGACAACCACATGGGAAGTTTTGATTTAGCCGTAAATCTTCAGCGGTTTTACTCGCAGATAATGTAATCTTTCCCCGAATAGAGGATGACTTTATTTCTCCAGTGAACATTAAATTTTCGGGATTTATATGTGGCTGAAGAAAACAGTATTTGTTTTTTCAAAAAAAAAAAAAAAAAAAAAACGAGAAAGCATTAAAGAAAAGCAGAAAAACTGTTGTGATTGTTTCAGTAATGTAGTGAAACGGGAATTTACAAACCGTTGATTTCAACTCACTGGTGGATCGTTAGCTGCCAGAATTACATGTATTAATTCCGATGCCAATATTGCTTTTTCTATGCACATACAAAACGCACAGCGATTAGTGATGTATCATGCAACAGGTTTTTGAACGGACTTTTGGCATAGTACGGTAACATTTCGTTAAAGCACACTGTTTCATTATAAATTGCAAATAATTAATTATTGAAAAGACGTATTAGCAAATAATCTTATAGATTGTAATAGAGATGAATGGTTGTATACATAAAGGCAATTTATTTCCGTTTAGTAAATTCATTCAGAAAGTCGTTGAACGTACTACAGCAGTTACAAAATTTTCCTTTACATTTAATTATACTATCAATAATGTTTGCATATTTACCTAATGACACTTAGAAATGTTGCATTTTTAAAAACCGTTATTTCATTAGCATGTAATTGTCTAGCATAAACGAAAAGTTTGTAACCAAAAATTTGGTAATCAATGTGTGCACAATCTTTGATGTGCACATCAAAGTAGCTTTATCTTCAAAACATTTCTTTATGTAACACAAAAGCATGTCACTTTATCTCAACGTGCTGTATTCTATTATCAATATGAGAAATCATCTCTACTGAGAAATACACAACAACCACATAAGAAATTTTGATTCAGCCGTAAATTCTCGGCGGTTTTACTCGCAGATAATGTAATATTTCCCAGAATAGAGGATGACTTTTATTTATCCAGTGAATAGTTAGAATTTCGAAATTTATGTTTGAAGAACAATATGTCTCAGAAGAATCGAAAAGTATATATATTTATAAAAAAAAAAAAAAAAAAGCAGAAAGAGTTGTAATTGTTTCAGTATTATGAAAGAGGCGGAAATTTCCAAACTGTTGATTGAAACTCGCTGGTGGGTCGTTAGCAGGGTTAGCGGTCGTTAGTCGTATTTTAAGACCAAATTTCTCATTTTCACTCCTAGAATTCCCAGCCTGGGTGCCACATTTACGCCTAGAAATCTCGATGGACATTATAAACTCAAACTCAACACGAAATTCCAAACATTACATGAATATTAGAGAAATCCTGCAGTATTTATCGATTCTGCCTCTGAATAATTTCAAGGAAAAGAAATTTAGTTATAAATTTGTTAGTTATTTATTTTATACAAATTTAAGCTCAATTTCGTCTTTATCTGTAAACGTTATAGATGGTCTTTTGATGGTTAAACTGGATTACCAAATAGTAATAGGTAATAAATTTTACTTTGAAAAAAGCGATTAAACTATGGTTGTTTCAGGACTAGCAAAAAAATTTGTAAGAAATGCATATAAATTTAATATGTTACATTTTTTTCCCCAATATTGTTAGTAAATATATCAAAAGCTTCCTGAATCGCATTTTTTCACATTACTGTGAGATTCAAACATCAATTGCATTATCTTGTTTTCGGTGTTCTTCTGTAGATAGTGGCTATTATAGGACGCACTATTTCATAAAATCATGCAAATCATACATATTTGTATCATTAAAGATGTCACTCAGATTTTTCTGTCAGACACCTAAACAATTTATTGCTGTTGTAATAATGATACCTAGCTACTGGTTGTATTAGATTTCCATTTCTAATACTGGTTCTTAGGCAAAATAATCGACATTGTTGAGCTAATTAATCTGCATTTTACTGCAAACTGTTCTGTTTTCTATGAAGAATTTACAGTAATTACCATTGTTATTGACGATTACGCTTATATATGGGTAACTACGGACTAACTTTTTGAGCATAAGAATTTCAAAAAATAAATTTAACACACACACACACATACACACACACACAAAAAAAAAAAAAAAAAAAAAAAATCTAATATCCATATAATTCATCTTTAACCTCTTAAGATTTATGTAGGAGATCATATAGTCTCATTACCTGGCGCTTAATTTATTTTTGTACACATAATTTCTTAATAATGTTGTAACGGAAGATACAGATATACAATGTTTTGTTCCACAATGCTAGGCTTATTTAGCATTACACTTTTCATATATGAATTAAAAATTTATTTTTATTAAAAATTTAAACCAAAAACAGACTATACATAACGTTCGCGACCATTTTTAATTCAGCGAGAATACTTCAAAATTAATAATATAAACGTCATTTTGCACATCGACGGTAAACAACCGAAATTAAAATAGATGCTTCCTGCCAATGAATATTTATATCAGGTGGCAAATTCATATTTTGATTGTAGCAGATGCTACACGAAAGGCTTATAACAGTAATTCAAACATAATATTTGAAAAAATAAAATTCTTTTCAAAATAAAATAACGCATAAAAGAACTTTTGAAGAAGAAAAATACATTATTGGATGAATAATATATTTCTCGCATTCACAAAATAATAAAAAAATAATTTTAATAGAAAACTTAGGTGCAACACATAATGAAGGTATATATGCATGTATAGATCCGTTCATTAAAAAAAATCTCATAAATTATCAATTTTCATCAAATATATATTTTAAATTTATTATATTATGCAAAAATCTCAAAACATTTTTTAAACAAAATAAAGCCGGCGCGATTCAAACTCCGAAATTCGGAAATAAAAGTTTTAATTATTCGAAGTTCGAATAATCTGATTTTAAAAACGATAAGGTAGATTTTCTTTAATCAAATTGCTTTTAAATGAATTATAACATACAGTCACTCACTCACACACTCCTTCGCACGCACACACACACACACTAAACTTACATTCTAAAATTAAAACTATCAGAAGATCATTAATCTTAAAGAGTGAAAAATATCTTTAACGCAATTAGAATTATAATAACATAAATAAAGCATACAAAATTTAAATATATTATGAATTAAAACGTTTAATGAAAATTATTAGTTTTGAAAAAGGCTGTGAAGTAATGTTTGTTTTAATTCGTTACTCCGATGTTTATCGGTAAATGTTTCAATTTCGAATAAATATTTTAGTTATTTTTATTCTGAAGTCTCCATATGAATAAAAATTTTTCTGATATCAGTTGCATACATTACTGATTTTTCATTCGGAAGTTTGGGTCAAATCATGAGCCTGCCAGCTTCCATAAAGTCATTAACAAAGTCCGATTCAGCTATCTTTTCAAGCTTTTGTGACTATAATAGCTTAATTTCCTTCCCAGGTTTTTTAAAATCATTATCTACTGTTACATACTATTTTCCAATAATATAATACCTTAGAAAAATAATTAGTTTCAATTAACTAATGTTTTTTTTTTTTTTTTTTTTTTGTTCAAATTAACGAACTCCGTAAAAAATTAATTACCACGTACCGAAAAAGTAACATTTTTGTAGAATGATCCATATGCATTTATGATGTTTAAATATATACAGGGTATACAGACCATGATCTGTAGCGAAAACATTTTATAAATTTACTGCATTTTTAAGATAATCATTTTTCTGTAACTCCAGGTTCGTAGGTCCTTGAATAATTAAAGACAGGCACAAAATAAGAACTCTGCAAATTTGAAGACAGGATGAGTTTATTGGATATGGACATGAAATATGCAAATGCCAGAGAGGGACCCTTTCAGTTAGCTGTTGACAGTAGGATGTACAGAGAAGGAATGATCAATTTGTCAGAAATTGTTGCCAATGTGTCGGGCCAAAATCTTGGTACCCTGCATTAACCCCAAAGATATATCACTTAATGCAACTTTGAATTAAAAGGTGGCCAAAAGGATCGTTGATTGGCGTTTAACATTTCAACGTACAAATACGAATGCCAAAGCTAATTGATGGGAAATATGCATTTAGAAGCAGCGACATAGATGCCGGGTGCCGATTTTAATATAAACAGAGTATATGTTTGCGGCGGAAAATGCATCTGTATTGGCTATCCAAATGAGAATGAACAATGCTAGATTACTGCTGCAACAGGGGAATATGGTCAAAGAATATCTCTTTTTATATCTATTCGTTAACCGAAGGAAAATATGCTCGAAAAGTTAATGATTTCAGGATGAGAAAAAGATTTGTTTTTGATTTATTTTATTAACGGCTTTGGCTGAACTTGGGAAAGTTAAGTAACTGAAAAATAAATCGCAAGAGAAGAAGAAATTGATATATTCTTTTTAGAAAGGAAAGGAAGTTTTGATTCAATTTATAATTATGAAAGGAGAAATTAAATTTTAAAATGGGGAATTTAATTTTACAAAGGCGATAAATAATGATATGTGATGATATATTATTTTCAACATCACACAGGGTGTTTATAAAAAAAAACTTCCCCAATATATGTACCCCTAGCGACCTAACAACTCAACCAATCGAAAGGAAGTTTCAGATTTAGTTATTTGAAGGTATGCACTCGAGATCGTGATGACTTAAAACAATAGAGCTCTCACGGTTACGGTTTACAGTGAAAAAATTTCGAAATTTTCTAATAGAAACACCCTTTTTTTCCCTGCGCAAATTCATCAGCGCATTGAAAAATCATAAATGGCGTTGGAAGGATACACGTATGATTAAAATTGCCAGCGCAATATCGCGTCACTCAATCGTAATCAGTTCCTGTGTAACGTATTATTCAGCACACTAAAACAAATGATTACATTTTTATTTTCCCTATGTGTACACAAACACAAATCAAAAACACATTTTAAAACAAATCTTACAGCATTAACTCAGTTCACAAGTGAAAAAAAAATCGGCTACTGAAAAATATGTCTTGTAGCAACTCCTTAGTTACTCGCAATTGTCTTTTTACTTTCTTCTATCTTGACAAGAAGAAAGTATTGGTTTCATGAAAATTTTCGAATTCCAGTTTTCGACGGATTTATACGTTTTATGGGTCAGAGATTCCAAAAAACATGTTTTTACAAAATGTCTGTCTGTGACACAAATTTTGTGGGCACTCTATCTCAAGAACTAATGCACGGAATTTAATAAAAATTTATATTCAGGTAGTCCCTGATATATATTGGTGCTGATTAGTTTTTGGTGTAAATCGCCAGGCAGGTGGCGCTGCAATGTAGCATTTTGCAGGATTTCCGCAAAAGCTCTATCTCAAGAACTAATGCACGGATTTTAATAAAACTTCAGATTCCATTAGTCCTTGACATGAATGGATGCTGTTTACGTTTTGGTGTAAATCGCCCAACAGGTGGCGCTGCTATGTTGCATTTTGCAGGATTTACACTATTTTCGCAGTAGCTCTATCTCAAGAACTAATGCACACATTTTCATCAAACTTCGGATTTAGTTAGTCCTTCATATGAAATGATGCTGACTACGTGTTGGTGTAAATCGCCCAATAGGTGGCGCTGCTGTGCTGCATTTTGAACTATTACCTCAATAGAATTTTAATCAAACGAATTTTAATCAAATTTCAGATTTAAGTATAACTTGATTAATATTGCTGCTGAATATGTGTTGTTGCAAATCGCTCAACAGGTGGCGCTTCTATGCTGCATTTGTCATGATTTGCGCAATACCTCTATCTCAAGAACTAATGCACGAATTTTCCTTAAACGTCAAATTCAGTTAGACGTTGACATAAGTTGGTGATAATTAGGTTCTGGTGTAAATAACCCAATAGGTGGGGCTGCTATGCTGCATTTTGCTGGATTTACACGATTTCAGCGACAGCCATACCTCGAGAACTAATGCACGGAATTTCATATTTTTAGAATTCTCATGATGAACGCAGATTGCCATTTAATTTGGTACTGAGATAGTGAATTTTGAAGTATTAACATGTATGAGATAGAAGAAAGTTTTGTGATGTCCACAACATACTAGTTTGGAAGTGTTTTAAGCCGGCAATTTTCAGCGTACGTGTATCATTCCTCGCCATTTATGCTTTTTCAATGCGCTGATGAATTTGAGCATGAAAAAAAAAATGGGTGTTGCCATTCGAAAATTTCGAAATTTTTTCACTGTAACCGTAACTGTGCGAGCTCTATTGTTTTAAATCATCACGATCTCGAGCGCATACTTTCAAATAAGTATTATCTAAAATTTCTTTTCGATTGGTTGAGCGGTTAGACCGCTAGGAGTACATATATCAGGGAAGTGTTTTTATGACTACCCTATATTTACAATGTCTTTATTTTCAATACTAACAGCAATATTATATATTTTTTTCTTTATACAGTTTTTCAATGCTCTAAAAATGAAATACACAGAAAAATGAAATGAAAAATTACTTAAGTATTTCAATTTACCAAATGGAGGAAAGTCACATGAAAGGTAATGAAACTCACATACCTAAAAATAAATAAATAAAACAAAATAAGAATCATAAAACATAGTTTTTAAACATACATGCAACAGATGTACAAGAGATTAATGGAAAACATACAGATAATAAACATTTTAAATTGATTAGTGATTAGATTACTCAAAGTTTATAGAAACATTAAAAATCATATTGAGACCGTCATGATCAATAGTCTGATTTTTTTTTTTTTTTTTTTTTTTGGGGGGGGGGGGGGGGTAGCCTCTTTACAACTATTTTATCTAAAATACAACTTACTTGTTTTAAAAAGTAGAGACTACAAACCACTTTTCGAAGTAACTTAGCTAATTTTAGATTTTGTCAAATGATTTAAGGCTCTTCGTTACATCGCGTTAGCGGGAAACAATCATAAACGATGGCATTAGAATATTAAAAAAAGTAAAATAGAAGAAAATTTGTATTAAAACTACAAAATGTTACTTTATAGACATATTACTTGTTATATGCCGGCCAGGGCAGTTCAATATTAATTTTCTCCATCATAGTAGCAAAACGTAATAAATTTCTAAATAAATAACCAAATATGAAAGATGGCATTAAAACTTGAAGATCTAACAATGAGTAAGTAGATAAGTGTAGCTAGTAAGAAAATTAATTTATTTCGTGAGTTATTACTTGATTTTATCAGCAAGTGGCAATATATATGAAACAATATATGACGTCAAATAATGAGTTCCTAAACACTGCAGTATGCAGCTGAGTTTTGTCACTGACAATCGCAAATTGTTGTGCAGTACATATTTTGCACAAAATAAAAAGTTGCGATCACGTGATTTGAAGAATTGCACCTTTTCACCCACCCCTAAAGTAGCGTCAATACTATGTATAAATTCTTGTTTTTGTATTACGCTTTTCGTTACATTTTCTAAAATATAGAGCGTTTACTCAAAAAAACTAAAAAAAGTAGCGACTAATGTAACGGTGGTTTCGCTACTTCCAACAACTGATAATGATATATATTAGCATCTTAAAAAAAATAGACTTGTTCTATATTTTTGACCAAAATTGAACAAAGAATGTTTTTAATCATTTGGAAATGGTTGTTGTTTCCGGTCGAGGATGGGGCCAAATGATGCTTTTTTTTTTTTTTTTTTTTTTTTTTTTTTTTAAACGAAATTCAACGATGTTCTTTACTTTTAGAAGAATTTTTATTTGAATAGGTAATAGAAAGGCATAAAATCGTTAAAAATTGTTTGAATAGGTAATCGAAAGGCATAAAATAGTTACAAATTGAGAAAGTTACAAAATGGGTAAGCGCAAATTAACAGATATGGAAAAATCCAAAGCCAAAGAGCGACGCCGAAATGAAAATCGTCTTGCAAAGCAAAAATCGAGGTCTTCAACTCATTATGTAGGCCATGAAAATTGATTACAGAATAAAAGACGAACGCGAAAAAGGAAACAATCTAATGTTTAATCGTTTGATAGTAAAAGGCCATGTCTCGAGGGGCTCTAATCCACTAGCCACGGCGTTTTACAATCGGTCGATTCTAACCGGGAAAAATTGAGCTCAACGTAGGTAATTTTTCGCAATCTGTGGATGATTCGGTGGAACTGCTTTCGATTTGTAAACTGTTTTTCTTCTCGAAACGGGACTTGGAGACTTTATCGATGAAGGTTTTGGTCGTCTGAAGTTTGATCTTTGCGATCTGTTGTTGAAGAGGATACGACGGAATTTGGTGGACGAAATAAATTCCAAATGGTCGTTGTAATCTATTAAATTACAAATTATTATTATTATTATTATTATTATTATTATTTTTATAAATAAATTTATTTCACCCAATAGCTTCATCTACGAAACCGCTTCTAGATCGCGAACAATTTACAATCAACTGTTAATAAATCTGTCCATTTATACAGAAAATTTTTGAAATGTGTTCACATCACTGAAATGTATTTACATAGCTTTGGCTGATTATCTCTGTAACAATTATCGCAAGCTGTTGAAAAAAAAAAAAAAATACATAAATTTATAGATAAAACAAATTTCGAATAATGGAATTTAAAAAATACATTTTCTATTAGGTTTTTAATGGGGGAAAAAATCAAAATTTTAATACAAATAATCTGGAATGCGCTCACGTCACTTATGTACACTTACATAATTTTGACATATTTTGCCTATAACAGTTACCTTCAACTGTTAATAAATTCTGGAAAAAACTTACCGGTGAAACGAAAAAAGGAGAATGGGTAGAAAAAAAACCCTAGGCATGATGATAAATTTATAAATACAGTGATTAATACATTTTAGCTCTTTAAAAAAAAACCTAGCTAATTTTTTTACTTAGCTTTGGCTTATTATCTCTTTAATATTTGAAGTTGTTAAAAAATATATAAATTTATGTATAAGACAAATTCCGAACAATGAAACTTTGAAAAATAAATTTTCTATTAGATTATAAACGAAAAAAACCCTCAAATTTTTAATACAAATACTCTGGAATGCTCTCACGTCACTTATGCACACTTACATAATTTTGACCTATTTTACCTATAACAATATTATTTTCAATTGTTAAGAAATTCTGGTATAAACTTACAGGTGAAAAGAAAAAAAGGGAATGAGTAGGAAAAACCCTAGGCACGATAATAAATTTAGTGATTAACCCTTTATGTACTGAATTATAAATTCATGAAAATTTTATCTTCTAAAGCATTTTCCGTGAATTGTTTAAACTACATTAGAATATTTACATAGTCATTTAATAAATTTTAGAAGGATTGAAGGATTTAGAAGGATTAATTAAATTTGAATTTATAGGATTTTGTGCAACATTTATAACCCCTCTCAAATCTTTTATTTTAAATATTTTTCTTAGTATTTTGTAGAATTAGGAAATGTACATATATAATGTTCATACAATAAAAATCGATTGGTTGAGCGGTTAGACCGCTAGGAGTACATATATCAGGGAAGTGTTTTTATGACTACCCTATATTTACAATGTCTTTATTTTCAATACTAACAGCAATATTATATATTTTTTTCTTTATACAGTTTTTCAATGCTCTAAAAATGAAATACACAGAAAAATGAAATGAAAAATTACTTAAGTATTTCAATTTACCAAATGGAGGAAAGTCACATGAAAGGTAATGAAACTCACATACCTAAAAATAAATAAATAAAACAAAATAAGAATCATAAAACATAGTTTTTAAACATACATGCAACAGATGTACAAGAGATTAATGGAAAACATACAGATAATAAACATTTTAAATTGATTAGTGATTAGATTACTCAAAGTTTATAGAAACATTAAAAATCATATTGAGACCGTCATGATCAATAGTCTGATTTTTTTTTTTTTTTTTTTTTTTTTGGGGGGGGGGGGGGTAGCCTTTTTACAACTATTTTATCTAAAATACAACTTACTTGTTTTAAAAAGTAGAGACTACAAACCACTTTTCGAAGTAACTTAGCTAATTTTAGATTTTGTCAAATGATTTAAGGCTCTTCGTTACATCGCGTTAGCGGGAAACAATCATAAACGATGGCATTAGAATATTAAAAAAAGTAAAATAGAAGAAAATTTGTATTAAAACTACAAAATGTTACTTTATAGACATATTACTTGTTATATGCCGGCCACGGCAGTTCAATATTAATTTTCTCCATCATAGTAGCAAAACGTAATAAATTTCTAAATAAATAACCAAATATGAAAGATGGCATTAAAACTTGAAGATCTAACAATGAGTAAGTAGATAAGTGTAGCTAGTAAGAAAATTAATTTATTTCGTGAGTTATTACTTGATTTTATCAGCAAGTGGCAATATATATGAAACAATATATGACGTCAAATAATGAGTTCCTAAACACTGCAGTATGCAGCTGAGTTTTGTCACTGACAATCGCAAATTGTTGTGCAGTACATATTTTGCACAAAATAAAAAGTTGCGATCACGTGATTTGAAGAATTGCACCTTTTCACCCACCCCTAAAGTAGCGTCAATACTATGTATAAATTCTTGTTTTTGTATTACGCTTTTCGTTACATTTTCTAAAATATAGAGCGTTTACTCAAAAAAACTAAAAAAAGTAGCGACTAATGTAACGGTGGTTTCGCTACTTCCAACAACTGATAATGATATATATTAGCATCTTAAAAAAAATAGACTTGTTCTATATTTTTGACCAAAATTGAACAAAGAATGTTTTTAATCATTTGGAAATGGTTGTTGTTTCCGGTCGAGGATGGGGCCAAATGATGCTTTTTTTTTTTTTTTTTTTTTTTTTTTAAACGAAATTCAACGATGTTCTTTACTTTTAGAAGAATTTTTATTTGAATAGGTAATAGAAAGGCATAAAATCGTTAAAAATTGTTTGAATAGGTAATCGAAAGGCATAAAATAGTTACAAATTGAGAAAGTTACAAAATGGGTAAGCGCAAATTAACAGATATGGAAAAATCCAAAGCCAAAGAGCGACGCCGAAATGAAAATCGTCTTGCAAAGCAAAAATCGAGGTCTTCAACTCATTATGTAGGCCATGAAAATTGATTACAGAATAAAAGACGAACGCGAAAAAGGAAACAATCTAATGTTTAATCGTTTGATAGTAATCTCGAGGGGCTCTAATCCACTAGCCACGGCGTTTTACAATCGGTCGATTCTAACCGGGAAAAATTGAGCTCAACGTAGGTAATTTTTCGCAATCTGTGGATGATTCGGTGGAACTGCTTTCGATTTGTAAACTGTTTTTCTTCTCGAAACGGGACTTGGAGACTTTATCGATGAAGGTTTTGGTCGTCTGAAGTTTGATCTTTGCGATCTGTTGTTGAAGAGGATACGACGGAATTTGGTGGACGAAATAAATTCCAAATGGTCGTTGTAATCTATTAAATTACAAATTATTATTATTATTATTATTATTATTATTATTTTTATAAATAAATTTATTTCACCCAATAGCTTCATCTACGAAACCGCTTCTAGATCGCGAACAATTTACAATCAACTGTTAATAAATCTGTCCATTTATACAGAAAATTTTTGAAATGTGTTCACATCACTGAAATGTATTTACATAGCTTTGGCTGATTATCTCTGTAACAATTATCGCAAGCTGTTGAAAAAAAAAAAAAAATACATAAATTTATAGATAAAACAAATTTCGAATAATGGAATTTAAAAAATACATTTTCTATTAGGTTTTTAATGGGGGAAAAAATCAAAATTTTAATACAAATAATCTGGAATGCGCTCACGTCACTTATGTACACTTACATAATTTTGACATATTTTGCCTATAACAGTTACCTTCAACTGTTAATAAATTCTGGAAAAAACTTACCGGTGAAACGAAAAAAGGAGAATGGGTAGAAAAAAAACCCTAGGCATGATGATAAATTTATAAATACAGTGATTAATACATTTTAGCTCTTTAAAAAAAAACCTAGCTAATTTTTTTACTTAGCTTTGGCTTATTATCTCTTTAATATTTGAAGTTGTTAAAAAATATATAAATTTATGTATAAGACAAATTCCGAACAATGAAACTTTGAAAAATAAATTTTCTATTAGATTATAAACGAAAAAAACCCTCAAATTTTTAATACAAATACTCTGGAATGCTCTCACGTCACTTATGCACACTTACATAATTTTGACCTATTTTACCTATAACAATATTATTTTCAATTGTTAAGAAATTCTGGTATAAACTTACAGGTGAAAAGAAAAAAAGGGAATGAGTAGGAAAAACCCTAGGCACGATAATAAATTTAGTGATTAACCCTTTATGTACTGAATTATAAATTCATGAAAATTTTATCTTCTAAAGCATTTTCCGTGAATTGTTTAAACTACATTAGAATATTTACATAGTCATTTAATAAATTTTAGAAGGATTGAAGGATTTAGAAGGATTAATTAAATTTGAATTTATAGGATTTTGTGCAACATTTATAACCCCTCTCAAATCTTTTATTTTAAATATTTTTCTTAGTATTTTGTAGAATTAGGAAATGTACATATATAATGTTCATACAATAAAAATCGATTGGTTGAGCGGTTAGACCGCTAGGAGTACATATATCAGGGAAGTGTTTTTATGACTACCCTATATTTACAATGTCTTTATTTTCAATACTAACAGCAATATTATATATTTTTTTCTTTATACAGTTTTTCAATGCTCTAAAAATGAAATACACAGAAAAATGAAATGAAAAATTACTTAAGTATTTCAATTTACCAAATGGAGGAAAGTCACATGAAAGGTAATGAAACTCACATACCTAAAAATAAATAAATAAAACAAAATAAGAATCATAAAACATAGTTTTTAAACATACATGCAACAGATGTACAAGAGATTAATGGAAAACATACAGATAATAAACATTTTAAATTGATTAGTGATTAGATTACTCAAAGTTTATAGAAACATTAAAAATCATATTGAGACCGTCATGATCAATAGTCTGATTTTTTTTTTTTTTTTTTTTTTTTGGGGGGGGGGGGGTAGCCTTTTTACAACTATTTTATCTAAAATACAACTTACTTGTTTTAAAAAGTAGAGACTACAAACCACTTTTCGAAGTAACTTAGCTAATTTTAGATTTTGTCAAATGATTTAAGGCTCTTCGTTACATCGCGTTAGCGGGAAACAATCATAAACGATGGCATTAGAATATTAAAAAAAGTAAAATAGAAGAAAATTTGTATTAAAACTACAAAATGTTACTTTATAGACATATTACTTGTTATATGCCGGCCAGGGCAGTTCAATATTAATTTTCTCCATCATAGTAGCAAAACGTAATAAATTTCTAAATAAATAACCAAATATGAAAGATGGCATTAAAACTTGAAGATCTAACAATGAGTAAGTAGATAAGTGTAGCTAGTAAGAAAATTAATTTATTTCGTGAGTTATTACTTGATTTTATCAGCAAGTGGCAATATATATGAAACAATATATGACGTCAAATAATGAGTTCCTAAACACTGCAGTATGCAGCTGAGTTTTGTCACTGACAATCGCAAATTGTTGTGCAGTACATATTTTGCACAAAATAAAAAGTTGCGATCACGTGATTTGAAGAATTGCACCTTTTCACCCACCCCTAAAGTAGCGTCAATACTATGTATAAATTCTTGTTTTTGTATTACGCTTTTCGTTACATTTTCTAAAATATAGAGCGTTTACTCAAAAAAACTAAAAAAAGTAGCGACTAATGTAACGGTGGTTTCGCTACTTCCAACAACTGATAATGATATATATTAGCATCTTAAAAAAAATAGACTTGTTCTATATTTTTGACCAAAATTGAACAAAGAATGTTTTTAATCATTTGGAAATGGTTGTTGTTTCCGGTCGAGGATGGGGCCAAATGATGCTTTTTTTTTTTTTTTTTTTTTTTTTTTTAAACGAAATTCAACGATGTTCTTTACTTTTAGAAGAATTTTTATTTGAATAGGTAATAGAAAGGCATAAAATCGTTAAAAATTGTTTGAATAGGTAATCGAAAGGCATAAAATAGTTACAAATTGAGAAAGTTACAAAATGGGTAAGCGCAAATTAACAGATATGGAAAAATCCAAAGCCAAAGAGCGACGCCGAAATGAAAATCGTCTTGCAAAGCAAAAATCGAGGTCTTCAACTCATTATGTAGGCCATGAAAATTGATTACAGAATAAAAGACGAACGCGAAAAAGGAAACAATCTAATGTTTAATCGTTTGATAGTAATCTCGAGGGGCTCTAATCCACTAGCCACGGCGTTTTACAATCGGTCGATTCTAACCGGGAAAAATTGAGCTCAACGTAGGTAATTTTTCGCAATCTGTGGATGATTCGGTGGAACTGCTTTCGATTTGTAAACTGTTTTTCTTCTCGAAACGGGACTTGGAGACTTTATCGATGAAGGTTTTGGTCGTCTGAAGTTTGATCTTTGCGATCTGTTGTTGAAGAGGATACGACGGAATTTGGTGGACGAAATAAATTCCAAATGGTCGTTGTAATCTATTAAATTACAAATTATTATTATTATTATTATTATTATTTTTATAAATAAATTTATTTCACCCAATAGCTTCATCTACGAAACCGCTTCTAGATCGCGAACAATTTACAATCAACTGTTAATAAATCTGTCCATTTATACAGAAAATTTTTGAAATGTGTTCACATCACTGAAATGTATTTACATAGCTTTGGCTGATTATCTCTGTAACAATTATCGCAAGCTGTTGAAAAAAAAAAATACATAAATTTATAGATAAAACAAATTTCGAATAATGGAATTTTAAAAATACATTTTCTATTAGGTTTTTAATGGGGGAAAAAATCAAAATTTTAATACAAATAATCTGGAATGCGCTCACGTCACTTATGTACACTTACATAATTTTGACATATTTTGCCTATAACAGTTACCTTCAACTGTTAATAAATTCTGGAAAAAATTTACCGGTGAAAAGAAAAAAGGAGAATGGGTAGAAAAAAAACCCCTAGGCATGATGATAAATTTATAAATACAGTGATTAATACATTTTAGCTCTTTAAAAAAAAACCTAGCTAATTTTTTTACTTAGCTTTGGCTTATTATCTCTTTAATATTTGAAGTTGTTAAAAAATATATAAATTTATGTATAAGACAAATTCCGAACAATGAAACTTTGAAAAATAAATTTTCTATTAGATTATAAACGAAAAAAACCCTCAAATTTTTAATACAAATACTCTGGAATGCTCTCACGTCACTTATGCACACTTACATAATTTTGACCTATTTTACCTATAACAATATTATTTTCAATTGTTAAGAAATTCTGGTATAAACTTACAGGTGAAAAGAAAAAAAGGGAATGAGTAGGAAAAACCCTAGGCACGATAATAAATTTAGTGATTAACCCTTTATGTACTGAATTATAAATTCATGAAAATTTTATCTTCTAAAGCATTTTCCGTGAATTGTTTAAACTACATTAGAATATTTACATAGTCATTTAATAAATTTTAGAAGGATTGAAGGATTTAGAAGGATTAATTAAATTTGAATTTATAGGATTTTGTGCAACATTTATAACCCCTCTCAAATCTTTTATTTTAAATATTTTTCTTAGTATTTTGTAGAATTAGGAAATGTACATATATAATGTTCATACAATAAAAATCTACCCCCCCCCCCCCCCCCCAACGCCAAGAAAGCTGAAAAGATGCAAAGGCAAAAGAAATCATCCTTTTAAACATATTTTTGTTTTGTGTAACCAATAATGCTTTTGGAACAAGATAAAGTAATGTATCTATAACACATTCTAAAACTGTATTACAACTAATCGATGTATTAAATGAATTTTATAACATGTTATTTTAATGGTACTTATAAGTACCATCAGTAGATAAAGGGTTAATCCTTTTTAACCCCTTTAGAAAAAAAATCTCGCTAATTTACTTTTGGGATTTTGTGCGTGGCATATGGTATCTGCGTATTTTCACCGTAATCCCACCCGAAACCCCAGAAGCGTCCATATGTAATCTAATATTTTCCATGGACTCTAATATCCTGCTTGCAAGGAACCTTGCGGCTTCATCCCTTGATTCGTCGCAGTCAGCACGGATGTTAATGGCCTGTGGAAATATTGGCCGTAACAGCTTGAGGGAAATTGAGGGTCTTTTGTTTCTGCCTTAAGATCAGGCTTCAATTACATTTTCTTTTTTTCTGCCCGGAACGAAATTATGTGACATATCCAATTGGGAACTTCCGGAGCGAAATGTATTTTTGGGATTTCCAAGTTTTCTAGGATAAGGAGAATCATTTTTAGAGCATAAGTATAAAAAAAAGGGTTAGAATTAGTGTTGCCAGGTCCGATATACCAAAATAAGGGGGGAAAAAACTTAGAGAACAGGAATTCTACTTTTTCAGAATTTAGTGTCGCCCCCGATGAATGTATTATATATATATATATATATATATATATATATATATATATATATATATATATATATATATATATATATATATATATATGTATATATAACCATTAAATGAACATTACCGACCACCAACAAAAACTGAAATTATGAATAAAATGACATATATATATGACCATTAAAAATCAATACAAATTACCATCAAACATAAAAATAAATTAAATGAGCACAAAAGAAAAATGGATATTTGTAGAACTTAGACAGAATCTTCAGGTCCCAAATGCCTAAAGTTCCACAAATAAAGTGTGTGGTTTCATCTTCATATTAGCCATAAAAAAGCTAAAGAATATGAATTTGGGACTACCACACACAGAAAACCGGGAAATAAACCATTGAACACCAATTAAGTTCAAAATGAAACAAGATTAAAAAGGATAGAGGAAAAAAAACAAATTACCAAATTAAAATCCATACTGTCTTAGCATTAGGTATAACAAATACACTCATTATGCATTTTATTTAAGATAGTATACTATTAGAGATTAATATGATATTGTCCTGAGTAGGCTAAAAATTAAATACAAGTTAATCGTTAACTTTATTAAATTGATATATACAGTAGAGTCCCAAACTTATACCTTTGGAATGGATCATGTTCTTCTGATGGATTGATGGCTTTTATTATTATGAAACAGCCATTATAAATGAAGTGTTAGTTGAAGATGAAAGAGCAGACGTAAAAAGTTAGAACTCTGATTTTCTGGCCAGAATGAGGGAAGGGGGAATGGCCATAAATTAAAAAAAAAAAAAAAATGGCCATTTAAAAAAAAGACCCTTAAAAAAAAAAAAAAATATGGCCACCCCCCCCCCCCTCCCATTCTGACCTGAAAATCAGAGTTCTAATTTTTTACGGCTGCTCTTTCATCTTCACCTAACACTTCATTTATAATGGCTGTTTCATAATAATAGAAGCCATCAGTCCATCAGAAGAAAATAACTCGGTTAAAGCGGGACTCTATTGTAGTTCAGTTTTAAGACTTAAAATACGCGATTTCATTTTATGCAAAACGACGTCATCCGAATCCGTTGAAGAATTCCTCATTTACAATCCAGTCATAAACAACATCTACAATAAAGTATGCATAGGACGTCACTATCGCAGAATAATAGACAAATCCAGCTAAAAAAAACCAGCAAGAAACTCGACCAAAAAAATCGGCTATCATATGATTCATAGGCCTTCATTTGTTTGCAATATTAATATAGATACTTAAAATTAAATTTAGTTTATAATAGCTCCATGTTTTATCAGAAATCATTAATATTTATTTTTCTCAAAATAGCACATATTTTAATGACTTTTTTTTCGGTTGTTATGAGAAAATGGCAAAAATATATAATTACTATTTTCAATTATTTTTCCTTTACTTTCTACAGAAATTGGTTGCTTGAGTTGCCAAAATTAAACAAATGTCGCTAAAAACTACAAAGAAAGAAAAAAAAGATAATATCTTAAAAATAAATGGAGATGCAGTTTTCAAACAAATTACTTTTAAAAAGTAACCCCCCCCCCCCCCCCCCCCCCGCCCAATACGACGGTATAAAAATTGAAAATATGCGATGCTTAGAAGCTTAAAGATTTACTATAGAGTATTTAATTGTACAATGAAATATCTGCTTTGTTTCACGGCTGGCTTATACAACGTAACGTTATTTTTTGGAGACGACATAAAATAAGCTGGGAGAAAAAAATAGCATACGGGGGGCTAAAACGGGACAGTCGCTGCCTTCCCAATCGGGACATATAAATTACATTTTTTTTATCCCAATGAAATTTAACAGGACTTAATAAAATAAATGAATTATGAACCCATTAATTATACTTTTTTTTTTTTTTTTTTTTTTTTTTTAATGTTTTAAGAGCTTAAACAGAGTAAAATAATAGTATGATACGTATTAAATTATTAGCGCATATTTACGTACATTTCAGGAGTTTCCTTTTTATGTAGAAATTCAGAATTCATACCAAAAATTCTTAACAGCAATTTTTGATTTATTTAATGGCAGACGTTTCGTGATTACATTTTTTTTTTTTTTTTTTTTTTTTTTTTAAGATGCCCAGATATGGATTCGGAATTTTTTAATAAAAAAGAATTTTCTGAAATGCAAACATATACAGGTTAATATCGGTGCACTGTCTTTTCATAGAAATTAGCTTTTATAAGTTCAATTCCTTACCCTTGTTAGTAAAAAGTTGTGAAGATCTCAACGTCAACATACATTAAGAAAATATATTATCGAATAAAGTAGTAACCAAAGAAAAAATTCTTCAATCTACCAAAGAAAAGAAAAATTTTCAATTTGTCATAACAATTTCATACTGTAACACAGTGATTTTCAAACTGCAGTCCACAAGCTGCAAGGTATGCCATTGAGGTTTTCTTAAGGGGGTCCGGAACTTAAAAATTCCTAAAAAAAAAAAAAAAAGCAATTTTTTTTTTATTCGCTTAAAAAAAAAATACTGAGTTTTTAGCGTTAAATACCGCAAACCGTATGCTTTTATCTTCATTAGATCCAGAGATATAACACCTTTTGTCTTGAGAAGCGATGCATCAGCTGCCCTCTGACGAGAACTTTAACTTCATTTATCTCAGAATGAATTTTTTCACGATTTGTCAAACTTTAAAAGAATATATCTAAAGTTCCTTGCAAGATATAGGGTGACGGAGCCAGTAGTCGATCAAATAAGGTCGGGGCTACGGGGTTTTTATAATATTTCCTTCCTTTTAAATTTTAAAAGTAAACTAACATGATTGCTACAACCCTTAATAAGTGTCCTATAATGGGCAAAAATGAAATCTGCTGAAATTAAATAGCAAAAAAAAATATGAGTAAATAGTTTCTTTAATTGCCATTTACCCAGTAGTTGATCAATCGAAGAAATCAGTCAAAAATTTAAAAAATAATCTTTAAAATATCATGCTTAAGCTGTGATTATCAATAATTCATATAAAACTCTTATTTGAAATAAGCAAGATGGAAGTGGATTATTTTAACTTAGCATGATGGCCTCCTACTAATCAAAAACTAAATTTTTACATTTTCTAATAAAAAAATTCATAAAATGGCTTCTCTTACAGCAGGCAATTGACAACAATGTGACAACAGGGGCTCCAACATTCAAACAAAAATATTATATCTAGTGCCAGATGTAAAAATCATTTCCGTCTGAAATGGTGCAATATTTCAAAAATTTGATCAACTACTGGAGGAGTATCAACTACTAGAGCAGTCACACTATGTATGAAATTTTCAACAGAGATTTTATGCTATGTTTCCAACAAATTGCCTTCAAGATTTTTAATCTTGAGTGATAATTGTGAAAATATGCTAATTAATGCAAAACTCACTCATAAAAATCTTTATTTTTTTAACTTAAATTTTTTTCATAATCATAATCACATTTTATAATCATAAAATTCATAATCATAATCACATTTTATAATCATAAAATTCATAATCAATATTTTAAGAAATCCTGAAGTCAAATTAAAATGACGCATTTTCTGTACACAAAAGTGTAAAAATTTTGTAAATCGAGTAAGTACTTCCAGAGTTATATAAAAAATATGTTTAAATTTTAAAATTTAAATTAAAAAAAAAATTAAATTTCAGATTTTTTTTACATGCAATATTCTTATTATATTAAAACACATTTCGGAAAAAAATTTATAACAAAATCTCTATAAAAAAAAAAAAAAAAATAGAATTTTGAGCCCCAGACTCCCTTAAATTTCTAAAATAGACAGAAAAAATAAAACTAATTTGAATTACGTATCCTTATACTATAACTAAAATCTCATTGTAATAAAAATGCAAAAAGTAGTTATCCGGAGTATAAAAGTGGTCCCCATTGGAAAAAAAAAAAGCTTGAGAAACGCTGCTATAACCTATAGTGATTAACCCTTTACCAGTGTCGCCCGAACACAGTTCGGGCAACTGAAACTTGCACTTTTATCAGATAATCTAATTTTACCCGAACTCAGTCGGTGGTTTGGACCGGTTTGACGCTAATATTTTTCGTTGCTGGTCGGGTTAGCTTTAAGTGTTTCGGCTTAGATTTTGACTCGATTTTTCAAAAGAAAATCTTTAATATTTTTCGAATTAAAAAACCCCCTATATATTTAAATATTAATGAGTGTATGTGTTCATTTTTATATAAAAAATCTGAAATTGATATTAGAGATATAATTGTAGACTATCTTTCCACAAATGAAATAAAATATGGATTAATTTTCTTTCACTTCGGATTCGGGTTGATTTTATTTATTATTATTTTTTTTTGTAGATATTCAATTAAGTAGAAATGTCGGGTTCTGGTCGAGCACACCCCAATCCGTGCGGACTACCTCATATTAGAGGTCTGCACGAGCCCGACTCATAGAAAAAAAATTCGGCACGGCCCGACAAAAATTAAAAGTTCGGCCCGAACCCAGCCCGACCCGTAGAAAAAATAATATTGGCCCAGTCCGGAAAAAAGTCTCGGCCCGAGTGAATTTCTACATAACATTGATTTTTATGTCGATTTGGTTGAAAATTTGTCTCGTACGAGGAAGGGAGTTTCTGACCAAAAATATGTATCTTGGGGTTTTTTTTTTCATGTTTATAATCTTCATTTTTATGGAAGTGCCGCAGGCTGCGATATTTATTTTTTTTAATGAATCTCTATTTCTTGTATGTAAATGTTTCAGTTATCATTAATATTGTTAATCCATATTCCATGTATTGAAGTGTTAAAAATCTGAAAAATGCTGTACAGTAAAATCTACTAACAAGGAGAGGGCCAACCTTGTTAATCACAGATTTTGTTTATTTTAATATATGTTGTAGGGTAGAGACCCCTTAGTGTCAGGTTCATTTTATACAACGCTCCTTAGTTCTTGAGAAACCGGGGGGGGGGGGGGGGTCTAATAGTAGTACACAACTTAAATACTTACTTTGTAACGAAAAGGATAGGTTGATCGTAGCTCAGTTGGTACGGCGTTTGCTGGCTGATCTGCGGGCCCGGGTTCGGTACCCGAACGCGCTACATTTGTTTTTCTCATTTTTTGTTTTATAAATATACTTGTAATTATAATTTAATAATTTCAATTAAAAATTTTAATATCATACATTAATTATAATGCTAACAATCTTAAATTTATCATTTTTTATTTTTAAACTATTATTTCTCATCCTTTAAAAAGGTTTAAAAAGAAATTGGATCTATTATTGAATGATAAAAATTCCGAAATCGTGACAAAACCTGTTGTGGCGGCATCTAGTTATGATAAAATAAAAGAATATTAAAAAAAAATTAATAAAAGCAGAAAGAAAATAAAAGGGAAAGCAAAATAATTGAAAGCGCAAGCATACGTATTACAAATTTAAAAATCTTTAATATGCAAAAAATCGGTTGTAATTTAATTCTGATGCTAATTTTTAATATAATTATGCTTGTTAGTTTAAAAACAGAATAATAGTATTATCGCATTGACTTCCTTTATTAAAGCAATGCGTAAATGATGTTTCTTTAAAATCATGAATTGACACAATTTCTCAATTTTATTGCATCGATGAAGAATATATGAAATACATTTTAAAAGTGATTTAAAAAAAATTACAGTTTTATGATGTTTTATACAACTATTTAATTAAAAGTAAAAAATTAAATAGGTTAAATTATAATTGATATACAATATTATAAATTTGAATTGACAATGAGATTATTAAAGTTATATTTACAAGTATATTTATAAAACAAAAAATGAGAAAAACAAATGCAGCGCGTTTAGGTATCGAACTCGGGCCCGCGGATCAGCCAGCAAACACCTTACCAACTGAGCTACGACCAACCTACCACTTTCATTGCAAAGAAAGTATTTAAGTTGTGTACTACTATTAGACCCCCCGGTTTCTCAAGAAATAAGTAGTGTTGTATAAAATCCGTTAACCCTGACACTAAGGGGTCTCTACTCTACAACATATATTAAAATAATCAAAATCTGTGATTAACAAGGTTGGCCCTCTCCTTGTAAGACGGAATTGCATAGAAAAGAAAAAAATGCATTATTGACAAGTTCCCTTCTTTGCAAGTGTAAATGTATTATATATTCTTTTCTTACGTATTACTATATAAATTTTGCATGGATCAACACGTTTTTCAATTTAAAACAGGGTTCCGTCATAGGCAGGTTCCTTTTCACACGTTTTACTATATTTTAATTTAGCTATACACTGGTGGAAATTGATTTATGAAACCACGGTTTTTTAACAAGAACTTCTATACTGTTAATTAAAAATGAAAGAAATTTCATGACATATACATAGTATGTATAACAAATGAGTTACAAAAATAAAATTTCATACATAATATCAAACAAAAACAAAAAGTTAAAAATTAGATTTTCGTAATTTGCAAACATGGAAATTGATTTATGAAATGTCACATTTCATTGGTTATTCCGAAGTAATATGACGAAAATTTGCATAAAACAAGGTAGCGTGACATGCACAGTAGACATAAAAAGCATTATATTTTGGAAGCAATACGTTTCAGTTATACTTTTCACGAAGGGTAAACGAAAGACGTCCGAGGAAAAAAGAGCTAAAATCAATGCATATATAGGATGTGGAAAGTCTATTCCGGAAATTAGTAAAATTAATTAAAAGATCAGTTGGTGTGATATATAACTATAGAAAAGGTCCAGCAAATTATGGCAAAAATTTTGACAAAAATGTAATCCACGTTTAAGTAAGAGAGAGAAAAGGAGGATTCTTCAACTTGCATCAAAAGCCGATCACACTTCAAAGAAGATTTGTGCAGATCTATCCCTTCCTGTTACTTCTAGAAGAGATAGGCAAATTTTACATTCTTCACGAAGCTTGAGATGGTCGAAAATGAAGTCTGGTCCAAAATTACTTCTGCATCACAAGCAGATGCGTTTGCAGTATTGCGAGAAGTACATGACAATGGGTGACAATTGGAAGAAAGTCATTTTCTCTGATGAAAAAAGATTTTATTTGGATGGCTCAGATGGTTTGACATATTATTGGAGGGATCTCCGAAAAGAATCAAAATCTACATTCAGCAGAAATTTTGATGGCGGAAGTTTGATGATTTGGGCAGCGATCGCTTATGATGGCAAAAATGAAATTGTATTTTTAAACGGTCACCAGACTTCTTTTGATTGTAGTTTTATTTTAGAAAAGTCACTTCTTCCATTTGCATGGCAATATTACGATTTAGATTACATCTTCATGTAAGACAATGGAAGTATTCACATTTCAAATGCAATGAAAGATTGGTTTGACGAACAGAATATTGTTCTTTTAGATCATCCCCCTATTAGTCCTGATCTGAACACCATCGAAAACGCTTGGGAGAGTTTGTTCGAAGGATTTATGCAAATGGGATTCAGTACACATCACTTATAGTATTGAAAACTTCAATCTGTCAAAACTGGAAATTAATTGATCAGAAATACATTCAAAATCTTGTTTTATCAATGCCATCTTGAATAAAAGAAGCTCTGATGAATAAAAGCGGCTTTACTAACAATTAATTTCAATTAAATCTGATATTCCATAAATCAATTTCCATGTTTTTATGTTACTAAAATCTAATTTTTGACCTTATGTTTTAGTTTATTAATATTTATGAAATTTTATTTTTCTAAATTATTTGTTGCACATAGCATGTATAACGTATGAAATTTCCTTCGTTTTTAATGAATATTATAGAAGTTCGTGTTAAAAAACCACGGTTTCATAAATCAATTTCCACCAGTGTATTTTAATAAGCATAGAAATCTACTATAAATGTAGAATAATGGCGATTTAAATATGCATGCATTTTTTGCAAAAATTTTTGGGCCAGGCCTAATTTAGCTGACCTTTGAATGGACCAGGCCACGCTGAGACAATGATTTTCATACGGGATGGGTCAAAACTAGGATTGAACATTTTGGTCCATGAAGACTAGGAATGAAACCAGTCCCGCGCTCTGTACAGAAAAAATAAGTTAGGCCCGGCACGGCCTGAAAAGAGTGAAGACCAGGCCCGGCCCAACCCGAGTGCCGTGAATGATAATCAGCCCGTGCAGATCTCTTATCTCATATGTGGTTCAGTGAGTGAGAGTGTCTCTTATGGCTGTTCTCAAATCCAAGAGGGCAACTTTATGACATAAGTTTTAATTTATTTTTGTTCGAAAATGCATGAAACTAGCTGGTGTTGTTGTTCAGAAGCTATGCCATTGAGCTGCTTTTCCCATTTTTTTGCAAACGCAATAGATCTTTCAGAAAATAGTGTTAAAGTGGGCGTTTTGAACAGAATTTCCGCGCGAAGTAAGAAAGAGCACTCAAGAGCGGGAGAAAAACGGGTCTGTCACGTGATCGAAATCGTTTATAACCCAATAGGATATTGATTGATCAAAAAATGGAAAAAACAGTTCAATTCCAAATCGCTTCCATGGCCAGGCTTTCCAATTTTATACCTTTCCGTTAAAAAATGAATTTGTAAATGTGTCAAAACGTTTTGCGATTTTTGAGCAGAGCAGTTAAGAACAACCTTAAATTGACCGAATCATCTAACAGCTATCTTCAATAATTAATAATTGATAAAATATACTTACGTTTTTAAGCAATTAACATTAAAAAAAAGAAAATTCTACTGAAAATTAAACTTACCACACAACAGCAAAACTAGGATTATGAAAGAAAACAGAATCTTATCAAATAATTTTATTGAAATATTCCCGACACTTCTCTCTAGTTCTCAGTTTTAAAGGCTTTGATGGAAAGATTCACACTGGAAAACTAAGATAAAGAACCAGATAACCTACATCCGCAATTTTTGTGAAACATGGGGTTTATTTTGTAAACAATACCAATGTGTCACACAACCTACGGCTTAAAAACGTATAAACAATTCTACAATAACATCAGATGCTGAATTTTAAGATGAGGAAACACTCAAGGGTTAATCTCAAAATCAAGTTCAGAGAATTAAACGCGACCTGAATTCGAAATAGAAAAGATGTTTACATTATTGAAAGCAATGCTTTTATTTCTATTTACCTACGAATACACAAGGATTAATTTCTAGTATAATTATAGGATAATGCATGTGGAAATAATTTAGTACTTTATTTGCGCTTATACAGATTAAAATATGCAGTTCATAACAGTATATTTAAAAGCTTGACCATAAAGCTATACAATGCCGTAAGCGGACGATTCTAGCGCTGGCTGCCACCGCAATAAAACTATAATTGATTATCTATCTATATTATAAAGGACAAACATATCTGTGCGTAACGCATACGTCATTCTTCGAATGGCAACACTCTGAAATTTGAAATGAAATTTCGGTTTTGAAATTTTCGCTACGGCAAATTTTTAAACTTCTAAACATCGCACAGTTTCAATTTTTACACCGTAATATTGGGGGGGAAATGTACTTTTAAATGCAATTTGTTTGAAAGCTCTATCTCAATTTATTTTTGAGATATTAATTTTTTTTTTATAGTTTTTAGTACCAATTTTGTAATTGTGGCAACTGAAGTACACCATTTCTATTAAAAATAAAGAGAAAATAATCATGGTTTAATATTTTTATTGATTATATCCTTATTGATGCCATTTTCACATTACAAATGAAAGTAACTTTTTTTATAATTTTTGAACAGAAAATGACGTCAACTATTAAAAAACACGCATTCTTCTTCATAAATCAGTTACATTTCAATATTTTTACATTACGCTGATACTGAGTTTGAGACGCTAGGCAAAATGATTCAGTGAGTAAAAATGAGGTCATATTTAAAACAAAACGATAATTTTCTTTGATAAAACTAAATATTTGACCAATGCTAAATGGCCAATACTATGACAACTAAAGGCAAATTTCTGAGTTTTTTTTCGCGGGTACTGAGATTAGAACTTAAAGTTTGTGAGAATGTTCACATGCAAAGTTGTGTCGGACAAACGTGACTTTAAGTTTGGAAATACATTCACAAGTAATCTATTGCGCGTTGAAATACTTTTAAATTGTGAACTTGAGTGGTACGTATGTAAATTTTGAGAATGTGAAAATAACGTACAGCTTAGATTTTATGGGGGGAAATTTTATGATTTAACAAAGCAAAATCCTTTTTACTGATTTTTCATCCCATAAAAACAAACGTAAGAGCCTCAATTGATAATTTCGTCATAATTATTCATCTTGATTACGTATTCTAATACAGTTTAATTTTTCAATAATTTAAGCAGTTGAAGTTTGTGGAAATAACATTTTGGTAATTTTAGGTTAAAAATATTATTTGTTTTAAGAGTTAGACAACATTTTTATTGTAATTATTTTTATAGGTTTATCATAAATTTGATCTAACAGTTTCTTTCTAAACATTTTAGTTCGTCGAATTTCGGCGGATTCCAACTCGTTTCTTTAATGTCTCTTTGAGCTTCTGTTCTTATATCAGGTTAATAAATATAGTAAATCAAATACTATTTTCTTTAGTAAGATATAATTAGGAACGGACATATTCAAGTAAAAAATTCAGTCAGAATTTTAATTAAAACATTGGCTCAAAAAATATTTGGCATAGTTTCAAGTTTGGGATGCTTCTCTACTTCTATATATCCACATATGTTGACTATTCTATGCCTCCCAAAAACAAAACAATTCGATTTTTTGAAGATTTTATTTTATTTTTATACAGCTGAATGTTTTAGCTTTAAAACGACATCAATAAAGATAGCACCGATGCTGTTTTGATTTCTTTATAAATAAAATGTAGCTTTGCAAATGCCTCAAAGATAGCGTGGCCAAAAAAAGTGAGTACTTGTTATAGTTATTTATACTATTTTTATTAAATTTTGTTAAATAAATAAGTCTTTATAACCGCTAGAAGACAACTTGAAGGCATTATGTCTAAAAAATATATATAAATATTCAAAAGAATATAAATTAAGACTCCAAACTGGTGTTTTGAAATTCTATATTACATAGCTCCACATATACTATACATTTTAAAGATTATATTTAATTAAACAATGACAAAATGTAGCACATCGAAATGGAAACATTCTTACATCGTCATAGAATGAACAATTTTGAAAGAAAAGTTAGAAAGGATATAATATTTGAGGAGAGTTTAGTACATAAGTGTATAAAATAAAGAGAGCAATAAAAAAAATGTTCGCCAAATAAAATTTGTTGAATTAAAATTTTGAAAAGCTTGTTGCCATTTAAAACCGCATATTCATAATACTGATTTTTCAACCTTTGTTCAACCATTCTGTAACGATAATTGATAAACATATTGCCTACATATCTATTAAATTATTTTTATTGTCAACGTTCATCTTATATCGATGCAATAACTCTGTTTCACCAGAACGTGACTTAATTTAGTATATATTTTTTTCTATTTATAAGGTTTAATTCCTACACGGGTGGAATGAAAATTTATTGGGAAATGAAGTCACTAGAAAAATGTTTAAGCTTTACGAATGAACGTGCATGTTTTCTGTAAGACATCAAAATAATTTTCTCTGGTTAAAATATTTCATCTCTGTAAAAACAGGATCTAAGTTTTTATTTATTACTAAGCCGCCCTTGGCGACTTGTTTGGTCTCCCTTAAAATTTATGTTTCAGAAAGCATGCCAAGCATTGTATCACGCTACTTTTATCCATAATTTAATTTACTTGGAATCCCTTAAATATGATTAATATAATCCCTTAATCTAATATTAGTTTTTGCTGATTTTCTGTAAGCAAACAAACCCTATTGGTTTACAATGGAAGTCTATGGAAATTTGGCGAAATATTAGAGATATCCACTAAGTTGGCATCACCTTTGGCGACTCATTTTGGTAGCCAAATTTAGCGATATTATATCGAAAGGTTGTCGGCAAACTTGGCGGCATTTGGCGACAAAACAGGGTACCCCCTATGGTAACCCCCCTTATAGGTATGGAGATGTATTAAATGCTGTTCAATAATCAATGAGATGCGTTTCATTCGAGCGTTGCCATTAAACAATTAACAAATAATCGCGATTTCTGTGCCACGTACGATAACGTAATATATATATATATATATATATAGATTAGATGCCTATTTATGTGAACACACAGTATTCTATAAAGTGCTCGGAAAGTCAAATGGAATCGCTCAAGATTTTTTGTTATTAAAGTGGAAGAAAATAAAAGATCAGAGGGCAATCAGACCCGCCAGAAAAAATCCAAAACCATCTCTGACTTTGATGACTGGTTGCGGCCTTGAAATCAAGTAGCCGTATTTAAATGAAATAAACAATTTAGATTATTAATAAAAACGTGTATGAGAATAATTAATCATTCAAACTAATTGTTACTGCCATTATACCAAAATCATTATTTTAGTTATTTTAGATAGAAGGTCTGAATTACTGAATTCCAGAAAATTGCGACGACTATCAAATTAAGGAGTGAACGAAGATTCAAGGTAGGGTGGGGGGGGGGGGGACTCTCTAAAAAAGTACAAACAGTAGCAAAAATTCTCATAAAAAATGTCTGCATATCAGTGCAAATAGTCTTATTTTCAGTTTCAATCCGCAATAGTTAAATTTTCTGAAAAAAAACTTGAAATCTTAATTTAAGTAACACTGAAAACACACTGAAAATTAAAAATTAACCACATCGAAAATTAAAAATTAACAACGTTGAAAATTAAAAAAAGCTATACCAATATATAAAGTTGGAATGTCTGTCTGTGATTAAAATATATATGTATGTTTCTAAGTTCCTTCGAGTATTTAGACATCGTATAGCAAAAAATAACATTAAAAAAATTGTCCGTCTGGCCGGAATAGACTCAGAAACGGTTGCATAACTAATACTAAATTTATCAGGTCCATACAGAGAATGTTACTGGCTACAATTTGCAGCTTTTTACATTCCGAGATCTAAAACAGTTTTTGAGAAAACAAAAAAAAAACGGGAGAATCAATCAATAAATAAATCAATCAATCTTTTAATGCTAAAAAACTCGAGAAACTAATTGATCATTTTTAAGGAATATTACGGCAGTTGAAAGGTCTAATTAAAATTTAAATATGATAATTCTGGCTACAATCTGCAGTTCATCACCCCCGAAAACCCCGAGAATCAATCAATTAACCACTCTTTCAATGCTCGAAAACTACTTGATCGATTTAAAGAAATCTTGTGGCGATTGAAAAGTCTAAGATTTATAAATGATAATAATTACGCTTATGGCTTATGCATTTTAATTGAGCTGTATTGTTAAGTATTTTTCTGTAAAAACGTAAAAGATCTTTTAAAATACAAATTGAACATAATGGGTTACTAAGTAAACAGTTAGAAAAAAAAAAAATAACTGAAAATAAAATAAGACTTTCAGAGCTGATGTTAAGGCCCTGATCTGCAGATTTACAAGTTAGGGATATAATAAGTGTAGTGCTTCTTTACGTACAGTGGTGTTTTGTCAGAGTTGAATTATCAGAAAATGAAGATAGAAAATAAAGGCTTATGAGACAGATAAAGTTATTTCAAACAATTGTCTTCCTTTGAATGGTGAGGGTTTGAGCCTCATGAGCCCCTCTCTTCCATACGCCCATGTTTTTTTATGGGCATGTTACAGTGGTAACGTGCATTTAAATATATTAAAATAATCTTCATTTAGCAGAATTACCTGCGCTACATAAAATTAAACACTCATTTTAATTCATCAGATGAAAAGTTATAATCTAATTTCCACCCAAAATAACCTTCGTCAATTGCATGAAAATCCGAGAAGATTTGCGGGAGTTAGAGCGTGGACAGACAAACCGAATGCATAAACACTTTTCAAATTTGTTGGAAAGTGTTAAAAAGCGTGAAGTAACTTTGGGTTATTTGAACAAATCGTTAATATATGATAAAAATAATTTTCAGCTATATTAAATATTTTAAGTTTTAATAATTTGTAGAAATGTAAGAAAGAAATTTACTTTTTTTTTTTTTTTTTTTTTTTTTTTTTAAATAAGAAATCACTTTACTTATAAATTATCATTAACGCTCAGCAACCACAAACGTGGACGTTTTTATTATTTATTTATTTATTTGTGAATTTTTATTCCCCTCCCCGTTCTTTTTTTTTTTTTTTTTTTTTTTTTGCTTTTTTGAATTTCTATTAATATAAAATGAATAAATTGTAAAAAGTTTTCTCACCATGAAAAAATCATATCTGAAGAGATTAAAAGCTTCCGAAGAGATTTAAAAGCTGTTTAAAATGAAACAACCTCATTTCATTCCAAACGTAAGATCTCTTGTTTGTATAAGAAAGCATAGAAAATATTCCAAAGTGCTTAACACACCAAGTTGATTATATTTATATTCATATTTCATATTTGAAAATGGAAACATATTTCATAAACTTCATCGCGAAGAGGCACAATCAACATAACAATGTTTTTCGTTCTTAAACAAATTACCATGATTCCATTATTGCTTGCATGATTTATAGGAGATGAATCATTTCTCCGTTTTGAGACAGGTCAACATATTGATCTCCTCTCGCTGTCATTTAAAGCACCGTGTGCACATTGATTACCGTTAGTTGTGATTTTAAAACAAAGCACGGCTTCAGTATTAGATGTTCATAATGAAAATTCAAGGTAAAAACAACAAGTAACATGAAATTGAAATATGTCTGTCTTGAATTGCGGTGTAAGGGATAAAAAACAAAATACAACTTGGTATGTTCCAATAATGCTTTTTAATTTTCAGATATATTCCGAAGAGCATTCGCAAATTTTAACTTAAGAGGCTACTAAACTCAAACAAAAACAGAACTTGCTAATGTTAATCTTTTTGATTATGTTTGCAAGTTTTTTTTTTTTTTTTAATTAGGTTATTTTTGCGTTCGGAACCGGTTTCGAAAGTGAAAGTATCACCATAAATAAAATCTGCAAACAAAATCGAAAACGTAAAGAAACAGTTGTAGAGCTCGATCTCAGCTATACCCCCCCCCCCCAAAAAAAAAAAAAAAAAAAAAAAAAAAAACATTTAAAAATATGGAAATGCAAACGACATAGTTTTAAAATTTTCTACCGTAGGTAACATTAGTGAGCGGATGTTTTAATGTGAGTGAAGTGTGAGCCTAGAAAGGAACTCTTTGTTCATAATCATTTTGGGGGATTTCCATTAAGTATTCTTCAAAAGAAATATTGTTGAGCCTGTTGAGGGCAATAACCAGAGGTGTAGTGGAGGGTATGCAGAGGTATACGCAGTGTACCCTCTGGATTTTTTAAGAAGTTCCGTGTACCATCTGTTTCTCAAGAAAAGCATTGGCGTATTCTTTATCTGTGAATGTTCATGGCTTTAGCGTATACGAGGCATTCTCACATAATTTTGACTTTTAAGTCCCTGAATAATAATTTTTATTTTAGCACATACTCTTGGGTTTTTTTATTTCTTATATTGGAAAACATTCCATTGCATGACTGAATAACAATATTAACGAGATAAATAAGTTTTGGGCGATGTTGAGGATCCAAATATACCACGAAATTTCTTAACGTCCCGTGTCCCTGATGCTGATTTTTAAGTTTGGAGCTGTCTGTATAAAATTGTTTCAATAAACGTACTTTGATGTAATTTCTTTTTCCGAAACTGGGACTATTGTTTTATATAAATATGTAGCAAAAATTAACTTGCACACATTTTTACGGTTGTTATTATTTTTTTTTTAACTCTGTGCCTGGATTTTAGATTCCTTACCGTCCCTCTTTCTAAAATTATACAGAAAATCACTTCAAATGCAGCCACAGAAATTTTTTTTAAACTTTTTTTTTCATGCAAAAGTAGCTAGAGAAAAAATGGCTAAAACTTTTTGACAGGAAATTTACTGCAGAAGTTACATCAGCATTTAAATATCAATTTCAAGCATTGTGGCTTTATTGGTAGTCTTACCGTCCCACATTGGGCAAAGTCCCGAAAAACTGGCCAAAATATGAAAATGTTATTTAAATGGTTTGGGTTTTTTTTATTTCTTATATTGGAAAACATTCCATTGCATGACTGAATTAACAATATTAACGAGATAAATAAGTTTTGGGCGATGTTGAGGATCCAAATATACCACGAAATTTCTTAACGTCCCGTGTCCCTGATGCTGATTTTTAAGTTTGGAGCTGTCTGTATAAAATTGTTTCAATAAACGTACTTCGATGTAACTTCTTTTTCCGAAACTGGGACTATTGTTTTATATAAACATGTAGCAAAAATTAACTTGCAACATTTTTACGGTTGTTATTACAGTCGAACCTCTATTTAACGAAGTCGCTAAATCCCTGAAAAAAGTTCGTTATATGGAAAATTCGTTAAATAGAGATTGACCTTTTTAAATACTTTAAACTACATAAAACAGATTTTAAATTCCTAAACACTAAATATTTTTACTAAAAGTAATTAATCACATTTTTTTTAAATAAATTATATCGATTTGTTTTATTTATTTTACCTGTCAATATCCATCATCAATTCATTTTTTCTATGTGTTTAAGTCTTTGAAATCTGCAAGGAAAACAAAATATTATCCGGGAATACACTGTATTTTCTGTTTAAAGTAAATAGTTTTATATTAAAATTAACGAATTTTAATGGCATTATCGTATTTATTATTATTATAGCAAATAATTTTAAACATACATTAACATATGCGTCCTTAAATTTATTTATTTTTTAATCTCTGTTAATTTTGCCTGAGTTTTTTATTTTAAAAAGTGCTTTCTCTCATAATACGTCTCGCATCTTTGCAATGAACCAAAAACCCCTTCATGCGCATTTTCTTCTTACTATAATCCGCGTTGGATTGTTTCAAATGATTTTAGCATTTCATCATACGAAGTTTTGTTAATTCCTGCATCATTCCTGCATAAATGATCATTTCCATTATCATCATACTCGTCTTCATCGCAATTCATTGCAATATTGTTTTAATTTTTCACACTGTCGAAAAAATCCAATTCGGATAGTGTTTCCGAATTCTCAGTTTCAGAATTAAGTGAAATACAATCATCAATCAGCACATCATGGTTAATTTCTTCTTTTTTTCTCACTATATCAACATTTTTTTAAGTTACTCTAAGGGATTATCGTCTTCGTCCTCCGTACTTACCGAATTCTCACTGCTGGCAAAAAAGGCGCCTGGTAAAACCAGTTCA
The DNA here is from genome assembly GCA_963932465.1 of Maratus speciosus. Taxonomy (NCBI): domain Eukaryota; kingdom Metazoa; phylum Arthropoda; class Arachnida; order Araneae; family Salticidae; genus Maratus; species Maratus speciosus. Next base: position 515,280,962 of record OZ010795.1, read on the forward strand.
AGGTTATTGAACATCATAAAATGTGTTTAAAGAAAGAATAAGCTTGAAATGTCCAGAAATATTTTGAGAAATGAGGAGAAAAAAAAATTGGTCACAAGAAAAATTTCGTTAAATTCACTTCGCTATTTGGAGGTTATTTTACGAAGAAATTCGCAAAATGTTCTTGGTTCCAAGGAAAAGTTCGCAAAATAGAGGTTCGTTAAATAGAGGTCCGACTGTATTTTTTTTTAACTCTCTCCCTGGATTTTAGATTCCTTACCGCCCCTCTTTCTAAAATTTTACAGAAAATCACTTCAAATGCAGCCACAGAATTTTTTTAAAACTTTTTTTTCATGCAAAAGTAGCTAAAGAAAAAATGGCTAAAATTTTTTGATAGGAAATTTACTGCAGAATTTATATCAGCATTTAAATATCAATTTCAAGCATTGTGGCTTTATTGGTAGTCTTACCGTCCCCAAGATTTATTCCTGCACTGTTCGACGTAAATTAAATTTTTTTTAATTACCGTCCCAACTTACCGTTCCTTCCTTAGCATCCCTTTAAGACAATGTTATATGAAAATTATTTACTAAAAATACTAGATTGTTATTATTTCTTATTTAAATGTTCTATGGGTACTATGTAAATTCATTATAAGTAAAAATTTAGAAGAAAATAAAAAGTTAGAGAGGTAAAATATCAAAGGACAGTAAGAAAAATTAAATACGCACGTACCTCAGTTAAATAAGAAAAAGTCGTCGCAACGGACCATTTTTTATTTATTTTAAATCATTAAGGCATTCCTCTATACGTTTAAAATGTTATTTTATTAAGTTTAATCTCAGCATATTTTTATTCCTGAAAGTTAAAATTTTGTGAGAATGCCTCATACCCTCTGCTTATAGCGTATGTACTCTGATATTTTTACGACTACAACACTGGCAATAACTTCACTTAATTTGTAAACCTTCAATGACGCAACAGTAATTAGTATTGTTGGCGCAGTTGTATATTCAGGGAAGGGATAATACGCAAGCACAATTTTTGTACTTATGTATGTGCATTCCACGACAGTTAAGTAATGGTAGTTTAATTTATTTGTTAATACCAATAATTTCGTAGTTTACAATTCATATTTAAAATTGTAAATTCCACCGCTCCAATCTATTTATTAGATCTCTTTATTTGTAACTGAAAACATTAAAAGCTCCTGGAAAATATTCCAAAAGAATTTACACATCAAGCTGCACCCTTTATCTACTGACGGTACTTATAAGTACCATTAAAATAACTTGTTATAAAATTCATTTAATACATCGATTAGTTATAATACAGTTTAGAATGAATTATAGATATATTACTTTATCTTGTTCCAAAAGCATTATGGGTTACACAAAACAGAAATATTTTTAAAATGATGATTTCTTTTGCCTTTGCATCTTTTCAGCTTTCTTGGCGTTGGGGAGGAGGGGAGGGTGATTTTTCAATTCGGAAATATTTCTATTGTAAGAACATTATATTTGTACATTTCCTAATTCTACAAAATACTAAGAAAAATATTTAAAATAAAAGATTTGAGTGGTGTTATTAATATTGCACAAAATCCCTATAAATTCAAATTTAATTAATCCTTCTAAATCCTTCAATCCTTCCAAAATCCTTCTAAAATGTATTAAATGATTATGTAAATCTGCTAATGTAGTTTAAACAATTCACGAGAAATGCTTTAGAAGTTAAAATTTTCATGAATTTCAGTACATAAAGGGTTAATATTTCATTCTTCCAATTGGAAACGTTCTACATAAACTTTATCGTATATAAGCACAGTTAAAATAACATTGCTTGCGATTCTAAATTTTCACGATTCTGTTAATATTCCAATGATTTACCACACGAAATATCTTCCTTTTGATACAGGCCAACATACTTCTCTCGCTGTCACATACAAAATATTTCGTTCACATTGATTATTGTTAACTGCGAATTTAAAACAATGCACAGTTTCAATCTTAGATGTTCACATGGAAATTAAAGATTAGAACTACAAGTAATACGAAAAAGAAAGATGAGAGTTCTGAATTGCGGTTCATGGGAAACATGGGATTAATTTGCGATGAATATTTATTTCATAGCATATATTAAGACAAAAATTCAAAATCCTTTTAGAAAAGAATCCTTTGAGCACATTTGACGTATCAGAACGTCATGCATTTGTTTGAATTTGTGTTTATTATTTTGTAATGCATCAATATCATAAACTTATTTCAATACTATGTAGCAGTATATAAATATAATGAATAATATGAAATAAATGAATCGTTGCATAAAATCTGCTTTTATATGACCAAAAAATAGAATGTGCTCTAAATGCAAAAAAAGTTTCAAACGATTGTTTACGCAAAGAGTTAAGAATTTCAACAGATTTTACTATGCGAAATTCCAGCCAGCTTTTTTGGGCGATAAATGTTTCGATGCGGTTGTTGCGATATCCAGCATTTAGGGTTGCTTTTTTTTTATTACTTGAATGCTACTGGTGGATAAGTGTGGATAAGTAATAATTCTGAATACTTTTTTTTTTATAATTAATTTTTTAATAACCTTTTTTAATTTATAACTTTCTAGGTTTTTTTAAACGATATTTTTCTGTAGATAAAATATTATGTAAATACATTTTTTGTGTATTTTTATGTGCTTTAAAATGTATATAAAATCAACGTTTATAATACAATGTTGTGTTTTAATTTCACATGCATAATAAATACATAAAATATGAAAACTGTAAAATTATAAATATATATATAAGTATATAGTATTTATTTATATGTGCATATAATATGTAGTATTTATATATGTATATATCTTTATATAATTATAGATATAATACATATAAAACTAATACATATATATAACGGTTATAACTTAAAAATATATATTTATAAATATTTAAAAACCATGTTCTTGAAAATTTTCGTAAGATGCTAAAACGGCCTATTGGCGCCATTTTGGATCCAATCGCGCAACAGGATACGGAACTCTTCCCCGAAATTCATATGTATATTGCCAAAATTAATATACTAATTTACAAAACAACAACATAAATACTTTCATAGTAAAAATTCTTCGAATTTAATATTAATTATTAAGAAGTTAAACATAAAGTTGGTTATATTCATATTCGAAATTATAAGCATTTATCACAAACAAGACAAGTAAGATAGAACAGTCCACTGCATTTTGTTTTTAATCAAATTATCAAGATTCCATTATCATTCTGATGATTTACAAGATGAAATATTTCTCTTTTTTTGAAACAGATCAACATATTGATTCTTCTCTCGCTGCCACATACAAAGCATTCCTTCATATTGATTACCGTTAACTCCGATTTTAAAACAATTCACATTTCCACTCTTAGATGTTTGCATAGAAATTAAAGGTAAAGAACAACAAGTAATAAGATGAGTGTCCCAAATTGCAGCGTAAAGGATAAAACGTGAGAACAATTTATAATGTTCTATCCATACGTTCTTTTATTTAGGATTTCGAAATATGTTCACAAATTTAAATTTAAGAGCGGCCGAAATTGAATCAGTATCATTTCATTTAAAATATAAGATATCTTTATTGAAACAATAACATTTCATATAAAAAATACATGGAAAATATTTCAGAAAGATTACGCATCAAATTTATTACATTCATATTCGTAACAGAAGTAGGAAATATTTTCCACAAACTTTGTCACAAAATAAGTACAATTAAAACGACACTATCTCTTGTTCTTAACAAAATTATCGCGCGTCTCCGTTATTGATCTGAAGCAATATCATTTCATTTAAAATATAAGATCACTCTATTGAAACAATAATGCTTCCATCTCAAAAAACGCATGGAAAATATTTCAGTAAAATTACGCATCAAGTTATTACATTCATATTCGTAGCAGAAGTGGGAAATATTTTCCACAAACTGTCACAAAACAAGTACAATTAAAACGACACTATTTCTCGTTCTTAACAAAATTACCGCGCGTCTCCGTTATTGATCTGAAGCAATATCATTTCATTTAAGATATAAGATCTCTCTATTGAAACAATAAGAATTCCATCTCAAAAATGCAGGGAAAATATTTCAGTAAGATTACACATCAAGATTATTACATTCATATTTGTAACATAAGTTGGAAATATTTTCACAAACTTTGTCACAAAATAAGTACAATTAAAATGACACTGTCTCTCGTTCTTAACAAAATTACCGCGTTTCCGTTACAGGGCTTAATTTGAGCCGGAGCCCACCGGAGCTCGGCTCCGGTACTTCTCTGTTTTTAGTAAATAGTATTTCAATATTGGTCGAAATTCACCAGAGCTCATAAAAATAGGGCTCCGGAGCCCATTGCAATAGCGTTTCCGAAATACCGAAGCCTAAATTAGTTTTTCCTTTCTTTCCCATCTCCAAGCTTTTGCATTCTATTTACCAAAACACTAATATGTGACGTACACATGTCGCACACGTAGGAGATGGATATAAAACGGACTCAATTTTTATATCAGTTTTTGGGCTTGGACTGACTCGAGCTCGATCTGTATTATAATTAAAACTTTATTTATTTATGTTATAGGGGAAAAAAAAAAAAAAAAAAAAACCTTTTCCTCTTTTAAAATTGCGTATTATATTCTATTTCAAATCATTTTAATGATATTTTGATAAAAATGAAGGAGAAACAGAAATCGTGTTTTATATGTCAAATTTATGTCGGCGACGACATGTTGATACTGTGCGACTGAACAGACTGAACAGGGAATTTGCTTTCAGTTCGATTTCCTTTTGTGACAGTAGGATAATTTTTTATTGGCTGTTTTTTTTTTCATTTTTAAGTAGATATAATTGACATGTATTGTTATTCTGATAAAAAGCAATCGAGCAGTGTTTCTCCTTTTTAGGTGCGTTCGTAATTATACAAATTATACAAATACGTAGCACCTATAGTCGTCGTTCAGTCCGTCTGTCTGTCCGTCCGTCCGCATATAACAGAGTAAAAATTACCCAACCGAATGGTCTGAAATTTTAAATATACGATTGCTGTAAAATTTTGTCGAGCCATTTCGAATTTTATGAAAATCGGATGTATAGTTTAATTACAGGGACATCCAAAAGTTTTTCTTTACATTACGGCAAATTGGGAAAAATTATTGCAAGTGCATTTTAATGATGTTAGTCTTCCGAATGGTCTGAAATTTTAAATATATGATTGATGAAAAATTTTGTCGAGCCATTTCCGATTTTATGAAAATTGGATGTATAGTTTAATTACAGGGACAGTCAAAAGTTTTCCGTTACATTACGGGAAATGGGAAAAAATTATTGCAAGTGCATTTTAATGATGTTACAGGCTATGCACTTATGAAGTGCAAAAAAATATACATTCAGTACAATATGGGGTGCAAAAAATATTTATAAAACTAGTTACAGTACGAACGCACCTCATTTGCCACGTTTCACGAGCAATTTCCTACTTATTATATAAAAGCATCGATTATTTCCGATAACGGTGTCTAATTTTTAATTTAATCTGATTTTCAGGGACTCACCACAAAAGATTGTTATGAGGAAGGAATCAATTACAGTTTAAGATATGCGCCTTTTATAGGAAATTGTAAAACATTGTTCTATTCTTCAGCATATAAATATTAATTTCTGTAAATTTCATTCAATTTTTCTTAAAAATGCATAGCTGCGAACTATCCCTTTTTTGTGTTAAGACTATTTCCGAATCATAATCCTTATCATATTTAATCGCAGAGTTCTGCAATCAATTAACACAAAAATTAGGCTATTTCGAAGGAGTGATATCTAAAAAGTGGAATAGTTGACTATGTGCTGATAGATATATTTAAATTTTTTATTTTTCTAAAGAAAAAAAATGCTTTAAATTTTGAAAATTATGTATGAAATATAACTATGCAGATTGGAGTGACCCCCGGGGGGGGGGGGTACTGTTGTTGTACCGGTACTGCGGAATATTACGGCTCCTGTACTTTTTTTTGTTAGAAATTTAGCCCTGGTTATTGATCTGAAGATTTGCGAAATGGAATATTTTATCTTCTCTGGTTGCTTCATAAAGCAATCTATGCACATTAAAAATCTTTAAGTTCGATTTTAAAACACTGCATGTTTTTTCAGTCCTAGATGGTCACATGGAAATTAAAGATTAAGTGTAATAATTATAAAAGTAAAAAAAGGTTAAAAAAAAAAAACCTTTTATAAACATTCAATGTTTATCTTAAAAATCACGCCTAAATTCACAACTGCAATTCAGGATTTTTCAAAAAGATTTCCATCACAATACATTAGTTTGGCGGAGGCACCGAACCCGATTAAGGAAAATTCACACCTTTTTTTATGCCTAGTACAAAGTGGAGCTATAGTGAATTTATCAAAAAATATATAATTTTTGTTCTTTTTAAAGATATGGCAATTCGAAAGGAAAAAAGTATAATTTTAAGTACTATCTATTCGAGATTTTTAAATTGTTTTCTCAACATATAATCATAATTTAATTAGTATTAAACTGTTAATTTGTAAAAGTTTTTTTTAATTATTACACTCTTTATTTACTTACTTTTCTTCTTCTTATTATTATTTGTAGTGTTTAAAATATCCACATTGTTGAATCTTCATAGTAAGTTGACCCCTTTTTGTCGAGCGTGGTTTGGGCATAATTAAATTTATTGTTGTTATAAATCGTATACGGGTGAATATAACGAAATGTGAAAAAAAAATTTGAAAATTTAAATCGTTTCAAAGCCTCTTTTTTTTTTTATGTTAGTTGAACAACTTAATAAAGGAATTTATATGTAAAATTGTTAAAGTTTGAAGAGCTTAAATTCATTTTTATGTAATTATAATTATGTGTCATTTTCTTGGCATATGCCAGGATAATGACAGTTTCATTCTAAAACATTTTTCACATTCTTGTTTTTTTATTTTTAGGTCTAACATTTTAATTTTGTATAAAGGAACATGTTTCCTCTATAGTGCATCAAATTCAGTGTAATGTTGAGTTTTATATGTAATTCATAGAAGCCAGGAAAATGACAGTCTACTCAATTTTTACAAAGCCTTTAAACATATTTTCAAAGAAATATCTAAAAGATCTTGCTGGTAGCAATGATTTTACTATTTCTGACTTCAACTATGTCAAGAACAAGAAGAATTACTCTGCAGCGCCATCTTTATACCTCATAAAGGACTAAAATGAGCAGGCCAGAACAATGACATTCAATTTCAGTGACAATCATATTTTAATTATGGAAAATTATTTGTAATATACAAAACTTGTTACCTTCCACATATATGTGTTATATAAGGTAAATTATTAATTAGAAATTAAAAAAAACTAGAAAAAAGATATTTGTACATGATAGCAGAAAGCCTTTTACTTTGCACACATCACAGTGTGACATGCCAGGAAAATGACCATCTGAAATTTTAAGTCTTTTAATTGCTTTATTTTTGTGTTATGAATATAATATCTCTTGAAAATACTTCTAAGAATATTTTTTATTAGAATGTTTAAAAAAAAAAAAAATGCATTATATAAAATTAAATAGAAATTTTATTGTGCGGACTGCAATTTCCGCATTTTGTGATACTGACCCATACAGTTGTAATCATAAAGAATATTTGGCAATTTATCACCTGTGGCGAGCTAACGGAAAAATGCTTTATAATTAAATTATTAATTTATAAATATGTTCTAAAAATATTAACATGTTGTATTGTCATTGAAAACACACCTTTGTTTGTAAATTTGATAATTCTAGCATATCAGGAAGCGAGTTACAAATCGATTACAAAATTCCATCTTTACATACAATAACCGGTCAAGTGCGAGTATTACTCGCGCACATTCAGGTTTCGTACAATAAATACATGAATTAGTAACTGGGCATTGCATTACACAAATATATCATTAAAAGTTATTATCTAAGCTTTAAAAGCCAATGGCGCAGGGAGTATGCCGCTCGTGTCTTTATGCATGTCCAAACCGTCCGTGCCTTTAAGAACTAATATCTTGGCTAATTACAGACTTTTTTTTCGCAAATCACTAGCAAACCAGGGGTGCAGAATATGTCCGATCCGGCGATCTACGATCAGGGGAAATTTTAACCCCCTGGGGAAAATTTTCCAGAAATATATACAATTGATTTCGATTTTAACAACGAATTCCATAATTCCCTGAGATAGAACAATTTCAGTACAAATAAAAATATCCGTATGGCGACCTTCACAAAATCGATCTCAGAATAATATGTACCGTATATCAGGAGTGATTATGTTCCGAATTTTCCGAAAGTTTAAAACATTCGGTTCCGAAAGGGGAAAAAAAAATCGGTCATCTGAAAATTCGGACATAAAAATACCGCGAATTTTGGCGAAGAATTACGGGAAAAACGCAAATTTCGTCAGAAGATCGCAAAATAACCGCAAATTTCGTCAGAAGATCGCGAAAGAACCGCAAATTTCGTCAGAAGATCGCGAAAGAACCGCAAATTTCGTCAAAAGATCGCGAAAGAACCGCAGGTTTCGTCAAAAGATCGTGAAATGAACGCAAATTTTGTCAAAAGATCGCAAAATAAATACACATTTCGCCAAAAGATCGCAAAACAATCGCAAATTTTGTCAAAAGGTCGCGAAACAATCGCAAATTTCGTCAAAAGATCACAAAACAATCTCGAATTTCGTCAAAAGACCGCAAAACAACCGCAATTTTCGTCAAAACATGGCGAAATAATCGCGATTTTCGTCAAAACAGGGCGAATAACCTATTTCGTCAATGAAAAGCAAAAAAACCCGCAAATTTCGTCAAAAGATCGCGAAATAAACGTAAATTTACTCAAAAGATCGCGAAATAAACACAAATTTTGTCAAAAGATTGCGAAACAAACGCGCATTTCGTCAAAAGGGGCGACATAACCGCAAATTTCGTTAAAAGATCGCAAAAATCTGCAAATTTCGTCAAAAGATCAAGAAAAAATCGCAAATTTCGTCAAAAGATCAGGAAAGAATCGCAAATTTCGTTAAAAGATCGCAAAAAACTGCAAATTTCTTCAAAAGATCACGAAAGAACAGCAAATTTCGCAAAACAACCGCGAATTTCATCAAATGGCGGCAAAACAACTGCAAATTTCGTCAAAAGGAAGGAGAAATAACCGCAAATGTCGTCGAAAGATCGCGAAATAACCGCAAATTTCGTCAAAAGATCGCGAAAAAGCGCGAATTGCGTCAAAAGATCCATGAAAAATACATAGTGTTGGGAGTGGATTTCCCCCACTCTGCTGTAACCTTTCAGAAAATTTGCTGTGAATTTTAGGAAATTTTTTTTCACTCAGAATCACTCCTGCCATATATACTCGCGCATAAGATGAGAAATATTTGAAAAATAAATTTTCTATACCTACGGTAATACAGCACTTACCTATAACATACCATAAAATTTTGGGGAAATGTTGGGAGTAGAAACATTTTCTGCACCCCTGTAGCAAACTTCCTTTTATATGATACTTAAGCGATGATAGGTACCTCCAGCGGTCCTTAACTCCTTTGCTGAACGCCCGCAAATCGAAATGTGTGTGTAACGGAAAAATGCGATTTTCTCAAAAACTATGTGACCTAGGGTAATCGCGATAGTTTTCCTGCAAGGTTTAAATTAACTTCTATTATCCCTATTTTTTTTTTTTTTTTCATAATTTTAGTTATAGTAGATTCGGAAATAGATGAGGGTCATATTTTTGCATTACATTTTCAACGATATCTCTGCAAATATAATATCTAAAATCAAAAGAAATGTATTTTTGAGTTCGGTGGTACAAAAGCTTTCATACAATATACAAAGATATACAACGATACTTTGATATACCCGCACGATTTAGAAAGAAAACATTTTTTTTTCCCAAGTAACTTAATTAGCCCCTTAGCTCCATTACCATTTCCTAAATATATTTGTGAATGGTTAATAATCTATAAATAAGTGGGTCCACAGCCTTTATTACTTCAGCCAATTTGAATTTTCCATGATCCACAGTTTACGAGTAAAATGACTGAGACAGACAGACACAGGAGTGATCTTATAATGGTTCCGTTTTTATTTTTTAAGTACGGAACCCTAAAAACGAAGTTAAATGAAAGAGTAAAAACGTATTTTAATTTCACGGATGCTAAGTTATTACCTACTCATTTACGCAGTTGTTAATGTTTCCATCACACGTTATTTTATCTTGTTTCTGGTATTTTCGAAATGCATTAACAAATTTCAATTTAAATGCGGACAGAATATAAACTCATTTCATTACAAAATCTCTTTACATGCAATTGAAAACATGAATACTCCCGCATTAGAAATGAATGGAAAATATTTCAAAGAGCATTCACATTAAACTGATATTACTATTTCATATTTGAAATTGAAAACATTTTTTATCAATTCTGTCAGAAATAAGTACAATCAAAATAACACTGACGAATGTTGTCGAATATTCTTAACCAAATTACCGAGATTCCGTTATTGCTCCGATGATTTACGAGATGAAACATTTCTACGTTTTGAGACAGGCCAACATATTGATCGTCTCTCGTTGTCATACAATGCATTCTGTGCATATTGATTACCATTAACTGTGATTTTAAAACAATGCTCAATTTCAGCATTCGATAGAAATGAAAGGTAAACAGCAACATGTAACACGAAAATGAAACATGTTTATTCTGAATTGCAGAATGAGGGATAAAATATCAAATAGTTTGTAAATTATTAGAACAGTTTCAAGATATAACAGGAAGATAAGTCAAAATTATTTTAGAAAAATATTAAACATTTCTGCATAGTTTACGATAAGAAAAGTACAAAATTTGTTTCATTACATCGAAGATTGTCAAAGGTTAAATATCATGTACGATAAACCACCATTAATATTCCGATATTGGGTCATTCCGTGTCATGTATGGGACAGCTTTCCTCCATATTACAGCTGTTTTAACAATATTATAAAAGCTTCAAATAATTTTAAAAAAAAAACTAAGCTAATATAAAAATTTAGGGTTTTTTGTTATTTTTAATGTACAGTTTATATTTTAACAACTTATAAGTTAACACGATGGAGCGGTGAGTCACACTCGACTGTCTCAGAGTTGTCAAGTCAAGTCTCCGGCTTTTTTGCACACCACTATAATTTTAGAGAAAATGTCGTTCTTTTAAATCGCCCAATTGTTCTAATTAAATAAAACCATATTTTCTGTATTAAAATACTGGTATGCAAAAAGCCGGAGACTTGACAGCTCCAAGACAGTCGAATGTGACTCACTGCGCCGGCGTGAACGTGTTAATAGATATAGGCATGTAAATGTCACACGCAGGACATTTTTTGTCTTTTTTATGGAATGGCCCTGAAACGGGGAGATTACTTAGGTCTACGATTTAAAATGTGGAGATTTTTAATATCTATTGAAAATGGGCAGCTTACTTAGGTCTAGGGCAGTGGTTCCCAACGTGGAGCGCACGCCCCACCGGGGAGGGGGGCAATTTGACTCTTTAGGGGGGCAATTTCAAATTTATAACTCACCCATTCGCTGTCCTTTATTTTTAGAAAAGCAATGTTTTAGGCTAAAAATAAAGTAAAACATGCAAAATTTAAAAATAAATAAGCTTTTTTTGTTGTTGTTGTTGTTGAATTTCAAAAAATCTTTCAAATCAGAATGTTTAAAATAGAATACATTTCAGAATAATTATATAAACAATTTTTTTAAAGGTTTTACCAGTTCCTTCTCCTCTTTTTTTACTTCCAAAAATTTCTATAATTTTTCTGGTCACTAATGTATTTTACAATTTTTCTCAATCAGTTATTGAATGAGCTATTTTTATCTATTCACTCTACTGTATGTAGCATGAAAATTTTTTACACTTGAAATTACTTCAGAGTATACCTAAATCTTATTGTCTTTAACAAACGTAACCTAAAAAATATTTGAAATAACTAAATGTGGTACTACCAACTTTATATATATATATTTTAATATCCTTAAAAAAGGAAATGGATAAATAGTAAATATCTATGGCTGTAGTGCAGGCCTCCTACACGGTAAATGAATGCATAACATATACACTTTAAATTTGAAAATGTGATAATACATGGCTTTTAATAAACGGTAATCGGGGACGAAAATGATTTTTTTTTTTTTTTTAAATGGGAATAATGGCTACTTAAACTTAATAAAGGCCAGAATCTTGAAATGCTTCCTCTGTATTTTTTTTTTTTTTTAATCCACAGACAGAAAATTGGGTTCCAAAGATTTTCCTACAACTCTCAATAAGTTACTAAAATGAAATATAAAATGTGTCATTATTTCAATTTTAATGCTAAATTTTAAATGTGAGAGTCTCTGATTATTCATTTTCTGAGAATAAAAATGCAGACCATATAACCATGGTTCGTACGGATACCGTTATTTCTCCAGGAAAACTACCAGTATCTTTTAATGGAAAAAGAAATCCAAGTTAAATGTGCAAAATTTCGCCTTCTTTTAAGAAGAGATTTTCTCTAAGATAATACTGGTGCCGAAAAATTTTCTGGTCTGCAAAATTCAAGGAGGCGTACGAACCATGATAATACTTTTGTTAAACATTGAGCTAAGTTGGGATTGCACAACAAATCTATTTTGGCATAAAAGTGAAGATTTATAGCCTCATTGCATTTATAAAATTGTACTAAAAACACATTTGTGGCAGAAAATTCACCTCCATGATAAGTTAAAAAATAGGAAATGAATAGTTATTGTTAAATATCTGTTAGGCTTTTCAAATAATAAGAAATATGTATCTTACAGAATTTGTATGTGAGTAGGGGGGGACCATCGCGATTTTTCAGATGCTTTGGTGGGGCGTGGCCAATAAAAGGTTGGGAACCACTGGTCTAGGGCAATGGTTTCCAAGCTTTTATTGACCACGCCCCATCAAATCATCTGTAAAATCAATATGTCCCCCACACCCCCATAACTCTGTACATGTTGTCTCTTATGATTTAAAAAGTACACTCTATTCACACAGTAGAAGCGTAATAGAACTTTAACAATAACTATTCATTCCACATTTTTTACATTATCAAAGAAATGAATCTTTTGTCACAAATGTGTTCTCAAAATAATTCTATAAATGCAACGAGTCTGCACATCTTCGCGTTTGTTTTGGGGCAAGAAGAATTTTTGTTGTGCTATTCTAACTTGCTTCAATATTAAAGAAAAGTGTTATACGGTCTACATTTTATCTTCACAAAATATTTTGAATAGAGATTTACATCTGGCATTGATAACATTCCCACATTTTACAGTTCATTTTTGTAACTTATTAAGAGTTTCTAAAAAAAACTTTTTATACCAGAGTTTACAAGAAGCATTAAAAAGATTCTGGTCTTTAATTTATGTAGCCATTATTCCGCCACACTGGCACACTTTCTCTGTTTTCCAAGTTTGTTGTCTTCCATGTTCATGTATTATCTTTGATTATCTATGATTTTAAAATTTTAAATGTTATACGTCATCATATAAATTTATTTACTGTGTAGGACACTTGCACTAGAGTCTACCCATTTCATTTTCTTTTCTAATGCTATTTAAGATTTATGACTTTTATAAAAGTTGGTTGTACCTCGTTTAACTATTTCATATATTTTTTATATGTATAGGTTCATGACTGTCAGTTTTTACTTTTAGTAGTTTAAATTGGAAAAAGGATGAAACTCATTCAATAAACAATTGAAAATATTACAGAGAATTATAGAATACAATAACAACCAGAATATTTAAAGAAATTTTAGTACTAGAAAAAAAATGTCAAAACATGTTAAAAGATTACTCATACAATTATTCCGGTGTTAATCTTTAATTTTTTTTTAAATATTTGATTTAAAACATTTTTTAAATTCAGTAAATATATTTTTTTAAAATTTGTTTGTACTTCATTTGTTTTTATTTTGCAACTCTTAAGAAAAAAGAAACGGATAGTGAATAACTGAATAACAAATTTGGTTTTGCCCACCAAAAAGTCAAATTGCACCCCTAAAAGATCAAATTTCTTTCTTTGGGACGTACGCCCCACGTTGGGAACCACTGGTCCAGGGTTTAAAATGTGAAGATTTTAAAATCCGTTAAAGGGCAATTCCATATCACGCGTGGGACAACTTTTCTACATATTACTGCTGTTTTAACAATGCTATTTATTGAATTCTCAAGTTAAAGGAATAATGCTAATATGAAAATCTAGGGTTTTTTGTTATTTTTAATATACAGTTTATCTTCTAACAACTTATAAGTTAATAGATATAGATATTTATGTAAGTGCCACGTGCATGACATTGCACCATCCGCTTTTCATGGAATGGCCCTGCTGCAAATGCTTTAAAAATGTTCCAAAACTACAATAAATCATTATTTGAAATTGGAAGCACTTTTTCATAAAATTTGCTACGAATAAATACCATCAAAATAACACTGTCTCGTTCTTACCCAAATTAATGCGATTCAACTGTTATTTTGATGCTTTATGAAATGAAATATTTCTCCGTTTTGAGGTACAATTCAACATTTATTGATTTACATTTTATTGATATTTTCCCGCTGTCACACAAAGGATTACGTGCATATTGATCACTGCTAACTGTGATTTTAAAACAATGAGCGGTTTTACTCGTTACTGAACGCATGGAATTAAAGGTCAAGAATACCAAATAATATGTATTCTGAATGGCGGCATAAGGTATAAAAAGAATGGAAACAGTTTGTAATTAATATTTATTTTAAGATATAGAAAAAATTATTCTAAAAAACAATTTAAAGTTCTTTTTTACATAATCTACTATACGTAAAATGTAGAATAGTTTCCATGATGAGATGATTGTCACAGACAAAATACTATACACAATCAGCTAGAGTTAATACTCCCATATTAAAAATGATTGCAAAATATTCCAAAGAGATCATACACAATTTTAATTAATTTTTCAACTACATTTCAGCAGTGAAATTACGCTGAAATGTAGTTGAAAAATTAATTAAAATTGTATATTCACCGATGCTGGGTTTATTTGCGTCTCATGTTACGCTCCTAGAATGTGTGCTCATGAAGACTTCTCCATCTTGTGCTGCGGTAGCAGCCTTACCGACTTATATAAGTGAGAAATGCCAAGCTGGACATCGTCCTTGTGGTTTAGTGGTAGAGCACTGGAGATCTATTCCAGGGACCCGGGTTCGATTCCCGGCTTGGACATTTTTCACTAAGTTGGTTTACGCTTTGTTAGCAGTGTGATAATTCACATCATTAATATTCGATCATACACAAATTATTTACTTGTATATTTAATATTTCATATCTGAAATTAGAAACATTTATACAGACTATCACAAAAATGTTAAATCATAGTAACACTGCTTCTCATTTTTAATCAAATTACCGCGATTTTATTATTGCTCCAATAATTATTGTTACTAAGTATAGATTTTATTAATAATTTTTTGGAAATTTTATTATATTAATTATTATATTTTTTTTATATTTATTTTTTTTTTCTTGTAAATTATAATTTACGAGATGGAATGTTACACGGTTTTGAAACCGGCCAACTTATACTGATCTTCTTTCGTTGGCGTATATAATATTGATTATCTTTAATTGTGATTTTAAGCGAAGTGCCGTTTCATTCATAGATAATCGCATTAAAATTAAAGATGAAATGTAAAAGCGTAATTTAATTCTATGGATATGCATTTGTTAATGTTTCCGACACACGTTCTGAATTTTCTGATATATTCCGAAATGCATTCAAAAAATTTATTTAAAAATGAACGAAATAGAAATAAGCTTCTTTCATTCAAGCATAAAAGATGAAAGATACTTTTAGTTGAAAATATTAATTATTAAAAATAGAAGGAAAATATTCCAAAGAGTTCACACACCAAGTTTATTACATTTATCTTCATATTTCAAAATAACACTGCATCTCTTTCTCAACCAAATTACCGTGATTCCATAATAGTTGCGATGATTTACGAGATGGAATGTTATACGGTTTTGAAACCGGCCAACTTATACTGATCTTCTTTCGTTGCCGTATATAATATTGATTATCTTTAATTGTGATTTTAAGCGAAGTGCCGTTTCATTCATAGATAATCGCATTAAAATTAAAGATGAAATGTAAAAGCGTAATTTAATTCTATGGATATGCATTTGTTAATGTTTCCCGACACACGTTCTGAATTTTTTGATATATTCCGAAATGCATTCAAAAAATTTATTTAAAAATGAACGAAATAGAAATAAGCTTCTTTCATTCAAGCATAAAAGATGAAAGATACTTTTAGTTGAAAATATTAATTATTAAAAATAGAAGGAAAATATTCCAAAGAGTTCACACACCAAGTTTATTACATTTATCTTCATATTTCAAAATAACACTGCATCTCTTTCTCAACCAAATTACCGTGATTCCATTATAGTTGCGATGATTTACGAGTTGAAATGTTTCTACGTTTTGCTACACGTTAACATATTGATCTTCTCTCACTGTCACATTGAGCATTCCGTGCATATTGATTACCTCTAACTGCGATTATGAAACAACGCACGGTTTCATTCTTAGACGATCGCGCGGAAATTAAAGGTAAAGAAAAGCAACAATTAATACGAAAATGAAAGAGGTTTAGTTCTGAATTTCTTGATAATGAACAAAACATGGAAACAATGTGATCATAGAGTATAACACAAAAAAATTCGGATATATTACCGTCAAGAAGTTTAAGAAAGAGTTTTAAATTAGATAACATAACCTGCTATGGTTGTGTTTTTTAACTTTTATTATTATATTATGTGTATTTTTTAACGCTGAATCAAAAATTTACCTCCACTTTTAACCATCATGTCAGGATTTTTCGCAAATCGTAAATTTCAAGGTTAAAAAATAGCGAAAAATCTGATACTATAAAATAGATGCAAGACCTTTTTATTCGGGTTAATTTTATTTAATTCAATAATTTATTAGATTTTTTGGCTTATACTGGGTTTTTTACAGCTGAACAGCTCGGAGTGTTCGATGAGGTTGGAAGGGGAGGGGGGATCAATTTTAATTTTTAGCTTTTTAGTTTTAAAATTTGCGATTTGAGAAAATTCTTGAAGTGATGGTTTAAAATGAAGGTCATTTTCGGATTCAGTGCTAAAAAATACATAAGAATCAATTTTCAACAGCTTAAAACATGCCACAACTGAAAATTTGAAAGACAGTGTAATCTAACAGCATTTCAAAATATGTATCATTTTGTAAAGAATTGAGGCTGTTGTTTTTCATCCTTTTATTTAACAAAAAATCTGTTATTTTTATCCTCTTATAATGTTCAGTACAAATTGTACATTTTTCAGTAATATGTCAGAATGATTAAATATTTCAAATTTATATTGCAATGCTAATTTTACTTTCAACCATGTTTTCAATATATCTGACGAAATTTTATTTCTACTAAATTTGTGAATGACCCCTAATATGCAGCAAAAAATATACTCCAACTTTAAACAGCTATTATTCGGTTAATTTTAATCGAAGAATAACGGGACTTTTTTCGATTACTTGTATGTGTAACAGAGAAATACTTTTACTCAATATAACTTATAGGACCGGGGGACTGTATAAAAATTTAGATTCTGTAATTCTTCACTAAATTGTTTTTTCGCTTCAAACTTTTTTTATCTTAACCCTGTACCTAATTTTGACCATTTTTACTTTCTTCTATCTTTACAAGAAGAAAGTATTGGATTCGTGAAAATTTTCGACTTTCGGTTTTCGGCGGATTTACACGTTTTAGGGGTCAGAGATTCCGAAAAACATGTTTTAACAAAATGTCTGTCTGTGCATCTGTGTCTGTCTGTATGTATGTATGTATGCGACACAAATTTTGTGGGCGCTCTATCTCAAGAACTAATGCACTGAATTTAATAACAATTTATATTCAGTTAGTCCCTGATATAAATTGGTACTGATTAGTTTTTGGTGTACGCGCTGCTATGCAGCCTTTTTCACGATTTCCGCAATAGCTCAATCTCCAGAACTAATGAACGGATTTTCATCAAACTTCAGATTCAGTTAGTCCTTGACATTAACTGAAGTTTTATACATTTTGGTGTAAATCGCTCAACAGGTGGCGCTGCTATATTGAATTTTTTACGATTTCCACAATAGCTCTATCTCAACAGCTAATGCTTTGATTTTCATCAAACTTCAGATTCAGGTATACTTTGATATGAATTAGTGCTGTTTGTGTTTAGGTGCAAATCGCTCAACAGGTGGCGCTGCTATGCTGCACTTTTCAGAATTTCCATTATAGCTGTATCTCGAGAACTAGTGAAATAATTTTCACCAAAACTTCAGAATCAGTTAATCCTTGACATGAATTGACATTTTGACCATTTTGGTGTAAATCGCTCAACAGGTGGTGCTGCTATGCTGTATTTTTTAGAATTTCCACTATGAGTGTATCTCAAGAACTAATGCACGAATTTTCATCAAACTTTAGAATCAGTCTTTGACATGAATTGACATTTTATACAGTTTGGTGTAAATCGCTCAACAGGTGGGGCTGTTATGCTGTTTTTTGTGATTTCCGCAATAGCTCTATCTCAAGAACTAATGCTCGGATTTTCAACGAACTTCAGATCCATGTATACCTGGATATCAATGATTGCTGTTTATGTATTGGTGTAAATCACTCAACAGGTGGCGCTGCTATGCTACATTTTTCAGAATTTCCGCTATAGCTCTATCTCAAGAACTAAGGCACGAATTTTTATCAAACTTCAAATTCAGATACACTTTGACATGAACTGGTGCTAAATTGATGTAATTTCTTGTACTATTTAAATGATTTAATTGCCGTGATTTATATAGAAGAAAGTTTTGTGATGGCCACAACATACTAGTTGTAATTGGAAGTATGCATCTAGGACCAACGGTTGCGAAAATAAAAGTCGGTCAGGTTATATGTGGACACACTGTATATGTAGCAAATTTCACTAAAATTTTCAAAAATATCATTATGAGTCCCATTTCTTTGAATAAAAAAATGCCTTCAACTGATTTCTGATTTGAAGCGACTGAAGGACACTATATAAATTTAGCATGTTTAACTTACGGTAAGAATTATATAATGAAATCCAATTGTGGTTCACTTAATCTATCCTTACTGGATCAAACTAGTCCCATGATACACAGATGTACACATTTAATTTGGTTTTTTTTTTCTTTTTATATATTTTTTGTTAATTCATAATTAATGCAAAATTATACCCAGGTTTCACTGATAAATGAAGAATTTAGGTATGTATGTGAAAATTAGAAGTTTAAAGCGTTCTCCAAAAAAACTCAATAAAGAATGAAAAAACTTTTTTTTTCCGAAAAAAAAACAGGTTTTAGACTAGTAGGCCCAGTGGGGTTTTTAAAAAAAGTTAAAAATCGCCTAAAAAATTAATTAAAAAAATCGAAAATCGGGCTTCGCGGAGCAAAACTTCATATATAGAGGTACCTTCCCCCTAAATTTTGTAGCTTTACGCGCCGCGATCTCTTCAGAACACCGTCGACACACTCACAAACTTCTTTCTTTATTATTATAGAAGATAAGATTTACAAAATGCCAGTACATTGGTTTGTTTTTTAGTTATGTTATGTTGGAAATGTCAATTTTCCACATAGTTTTGACTATTTTTCAATAAAAAAAAAGTTATTTCTGTGTAACTGCTAAAATATTTACACATCTTTCAAAGTTTTAACTTAAATGTCATCATAAAAAAGTTGGTATAATGAAAAAATTTCAAAAAATCACCTCCGACGATGTGTGGATAGCTTAAATGGCTTACATTCATAGTGCTGAATATTTGGGGGCATTCTCACAATCTTTTGACTTTTGGGGAAAAAAATCTGGCGAAATTAAACTTGCTAAAATAACATTTTAATCTGATAACCGAATGCCTTAATGAATCAAAATAAAAAATGGTCAGCACCGAAAATTTTTATATTTAACTGAGGTTTAGGTTAAACTTACGAGTTTAATTTTTCTTACCATTTTACCCCTATAACTTTT
This sequence comes from Maratus speciosus, assembly GCA_963932465.1. NCBI lineage: Eukaryota > Metazoa > Arthropoda > Arachnida > Araneae > Salticidae > Maratus > Maratus speciosus. The sequence goes on from OZ010795.1 coordinate 515,301,110, forward strand.
TATTTTCTTCTAAAGTTTTACTTATAATGAATTTGCATAGTACCCACAGGACATTAACATAAGAAATAATACAAATGTAGTATTTTTAATACAGAATTTTTGTACAACATTGTCTTAAAGGGGTGTTAAAGAAGGGACGGTAAGGTAAAAAAAGGGACGGTAAGGATGGAACGGTAAGTAAAATTACCACCTATTTTTAGGAAAATCATGTTAAAACTAAGTGATAGCCACAATGTTCATTGATTTTTCGAAACAGTTGTTAACATTGGATTAAATTAATTTTTTCTTTTAAATTTACCTCGAAAAGTGCAGGAATAAACCTTGGGGAGGGTAAGACTATCAATAAAGCCACGGTGCTTGAAATTGATATTTAAATGCTGATTTATATTCTGCAGTAAATTTCCTGTCAAAGAATTTTAGATATTCTTTTTCTAGCATACTTCTGCATGATCAAAAACTTGAAAAAAATTCTGTCGCTGCATCTGAAGTGATTTTCTGTATAATTTTAAAAGAGGGATGGTAAAAAATCTAAAACCCAGGGGCAGAGTTAAAAAAATGATATCAACCGTAAAAATGTGTGCAGGTTAATTTTTAGCTACATATTTATATAAAACCATAGTTTCAGTTTCAGAAAAAAATTACATCGAATTATTTTTATTGAAACAATTTTATCCAGACAGCTCCAAACTTCAAAATCAGCATCAGGGACACTGGACGGTAGATGAGTTTTCCATGTGTTTGGACCCCCAACATCGTCCAAAACTTATTTATCTCGTTACTATTGTTGTGAAATCATGCAATGGAATGTTCCCAAGTATATGAAATAAAAAAAAAAACACAAAAAAGTGTATTAAATAAAAAATTATTATTCAGAGACATGAAAGTTGAAAGATTGTGAGAATGCCCCATCTCCTATTTCAAAATTGGAAATATTTATCTTAAAATTTGCCACAAAAACCAGTTGTATTCTTTTATCTTTATATAAAAAAGCAACAACACTTTACGGCTTTTAAGTACAATTATTTTACAAAATAGAAATAAATAATAACCACGAGCTTTTTAAATGAAGCCATGACAATCAATATGCACTTCGATGTCTCTCTTATCAAATCAATATCTGTCACAAAAGTTATTCTCTTTAAATACCACTGACTGGAATGAGCGAATAAATAATTAAAAGCTGTGTGTGTATCCTTGGAACTAGATTAAAATCGATCCGATTTTAATCTACGTATTAAATAGGGATATCTAATTAGAAGCAGAAGATCTCTTTATTTATAGATGAAGTCAGTAATAGTAGCAGATTAAAAAAGCATGAAAATATTCCGCAGAGGTTACATGTTTCTTACATTCATATTAATATTTCAGATTCCAAATTGGAAATATTTTTTACAAAATGTCAGGGAAAAAAAAAAATATTCAAAAACCAAATTACAGTGGATTTCATTATCGCCCCGATAATTTTCGATATGAAATATTTCTTATTAACCATAGTAACGTAACTTTTCTATTCAAATACCGAAAGCAGTTACATTCTCTTAACTATATACAATTTGCAATGATCAACAATTTTCAAAACATAGCAATTTTACAAAACAGCCGTGAGTTATTTAAATGAAGCTATGGCGAATAATATGCACTTGAATGTCTCAGCAAATCAATATGTAATTCAAACGTTACTTCCTTTTGAACATCGCTGATTGAAATACGGGAATAAATAAATAATTAAATGTTGCGCTGCCTACATACAATTTTAGAGTTTTGTTCCTATCTGCACATTATCAGAGATTTTTAAAGCAGACAAGCAAACTGATACTTAAAAAAAAATTAAAATAATTCCGAAAGTACGAAAATTACCACCTTGCGCGTAATAACACGTAAATGTCAGCATTTCATTAAAGTTACCTCAAATCCAAACTGGCTACTTTCCGACACATTTTTTAACCCCTGGGGGCGAGCGACCGGTATACGTGCTGCGATATCCCCCCGGAGCAATGAACCCCCCCCCCCCGGAAGATTTGAGATTTTGTGTTTTCAATGATCAAAAAGTAAAATTTCCAGGGTTGTAAAAAAAAAAACCCAGCCCGGGTGTGTAGCTGGGCGGTTACCCAGGCAGCTACCCACTACAACACTGAAAATCCCCCCCCCCCCCCTCCCAACGATTTTCAGATATGATATTTACAAAATAAAAATACAAACATAACCGCTATAGCTATTTAAATGAAGCTATATGACAATCCATTCGCGTTTGAATGTCTCTCTTAGTGAATCAATAAACATCACAAAAAGATTTTTTTCACATTAAACAGCGTTCATTGAAATGAGCTAAAAAATTAACAAAATATAACGATTTTTAAATATGACATTTACAAAATAGAAATACAAACATAATCACTAGCTATTCAAATGAAGCTATGACAATCCATTCACGCTTGAATTTCTCTATTAGCGAATCAATATGCATCACAAAAAAGTTACTTTCCTGTAAACACCGTCGATTGAAATTATCTATTAAATTTATAAAAGACAACGATTTTCAAATATGACTTTTACAAAATAGAAACACAAAATAACCACTAGCTATTTAAATGAAGCTATGACAATTCATTCGCGCTTGAATATCTCTCTTTAACGAATCAATAAGCATCACAAAAAAGGTTATTTCTCTTTAAACACTGTTGATTGAAATGAGCGAAGAAATTAATAAAACAACGATTTTCAAATATGACATTTACAAAATAGAAATAAACATAACCGCTATAGCTATTTAAATGAAGCTATACAACAATCCATTCGCGTTTGAATGTCTCTGTTAGACAATCAATAAACATCACAAAAGGATTATTTTCACATTAAACACCGTTCATTGAAATGAGCTAAAAAATTAACAAAATATAACGATTTTCAAATATGACATTTACAAAATAGAAATACAAACATAACCACTAGCTATTCAAATGAAACTATGACAATCCATTCACGCTTGAATTTCTCTATTAGCGAATCAACATGCATCACAAAAAAGTTACTTTCCTGTAAACACCGTTGATTGAAATTATCTAATAAATTCATAAAAGACAACGATTTTCAAATATGACTTTTAGAAAATAGAAACACAAAATAACCACTAGCTATTTAAATGAAGCTATGACAATCCATTCGCGCTTGAATATCTCTCTTTAACGAATCAATAAGCATCACAAAAAAGGTTATTTCTCTTTAAACACCGTTGATTGAAATAAGGGAAGAAATTAATAAAACAACGATTTTCAAATATGACATTTACAAAATAGAAATACAAACATAACCGCTATAGCTATTTCAATGAAGTCATAAGATAATCCATTCGCGTTTGAATGTCTCTCTTGGCGAATCAATAAACATCACAAAAAAGTTACTACCCTTTAAACAGCGCTGATTGAAATGAACGAATAAATAGGTAATTAAAAGCTGCGTGTGTATCCTTGGAACCAGATTAAAATCGATCCGATTCCATTGGGAATTCTCTTATTTCAAAGAGGTACTGAATTCTAATGGCAAAGGTGTGTTCCGAAGACGTTTCAAGGAAATAAGAACGTCAGGATAAAATTTCAAAACTGGAATATTGTGCATAGATTCGGTAGGTCAACTGACAGCAAAAGAATTTTTTCTACAAAAAATAATTCTTGCTTTTTTGAATAATTACTACTATTTTTTTTTTTTTTTTTTTTTTTTTATAATTTAAAACTTGAATGTAATTCCATTTTTGCAGAAATTTTACTCGATTTCGATGTACAATTTTTTAAAAGAAATTACTCATTTGAAACTCCTTGTATGAGTTTAATACTATCGATCAAAAGAAGTATTTTTTTAAATTTTAAACGAGTTTCTTTTTTAATGTGAGACAATAGACCCAAGCTTAGAAATATTCTCACATCTTTTTTTCTTTTCTTTTTCTTTTTTTTTTTTTTTTTTTTTTGGCAATACATTTTTATAAAATATAGGAGATCTAACCTGGACTTCCCGGATTACACAATATAAATATACGAAAAAAACCCCCATTATTATTATTATTAAGTTTGCCCATTAACACCAGCGAAAAGCATTTTTATTGTGCATTTTTTCCATTTCATATTATTTGTTTCTATTATGTTTTCATTTTTAATCGATTCACTTGATTTTAATGGTTGTTTGGGCACAGGGTAGAATAACTTTTAGCTTTAGCTTATTTTTCCCACAGAAAACACCATTTTGCTTATATCATTGAATTCTGTGCCCTTGAAAACGTAATTCAATATATAAGCATTTCCATTATTTGTCGGTGTCCACTTTCTTATTTTTCTTCCATAATAATTCTTATAAATAATTTAATCTTTTTTTTTATATATATATACTTACAGCTTTAATTCATAATATTACGGTTTTTGATGGTGGTAGGTTATGTTTAATTATTGGTTATATATATATATATATATATATATATATATATAATTTAAAACTTGAATGGAATTCCGTTTTTGCAGAAATTTTACTCGATTTGGATTTACAATTTTTTTAAAAGAAATTACTCCTTTGAAACTCCTTGTATGAGTTTAATACTATGGATCAAAAGAAGTATTTTTTTAAATTTTAAACAAGTTTATTTTTTTAAGAAATCACTCTTCTCACACGATTTGTTTCAAATTTGAGACAATAGACCCAAGCTTAGAAATATGCCCATTTTTTTTATTTATTTATTTATTATTATTTTTTTTCGCATTACACTTTTATAAAAACTAGGGGATCTAACACGGACCTCCCGGAGTAGAGAATATAAATATAAGAAAAAACCATTATTATTATTAAGATTGCCCACTAACACCACCGACACAATTTTTATTTGAAAAATGTCGATTTTGCATTTAAATAAAGCTTTGAAATTTCTTAAAAGCGATACTTTTGTATGCGTTAATAACCGAAAAAACCCGCAAAAGATTTCGTTACTTACAAGAGTTCTTTTTAATTAAAATAATTTCAGTTGTTTAAGCGCGTTTTTCGATTACATGTCTGTCAAATTTCTGTTATTTTATTTTATTGATGAAGTTTTAACTTCGTTATGGAATATCAGAAGGAAACAAATGCTGAACTATTTATATTAACTTGTGCATAGTAACTAAAGTAACTATATACCGAGTGGCCTAAAAAAAGGACCGACTGATTTTAAAATTCAATATCTTGCAAACGGTGACAGATATTTAAAAAATTCTTGCATGAGCGTAATGTATGATATCAGTAGCTTTTTAACTGTGATTCTCGAATTTAGTTCGAATTACAAACAATAGATGGCGCTGCGAGCAACATGCGCTAAATCCAGGCCCAATCTTAGGTACTTCGGGACCCACTCAATACATTTTATTCTCTTTTTTTTCGCATGGGAAGAAAAGAGAAAGGCCAAAAAATTCAGCTTGGATTTAGCACCTATTGCTTGCAGCGCCATTTATTGCTTGTAATTCGAACTAAATTCGAGAATCACGGTAAAAAAAAAACCCCTGACATCGTACATAACCCTCCTGCAAGAATTTTTTAAACATCTGTCACTGTTTGCGCGTTATTGAGTTTTAAAATCAATCAGTACTTTTTAGGATATCCGGTATGTAACTATAATGTAAGTGCAAACGCATTTATCTTTCATAATCGTCTGCATGCGATATATATATATATATATATAATACACATACATATGTATTTTTTTTAAAAAAATTCATGCGTGAAAATCATATTAAACAAAAAATAAGTAAATTACGACATAGTTTTTAAACAAATTGCATTTGTAAGTATTTTTTTCTCTATTCCACGGAGTAAAAATTGAAAATATGCGATGTTTAGAAGTTTAAAAAATTGCAGTAAAAGCGCAATTTAATCGTCTGCTGTTGCCAACATTAAAACGACGTTAGCGTTACTGACGCATACGTTTGTCCTTTATAATGTATAGATAGATAACCTGGGGCCTTCTGTAAGTTTCTTGAAAACGAAAAGCAAGTATGACTTACGGGCTTCTAATTCATTCGCCTTTTAAACTATTTAATAATGGAGGAGAATCGAAGAGTTTAAATTTTTTCATAATGTTGAAAACAGTAAAAATTTATGCATATTGGATACTATACACATCCATTCTTTATTTTAAAAAAAATCTTTATTTTAAAATACACATCCATTCTTTATTAGCATTAAAACATAATACATTCGAAATGAATCTATAAGCATTAAATTCCTGAGTCATCAAAACATCAATTGCAACATGCATGTACAATTAACCATCTTTATAAGAGATAATCATATGCATTTAAAGTTTAGAAAACAAGGAAGAAAAATCATGCGTTATGCATAGATTATGAAACACTTTTCAACATAATATTATTAAGAAATTTAAATTTGTCATACAACGAAATCGATCATACTCCGTCTTGTAACCGATATCTTTTCTGCGTCTCTGTACACGAACTATAAATGCTACTTATTTGATACTATTGAGAAAGCCTTTTTGATCCATCTCAATAATGCATTTCAATTTCCTCATGTTTGAAGTACTGTAATATCATTGAAATGTATCGAAATGATTTTTTACCATAGATCATAATGTAACGGAATTCTTTCGTATGTCTATGTAAACGAATTATAAATACAACACACATTTTCAACGTCACACATTCTATAGTAAACATATAAACATGACATTGTAGACAGAGTAAATTTACAATAGTTATGGCACGGACGGACAGACAGCGACAAACTGAATTTATTAACACCTCTCAATTATGTTGGAAAATTTTAACAGCTATGTTGTTAAGTGCTAATAACATTAAAACATCAGAAAACTTTCATGTCGCGCCAAAAACATTTTTTTGAAAATTCAAACACCGATTTATAATAACTGAATTCAAAGCAATTCACGGGATTTCTTAATATTAATATTTTCAAAAATTATTAAAAGGAAAAAATTCTTTATTGAAAATCTTAATGATGCATAAAACTTTTTTATGAATACGTTAATTGCCACTTAAAGCTTCTTCCTCGTTTTCACTAATTGGCATCATTAGAAAGAGCAGGGCATTTAAAACAGATTTTCTGTTAATTTTCAAAAGATTTAGTTCAAAATGAAAGTTACTTTAAATAATAATAAAAAGAAGATAAAATTACATACTTGACAGTTAACGTGATTTAAGTTTACTCAAACTTTAAAAAAAATTCCTGAGAAAATTTGGTCTTGAGATTGTAAACATTTGGTGATCTAAATAAGAAAATTCACAGTAATGTGAATAATTTATTATTTAATGTTGTTTAAGTAACTTTAAATGCTCTTCTTTAATTCATTTAATGTGTTCACTTACAGAAATCATTACAGTTTTAATGAAAGAAAAACAAGAACTACGGGAGGGAGAAGGTTTATACCAGGGTTTTGGTATAATGATGTAGGTAGAGATTTGTAGATCAACACCTTAATAAGATATTCTAGTTAACACTTCAATAATAAAAATAGTGTAGTAACCTATTTATTACCAAAACTCTTTATAATATCATTTACATGAATTAAAAAGTCGAAAATTTGAAATGTCAAAACTTCAAGAATATTTAGTGTTGATAGATAAAATTTTGGAAATAACGGAGAAGGAAGGCGGAAAAAGCGCCACGATTGCTTATGAATTAAGTATATACATATATCAAGACACAAAATATAGTACGTTTTGGCCAAATTCTACGACAAGAATTTCTTTTTCATCCTTTTCAGTTGTGACCTTTTGTATTGCTCTTCAAAGATTTCGAAACAAAGTGCATGAAATTAAGAACAAAAAATTCTCTATAGGGGTGGTGATAAACATGTCAGGGACTGTTTGTCGTACGACAAAAGAACGATAAACACCGATAAAGGTCCGACATGGTATCATCAATGTAGCAAAAATTAAAAGATTGTATTTAAATATTGGCAAAGTTTATTATTATTATTAATTCACAACATTTATGATAAATGACAATATTATGTGAATTTTAAACAATAAAAGGTATGAGCTTGGTTGTAGCTCATTCAAGTTGGTTAGTTTTATTTAACTAACTTAGAAAACAGAATTTTAATCAATATGCCACAAAAATTTTATGCTAAAAACATAAGATGAATCCAAATCTTTAAAAATCCAAGATTCTTGCTGTTATATTTTGGAATTCACATTCTTTTATTAGTGTAAATTCTTAAACTGTACAATGAATAAAAGAGTGCAGCATGATAAAAATTGTAAAAATGTGCATAGTGAAAAATCGGAACCTCATAATGGTTCTATTAAAATTATGTTGTTAAATTATAAATTTAGTACATTTGTAAAGGTTTGGCAAAATAATATTCAACAATATTTAATACAGAATTTAAAAGTATTTGCAAATATTTTACTCAGAACTATACTTTAATTTTAACAGTACAAAATTTTTGAAAAATAACAAATTATCGTAAATATTGAAATATTTTTAATAATTTTATTACATATCTAATTTTATATAAAAAGTGAAAGAAGCTAAACAAATTAAATAAAAGAAACAAGTTTTATTTTTATTAGAGCTCAAAAAATTATTACAAGTTGCAAGTGTTGCTGTATTAAGCTGATTTCATAGATTATTCTAGATCAGATCAATTTTGGAAAATAATCTCTCTATTGACGAAAAGATTGCACAATGATTTGTGCCAGATGTATTATGAAATCTACAAATTCCAAATTAATATTTTCCAATTTCTCATTACTATTCAACAAATGTCACAATGTATTAGTTACATTTAAAGTAAAATAAGATTTGTGAAATATATGTTTCTGGTTGAAAAGCCATTACATAAGGCGAAAAAATTCCCATTATATTAATAAATATTAATTATTATTAAATAGATATAGTGTGACATTTATACTCACATAAATGTACAGTTTGGGCGATTCACGTAAGCTTCAGTAATTTTAAATTTTCTGCTACTTTTGTGTGGTTAAAAATAATTTTGACCAGCTGATAAATAGTTAAAACCAGTTTTGACCAGTCAAATTAAAACCTTGCTGACAGCGATAAGAACGCACACGGAACATTAAAAGTAATGCAAGTAGATATTATGAATAAACTCTTAAGGCTGTTCTCAAATCCAAAAGGGCAACTTCCTGACATAAGTTTTAATTTATTTTTGTTCGAAAATGCATGAAACTAGCTGGTGTTGTTATTCAGAAACTATGTCATCGAGCTGTTTTTTCCATTTTTTTGCAAACGCAAGAGATCTTTCAGAAAATAATGTCAAAGTGGACGTTTTGAACCGAATTTCCGCGCGAAAGTAGAAAAATTACTTAAGAGCAGGCAAAAAACGGGTTTGTCACGTGATCGAAATTGCTTATAACCCAATGGGTAATTGATTGATCAAAAAATGGAAAAACAGTTCAATTCCAAATCGCTTCAATGTCCAGGTTTTCCAATTTTATACCTTTCCGATAAAAAATGAATTTGTAAATGTGTCAGAACATTATGCGCTTGTTGAGCAGAGCAGTTAAGAACCGCCTTAAAATATTTTCTATCTTTAAATTGCATACTAGAACCTGATGCACAAAGACAAATAGGGCGACCGCGCCGGTTGTTGTTACACCTCCAGTAGTTGATCAAATTTTTGAAATGTTGCGTTATTTCAGGCGGAAATGAGTTTTACACGTGGCACTAGACATAATATTTTTGTTTGAATGCTGGAGCACCTGTTGTCACATCGTTGTCAGCTGCCTCCTGTAAGACGCAATTTTATGATTTTTTTTTTTAATTAGAAAATGTAAAAATGTAGTTTTTCATTAGTTGGAGACAATTACGGTAAGTTAAAATAATTCACTTTCATCTTGCTTATTTCAAATAATAGTTTTATATGAAATATTGTTAATCACAGCTTAAGCATGATATTTTACAGATTAATTTTTGAATTTTCAACTGATTTCATCGATTGATCAACTACTGGGGAAATGGCAATAAAAGAAATTATTTACGTATAACTTTGTTAATTTCAGCAATTTCATTTTTGCCCATTATAAGACATTCATTAATGGTTGAAGCAATTATGTTACTTTACTTCTAAAACTTAAAAGGAAGGAAATAATGAAACCCCGTAGCACCGACCTTATTTGATCAACTACTGGCTCGGTCACCTTATATACAGTCAAACCTCGTTATCCCTACACTCTAATGACCAGAAAAAAGTGTCGTCATTAGCGGAGTGTCGCGGTAACCGGAGTTTGAGAAAAATATGTTTATAAAAAGCTGTAATTTTAATTAATTTAAGACAATTTTAAATTCATAACTGTTCTTGCAGTTTTAAGCAATAAAACATTATTATTATAAAGCAAAGTAAACACAAAAAACAATATTGAAAAAAAAAAAAAAATAAGATTTATGATGACTTGTTTTTTTCTTGTTACATGAAATATTGATGAATAAAGGTTTGCTTATCCCTACATGTGCTTCTTACAATTCTTTCTTCAACATTATACAATGAATTATAATCAATATCCGTTTTTTTTCTGAAATAAATGTTAGATAATTTCTGATTGTTTCAATGCAATGCAATTCTTCGGTTTTAGTCCGGTGGAAAACGCTGTGTAACCACAAGAAAGCACCGCCTGACCAGAACAAAAAAGACCACGAGTAGACCGATACGTATGTCTGGAGCTTAAGTGGGTCATTCATAGTGTGTGGGTTTATTTATCCAGATATATGATTAAAGTAGTAGACACTTTTGAGAAAAGTTTGATTAAGGCATTTCTTACCGCTTAATTTCCGTGCTCATAAAATGTATTATGAAAAATGGACAATTTTCTTAAACCGACGGGATATCCGGAGTTGAAATTTATTCAACGATGTAATATCCGGAGTTTATTTACATTAAAACCATATACAGAAAATCGGGACTTCGAAAACCTGGTGTCGGGATAACTAGGTTCGACAGTACTAAAATAAAAATAAGAGCCTCAAATGTAATAGAAATACATTAATTCAATAAATACAAAAGTTACTTTGCCGCTCCCCATAAAGACCTTTGAAAACGGTAAGCAGCTGTTATGTAACGACTTTTTTAAAAATGATTTTCATGTTTTTCTCGCAGACGAACACTCGGAAAACTTACTGCAGAAGAAATCCTACATTGAAAAATCCTAATGATGCATATTTTTCTAGTTTTCCCTAAATAGCATTGTTGAAAGAACTCAGATGACAAAGTGGATTTTGTTTAATTAAAGAGTTTCAATTTAATACCGGAATTATTTTTAAATAAAAATGACGAAATTTTTTATGAAATGTGTCTGATTATTAACTTGATTTTAAGTTTATTTAAGAGATAATTCCTATTAAAATTTTAACATGGTTCCTACATAATTCTGGTAAAAAAAATTTCACTTTTCCAGGTTTACCTTGATTTTATTAAAAAATTTCCCTGACCTTTCTCAGTAAAAATTCGGCTTATATAGTGTTGTAAAACCCTTCACAATGGACTTTAATCCAGATAAATGCTAAAAAAAAGTATGCAGTATGAATTTGTTTTTTTTTTAATTATTTTTCATATTGTTATATAGTTTGCATACATTTTATATAAAAATTTTAGATTGGATGAATAATTAATTCAAAATTTCTTTATTTACAACAATAATAGAAATTCTGATAGAAGTAGTACTTCAAAAATTCCCTGACTTTTCCCTGACCTTTTCAAATATTTAAAAAAATTCCCTGACATTTCTCTGACTTTTTGCCTAAATTTTGAAATTCCCTGACTTTTCCCTGTTTTCCAGGTTTTCCCTGACCTGTAAGAACCCTGTTTAAGAAATTTAACAGTGCTATATAATTACTACTTTAAGAACTAAAATCAGGGTTGCCGGTCGGCTTTTTTTTTTTTTTTTTTTTGGTTTTAACCACTTAAAAAAGCCGGCTTTTATTTTTAAAAGTTGGTTTACAGCTAATTCGTTTTAAATTTGGATCAATTAGTTTTTAATACACATATAAATATTTTCTACTAAAAAAATTATAAATTTCTATTAAATTTTGCCAAATAAGTCTTTATAACTTTTAGAAGGCAACTGTGAAGGCAATTATGTCTGGGAAAAAAAACTATAAATATTGAAAAGGATATAAGTTAGACTCCAAATTGATGTTTTGAAATTGCATATTACATAGCTCCATATGTACTACACATTTTAAAGATTAGTATAGTTAATTAAACAATGACAAAATGTAGTACATCAAAATGGAAACATTATCATGTGTCCATATGGAGAGATTAAGTTATAAATGTTAAAAGAGAAATGTGAAAGGATATAATATTTCAGGAGAGTTTGGTACATAAGTGTTCTAATATAAGTGTAAAAATTCTCTAAATAAAATTTTGAAAAGCCTATTGCCAAGCATATTCATGCATATGCTAGTCATGTTTTTAATAGTGAGAAATGGTGTTTTTATTATATGACTACATATAATTTTAAATGATTACTACAAATCAGGGTTCGTAAATATCATGATATTTTCGAAAATATCAAAAATATCCGATATTTTGATATATATCCGATATTTTCGATATATATCCGATATTTTCAAAGCAGCCAACTTACCTCTGATAATAAATGTTTTCGAACATAATATAGATTAAAAACTAAAATATATTGTACTTAACATGAAAACTTAAACAATATTCTAAAAATGCATTTTTTATTTTTTTTATTATTTTTTTTTTTTACTTAGAACAAAATTGAATATGAACTAATTGAAAACAGTAACAATTTGCTTTATACACTTAATGGTTGTTCTGAATTAATTACGTCCCACATAATTATTAGTACAACATTTAAAAATAAAAGGTTGAAAAATATATTTGTTGACTTTTTTGTCTAAAAAGTCACATAAAGAGAGACAAAATTTCATTATCTACAGATTCACACAGTCAATAACAGTTGAAAATTTATTTAATTTACACTGAAATATTACGAATTATGACTGAAAATATGAAAAATACCTTGCACACATTCATATTTTGAAAATAAATATCAAGTGCAGAAAATATGAAACGTCTTGATAAATTGAAAATAAATATCAAGTATATATGAAAATATCAAAAATCTTGATATTTTGAAAATAAATATCGGATATATATATATATATATCCATTGATATATATCAACGAACCTTGGCTGTATATAAATGATTATCTAAATTACATTATATCTTTCAAAGGTTGTTCTGAATTAACTGTCTCGCATAATTATTAGTTCTACATTTCAAAATAAAAGTTTCAAACATAAAGCTTGGAAAATATCTGTTTTCTTCTTTTCTTAAAAAAGTTACTGCCAGGGGCAAAAGTTCATTATCTACAGAATGACAATATGTGGTCAATAACAGATGGAATTTCATTTACATTTGCTTTGACTGTGTAGAAAATATCAAAAGTATCTTGCACGGTAATATTTTGAAAATAAATATTAACTATGCAAAATATCAAACATCTTAGTATTTTGAAAATAAATATCAAGAATTTGAAAATATCGAAAATATCAAAAATCTTGATATTTTAAAAATAAATATCGGATATATATCAAGATATATATCATGATATATATCCATTGATATATATCAACGAACCCTGCTACAAATAAAATAAGACTTGTATATTAATAGTAATTAATTAAGTAATAAAACCTGTAACTGAGCAACCATTGTCCTCCTTAATTTTATAAAGCAGTAAAAGTGAAAAAATTGGGGGGGGGGGGGGAGGGAGGTCAGTGTAAACCTGATAAAGCAATTGGTAATGCCCTTTTAAAATTTAGCTGACATATTTGCAATTCAGACTACAAATCACTAGCAAAACCCTCTAAGTTTTATTCCAGTATTAATGTCTTCATTATTGAAAAATTGGGTTACTTATTAAACTCTAAATTAAAACTAGTTAAACACACTTTAAAATGTGTAGTTTATAATTACAATGCTTCATTGTATAAAAGCCAATTACGGTAAAAAAAAGGGCTAATTTTGGCCAAAAAAAAGCCGGTTAAAACCAATAAAAGCCACCAACGTGGTTTTTTTTAATTTTAGCCGGCTTTTTTGGCAATCCTGATTAAAATAAGTAAAAACAAATGATAAAAACAAAAGTCACTCCGCCATTCACCATAAAGAGACATTTGAAAACTACTAACACCTAAACACCTGTTATGTTACAACTTCTTTCCAAATTCTTTACCGTATTCCTCGCAGACGAACATCCAGAAAATTATAAAAGAAATTCTACATTGAAAAATTCTAATGATGCATATTTTGCGGATTTTTCTAGTTTTCACTAATTAGCATCGTTGAAAGAACTCGGGCGATGAAGTGGATTTGCTTTAATATTCGAGAATTTCAATTTAATTACCAGAGTTCACTAGATAGCACGGTAGCTTCTTTGTTTGCCTTATCTGTGGTATGCGTTCTTCAATAAAAAGTGAAATTTGAATCCCTCGATACAATGGAGCTTATCCATACAATACTATCCAACTAAAATAGCTGGGATCAACTTCAAGATAAGGAAAAATATTGTATTAAACCTCAAGTACGCAGAAAGTGATACATATGAAATACAATAAATAAGTAAAAAGATAATATTAGATAATAGTAATCTTAATTAGATATCTGCTCATTAGCGTCAGAAACCTGACAATATTACTAGATTATGATTTAAAATATATAAAAACGAAAGTCACTTCGCCATTCGCCATAAAAGCATTTCAAAATTACAAACCAGCTATTATGTAACAACTTCTTTCCAAGTAAGTTCCCATGCTTCATGCAGATGAGCGACGAGAAAAATTATAAAAGAAATCCTACATTGAAAAATGCTAATGATGCTTATTTTTTCAGTGCATTAATTGGCACCCGGAATTTTCTAGTTTTCATTAATTAGCATCGTTGAAAGAACACAGATGATAACGAGTATTTGTTTTAATCTTAAACAATTTCAATTTATTACGGAGTTATTTTTTTTTATAAAAAAAATGAAGCAACTTTTCATGAAATGCATTTGATTATTAACTAGAATTTAATTTTATATAAAAGTAATATTTCCTGTCAAAATTGTAAAAAAAAAAGATAGCAATACCATATATTACTAGTTTATGTTTAAAAAAAAAGTCATAAAAACAAAAGACACTTTGCTATTTGCCATAAAGACATTTGAAAATTATAAACAGTTATTATGTAACAACTTCTATCCAGATGATTTTCCATGTTTCTCGCAGATGAACATCTAGAAAAATTACAAAAGGAACCTTATATTAAAAAATTCTAATGACACATATATTTTAACAAGTGCATTAATTGGCACTCAATTTTCTCGTTTACACTAATTAGCATCGTTGAAAAAACTCAGATGATAAAGTGGATTTGCTTTAATATTCAAAAGTTTCAATTTAATTACCAGTTATTTTTAAATAAAAAGGAAGAAACTTTTCATGAAATATGTTTGTTAATTTAAGTTTATGTAACAGGTATATTTCCTATCAAATTTCTACAAAAATTAGCAATACTATATATATATATATATATATATATATATATATATATATTACTAGCTTATGACCAGGGGTGTAGCTGTAAATAAAACAGAGTATACGCTATAGACAGAGGATAAACTCTATATAAGCAGAGGGTAGACGGTATAGCTTAATTTGAGAAATAAAGAGTATACAGAGTCCCCTAAAAAAATCCAGAAGGTATACGGCGTTTACCATCCACTACATCCCTGCTTATATCTTAAATTAAATAAAAGCAAATTCATGAAAATAAAAGTAACTTCGCCAGTCGCCATAAAGTCACTTCAAAATTACAAACAGCTATTATATAACAACTTCTTTCCGAATGAGTTTCCATGTTTCTCGCAGATGAACACCTAGGAATAATATAGAAGAAGAAAATATCCCATATTGGAATATCCTAAATACATATTTTCTTAATGAGTGCATTAATTGGCTCTCGTATCTTTTCCGTTTTCATTAATTAGCATCGTTGAAAGAACTTGTATGATAAAGTGGATTTGCTTTAATGACGAGTTTCAATTTAATTACCGAAATTATTTTTAAATAAAAATGAAGGAATATTTCATGAAATGTTCTTTATTGCTAACGCGCATTCAAGTTTATTTAAGATGTGCATATTTCCTTTAAAAATTCGACGAAATTCAACAATTCTATATATTACTAGTTTGCGATTTAAAATAAAAATTAAAATATTTTTACTTCTTTCCGTAAAATTATTATTTTTTTTTAATTACAACCAGCTCTATGACATCTCCTTTCAAATGATTTTCTATGTTTTTCGTACATGAAATAAACATTGTGAAACATTATAACAGAAATCCAGTATTAAAGTTCCTAATGAACCATTCATTTTTTTAATGAGTGCATTAATTAGCACTCACAATTTCTTCTTCGTTTTCATTAATTAAAAAAACTTGGTCGATAAAGTGGATTTGTTTTAAAATTTCAAAAGCTTTAACATAATATTGAGATTATCTATAAAAATGAAAATTTGTCTGTGTCTGTAATTGTATACAAATCCACAGTTTAGAAGCCAGAATTGTGAAATGTTACGTACATCTGTACAGGGATGTAGTGGATGGTATACTGGGGTATACGCCGTATACCCTTCTGGATATTTTTTAAGGAACACCGTATACCCCTGTTTCTCAAGAAAGCTATAGTATATATACACTAGGGTATACTCTATGCCTTGAACGTATACCCTCTGCTTAGAACGTATACTCTTTTTTTTTTTTACGACTACACGACTGCATCTGTATTAAAACACGGCCGTGGCTACTAAAATAATTCGGAATCGAAATAATTTATAGTTAATTTTTAATTAATAAAAACCACCAATTTAACAGCAATTTCCTATCAAATTTCAACATTTTTCGTTATAGCAGTTTGCCAACAATTAAAAATCCACAATAAAATTCTTACCATAACAATTACTTTTCTGTTGCAAGATTTCCCCGTGAAAAATGAAAATGAAATAAATAGTTTGACGAATTATAAAAAAAATCTAAATTACGTCATATTGGAAATATAATGGAATCGTATTGAAACATGATAAAAACCCGAATATGGAAATAAGTGGCATATTTTAACATTTTGAGGTTCTCTGAATTTGTTTCGCCATTTTAAAATCTATCCCATATGTATACATGTGTGTATGCGAGTATATTAGAATTTCCACGAAGGTTTAGGTCCCTAAAGATCATTGTTAGTGAAGAATTGAAATTTTCTTTGAGATTTCAGATTTTTTAAAAATAAAATTCATAGAATTTTTGTAATTGCCATTTTTCTTTAATCGTGAAAAAATTATTTAAATTTCAAAATTCCCGGAAACAACTTTTCATCAAAAGCTTTTAATCTCGGTCTCAATCCAGATCGCAGATTATACTGACTAAGTAGGTAACTGACGTCCAAATTAAATGAAAAAATAAAGGCCGTTGTGTTTCGGCCAGATAGATCGAGGATATGACAGGTATACGCGCAATTCATCGGATCCTGACGAAAGATTTAAAGACAGGAATTCTGCTTTTTCAGAATTTAGTGTCTTCCTCGATATTTCCATTACTTCACTTTCTTCTGGTGGACTGGCGGTTTATATTATTATGAAACAGCCATTGTAAATGAAGCGTTAGGCGAAGATGAAAGAGCAGCCGTAAAAAGTTAGAACTGATTTTCTGGTCAGAATGGGAAAAAAATGGCCATAATTTATTTTATTTTTTTTTGTTCTCTTTCACCTTCACCTAACGCTTCATTTATAATGGCTGTTTCATAATAATAGAAGCCACCAGTCCATCAGAAGAAAATAACTCGGTTAAGCGTTACTCAGATAATTGGGACTCTATTGTAGTGCAAAACATATTTCAATTTTAAGATTTAAAGCACACGCTTTTATTTTATGTAAAATGACGTCATTTGCATTAATATAGATCCTTAAAATTAAATATAGTTTATAATAGCTCCGTGTTTTATCATAAATCATTCATTTATATTTTTCTCAAAACAGAACATATTTTAGTTTTTTTTTTTTTTTTTCAATTTTTATGAGAAAATGGCAACAAGAAGATATAATTGCTATTTTTCAACTATTTTTTCTTTAGTTTCTACAGAAATGGAGTTCTTGAGTTGCCAAAATGAAACAAATGTTGCTAAAAACTACAAAAAAAAATTAATATTTCCAAAAGAAATGGAGATGCAGTTTCAAACAAATTGCATTAAAAAGTACTTTTTCCCCCCAGTACGACTGTATAAACATTGGAAATGTGCGATGCGTAGAAGTTTTAAAAAATGCTGTAGAGTATTTAATCGCACAATGAAACATCGGCTTTTGTTTTACGGCTAGCGTACACAAGGTAACGTTATTTATTGGAGACAAAATAAGCTGGGAGAAAGAAATAGCATACAGGGGCTAAAAAAAAGAAAAAAAAAAGAGTGGAAATTACGTATATTAACACGCAATCGTTGGTTTTTCAAAATTGATTTTTCAAAATAAACAATCTTAAAATTCCGGACAACACCGGGTATTTTAGCTAGTTTGATAATAAAAATTAGAATTTTTTCTTGAAAGTCCTCGATAATCCTACGTGATTGCAAGTTTATTTAAAAAATATAAATTATTTAAAAATTCAATAAAACTTACTTTACGATATTTATGTATATAATATTTTCATTAGCTTTAGATTAAAAAAATAAAATAAAAAAACGTAAAAACAAAAGTCTTTTCGCCTCTTGCCATAAAAACATTTATTTTGAAAATTGCAACCAGCTCTATGACAACTCTTTTCAAATGATTTTCTATTTTTTGCGTACATGAAATAAACATTGTGAAACATTATAAAATAAATCCAGTATTAAAGTTCTAAATGAGCCATTGATTTTTTTTAATGAGTGCATTAATTATAACTCCCAATTTCTTCTTCGTTTTCATTAATTAGCATCGTTAAAAGAATTTGATCGATAAAGTGGATTTATTTTAAAATTTCAAAAGCTTTAATATAACAGAGATTATTTTATAATAAAAATAAGAAATTTTTCTTGAAAGTCCTCGATATTTAATATGATTGCAAGTTTCTTTAAAAAGTATAATTCCTTTAAAATTTCAATAAAATTTAACTTTACAATATATATTTAATATTTTTACTAACTTAAAAAAATGTATATATATATATAAACAAATAAAATAAACAAAAAAAACCAAAAGTCTTTCAGCCTCTTCTTATAAAAATATTTATTTTGAAAATAGTAAACAGCTCTCTACAAACTCCGTGTTTACAGTGTTTTCCGTCCCTACATTCTCCGTGTTTTTCGTACATGAATATCGTTAAAACCTATAGAAGAAATCCCGTACTGAAAATTCTTAACGAACCATTATTTTTGTACGAGTGCATTAATTAGCACTCCTAATTTCTTTCTTGTTTTCACTAATTAACATCATTAAAAGAGCTTGAACGATAAAGAGGATTTGCTTTAATTTTCAAGAGCGCAATTTATCATCTGAATTATTTTTAAATAAAAATGAGGAAATTTTCGTATTCCATATATTTAATTTAATTGAAGTTAATTCAAGCAAATAATGCTTTATTTTATTTTATTTTATTTATTTATTTTTTTTTTAATTTAGGAAGATTTAATTTTAGTTTATAAAAACCAGAGGATCCGACCCTGCCCACTCTGATTACAGAACATACTACCCGGTGTAAAGAATATAGTTAAAAACGATATAGATATTTATTTAAAATTTTTAGTTTTTAAATTTTAAGTGTTTAAATTTTAAAATAGATTTTCCACATTTAATATATAGGGGAGAGCGGCGTACAATGGACCTAAGTACACAGTGGACCACCCCTTATATTTTACTTATTTTTAAATTTTTAAAGCTTTTCTTTTAGGGTAATTGATAACAGCACTGGATTGATTACTTATAGCCTTCTGAACACATCCTTAGCTAAGAATGAACTCTTTTATCCTGACTGGTTGTTTTGAGCTCCTGAAAGTAAAATTTTTCATCATCATATTTTTCTTTATTGAGTAATTAAAGGTTATGGATAAATAAGATGAAACAATTTTTTTGAAAAGGTAAAACATTGATCTTTATTTAAGTTAAAAGCTTATATTCTTAAAAGAAAACTAAATAATATTTTTATGAGTATGTATTGAACTTCAACATAGGGCACAGTGGACCTCCCACAGCTGGGCTACAGTGGTCCGCAATGAATACTGCTCTTGTAATGAAGAATTTTCAAAATATTTAATAACTGCTTATTCCCTATAAAGAAATATTGCTTTAAAATAGTTATTTAGCTATGAAATAAAGTAAACAAAGAAAAATGACAATTTATTTAACCCTATAATGCATAGAATAGCCATTTGGCACACTTTAAATTTCATGTTACATGTTGTTCAGATTATAATATAATGTAGCCAACTTAACTTTAGTTTTCTCCTAAATTATGGATAACAGTTCACGTGTGATTTTTAAAATAAGTTTTCTTGTTCAATATAGCAGGTTTTTTTTCTTGTTTGTTTGTTTGGTTTTTTTTTTTTTTGGGGGGGGGGGGGGGAGAAGGTGAAAAATCATGCCTTGTAGAGTTAACATATTAAGAAATATTTGGTTTTGTATTTACTGCCTTTGAAAAATATAACTATAGCCTAATAAGTAATAGATGACCTCATTGGATTGGTTATTTGTAGCTTCAGAGCACATGGTTAGCTCATAATGAACTATTTTATCCTGACTATTTTGAGCTTCTAATAAATTTTTCATCATATTTGTCTTAATGTTTGCTGGGTTTTTTTGTACTTAATAACTTATTTGCAATCACTCCTGTATCTTATATTGTTATTTTCAAAATATAATACATTTTTTGATAATTCTTTAGTTTTATGTTTTTTGTTTCAAAATGTTACTTGCAAATTTGTATTATTATATTATTTTGGAGGAAAATGGGAAATAAAAAAAATTAGATTCATTATAAATAGATTTATATTGTATTTTAGACAATAACTAATAGTGGACCACTGTGCCCTAGTGGGTGGACCAGTGTACCCCGCTTCCGGGGCAGACTGGTCTACTTTACGGGTGTATATACGAGTATATATACATACATACATACATATATATATATATGAGTATACATACATACATATATATATATATGAGTATACATACATACATATATATATATATATTTATATATATACTCTTATAGTGAATAATATACATATAAGTAGTTTTAATATAAATATAGTTATATTGTATGCATTAAAATTGGGTAATTATTTTTATTATTATTCCTCTATTCTTTTTAATATTTATTATCGGTTTAATGTTTTTGAATGTCTTATGAACATTCATACTTTATGGATTTTTATGGATGTCTGAAAATAATCCACATTCTATATTTGTGCTTTTTAAGTAATGGGATTTTAAGTATTATTTAACCTTCTATATACTTCCACATGTTTTTTTATTTCCTGTTCATTTTATAAATATCTTATATATAATTCATTGAAAAATAATTTTTATATTATTTTTAATAATTATTTATATTAATTATTACTGAAATTATTTTGTTTTATAGCATATAGCTATATGCTATATATTATCAATGTTCTAGCATTATTTAAACTCTTAGTTTAGTTTAAATAAGTTAGCTAATTGAATATATTGTATGCTTTTAAATTTTATTAACAATAGTTTTAAATACATTGTGTGATTTATATTAGGTTTATAATTCTCTATATATAAGGATTTGTTTGGTTTTGCTGTTTAAACAGTTATTTACATTCAAAAGCTTACAAATTTTTATCTTGCGATAGATGTTTAATATAATTAATAATAGATGGCAGCACCAAATTTGTCTCTTTCAGATTGCTCTAATTTTTAATTTTTCTAGCTCCATTTCAGTTATAATTTATACACCAGGGGGTATTTTTAACTAAATTTTGACGATATTGTTAAACTGTTATCTATTAATTTAATAGTGCATTTTAAATAATGTAATTAATATCTATTTATTTTATATTAGATTAAATTTGTTTTACAAGGTATTTCAAATTTTATTTCAAAATGTATTAACTGCATCCATTGGTATCATTTACTGTGATTTCTTAACTGTTTTATTCAACTTAATCTTTTTGATATACTGGTAGACATGTGCACATGGATTTTTGTAAAATACTGAAATATTAATCGGTATGGTGTTTATTATTTATATTTTATATCCTATAAATATTTAAATACGTTTTATTGATTCTTCCATTTCATATTATTTGTTTCTATTCTGCTTTCATTTTTAATCAATTCACTTGATTTTAGTGGTTGTTCGGGCACAGGGGAAAATTAATTTTAGCTTTAGCTTATTTTTCCCACAGAAAACAACCATTTTGCTTATATCATTGAATTCTGTGCCCTTGATAACGTAATTCAATATATAAGCTTTTCAATTTTTGTCGGTGTCCACTTTTTTCTTTTTTCTTCCATAATAATTCTTATAATTTTTTTTTTTTTTTTTTAATACTTACAGCTTTAATTCATAATAATTGACGGTGGTAGGTTATGTTTAATTAATGGTAATATATATATATATATATATATATATATATATATATATATATATATATATTTATATATATATATATATATATATACAGGGTGATTCAGCTCGTCGGTGACAAACTTTAAGGATCGATAGAGCACACCTAGACGAACATTTTTGAATAGGGAATGTAGGGTCCCTGACGCGATGGTAAGGCGCTAGGCGCTTTCGAAAATTTGGGTGCCGAAATTCGAAACGTCATAAAAACTAGGGAAATGGTTAGATTTTCTTGCTTGTTGCGTCGAAATGATTCTGTTTGTTTAGACTTTCTTCAGTACCAATTTGATAAGCGTATCTCTTAAAACATGGATAGGGGGCGCTGCAGACTTTGGAGAGCTAGACAACAACTTTAAGCCCGTTATTTTGATAAATTAACACATGCTCGCCAAAGTTTATACTCTAACTTAAAGTTTGAACCCAAAAGTAGAGCCCTGCAAAAAGCGTAAGAGCCGGAATAAAATGTCAAAGTACAGGGTGGTCGAAACTCGAAGGCTCCTAGGAGATAAACAAACAGATTTCTTGACTTATGGCATGCATTTTCATGATTCTGTTTGCTGGGGCTCTCTGAAACTCAGTTGAACGGTACAAAAAGAAACATCGATAGGGGGCGCTTTGGGCAAAAAACATAATTCGTTGACATTTCGGACGCTAACTGGAAACGGGGCGCTACGATCAGTTAGAAACAAAACAAGAGAGTAATTTACTTATCATAAGAAGCTATTAAAACTGCAGTTTGTTTGTTTTTTTTAACAAACATAGCTGGTTTCAATCATGCACAATGCGCGCAATAAAATTTACATAAGGTGCTTTTTGCTGATTTATGCAAAAGATATCGTACCATATCGATATGCAAAAGATACGTAATGCGTAGACGACAACGCGAGATGACGTAGTTGTATGCGCAGACACGTCTTTTGAACGTGCGGTACCTACTTAAGCTTCGGGTTACTTGTCTGCAGATCGGTAGTAGGATGGAACGGTACACAAACTCTGAATTGGCTGACATGCATTTGGCGTATGGCGCTGCTGGTTGTAATGGACGAGCCGCTCAGCGGTTGTACGCCGAGCGTTACCCCAACAGGCAAATCCCCTGCCATGCCTTCTTCGCTCGAGTACACCAGAGGTTGTCCACAACGGGATATTTCGACGGAGGCAGGCCTGAACGGGAGCGATCAGTGAGCACCCCCGACAACGAAGAGGCTGTGCTTAACCTGGTTGAGGACAACCCAGGTCTTAGCACGAGAGATATCGCCAGACATGTTGGCATTTCGCAAGCAACTGCGTGGCGCATCTTACGTTCCCGGAATCTGCACCCCTACCACATCCAGCGGGTGCAGTTGCTCAGAGAGCAGGATTTTGGCCCTCGAGTGGAATTCTCAAGATGGTACTTGGCGATGAGATCCAGGGATCCCCGTTTTGTAAACAGCATTTTGTTTACGGACGAGTCCACCTTCAGCCGGGAGGGAATGTGGAACGCCCACAACAGTCATGTGTGGTGTGATGAAAGTCCACATGAAACCAGAAGCCGAGCAGCCCAGGAGCGTTTCTCAGTAAATGTGTGGGCCGGCATTCTGGGGGATTGCCTCATTGGCCCTTATTTGTTACCTGAACGGCTGACAGGTGGAAATTACCTGATTTTCCTGGATCAAGTGCTGCCGCAGCTTCTGGATGAGGCGCACGTACCCGAAGGTTCGCGTCGCCAGATGTGGTTCCAGCACGATGGAGCTCCGGCCCATTACACGAACGACGTGCGTCTCCATCTAAACGCAAGGTATGGGCAGCGGTGGATCGGGCGTGGGGGTCCAGTTCACTGGCCTGCCCGATCACCAGACCTCACCTGCTTGGATTTCTTCCTTTGGGGTTACCTGAAGGCCGAGGTATACCATACACCTGTCAGCAGTGCTGAAGAACTTGTGGCGCGCATTGTGGCAGCTGCAGGGCAGATCAGAGATACTCCTGGCATTGTTGGAAACACACACTCCTCAATGCGACGGAGGTGCGAAGCCTGCATCATGGCCCAAGGTCGAAATTTCGAGCATCTTCTGTAGTGTTATTTTTTGTAAATAAATTTCCAGTATCATTGATGTTTTTGGTCTAAATTTATTCAGAAGTGTTGAGCAGAGGTAGAAAATGTGTTTTCATTATTACTAACTGATCGTAGCGCCCCGTTTCCAGTTAGCGTCCGAAATGTCAACGAATTATGTTTTTTGCCCAAAGCGCCCCCTATCGATGTTTCTTTTTGTACCGTTCAACTGAGTTTCAGAGAGCCCCAGCAAACAGAATCATGAAAATGCATGCCATAAGTCAAGAAATCTGTTTGTTTATCTCTTAGGAGCCTTCGAGTTTCGACCACCCTGTACTTTGACATTTTATTCCGGCTCTTACGCTTTTTGCAGGGCTCTACTTTTGGGTTCAAACTTTAAGTTAGAGTATAAACTTTGGCGAGCATGTGTTAAATTATCAAAATAACGGGCTTAAAGTTGTTGTCTAGCTCTCCAAAGTCTGCAGCGCCCCCTATCCATGTTTTAAGAGAAACGCTTATCAAATTGGTACTGAAGAAAGTCTAAACAAACAGAATCATTTCGACGCAACAAGCAAGAAAATCTAACCATTTCCCTAGTTTTTATGACGTTTCGAATTTCGGCACCCAAATTTTCGAAAGCGCCTAGCGCCTTACCATCGCGTCAGGGACCCTACATTCCCTATTCAAAAATGTTCGTCTAGGTGTGCTCTATCGATCCTTAAAGTTTGTCACCGACGAGCTGAATCACCCTGTATATATATATATATATATATATATATATATATATATATATATATATATATATTTATTTATTTATATATATATATATATATATATATATATATATATATATATATATATATATATTTATATATATACAGGGTGATTCATAAAAGATGGGCAGAACTTTAAGGGGTTATAGTACACTTAAAGACAAATAATATTAAATAGGAGACTAAGGGTCCCAGACGTATTCCCAAGGAGATAGGGGGCATTAAAGTTTAGGGTCCGAAATTTCAAATGATTATAAAACATGGAAAAATTGGTCGATTCGTTTGCGGTTTTTGCAAAAAATTTTCTTTATGCCAGTATTTTCTTGAAATAAAATTTTAAAGTTCAATTTCAAAAAATGCCGATAGGGGGCGCTTTAGACTTTGGAGTAACAAACAACTATTTTTTAACGTTATTTTTTGTATTTCTTTAAATGATTTCGAAAGCTTAGACTTAAACTTAAATTTCGATCTAAAAATTTGAGTCCTAACGAGTAGTTAAGTAGCATAAACTGAAATTTTAAATTTGAAACCCTTCTCCCCCCCAGAACAAAAATCAGTTATTCCCGATCTTTGTGTCGTAGATTAGACTCTAACTACTGCCGCGTTTTGCTAAAATTATTCTTTATGTCAGTATTTTCTTGAAAATAAATTTTAAAGAAAATTTTCAAAAAAATCCGATAGAGGGCGCTTTAGACTTTGGAGTAACGAACAACTATTTTATACCGTTATTTTTTGTGTCTCATTAAATGCTTTCTAAAGCTTAGACTTAAACTTAAATTTTCAGCTCAAAATCTGAATCGCTGAGCGTGGTTCAGTAGCGAGGGGAGGGGGTTCAAATATCAACTTCTGAACATAGTTCAGTTTGCACTACTTAACCATGCCCAACGATTCTGTTCTGTGATACGAGGCAAAAATACAACTTTCGTCAAGGACTGCATAGTCGGAATTCACTCATAAAGGCACTGGCACAGTTGGAAACGTCGCTCATGCAAACGTTAAATCTCCATTCCTGACGCTAGTCACCGGGTGAAGAAGGAAACAGAAAGTATGCAAATGTCAAATGGGGAAGAAGAAGAACACGTATGCAAAATTTCGACACGATTCAGGAATAAAAACCACTGAACGGTGAGTCAAGTGTAAGTCGCTGTAGTAATGAATCGGAAGATGGTGCCCTTCACGAATAAGGAAAAGGCTGAGATGCATTTAATTTACGGAGCGGCAGATGGAAATGGTGCAGAGGCACAACGAATGTACGGAGAGCGATTTCCCAACAGGCGGTTGCCTAACCGCAAAACTTTCGAGCGCTTGTACAGACAGTTGTGTGAGACGGGATCATTTCTCGCTTCCCGGTCGAATGCAGGTCGTGAAAAAAAGGACGAATCAGTAGTTGTTGCAGAAGCCATTCTGGATGTAGTAGCGGCGCAGCCAAGTACAAGTACACGAACAGTGGCTAGGCAGGTGGATACCTCACAGTCCATGACTTGGAGGGTACTGAAGGATGAACGTTTGCTCCCGTTTCATGTGCAACGAGTCCAGAAACTGTCTCCAGGGGATTATCCAAATCGTATTGAATTCGCCCGCTGGTTTCTGCAGCAGAACGCGCTAAATCCACATTTTGGACGAACTGTGCTTTTCACCGATGAATGTACCTTCACACGTGAAGGTACATTTAACACACACAATGCACATGTATGGGCGGATGTCAATCCACATGCTACGTATCCACATGCTCATCAGAGACGCTTTTCCATCAATGTTTGGGCAGGAATCCTCGGAGACCACCTAATCGGACCGTACCTTCTTCCTGAACGCCTCAACGGTAAAACATACCTCACATTTCTGCAACATGTGCTGCCAGACCTGTTAAACGTTGTTCCTCCACGCATCCGGCGGGTCATGTGGTTCCAGCACGATGGACCGCCAGCCCATTACGTACGAGACGTCCGCAACTATCTGGACATCACATTTCCGAACAGATGGATTGGTCGAGGTGGTCCTGTTGCTTGGCCTGCTCGCTCGCCAGATCCTTCACCCCTCGATTTCTTTTTTTGGGGACGATTGAAGGCTCTTATGTATGAGACACCCATTGAATCCCCCGAGGAACTGGTCGCCAGACTTTCCGCCGCTGTAGGGGAAGTGCTCGAAAAGCCTGATGTTTTCGCGAATGTTCGCCGTTCCATTCTTCGCCGTTGTTCTGCGTGCATAACCTCTGGTGGTCACAATTTTGAACATTTATTGTAATTACATGTTAATAAATATGCTTTGGTAACATAATCCTAATTTGTGTCTTTTTACCTCGTATCACAGCACACAATGTGTGGACATGGTAAACTGAACTGTGCTCAGGAGTAGAAATTTCAAACCCCTCTCCCCAGAAACTTAACCACGTCTAACGATTCAGATTTTGGGCTGAAAATTTAAGTCTAAGCTTTAGAAAGCATTTAATGAGACACAAAAAATAACGGTATAAAATAGTTGTTCGTTACTCCAAAGTCTAAAGCGCCCTCTATCGGAATTTTTTGAAAATTTTCTTTAAAATTTATTTTCAAGAAAATACTGACATAAAGAATAATTTTAGCAAAACGCGGCAGTAGTTAGAGCCTAATCTACGACACAAAGATCGGGAATAACTGATTTTTGTTCTGGGGGGAGAAGGGTTTCAAATTTCAAATTTCAGTTTACGCTACTTAACTACTCGTTAGGACACAGATTTTTAGATCAAAATTTAAGTTTAAGTCTAAGTTTTCGAAATCATTTTAAAGAAATACAAAAAATAACGTTAAAAAATAGTTGTTTGTTACTCCAAAGTCTAAAGCGCCCCCTATCGGCATTTTTTGAAATTGAACTTTAAAATTTTATTTCAAGAAAATACTGGCATAAAGAAAATTTTTTGCAAAACCGCAAACGAATCGACCAATTTTTCCATGTTTTATAATCATTTGAAATTTCGGACCCTAAACTTTAATGCCCCCTATTTCCTTGGGAATACGTCTGGGACCCTTAGTCTCCTATTTAATATTATTTGTCTTTAAGTGTACTATAACCCCTTAAAGTTCTGCCCATCTTTTATGAATCACCCTGTATATATATATATATATATATATTTATATATATATATATATATATATATATATATATATATATATATATTTATATATATTTATATATATATATATATTTATATATATATATATATTTATATATATATATATATATATATTTATATATATATATATATATTTATATATATATATATATATATATTTATATATATATATATATATATATATATATATTATTTATATATATATATATATTAATATATATATATATATATATATATATATATATATATATATATATATATATATATATATATATATATATATATATATATATATATATATATATATATATATATATATATATATATATATATATATATATATATATATATATATATATATATATATATATATATATATATATATATATATATATATATATATATATATATATATATATATATATATATATATATATATATATATATATATATGTATATATATATATATATATATATATATATATATATATATATTTATATATATATATATATATATATATATATTTATATATATATATATATATATATATATATATATATTTATATATATATATATATATATATATTTATATATATATATATATATATATATATATATATATATATATATATATATATATATATATATATATATTTTAAATTTATTTGGAACTATGTTCTGCGAAAATTATGAGGCATGTAGAAAGGCTTAAAGAATATTCAAAAATATTTTCAGGTAGATTGGTCTCTCCGTTAAAGAGAAAAAAATGTTAACTGCAAAAGCGGACGACTGTACCCCGGTGCCCCCTATATTTTTTGGATTGCCCACTAACACCACCAAAAAACATTTTTATATGAAAAATATCAATTACGTATTCAAATAAAATTTTGAAGTTTTTTAGAAGAAATACTTTCGTATTAACGGCATACCAGAGATTATTAGCCGAAGAAATCGCCAAAGATTTTACTAGTTACAGTAGCTTTTTTGATTTTGGTTATTTCCGTGGTAGTTCGATTACATATTTGTTAATTTGTCTTGTTATACTATTTATTTACTTTTTTCTTAGTGAAGCATTAATTTCGTTATGGAATATCAACCGGAAACAAATGTTGAATCATGTATGTTTTAAGTGCAAATGGATTAATTTTCTTTAATTGAGCTGCACGCGATAGCGATAGTTTTAAGAATTCATGATTAAAAATTATTTTAAAATCTCTAAAAAACTCAGTAAATTGACAAAGTTTTCAAGCAAGGTGCATTTAAAAGAACATTATTTTTTTCGCTTTTCAATGGTTTAAAAATTGAAATTGTGCGATGGTTAGAAGATGTTTTGTGATTTTAGACTTTTGCACTCAAACGAAATTAATTGCCCAGGTCGTTGCCACCGTTGAGTCAGCATTACTAACGAACAGGTTTCTGTTTTATAATATAGATATTAGATACGGCACTCTAAAAGATTTCATATTACAACTGATATGCAACTACGTTCAATCTAGCTTGAATTCTTCATATACAATTTTTTTTTTTTTTTTACGATATTAAATATTTATTTCATTTATATATTTCTATTCAATGTTATTTATAAAATTTGAAAGATGTTTATTAAAATTGCGAAGAAAACCTCCCAATTTCCAAAACACGAAATTTAAAAATAAATCATTTTAACGATTGCATTTAATTGCCACCCAAAATTTGCTACTCATCTTCACCAGTTGTCATTGTTTCCTCCGTATATCATAATTTGTGAGAGGGCGCTACAAGCGCTTTGGACTGGAAGGGGCGCAGGCGAGGATTCCCCGCCAGTTTGTTGTTGTTGTTCTCCATGTAAGTTACGACGTAAGCGCAATGTATCAACCATTGCCAGTCTCCTTTGAATTTTATGTAAATAATTAAATGTTGTGTTGTGTTTTAGAAGCGTGGACTATCTATCCATTGACCACAGTACAGTCACATTCCTATAAAGGTGAGCTATCGAATACAAAGTTTTTTGGTCGTACGAGCCGCAGCGCTCATTTAGAACACTGTGAAGAATCAAGCCCTTGGATATTTCGGATTATTTATTTACAGAATTTAGAGTATAATGTCTGTTGCTACTCCAGCGATTTCAGGAACTGTGGTTCTTAATCGGAAACGAGGAAATATACGCGGCCAGGTAACCAGAATATCGAATGCATTGAAATCGAAACTTGGCCCTAAAGAATTGGATTTGAAATTAAATTCTCTTCAAACGTTGAAAAAGAAGACTGATGAATTAAGAAACGAAGCATACTCTATTATAGCCGACGAGGATTTAGAGGAGTTTGAAAATTCCTTGACTGAAATCGAAGAACAGTTAGAAGCTATCGAAGTAAGCCTTCTTGATTTAATAAAACCTAGTATTTCTAGTGTTGAAAGTCAAAATAATAGTAATGATAGAGGCATTTCTAATGAGGCAAAAATCCAATTGCCGTCAATTAATCTACCCCAATTTTCGGGGCGATATACAGAGTGGATGAATTTTAAGTTACAATTCACCACTTTAATAGATAGTAACGTTGAGTTAAATGATGCGCAAAAGCTGTATTATTTACAATCATCCTTAACCGGGCCTGTGAAACAATTACAAAATATTGACGATTCTTATACTTCCTTATTCGAAGCTTTAAAAAAACGATTTGAAAACAAAAGATTATTGGTAAATAGTCATATTTCAGAATTATTGAGTAATAACAAAATAAAAATTGAAAACGCGAAAGAAATACGCAATTTGGTAGATAATTTATTGAGCCATTTGAGAGCTTTAAAACAATTAGAACTTGAACAAAACACTTTATCAGAATCCATTTTAATGTATTTTGTTTTACAAAGAATCGATGATGAATCAAGAAAAGCCTTTGAAATGTCTCTTGATTCTAACGAGTTACCTGAGTGGAATAATTTTATTGATTTTTTACTGAAAAGAGCTCAAGCTTTAGAAAATGTACAAAAAAACAATATCGCTACGAAACCTAGGTTTGAAATTGCCTCTAAGCAAAAATCTTTCGTTTTACAAGGTGACAAACTTAATTGCGCAATTTGTAAACAACCCCATTTGATTTTTCGATGTCAAAAGTATTTAGCTTCACCGGTTCAGGAAAGATTAAATCAAATACGAAAATTACGATTATGTTATAATTGCTTATCTCCTCATACCCTTAACCGATGTAATAAATTAAATAATAAATGCAAGGTTTGTTACTCAGATCACCATACCACACTTCATGGAGCTAACTTTTCGAAATCTTGTTATGAAAATAAACAAAGTAATCATATCATGAATTCATCTCCGATTAAAAATGAAGAAAAAATAAATACTAATTCTGTGGAAATTATTTCAAATGCGAAGACCTTGAGCTGTCAAAATAATTATAACCAGACAGTGTCCGGCGCCAGCTATAATGCGTTGATTTCAACAGCGACAGTTTATTTGAGGGGAAGAAATGATTTTTTTTTCCCTTTTGTTGCTATTTTAGATACAGCTAGTAATATATCTTTAATTACCCTTTCTGCAGCAGAATTATTAGGATTAGATAAATATAAAGTAAGGTCAGTTGTTTCCGGATTAAATGATGCAATCTGTAAAATTAAAAACAGAATACATGTCGAAATTTCAAACAAAGATCGAACATTTAAAAAATTCTGT
This sequence comes from Maratus speciosus, assembly GCA_963932465.1. Classification (NCBI taxonomy): domain Eukaryota; kingdom Metazoa; phylum Arthropoda; class Arachnida; order Araneae; family Salticidae; genus Maratus; species Maratus speciosus. The sequence continues at coordinate 515,333,313 of OZ010795.1, forward strand.
AACATGTTTTTGGTTCCTAAAATAACTGATTTAAATCCTATGAGTGGCGTAGATATTTCTAATCTGAAACTACCACGTAATTTGGTTTATGCTAACCCAAAGTTTTTTGAACCACAGCGAATTCAGGTGCTATTGGGGGCAGATGTTTATTATGATTTGTTATTAACTGGTCAAATGAAAATTCCTGAGACTTCTATAATTTTACAAAACTCTTATTTAGGCTGGATTGCAGGTGGAGTTATACATGATGAAAACGAAAATAACGAAACTAAATATAATTGTTATTTATTAGAAAATCAAGATGAATTAGATTTGAAGGTGTTCTGGGATTTAGAGACAATAGGAATTAGGGATGACCCAGTTAATGTAAAAAATGAAGATATTTTAGAGAAATTTCGGGAAAAGGTGCGGTTTATAAATAACAGATATGAAATCTGTCTCCCATGGAAACGGGATTTGGAAGAACTAAACAATAATTACCAGATAGCCCAAACACGGCTCGCTACTCTCGTAAAAAGAATGAAACGTGATACAAGTTTATATGAAAATTATCGTAAAATTTTAGACGAATATTTAGAGATGAAAATTATTGAAATTGTTCCTGAGTCAGAAGAAAATTCTAACAACCCGATTTTTTATTTACCTCACCATACGGTATTTAAACAAGACAGTGTATACACAAAATGTCGCATTGTTTTTGATGCGAGTTCGCATGAAGCAGGTGAGTTGTCCTTGAATGACTGTTTGGATGCAGGCAGTAACCTAAATCCGAACATTTTCCATTTGTTGATTTTTTTTAGATTAAATAAAATTGCTGTTTTGGCCGACATAGAAAAGGCCTTTTTACAAATTTCTATCAACGAAAAAGATAGAGACGTTTTAAGATTCTTGTTTATAGATGACAATCCTGTCAACGGTGATGAATTTAAAGTTATTATGTACAGATTCTTACGCCTAACATTTGGTTTGAACTCAAGCCCATTTTTACTATCAGCCACTATAAAACAACATCTTAGTAAATTTAAGAAGGAATATCCGGTGACAACCGAAATACTCGATAGTTGTATTTATGTTGATGATCTCATTGCCGGTAGCGACACGGTACAAGATGCACTGAACATTTCACAACAATCACACAGAATTATGAAGGAAGCTAGTATGACTTTTCGAAAATGGATATCGAACAACGAAGTAGTAATGGAATCGTGGGAGAAGAACGGGTTTAGTACTTTACCTCAGCCCTTTGAGGAAAATAAACCACATAAGGTATTAGGACTGTTATGGCAACCTAAACAGGACATGTTGATGATCGATATTGATAATTTAGTAGAATTTTTGTGCAAGGCAAAAAATACGAAGAGGTTCGTTCTGCAAGTAGCAGGTAGAATTTTTGACCCCTTGGGTCTCATATCGCCATTTACAATACGAATTAAACTGTTGTTTCAAGAATTGTGGAATAGGAATTTAACATGGGATGAAGAATTGCCCCCCGATATTTCAAGGCTGTGGGAACAATGGTGTTCCGAGTTACCTCAATTAGTACAACTAAATATTCCTCGAAATGTGTTTCAGTTCCCTGAAGACTCTGAATATAAAGTAATACTGCACACCTTTGCCGATGCCAGTCCCAAAGCATACGGTGCTGTCATATATCTCCAAATATATTCCAAGACCCAGTCTTCCATTAAATTGCTAACATCGAAAAGCAGAGTGGCACCCCTGAGAAAGGTGTCATTACCCCGGCTGGAACTGTTGGGTGCATTACTAGCAGCGCGTCTAACTTGTGAGGTGAAGAAGGTGCTAGATCGCAAGGGACCGTCTTCTATGTTTCTATGGACCGATTCCCAGATTGCCCTTTATTGGATAAAGGGGTCTGCAAATAGGTGGAAATCATTCGTGTCTAACCGGGTCAAAGAAATCCAATCACTGACAGACCCATCCAGGTGGTTTCATTGTGCAGGGTCTGAGAATCCTGCAGATTTGCTGACTAGAGGTATAAAATCGGAAGATCTTATTCAGAGTCACAAATGGTGGACTGGTCCAGAATTTCTCAAGGACTCGTTAGATATTTGTAACAACGAACAATCACTAGTAGTTCCAGATCAGGAGATCTATTTAAATGAACTAAAAAGAGACTCCGTGGACAATATTCATGACTTTACCACCTTATCTATCACCACTGAACATTCTATAATTGAACACATTTTTTCATTGACTAATAATTTTATAAAATTAATACGTATAAGTAGTTTTATTTTTAGATTTTACAAGAATTGTCGCAACCCACAGAAAACAAGGGGACCACTAACACTAGATGAAGTGAGACAAGCCGAATTATTTTTAATTCGGTCAGCACAAAAGGGTGAGTTTCGAGATGAAATAAAATGTCTCAAAAAGGGTAAGCCTGTTAAGCATAATAGTAGATTATCTTCTTTAAATGTATTCCTGGGAAATGAAGGATTAATTAGAGTTGGTGGCCGTTTATCGCATGCCGATTTGCCGCATAACTCTAAATTTCCAATTGTGTTGCCTGCCAATCATAAGTTAACAAATATTATCTTAAATTATTTCCATTTGAAGTATTTTCATTTAGGCCCACAAGCCTTGCTTTTCCATGTTAGACAGAAATTTTGGCCACTTAATGGCAGGAATAATTGCCGGAAAATTGTTCACAAATGTGTGACATGCTTCCAAAAATAAGCCTGTTGTCAGCTCCCAGTTGATGGCCGATCTGCCAAGGGAACGTGTGACCCCAAATTTTGCATTTTCCGTGACAGGCCTGGATTACTGTGGACCCTTTTCTATTAAATTTAGAAATCAAAGGAAGGGTGTATTAAATAAAGTTTATGTAGTAGTGTATATATGTCTATGCACCAAAGCAATACACCTGGACTTTGTTTCAGATCTCACAACTCAAGCTTTTATAGCTAGTTTAAAACGTTTCTTTGGCAGACGAGGGAAATGTGCCAAAATTCTATCTGATAATGCAAAAACGTTCATTGGAGCTGACATCGAGTTGAAAAAATTGCATAAACTGGTTAGTGTCCCAGATGAGGAATTGTGTAACTTTTTAACCCAGGAGGGTATCAAATGGGAATTTATTCCCCCCAAATCTCCTAATTTTGGCGGCATCTGGGAAGCAGCAGTAAAATCGTTCAAGTTTCATTTGAAAAGGGTAATAGGTGATCAAAAATTAACTTTAGAAGAATTTTTAACGATATTAGCGGAAATTGAGGGAGTTTTGAACTCTCGCCCCCTTACCCCACTATCCCCAGATTTTGAAAATTTCGAAACTTTGACACCCTCACATTTCCTTATCGGTAGGCCAATTACTTCGATCGCCGAACCTCAGTTAGATGAAATTAATGAAAATAGATTGGCAAAATGGCAGATAATCACCAAATTTAGCCAACAAATTTGGAAACTTTGGAAGCGCGATTATTTGAATAATCTCCAACAGAGGGGGAAATGGAAATTTAAAAAAGATGATGTACAGAAAGGAACTTTGGTACTAATAAAGCAGGAAAATTTACCTTCCACCAAATGGTTGGTTGGTAGAATAGTAGAAGTTTTTAAGGGAAGGGATAATATAATTCGAACGGTGAATTTACGCTTACCAGATGGGCGAATTTTTAAAAGAAACGTCCGAGATGTCTGTATATTACCAGTTGAGTAACAAATTTCCTTTCTTTCCCTAAGCAAACCTTGAAATGTATATATTATTTCTGTATTTAATCTAGTGTTATAGTGAATTTATTCTTGTATTATTATTGTGTATGTAAGTTGTTATATGCTATAATTTTTCTTGTGTGAACATTTTTTTTTTGCAAATTTATATGTTAATGTATATTGAAATTTGCATTTCAATCCCCGGGGGAGTGTTTCCTCCGTATATCATAATTTGTGAGAGGGCGCTACAAGCGCTTTGGACTGGAAGGGGCGCGGGCGAGGATTCCCCGCCAGTTTGTTGTTGTTGTTCTCCATGTAAGTTACGACGTAAGCGCAATGTATCAACCATTGCCAGTCTCCTTTGAATTTTATGTAAATAATTAAATGTTGTGTTGTGTTTTAGAAGCGTGGACTATCTATCCATTGACCACAGTACAGTCACATTCCTATAAAGGTGAGCTATCGAATACAGTCATCATTAAAAAAAAATAACGCCAATGAAACATGGAATTACTTTTAATTTAAAAATCCAAATTCATCCAATTTTTTAAAAATGCTGGTCAGACAGCAATTATCCAAAAAAGAAAATTCCCTTTAAAAACGTTAAGACAAAGAAAGATCATCTCACAAGAAATTAATTTCGGTTCATAGAAGGGGAGAGAAGCAAAAGGAATTGTTATTTAAACATGCTGGATTTCTCTAAATGCTACGTAACGCCAATTAAATATAGTTTTATTTTTATTTAAAAATCCAAATTAATGCATTTTTTTAAAAATGCGGGTCAGACAGCAATTATCCCGAAAAGAAAATTCCCTCTAGAAACGTTAAAACGCAAAAAAAAAAAAAAAAAAAAAAAAAAAAAAAAGATCATCTCACAAGAAATTAATTTCGGTTCATAAAAATTCATAGAAGGGGAGAGAAGCCAAAGGAATTGTTATTAAACATGCTGGATTTATCTAAATACTACATAACGCCAATTAAACATGGTTTTATTTAAAAATCAAAATTAATCCAAATTTTTAAAAATTCGGGTCCGATAGAATTATCCAAAAAATTCCCTCTAGAAACGTTGTTAAAAGGCAAAAAAAGATCATCTCACAAGAAATTAATTTCGGTTTATGCAAATTCATAGAAGGGGAGAGAAGCCAAAGGAATTGTTATTAAACATGCTGGATTTCTCTAAATGCTACATAACGCCAATTAAATATGGTTTTATTCTTATTTAAAAATCCAAATTAATGTGAAAATTTTTTAAAATGCTGGTCATACAGCAACTATCCCAAAAAGATAATTCCCTCTACAAACGTTAAAATAAAAAGAAAGATTATCTCACAAGAAATTAATTTCGGTTCATACAAATTCATAGAAGGGGATAGAAGCCAAAGGAATTGTTATTAAACATGCTGAATTTATCTAAATGCTACTTAAATCCCTTTTAAATATGAAAATATATTCTAGAAAATAGATTAAAAAAAAGAGGGGATTATTGAAATATCCGAGATAATACAAGAGAGATTTAAGACTAATTCCCTTATTTAACGAGTGGAGTATTGCTTTATTCCTTTGATTATATCTGGTAGAAAACTACCGGATTTTATAAAGAATATATTAGTTTTAATGTACACACTCTAATGTAATCATCCTAATATATATTTCTTTAAGTAAAATTACAAACGAAATCTAAAGTTATTCTTAGGAGTTTAAATAACTGAATTTTCTTAATAATTAATGTAAATATTTTATTTTTTTACGATTTAATTAATTGCATCTCAAAATTTCTTATTATCTCCTTTACCAAGTGCTATCTTTAAAGAATCAAGAATTTTTAAATTGCATTTTTAGTTTTAATTATTTTTTATTTTAAAATTAATTATTTTTTATTTAAACAATTGAAAAAGTATCAATTAAACAGCGATTTTTCTATAAAAATAATTTCTTCTAGAGTCTTAGTCAATAATTTTCGCCGACCGCCAAGTTCCGTGTGGGGAAAAGTAATTAGGTGATTACTCATTATCTAGCATAAATATCGAATAACGTTCTTTACTATCAGGAAGCAGGTATCAAATGCAGACGTAGTTCGTCTTCTAAAATTATTTTCCTACATTTTAAGTATTTTTAAGAAGACTAAATTAAAAAAAAAAATCCCAAAGGGAAAATTTCGAAGTTTATCACGTTTTTAAAAATACTTTAAATGAAAAAAAACTTTAAAAACACACTTTGTCTGCATTTGACGTCTTCTTTCGGATGGTGAAGACAGTTTTCGATATTTCTATTAGATAATATGTGTAATCACCTAATTAAAATTTTCCCCATGCGTGAAGAAGGGATTGTTATGTGATGTTAAGATTGAATTCCCTGTATTGACGACGTATGCCCTTAAGAGAAAGGAAGAAAAAAGTCATTGGTGGGAATTTAATTTCGATTTTATAAAACTAAAAAAAAAAAAAAAAAAAAAAAAAAAAAAGGAAGACAAATTAAGTGATATTACACTTGCTAGATTTCCCTAAATGCTGTTTAAATAACTTTTAAAAATGAAAATATATTCTAAAAAGGCAGATAAAAATAGCTGATATTAAAAAAAAATTCAAGATAATATTAGGGAGATTTAGAGTAATTCTCATATTTAACGAGTTCAATACGAATAAATTCTTTTATTTATAGCCGGTAGAAAAGTTACCGGCTTTCATTTTTAGAATACATTGCTTCTAATGTAGACATTCTAATGTAATAATACTAATATGTACTTCTTTCAATAAACTTCTAAACTAAGTCTAAAATTACGTTTAAAAATTTATTAAATTAGTGGAAAAGAATTTTCACTGGATATTCTTAATGATGTGAGATTTACAAACACAGATTTTTTACTTGGTCGAATTTTCAATAACGGTTTGGCAACGAATTCACGAACGGTATTCACGAATTCAAGCATGCTTATTTCGTTTGAAACACACGGCTCAGAATAAAAATATATATTCCTAAATATTGCTAATTTTATTATTTTAATCCAATTTTTGTAATTTTGTTATGCACGGCAGCCCAAATGTTGCACCTTTTTAGCTCACAGCTCGGTACAAGGATGAAATCGTATACGTTTAGTGGAATTTATAGTAATTTGGGCTTGAAAATTCTATTATAGATTTCACATTTTTACAGTACGTTTATGCATAATTTAAATCACTATTAATTTTCTTAAAATTTATTTTTCTTTTGGATGTTTTTAATTATGGTTCATGCATCTGCTTGTATTATAAGATAGTTTATCATAACAGATATGAGTTGCATTATTCATTTGCTTCCCATTTATGTATGAATTATAATTGTCGTCTAGCTTATGGATATACGAGGGGTTCACAACCATAGTAGACCAAGTCCATTTTGAAAAAAGATAGTCCATTTAAAAAGGTGCATAAAATGTTTTATCCACTGCCACAGTGAACCAAGTCTGTTTTCATATACTTTCTCATATATGTCATCTGTTTACAGACTTGGTTTACTGTGGGAGTGGATAAAACAGATTTTATGCGCCTTCTAAATGGACTATCTCATTTTTTTTTCAAGATGGACTTGGTCTACTGTGGCTGCGAGCCCCTCATATATATGATAGAGGAATAAGGCAATAATTAGTGGATAAAAAGGTGTTTACTGGTTTCTTGATTATAATTACACTTCAAAGTCGCACAGATATTTACAGTGTTACGCGAGAGTAAGGGTTTTTGCGCCATCTGCCCGCGACATCTGGGAATTCATAACGGACCCTTGTCCGGTTTCGCAGCGAGTTTAGCTTTCGTCTAGCTAGTTAGATCCGTCTGATCTCGGCCATTTCGAAATGAACTCTGAAGTTGGGCTGTTAATTTGTTCCCAAGCTCAGAGATGCAAAAATGTGCATCAGCAGTTAAATTCCACCTGCGGTTCTGAGGTCGCTATTTTCTCATGGAAACTGCTGACGTATCTTGTTGCTAGGATGAGAGTGTTTTGGGAACGCTAAAACCACAACTCATATATATTATATAAAACTTTTTGGAAATAAAATGACTATTAAATCACAAGATAAAATCGACATAAAAATTACCCAAGTATTATATATTTTTTTTTTTTTACAAAATAAGTACAATTTGATAGTGCTAAATGCATCGTATTATAAAAACTTAAAATAGAAGAAAAATACAATACAGGGGAAAAATAATTTTATCAAGTGAACATGATATCAAGGGCAATATTCTACAATATAAGGAAGTCGCGAATGATTTCCGTTTGAAATGGACTGCGTTTAAGCAGATATATATATTATAAAAATAGGTTTTGGGGTCGTGGCTGGTGGCATTCGTACTTAAAAACACACACAGTTCGTTCAGACATTGCTTTTACTGGGCGTAAAGGACATATTAGATTGAGATCACAGTCATCCAAGGCGGTACCCGCCGGGGTCAATCCGAGCAGCCCCAATACCGTGTCTGTTCACAAGCGCTGCTCGTAGGAATCTGCATGAGTTTTAAGTTCTAAGAGAAGATCATCACTTGAAGACTACTTTATTATAATTTATAGCCTTAGACTGTTTTATATTAGATGTACTTGGATAATACTGGAAAATTGGCTTTCACTTTAGCATAGGATACGTTTTCATGCTCTCCTAGACTTAAATGTTATAAATACTTGATAACTGGGCCATGTGTTGCGAGTTACTTTTGAATTTAATTGGGATTTGAAGTAGCCAAGAAATTATGATATTTGAGAAGTGTCAAGACATCGAACATATGTCTGCACTGATGATTATCGAAAATAGGCTACACTGGATAATATCTCATATGGGGTTCTACGCTTTGCAGTGCTACTTGAGGCAGATACAGAAATTGAGTTAGCAATTAAGGCGAAGGTATACTAATTAAAAAAGGTTATAGAGTATCTTATCAATTTTAAAACATATATATATATATATATATACAGTCAGACCTCTATTTAACAAAGTCGCTAAATCCCGAAAAAAAGTTCGTTATGTGGAAAATTCGTTAAATAGAGATGAACCTTTTTAAATATTTTAAACTACACAAAACAGATTTTTTAATTCATAAACACTAAACATTATTAAAAAACTTAACTAATCACACTTTTTTTTTTTTGTAAATCATATTTATATTTTATTATTATTATTCATTTTACCCATCAAAAAGAAATCTGTAAGGACAACAAGAATTTAAAAATATATTGTCCGGAAATACACTTTATTTTCAGTTTTAAGAAAATATTTACATTAAAATTAATGAATTTTAATGACGTTATTGTATTTATTATAACAAGTAATTTTAAGGATGGTATTACTGCATGCGTCCTTAAATTTAATTACTGAAACTTATTTACTACAGAACAGACCTTTTGAGTGTGAAAGGGGATATTGAAAGTTTGCATTTCCTGGATGAAATGTAAAGAATGACAGGTATTTTACTGCTCTCGTTGAGTTAGGCAACTGGAAAAACTAATTCAAGGTTATTGAGCATTATAAAATGTGTAAAAGGAAGAATAAGTTTGAAGTGTCCGGAAATATTTTGAGAAATAGGGAGAAAAAAAATTATATCAGAAGAAAAAGTTCGTTAAATAAAGAATATACTTCGCTATTTGAGGTTATTTTACGAAGAAATTCGCAAAATGTTGTTGGTTCCGAGGAAAAGTTCGCAAAATAGAGGTTCGTTAAATAGAGGTCCGACTGTATATATATATATACATTGTCGTTTAGATAATTCCAAAAAGATATTGATAAATATTGCAAAATAATACTGAATCTACCCCTTAAATTTTTATGTTCAATATTATACTGATATTGTAATTATCAATATTCATTCAGAGTAAAATATCGCATTAATTCATGTGGATGGATTAGGCTTACCTAAGGTCTTCTTACTGAGAAATCAATGGTACTATTTAATTAGTAATCACAAGAACAAATGGAGACTCAAAAACATATACTTGAACACTATCACAAAACAAAATACATAACGTTTTAGCGCATCATCAATTCTTTACCATAAAAATTATACATCAGATATACATCACAGCAACATTCATGTTCTTAGATATTCTGACAAATTCGTTTGTCAACAAAATCTATCATCGTCTGCGCGAGGCACAAATAAATACGATTACGATTAAGACCATGGAAGCAGCGAAAAAAAGCAACAATATTCCACAATATAAAGAAGTCGCGAATGATTTCTATTTGAAATAGGCTGCCTTTATGCAGATATATATGCATTATATATTATACAGGGTGTCCTAAAAAGGACTGACTGATTTTAAAATTCAATAACTTGCAAACGGTGACAGATATTTAAAAAATTCTTGCAGGAGGGTTATGCATAAGGTGAAAAGTTTTTTTTACAGTGATTTTCGATTTTAGTTCGAATTACAAACAATAGATGGCACTGCGATCAATAGACGCTAAATTTAGGCTCGATTTTTGGTCCTTCGGGACCCACTCAATACATTTTAATCTCCTTTTTCCGCATAGAAGAAGAGATCGACCAAAAAATCGAGCCTGTATTTAACGCCTATTGCTTACAGCGCCATCTATTGTTTGTAATTCGAAATAAAATCGAAAGTCACTGTAAAAAAACTTTTGACCTTATGCATAACCCTCCTGCAAGAATTTTTTAAATATCTGTTACCGTTTGCAAGTTATTGAATTTTAAAATCAGTCAGTCCTTTTTAGGACACCTGGTATATATTGCCGTTTAGATAATTCCAAAAAGATAATTACTCCTAAAAAGGTTAAAATAAAGAAATGTAATAATTCAAAGAAATTAAAAGAAATTAATTCGGTTCATAAAAAAAAAACAAAGAACGGAAAAGCCAAATTAATTGTTATAACCTGGATTCCTCTAAATGTTTTTAAAGCCCTTTTAGAAATGGAAATATATTCTATAAGATAGAAAAATATAAGTGATTAATAAAAAGTCCAAGATGACGTAAGAGATTTAAAAGCAATTTGTTTACCGAAAGGAATGTGGTTTTATTCTTTTGTTTATATCCAGTAGAAAACCTTCCGGATTTTATTTTTTAGAATATATTAATTTTAATGCTAACAGTCTAAAGTAATCATCCTAATATGCATTTACTTTAATGAAATTTTAAATGCAATCTAAAATTACGATTACAGATTTATTAAATAGAAAAAATAGATGGTTGGTTGTATTTATGTCGGCCAATTATCTGCACGTGGGATATAGGCCCTAAGGGGGGAGTGCCTTCCGTGGAGGTCTTTCTAAGGGAACCTAACCCGTATTAACGCTTGGAGAACCAAGGTTCGAAGAAAACCACGAAAACTCCGAACGATTAGGCCGACGGGCGCGATTGGGATCGAACCCAGCACCTCCCGTCTACCAGCTTTGAGAGCAGAACCTCTCGGCCACTGGTGGGGCTTAGAAAAAATAGAATTTTCACTGAATTTTTCTAGGAGATGAACTTTAGAAACGCATTTTATCAGTTTTATTAATTATACCTTAAAATTTCTTACTGATATTCATTAATTGACATCATTAAAGAATCAAGCTAATGAAACAGGTAATTATTTTTAACTTTGAAAACAAAAATACTGAAATTAAAATAAAATTGCCGGTTAAATAGCATTCCAGAAAGATAATTCCTTTAAAAAACGTTAAAAGAAAAGAAAATAATTCACAAAAAGTTAATTCGATTAATTAAATTCAAAGAAAGTAAAAGAAGTTAAACTATATGTTACTAAGCCTTCTGGATAATTAAATCATTTTTTAAAAAGGAAATATATTCTAGAAAAGAAATTTAAAAGGTAAATATTTTTAAAAATCTAGATAATATTAGATTTAGAACTAATTTATTTATTTAATGAAAGGAGCGTCCTTTTATACCTTTGTTTATATACGGGAGAAAAAAAAAATGTGCCGTATTTCATATTTAGAATACATTACTTTCAACGTATACATTTTAACACAATCATTCTAATATGATTTTTTAAAAAACAAAATTCTTAATGTAATCTAAAATGAAGTTTATAAATTCATCAAAAAGGAGAATAGAAAAAAAAAGAAAAAATCCAGGTAATTTTAGATTTCGAACTAATTTGTTTATTTAATGAAAGGAGCGTCACTTTATACCTTTGTTTATATCCGAAAGAAAAAATATGCCGAATTTCCTTTTCAGAATTCATTACTTTTAATGTAAATATTTTAATGCAGTCATTCTAATATGAATTTTTTCTTTTAAACAAAATTCTAAATGTAATCTAAAATGAAGTTTATAAATTCATAAAAAATATATATTATATATATATATATATATATATATATACCCTATCTATATTATAAAGGACAAACATATATGTGCGTAACGCATACGTCCTTTTGTGAATGGCAACACTTTGATATTTGAAATGAAATTTCGGTTTTGCAATTTTCGCTACTGCAAATTTTTAAACTTCTAAACATCGCACAGTTTCAATTTTTACACCTTCGTACAAGGAAAAAAATGTGCTTTTAAATGCAATTTGTTTGAAAAGCTGTATCTCAATTTATTTTTAAGATGTTAATTTTTTTGTAGTTTTTAATACAATTTTTGTAATCGTGGCAACTGCAGTACTCCATTTATATTGAAAGTAAAGGGAAAATAGTCATGGTTTATTATTTTTATTGATTACATCCCTATTGATGCCATTTTCACATTACAAATAAAAGTAACTTTATTTTATTTATTAAGTAGTCTTTATTTGAAAGTAACTTTTTCATAATATTTGAACAGAAAATGACGTCAGATATTACAAAACACGCATTCTTCTTCATAAATCAGTTACATTTCAATATTTTTACGTTACGTTGATAGTGAGTTTGAGACGCTAGGCAAAATGATTCAGTGAGTAAAAATGATGTCATATTAAAAACAAAACGATCATTTTTTTTGATAAAACTAAATATTTGACCAATACTAAATGTACAATGCTATGACAACTAAAGGCAAATTTCTGATTTTTTTTCGCGGGTACTGAGATTAGAACTTAAAGTTTGTGCGAATGTTCACATGAAAAATTGTATCGGGCAAACGTGACTAACTTTGGAAATACATTCATTAATAATCTATTGCGCGTTAAAATACTTTCAAATTGTGAATTTGAGTGGTGCGTATCTAAATTATGAGAATGTGAAAATAACGCACAGTTTAGATTTTATGAGGGAAAATTTTATCATGTGACAAAGCGAAATCCTTTTTACTGATATTTCATCCCGTAAAACATAAGGGCCTCAATCGATAACTTCATCATAATGACTCCTCTTGATGACGTATTCTAATACAGTTTAATTTTTCAATAATTTAAGCAATTGAAGTTTGTGGAAATAATATTTTGGTAATTTTAGGTTAAAAATATTATTTGTTTTAAGAGTTAGACAATCAATGTAAGATGAATTTTTTATTGTAATTATTTTTGTAGGTTTATTATAAATTCGATCTGACACAGTTCCTTTCTAACATTTTAGTTCGTCGAATTTCGACGGGTTCCAACTTGTATATATAAAATCCTAATGAAACGAATTTATGAAACGAATATATGAAACGCCTGAAATGTATCGATTCTTTGAATCGACCGATTAAACAACTGATTTTGTTTCACGGCGATTTCTCCTAAAATATGGAATACTTTGCGATGAAATTAACACCAAAAATCCGCAGATCTCAAAACTGGTATTAGAAATTTTAAATTCGAATTAGTTTTCGAAATATTAATTTTTTTCTAATTTTAAATACATTTTTTCTAATGATGGCAACTCAAATTTTAATCATAACAGAATTTTTTTTTTCATAATTCAGAAAAGGTTACTATTTTAAATGAATTTGGCGACAGTTGGGCCTCCTTTAAATCTATGCTAAGAACAATGCTCTTTTTTTTTATTTCGTTATCATTTTATTAAATACAAAACTTTCATTAAAAAATGAAACATTTAAATTGATGGCTTTCACTTCTTTAAAAAAAAAAAAAAAGAAAAACAAAACGAAAAGAAAAATATTAGACACAGATGTCATATACGCACCGGGGTACCTAATTGGCGCACAAATGGCATTATTTTGATAGACGTGGTAACCCGGCTCTTTGTTGTTTATTTAATAATAAATGTATATTTACTTTTATTTCTTTTTTAAATTTATATAAATTATTTTGTTCTATAGTAATTAATTATTTTTTTTGCTATTTCCTTTTGAAAATAATAGAAAATAATTAAAAAATACGGTACAATGTAGTAGTTATTCCGTCACCCAATTTCGCAAATTATATAAATCGCCAAACCACTCGCCAAATTGTACAGATTAACAAAATTTTTATTTTAAATAACGAAAGAACAAATAAATTAGTATAACATTAATAAATATAAAAATAAAACGTCAAAATGAATTCACTTGATGACGTAAACACGTGTAACTTGCTAAAAGTCAAGTGAATGTGACATTTACGATCAAGCATTACTGACATTTAATCTTATAGTTCGCGATAGATTTTTTGTCGACAGGATAACTAAATAGTACCAAAAATACATATGTAACTGGTATTCGAAAACAAGGATTTCGCCAAATTTTCGTAAAAAAAAAAATAAATCATGCCAAACATGCGATGCGTATATGACATCTGGCGAAATATTAAATTATGTAACAAACCATGACATTTAATTTCAACTTCAAATCAATGTTTTAATTTACCATTCGAACAATACAAAAAATGCTAACTGGCGAGTTGAAAAAAAGATATTGGCGAGATTTGCACCCGGCTTTTTTTTTCTGTCGGCACAAATGTCATATACGGCCCCATATTGGCGCGATTTTTTTCTGACGCCAATGTCATATACGCAACGGGCACTTAACTGGCGCTAAAGTATCGTTATTTTGCTTGATATGGTAAGCCGGATGTTGTTGTTTATGCTGTTGATGCGTTCCCCAAGTTGGCGTTGGAAAAAAATCGCGCCAATATATATGACATTTGTTCCAAACTTTCATATGAAAGGCGAAGGGATCAGATCGTATTTGTTTATGGCATTTGATGACTTGAATTATTATAATATAGATGAAATGGTTGGGATAGAATAATATTTGGCAACTTATCACCTATGCCTGGATAACATTAAAGTATCAAAATGGCACATAGAGTATAAAAAGCAAAGTGTTCCGCCCGGAACTGTTGATGATAGTCACATGATTTAGGCTATTGTTATAGAGATTGTTTTAAAATATTGGTTGACAAAGACTCTGAATGCTTAATTCATTTTATTTTAGCTTCTTTTCAAATGTTTAACTGATCCTCTTTAATCAAAAACGAAAACAACCATTGGATGTCTTAACAGCAACTGATTCTCCGTTAAATTTTTGCAATCAAAGGGAATTGAATGGAAACCCGTTTACAGGGAGATCTGCACAGCTTTTTCAGTATAATTTAATCTTCTCTAATATTTTTAAAACCCATTAGATTTTTAGATTTTCAGATTCTGCGGTGTCTGAACGGGGGTTGGCGAGCGTAGCTTGCAGGGGGCAGAGCCCCCTAGTATACATATATATATATGTAGCATTTTGCTATCGACTTTCAGACATTTCGGCGACACTAGTACATCTCGAAATAAAACGCAGTAGAGCAATCAAGGCCAACCATCCGTTAACATGAAAATATCGGATTGCAGTCAGGGTGGCGAGTAAGACAGTCTTAATAAACATTGCCATCACATGAATTTCCCATCACATAATGAATAGAGTCATCATAACTTTAAAGTGGTTTATTTGACAAAAAACATATCAAACATAAACACTCCCAGTAGCTATTTTATCAACTCTCAATAATCGATCATTCACTTCATAAAACTTTAGATGTTACAAGATTTGGATCTAGACATTAGAACGTTCACTCCAAGCGACGCAGCTTAATTAAACAACCGGAAAAACGTAAATTCTTTCGCTCCTCGCCGATGTAACGATATATGTACTACAAGCAACAGAACGCGGACGGATACAGAAAAATGGAAAACCAATGCCAGCAGAGAGATGGGGAGGAATGGGACAAAAAACAAGCTACGATTCAATAGGAAGGGATGACGTCGATAATGAACTCTTTATACGGCGTCAGAATTAAAGCGACATTAAATGCTGGCGGCGCATGGAATTGGTTAGTATAGAACACCAAAGAACAAATGATATTTAAAAACATTCAAAAGAAAAAGAATTTAGTTTTAGAAGAAAATGAAAAAGTAATTTAATGGGTTTTATAAGATTAGACGAATGGATTAAGGTTTTTAGAATAATAAAAGAATAGGCAACTTTAAATGCATGAAACAAAAGATATTAAGATATTATTAAAGATAGGTAAAAAAGGAAAAATATTAAGAATTTGGAATAGTTTTACTAAGAAAGAAAGGCGAAAATTTTTATTATTACACACACACACACACACACACATATATATCCTTTTAATTGATTTTTCAATTTTTAGCAGTGAAATTACGCTCGAAATTATTGAATATATAATACGTGATTTATTACATTGCTAATAAAGCGTAGAACCAACAATGTGAAAAATGTCCAGGCCGGAAATCGAACCCGGAACCGTTGGAATAGCGCTCCATGTGCTCTTCCATTTAAGCTACGAAGACGATGCCCAGCTCAGCATTTCCCACATATGTTGGTCAGGCTGCAAGTGCAGCACAAGATGGGACAGTCTTCATGAGCACACAATCCTGCGGCGATGTAATAAATCACATATTATATATTCAGAAAAATATATTACTGGATTTTCACAATATTATAAAATTGTCCAACGAAACTTTTTTTTTTTTTTTTTTTTTTTTTTTTTTAAAACCATTTGGAAAAATGGTTATTGTCCTCGGTCAGGGTAGGAAATCAAAAACATATCTGAAGCGTTTTATTAGTTGAATGCCGCATTTTATTCGTTTTCTGATTGGGCTAAACAGTAATCTGTATTTTCCCTTTACTTTCAACAGAGATGGATACTTCTGTTGCCACTATGGCACAATAAAAACTACAAAAAAAAATTAATAACTCAGAAACAAATTGAGATACAGCTTTCAAACAATTTGCATTTAAAAGTACATTTTTTTTTCTCTATACGACGGTGTAAAAAGTAATATTGGGCGATTCCATGCGGAGAGTCACACACGTAATGCAGGCTTTAATTTGCATTTATTCAATTATTTATTATATTTTAATATTAATTCTGATTTTAGGTGGTATGGTAAATAAGTTATTAACATATTCTTTAGTTTAAATGTGTGTAAGTAAAACTCACAGAAATATATAATTTAATTTCATACTCAAAATGTGCTTTTTTTCTGAAGTAGAAAAAAAGCACATTTTGAGTAATGAAATTAAGTGATATACTTCTGTGAGTTTTATTGCCACACATTTAAATTTAAAAATATGCTAATAACTTATTTACCATACCACTTAAAGTCAGAATTAACATTAAAATGTAATAAATAATTGAATAAATGCAAATTAAAGCCTGCGTTACGTGTGTGACACTCTCCACGGAATCGCCCTATTGTGGGATGTTTAGAAGTTTAAAAATGAAATTTCATTTAAAATTGGTCCAGGAATATTAATGTTTAATCCATGGCGTACGTAATATATGACCAGCTCCGTAGAAGTTTCACAATTTTCGGTACTGTAAATTTTTAAACTGAAATTTCTTTTAAAATTTGTTCAGGATGGGTCCAGGGGTGCTAATGTTTAATCCATGGCGCACGTAATGTATGATCAACTCCGTGCGATTTTTTATGTCTTAAATTTTAGTCTTTGAAAAAGTCATTTTCCAAATGCTCGTTGTAATTTGTTAAATTGCTTTTTTTTTTCTATTGCATTAATTTCATATCAAAATTTCTTACTCATCTTCGTCACTAATTAATTGACATCATTAGAGGATCAACCCATTGAAACACACAATTATTTCTTTATTTGAAATCAAAATTACTCGAATAATATTTGAAAAAATTGTCGATTGAACAGCAATTATTTCAAAAAGATAATTACTTCTAAAAACGTTAAAAGAAGGAGGGGAAAAAATTAAGTGACAAAAAAATAAATTGTAGCCATTAAAATTTAAAGAAAGGGAAAGGTGGCAAATTAATTGTTGCTACACATGCAAGAAGATTTCTCTAAATGCTATTTAAATCACTTTTAAAAATGGAAATATTTTCTAGAAAAGTGATAAGAAATGCGATTAATTGAAGATGATATTAGAAAGAATTAGAACTATTCGCTTTTTTAATGAGTGGAACACGGTTTTATTCTTCTGTTTATAACCGGTAGAAAAACTACCTGATTTCATTTTTAGAATACATTCAGAAAATGTTACTTTATATTAAAGTCAGAAACAAATGTCTATAGTTCAGTCACATGATAATAGATTTAAAAAATAATTTTAATGCAAATATTCTAATGTAACTATCATTAATATGCATTTCTTTTAATAACATTCTAAACGTAAACTCTAAAGTTATATTTTACTTGATAGGTATGTTTGGAATCAGTATTCTAATTATGGATTTTTTTTTTTCTTTTCCATTTTGTTACTATACCGAGGTATGTATGTTTACAATTGATTAATTCTCTATAGATACGATGTAGTTATTTTTTACATTAAAGTAAAAATAAATTATTAATATTTTTTATTTATTCTCAATATTTTATTAGTTGAGATTCTTCAATATTATTTCCGTCACTATTATTTGGTAGGTATGTTCGGAATCAGTATTTTAATTCTGGATTTTTTTTTTTCATTTTCGTCACTATACCGCGATATGTATGTATGCAATCAATATTCTAATTCTCTATAGTACAGTGTAGTTATTTTTTACATTAAAATAAAAAGAAATTATTAATATTTATTTATTTTAATATTTTATTAATTAAGATTTCTTCTGTTATATTATTTCCGTCACTATTACTTGGTAGAGGTAGGTATGTTTGAAATCAGTATTCTGATTCCGGATTTTTTTTTTTTTTCGTCGCGGTTGTGTATTTGCAATCAATATTCTAATTCTATACCGATACGATGTAGTTATTTTTGCATTAAAATAAAAAGATATTAATATTTTGTTATTTACTGTCAATATTTTATTAGTTAAGACATTCTTCTTTAATATTATTTCCGTCACTATTGCTTGGTAAGTATGTTTGGAATCAGTATTCTAACTCTGGAATTTTTTTTTCCCATTTTCGTCACTATACTGTGGTATGTATGTTTGCAATCAATATTCTATTTCTATACAGATACGATGTCATTATTTTTCATATTAAAATAAAAATAAATTAATATTTTTAAAATTTATTTTCAATATTTTATTAGTTAAGATATTCTTTAATATTATTTCCGTCGCTATGTTTGGAAACAGTATTCTCTGGAATCTTTTCCCCTTCCATTTTCGTCACTATATCGCGGTACGAATGTTTGCAATCAATATTCTAATTCTCTATAGATACGATGTAGTTATATTTTTTACACGTATTCTTCGAGAGCGCATTTATTGTACAACATAAAACGGCGTATGTAATTGAACTTTAAGACTTTTAGTTAAGATGATTGCGAACAATAATATCTAAAGACTACTTTTTAATATCCAAAACGTTAACTGATCATTATCATAAAATAAGGATATTTTCCATTAAAAAAGTCTTCCAGGATAGTTTGCATCGAAATTTTCTTTTTGTGCAGAGAATGGGAAATTTTTAATGCTTCAAGAATTTTTTTTTTTTCAACATTGATTAATACTTTTAGATACAATGACGACTTTTTAAATTATTGAATTTTCATTTAATCATTTATGTAAAGAAAATATTAGCATATGTGTTTCCGTTCTTTTTTAATTTGGAAAAGATTCATCTTTTTCAAATAAACGTTATCATTAATTAAGTAACTGATTTAAAAAATAAATTTAAATATTACCATTTTAACTGAGAAAAAAAAAATTAGTATATTAACTCTGCGATATATTTTCAATTACAGAGAATAATTAGGTAATATTTAAATTTAAAAAATAAATAACTATACTTACATTCCGTGTTATGAAATAGATCTTGGAAAATTTTATAAATAATACGTTGTATCTTTTAACTGTCAAGAACTTTTAAACAGCTACAATTATTTCAATTTTAGTCACTGTTCATCTATTGACTATGTGAGAAAACTGCTTTTATTTATTCTGTGTATTCGAAACTCTTATTTTTTATATCAAGTAAACTAAATTAAATTTAAAGAGTGTTAAAATTATAAATTTTCTTCTAGCAGATTTTCATAAGTTGCGATAAATACTCCATACCTATTTTTAAGTTAACAATCCAGTTAGTTATCTTCAATGAACAACCTGTCAAATATTTAACGCAAACCAACACAATTTTTCTGTCATCTAAAAATATGTTTCTTTCTTTTAAAAAGATAAATAAATTTATTATTTTTTAGTATTTAAATCTCAACATTTTTTAAATCAAATGATTTCTTTTTCCAAAATGAAAAAAAACTTTTTTTTAATGGAAAGAATAATAATTTAAATATCAATTAATATGTCACTAAATTAGATAATGAGAGTTTCTTTCCACAATTTAAAAATGCAAAACAAAAGTTTAAAAATACATATGGCTTTCAATATCAAGTGTATATATTAACTTGATATTTGCCGATAATTTCCAACGGTGACTGTTTTCAATCAAGAATGACGAGTTCCCCTTTTAAATTACTAGACAATTATTTGGATTAGTTAATACAAATTACTGAATACATGTGGAATCCTAAGGAAGGTAATCAACACCTAACAATTTTCTTTTTCTTTTCTTTTTTTTAATCTGGAAAACTTATGTTCTTCCCTATTTTCTGTCACAATTTTCACAAACATAAAATAAATTATTAAAAAGGGAATAATTGTAAAAGTATTTTTTAAGGAATGCAATTATTGATGCACTTAATGCAATTATATTTTAGCCTTAATTAAAACAAACAAAATGTTTTTTGGTTATTGCAAACCACCTGAAGCCAAGCGTAAATTAGTGGGAAGAAATCTAACGAAAGTTGGACGAAAATACATTTATAATATATCTTTTGAAAGTACAAAAGTCTCTCTATTTAAAAAAAAAGTAACTTACGCTGTCACCGCCGCCGGTTTTGAATTTTTTGTGATCGGGGGTATTTCTCCTTTAATATTAAGAAAAATATTGCATACAAAAATATGAAAATCGGCGGTATTATAGAAAAATGTTGTATAAACACGCTGATGCATACAGTTTTCAAATCGAAGAATTATTTTAAGAGATATTTAATGCTGAAGTTGGACAAAATCGTTCCATTAAAAAAGTTGTATAGGAGCAAAAAATATACATGGGAATAATTCATTTTCAGATCATTTTATGCGTTAGAATTTCCCGGTGTGCAGACTGCATTTATTTTTTTTTTAATTTGACTCATATTTTGAGGTTTTATTTCTATTTTAAATTCAAGTTTTCAGCATTTCGAGAGATATTTTTTACTTATTTTAGAAAATGGTATTAATTTAAACTGTTGCCAACTGTATAAACAGCGCAAATAATAATGTTTGCTTCAAATTAAGAATTTATTTACACGTGACTATTATAAACAGAAAAAAAAACCTTTCAAATTAGAATTAAATAATTACGTATAAAAAGCAGGAACTTATTGAAAATTACTTCATAAAAACTATATTTACACGTGAATTTTA
Organism: Maratus speciosus; assembly: GCA_963932465.1. Taxonomy (NCBI): domain Eukaryota; kingdom Metazoa; phylum Arthropoda; class Arachnida; order Araneae; family Salticidae; genus Maratus; species Maratus speciosus. Next base: position 515,354,705 of record OZ010795.1, read on the forward strand.
AAAGAGAAAGGATATTGTAAAATAATAAATTCATTAACATACGTTAGAAGTCTTATATAGTAGAAATTACGCCACATTTACGTCACATTACACTTATTACGTAAAATGAACAAAAAATAATATTGCAAAACAGTTTAAATTTAAAAATTGCGCGAGACATTTATTTGATATTTTGATCTTTTCAAATATTTTTGTTAGGACAGCGCAAATAATATTTCATTTCTAACAAAAGTATTTTCACGTGAATATTAAAAAGAGAAAGAAAAGTTTGGTGAAAATTACGTCAGATTAAAAGCGATACGTTTAAAATGTCTCATTTAAAAGAACTTTCTTTTCGCTTTGTTAAAAAAAAAAAAAAACTCGGGAGACAAAGACTCTGTTTACTTAATTCATTTTATATTAGCTTATTTTGAAATGTTTAACTGGTTTTATTTAATCAAAGACGAAAAACAGCCATTTTATCTTTTAGCAGCAGCTGATTTTTCCTTAAAATTCCCCAGTCAAAGAGAAATGAATAGAAACCCGTTTATAGGGAGATCGGCACAGTTTTTTAAATTATAATTCAATCGTCCAAAATCTTTTTAAAGCCAATCAAATTAGAGTTCTTTTAGAGACTGCTGTAACTGAACGGGGTTTGGCGAGCGTAGCTCGTAGGGGGCCGAGCCCCCTAGTTTAATAAAAGAAATCATTTTCGCATATTTGAAACGTTTTTGAATTTTCAATAAATTGTGATTTTTTTTACAATATATTTTCATTATATGGTCTGATTCTTTTCGAATCCCTTATTTTTGCTACATATGAAAGGAAACCTTTTCATTATTTGCCTTTTTTTAATCTTTTTTCACCCGTGATATTTGACCGACTGTTACCTAGAATGTGCATGACGAAAGTAGCCATATTAAACAAAAAATAATGACCCATCCAAAAAAACTATTTACAAAGAAAATCGAAAAAAATTAACAAGATTGCATTTACTTAAGAATGACTCGTAAATTAATTCTGGTAATTTGCGTAAAAATTGAACTTTTCTAACGATTGAGTTAATTACCAATCAAAATATCTTCCTCGCTTTTACTAATTGGTATCGTAAAAAAGTATCGACTGATAAAATAAGATTTTTCATTTTGGAGATATTTAAACAAGCCATCACCAACATCATTTGGAAACAGTATAGAGAAAAAACAGAATAATGTACATTTGTTAATGACTTTTACAAAACACTTTCTTACCATATCTTGAAAGACAGACATTACTTTTAATGTTATTTTACATAAAAAAAAAAAAAAAAAAAAAAAAAAAAAAAAAAAAAAAATAGCATCGAAAATGATGATGATGATTCGGCAAAATTGGAGAGAGATTTCAACAGTATTAAACATAACCGGTGCTCATTATCGATTGCTTCATTTTTTATTTACAGAAAAAGAAGCTATATTTTTAGTGCTACAAGGCTATTACTACCAGTGCTTAAAAAATAACACAATTAAAAAATATACATGCACGGAATATTAAGTATCAACAGTAAAAATAAAAATTACAGAATTTTTTTTCTGAAATTTAGAGAAATTACAAAGAAAATAAAAACAGGTATTGATACTGTCCTCAATCATCTTTGATGCGTTTGATTTCTAATGAGTTTACGATTATATATTAATTATAAAGATAAAATATTTTGTGTTTATTTGTTATCAGAAAAAACAACATTTTAAGTCTCGAAATAAGATAAGTCACGAATTTTATAACTCAGTTTTGACTGGGAATGTAAGATTTCCGGATATTTTGAAGTGAGGAAATTAATTACGCCAATTTTCCTCTAGGAAAAGTTTTAATGTTGTGATTTTTCTTATTACAAAAGAAGTCTTTTTTAAAATATAAAATAATAAACATATAAATTTACAAACCCTATTTTTTACTTGAAATGAATACATTTTTAATGCATTTGTGCTGCTGCATTTATTAGATTTGTTCATGAATTTTTGTTTTCTCAAATTTGTTAATAAAATCACTTTAAAATGTTGCAAAATGAACTGGAAAGATACTAAAAAAATTACTTTTTTTTTTTGTATTTATTTGAAAAAATGTAAACGTACTAAACATAAGAATATGCATAATATTTTAGTAGTATAATATGCATAATTATATGTTTTGCCTAAATTTATATAAAATAAGCATTTAAGTTGTATATTATATACTATAAATAGTATTTTTATTAAATACTAAAAAAAAAATATTTTTTTACAGACATTAATAACATTATAAATATTAGTAATAATAAACTAAGAATAATCGAATTTGAGGCTAAAAACAATTTGTTTCATAAACATCTTGAAAAGGACTGTCTCCTAAATGGCTAATAAAAATATGTACCCATTCGTGCCTAGCACCCTATATTTTGTACGTCACAAAAATGCATAAAAAATGGGCTTGAACATATAATTTCCCAATTTAAAAAAATACATATTTCAAAGAAGTCTACAATCTAAGATTATGCCTTATTTATTTAGATAACTGGTAAGAAAAACACAAACAAACTTACTTTTTACATTTCGCCATCTTGAAAAATGAAAAAAGCCTTCATTTTAACCTTTAAATGCCTGATTTTTCAAAAATCATTGTAATAATGTTTTTTGGCTTTCATTTTTTATATAAATCATGGGAAAAATACTTTAAAAAATCATATTTTGTTTTAAGTATGGTTTACGGCTAAAAAACAGTTTGTTACTAATCGGCAATCGGCAATAATATTAATCGGTTTAATTGAAAAAATAATTTCCCTTCATAAAATTCTATAATATTAACCACACAAGAATTTTAGGAACTATAATAAGAAATAAATTTTACTTCCTCACTGCAGGTCAAAATAGGATATTTCGCAAGCTTCCAAACAAAACAAAAAGAACAAGAAGCAACAATTGAAAAAATAAATCTATCTTTATTCTTAAACAGCACAAGCGTTGCCATCTACATGTTGAAAATCTATTTAATAATATTTTCAGAATGTATTTTATTGGCAACATTAGGCGTTATAGCTTCAATATTATTCTAATAGTATTTTAGAGCCTAAATTGGGTATGTTGCCGAAAAGCAACACCAGACATTTAAGGGTTAAGCAAATAAATATCCATCTTATGCTGTTACCGCTCGGTAACAGATAAAGACATTCATAGAAAATTGTTTCATACAATTTTCCTGTTACAAAGAAGAAGAAAATTATACAAATTTACTAAAATTTGAAGCGTCCCAAAAACAGGAAGCTAGGCATAAATGGGTTAAAGAAACAGTATAAAAATCTGGAAAGACTTACCTGTAAAATAAGTAGAAATATAGACTTTGGAATGTAATAGATGTTACTCAGAAAAAACAACGTTTTCAAACAGAGTGTCAACATTCGAAAAACTTTACATGTGCATTTAATCGTTAGCAATCAAACCAGTAATAGTGGTTGTTAGTGAAAACCACGAACGTACAAATTCCCAATGATACTGATTTAGTTTATACTAAGTGAATGAAGCTGATAAAAGATGATGACTTGCTAAACTTAAGGTAATGAAACTTTGAAATCCAAGTGGGGCACAAGAAAGGGTGAAAAATGTAATAGACAGAGAAGGACAAATTACATTCACTAGAAGCACATTATTAGACATCTAACACCCCACTCCTCTTGTTTATGGTCCAGTGTCGTATTCAGAGTTACTTGTGTCTACAGCTCTCTTATTCTCATGACAAAAATACAATATTATTTACTAAAACTGTCCCAAATTGTACCTTTTTGGACCTATGCTTCTGGCTCTTGCCCTTGTTAACAGACCCTAACAGTCACGTCTCTCATAGGTTATCCTTATTTCAGGACCAATAAGCATATCACGTCCCTTACACGTTATTGTAATGCAAAGGATGAATATTGTTCCTATTGGCAAAAAAGTAAAATGTCTAGAAAGAATTCTTACTGAAAAAAAAGAGCAAAGCGTGAAATTTACGCTGTGGCAAACTATGTCATAGAGTGGAGGTCTAGGAGCAAATTAAAGAGCACTTCAATCAAAAAATAACTGGAGACACCTGTTTTGTCGGAATGTTGACTCTAGACGATCCATCAAAAGATGTCATCCCCTGCGTTCAAAATCTCCAGACTCTTTCGCCGAATGTTATCCCAAAGCATCTTCTGGGGCGATATAGGGCAGATTCTCACATTGATGTGTGTGTGTGTAACAATTTATGCGTAAAGAAGTAAAGGAATGGGTTTCCGGCACACAAGAATGATTAATGTATTCATTTAATGCATGTAACTATTTTACATTACTGTTCTCTTTTTTAACTACAGTGAAATAATTATTGACCTTAAAGTCATTTCACGTACAATTATGAACGAGATTACTATGGAGTTTTATTTTACGATCTTATTGTAATACGTAACGAAGTATAGTAAAATAAACAAAAAAGGGACAACATCTGAAAAAATAACCAAAATCTCCGGGAGATCTCATGGCCTTGTTCTACCTTAAACAGGCTGTTTTCAAATAAGAATATTTATGCTACAGATGTCATAAAAAATGGAAATTTAGAAGTTCAAATCCTATCCCAAGGCATTGAAAAGTCTAATTCTGCAATCATATAAAACGATAAAAATTTTCATATTGTGTATATGTGTGCGTCTATATGTTGTAGTTTAAATACTGTTCTAGATTGCATAGGGGGAAAAATGGATGCTTAAGAGATGTATGTCACTAAAATAAAAATTAATTGAAAACCAATTTGAAAGCAATTAGAGGGTGAAATAAACAATAAAAATAAAAGGAAAGTTAAAATTTTCTTGCCCGTATTGTTGAACCTAATCTAGTAAATCATAAGTTTAAAGCTTACAATATCCTGGTGATGAAATAATAATTTTTACTTGAAGCAGTATCATTAAATCTCTGCCTTTTAAACATTTATGTAGTTTGATAAACACTTTTGTGACTTTAAATTGCTAATTTAATATAACATGTTAATACAATAAGCGGAATTCATAAATACAACAATTACTAGAGATATGCAAATTTAGTGAATTTGGTGCTCTTTGGAAGTGATAGAAATCCTTTCGTGAAACCAATTTAAAAACGACGAAAATAACTTTCATCCTTCTCATCCTAAAAGAGAATCAGTGTAGATTATAAGAACGTGATATCTCCGAGCCCTAACTTATGATCATAAGACTTCAGCTTTATCATTACCCCCACCCTTCTTTTGTAATGACAGTGAAAGGGAATCCAGGTAGGCCGCCTAGCAGAGTTTAATCTCTTGAAAGCGACCTTGGATAAGACTTTTTTGTGAGATGATATTTGATCATATTTCAGATAAAGAAACCCTTCCAGATTTTGAACTTTAACCTCTTTTCATGAGGAGATGGAAAAGATCCGAGATGGAAAATTACATATAATGGTTGTACGATATACGATCATTTATTCACCTACTATGCGATTTATTTTTCCAACAGGAAAACTTTGTCAACAAATTCGCATTTTGAAAAAAGTTTTTTTTTCTAATATAAACGGATTGATTAAAATACTAAACGCTATAATTTTTTACAAGCTATTGCAAGCAATGTAATTAATTTTAGCATTGGTACTTGAGTTTTAAATGCCACATACCTTGCAGGGTTGCGGATAAATACAGGGCGATTCAAAAAAAGTTTACTAAAACTACTAGTTTACAAAAAAAGTTTACTTTGATATGTTTAATAAAGTAACTATGCCCAGTCTAATAACTTGTTATGGATCTGAACTTCTATGTACACTACACTAAAATAGAAACACTTTTACTAACATGAAACTGGCGATTTTATTGAATTTGAAAGATAAATTTGAAAAAAGAAATGAAATTTGTATAAATCCAGATCTGTATAAATCCTAGGGGAAAAAAAGATGAATAATAGAAGTTAGGAGAATAAAACCGGTTTATAAAGAAAAGCTTAACATTTTACCAGCATCGCCCTAATCTAGTTCCGGCAAGTCAAAATAGCATTGTTTGCGACTTGCAATTTGATTTGTGCAAAACTTCATTCGTTTAGATTCTGATAAAGGGCAAAATCAATTTTTTTCTTTCGAACATACATTTAAATATATATTTCTCTATTATTTTTTATTATTCTAAATATACTTGGAAGGGCGAAAACTTTGTATCACAGGTAAAGGGGATTACATGAATCCAAATACACTGGTACCTACTATACTCCACGGACAATATTTTAAGATTCAGCCAAAAATAATTCTCATAAGCCAAAAAATTTCACATGCATTTAATGACCCCCATTAATAGTACAAGAGAATAAATAGTGGCTGAAACAGTGTGTATACTATAATTGGTGATCGTAAAATTACATATTTCTTTGTGTTTTATATGCTATATTTTAATGATCCCTTTTAACAGTTCAAGAGAATAAATGGTTCACTGAAACAGTATGTATACTGAAATTTGATAATCGTAAAATTATATAATATTTCTTTCATTTTTATATGTTATAATACATTTTAATGATCCCTTTTAATAGTTCAAGAGAATAAATGGTGCACCAAAATAGTATGTATACTGAAATTAGTATTCGTAAAATTATATAATATTTCTTTCTTTTTTATGTGCTATTACTATAATACATTTTAATGATCCCTTTTAACAATTCAAGAGAATAACTGGTGCACTGAAACAGTATGTAGGGGAGAGTGGTAATGAATGGGCCATTAACAAAATATGAAAAAATATTTGCATAAAATTATTTTAGATGCCACGAATAGATGCAGCTATTTGTTCTAGTAAACTCATCAAATTTTCCATTGTTTGGGAGAAGCCATTTTCCCTCTAGAGTAAGATGTTCAAGAATCTGATTGAAAAGTAAATTTTTTCCCTTTTTAGTAAAATAAATAAGCTAAAAAATATCTATTATTTCATTGCGGATATGTGTATTAGCAAGTCTTTGCATATCTGTAAACTAATTTTAGGATGTATTTAGTTGTTATTTGAATTTAATGTACTAAAAAAATCCTGAATATATAACAGAAGTATAGGTGGGGCTGAATGGGCCATTATATCATGGTCATGAATGGGCCACCTTCACTGATGATGAAAATATGGTTTTTCTTTCTTTTTTTCTGATTTTCTCTTTAATATGAAACATAACTGGCTGTCATGGATTTAGATTAAATTACTGTCTAAGTTAGAATAGGTTTATAGTAATGTCTAAAAAATAATTTGCACATTTTCACCCTAAGAAATATTAGTTATTTATTAGAAGCATAAGTTAAATTGTATAAATGATTAAGGTGAACTGTCCAGTTGATCACACCTACCAGTATTTTCCCATTTGATATAAAGCTAGAATAATTGTTTATATTCTGAATCTGATGGGTAGAATAAATAATACCAGAAATTTACACTAAATAGTGAATAAATAGGCAGTTCGAGTTCAACCCTGTTACAACCATGTCGTTTAATATCAATTTTGAAAAATATAAATTTCGTTACATCATAATGTGTATTATCTATTATTTTTATGCATATTTTATGTTCTTTCTTTCTTATAATCTCATTATATTGTCATAGGGTGTCAACGATTTAAATCAGCGATTTAAATCATGATTTTAATCAAGTGATTTTTTTTTAAATCATTGATTAAAATAAAAAAAATTTTAAATGTTTAAAATGACATAAAAAAGTATTCAAATCTAAGATGAACATAATTTGGAAAGTTTCTACAGGTATTGTGACTTATGAATACACAAAACAAAGCTTTAAATAATTGTTTCCTGAGTATTGTGAAAATTTTAAGTATGGTAATTTTGTAAAAAGCATGATTTTTTATCTAACAAACATAAAAAGCATTTAATTTTAAAATGATATTTAAATCTAATATAACTTACAATGTCATCATTTCCTTTTAATAATCAAGTTATTCATTCTTTTATATACAATAAACATAGCAATAGAGTGTCAATGATTTTAATCAATTGATTTAAATCAGATGATAAAATCACATATTTTCTGATTTTTTAAAATAGTGTGAAAAAACATTATAATCAGTAATGGAAATTATCACTAAATCACTTGTAAAAAATGTAATATTTGTTATTGTTATAATTATAACAATATTAAACTGTGTAAAAAGAAGTATTGCACATTTAAAAAACATCTAACTAAATGTTAAATAACTTCAAAACATTATAATATTTAGTAGCTATTCAAATATTTTAATGTTGTGGGGAAAAAAATCTGATTTAAATTTCAAAAATACAATTTTTGTAATCTATTTATAAATTATGTGTGAGTTTGTTTTATACATTGCTACAATTTTTGATCAATTTGATATACATACGCTTTAGAACCTGTGTAAAATTACTGGCTGCTTTATGAATTTATCAAACTATTATTTATCACCTTTTTTCAAAAATGTAGATTGTGTTCTTAATTAAACAGTTAATTGATTAATAATTACAAAATTTAATCTGTATCATCAATTTGAAAATAAATGCAATTTATCAATAACTTTAAAATATAAGCAGTATTTAATATTGGTTTACATAATTATTACAAAATATTAATGCACATAATTTTGTATGTTACTAAAAAAATTTTGAATTTGCAGTTTTTTGTAATTTCTATAATTACATAATTAAAATTTTATTAATTAAAGCAAAAAAACATAGATTATGTCAGTAATTTGAGAGTTATTCATTTTTGAAATGCTTGATTCTTGATAGATGTTTAATATTTTAACACAGGGAAAAAAATCCAAAAAATCCGATTTAAATTTTAAAAAATCCGATTTAAAAAAAAAATCCGATTTTTTTTATTTTTTTAAAAAAAGTCATGATTTTTTTTACACCCTATTTTGTCATTTTTCTGACAAAAATTAGTTTTTTTATCCCTTTTGATGTTTATAAATTTTGATAAGCATTGTGTATTACTTACTATTTCAGTACGCTTTTGATCATATCATATCAAGTGCCATACATTTGTCATATTTGGTGAATAAAAGATCAATTCCACATTTTTTTCATTGAATTCATTTAGTGGCCCATTCAGCCCCATGGGTGGGGACGAATGAGCCACATTTCTATATTTTCATTTTCTATTATTCATTTTGGACATTTTCTAATCCAATTTTTATGACTTTTTTATGTAACCAAATAAGTACACTAACTGAAGGGCCAATTCTGAGCCAAAAAAATAAATAAATAAATAAATACATATATATTAGAAAAAATTACAAAAATTAAAAACCAAAATTTAGCCCCTTCATTACCACTCTCCCCTATATTGAAATTAGTAATCGTAAAATTATATAACATTTCTTTCATTTTTATATGCTAATAATATAATATATTTTATAATTTAAAAAGGTTCACTAATAATTAAAACACATTAAATACTTCGAATTTTTGCATCGATTAATTACAAATTTTATACAAAAAAATAAATCGTACACAAACACTAATAAAATCCTGCAAAAATAAATTGCAGTTATGCGAATGAAATCAGCGGGAGTTTTAGGCGTGTCCAAGAGCAAATATAAGGCAAGGGGGAAAAAATCGAACTTCAACTTCAGTGAAATGTACACCACTAAAGTTGAATTTAATTCGATACATATAGGAGAAAGACACGTCACGGTCCACTCAAAAGGTTAATGACAGTGAAAATCGATCAATATATGCATACGAATCGGATATCCGATATCAGTGGTCGAGGGTTTTACAGAACCAGCTGAAGACAATTCACCGCAAAACTATCAGGACTTGGTTAAAAAGAAAAAAAAAAATGAAACGTTAAGAATTATTTTGAATATTTTACAAAGTGGAACTCCGCCATTTAATGTGGTATGGAGCAAGGTGGCGGGCTTTTAGCCAGGCCAAAAAAAAAAGCCGGTCGGCTTTTTTTTGGTTTTAATCACTTAAAAAAAGCAGGCTTTTATTGAAAAAAGTCGGTTTTTATTTTTGAAAGTCGGTTTACAGCTCATTCCTATTAAATATGGATCAATTAAGTTTTAATACACTTATAAATATTTTCTACTAAAAATATTATAAATTTCTATTAAATTTTGTCAAATAAATAAGTCTTTATAACGACCAGAAGGCAACTGAGAAGGCATTATTATCTCTCTATTCTAAAAAAATGTAACTACCGCTGCCGCCGCCGGTTTTGAATTTTTTGTGACCGGAGGTCCTTCTTCGTTAATATTAAGAAAAATAATGCATACAAAAATATGAAAATCGGTAGTATTATACAGAAATGTTTGATAAACACGCTGATGCAGACAGTTTTCAAATCGAAGAATTATTTTAAGAGATATTTAATGCTAAAGTTGGACAAAATCGTTCCACTAAAAAAGTTTTATAGGAGCAAAAACTATTTATGGGAATTTAATCATTTTTAGATCATTTTATACGTTTGAAGTTCCCGGTGTGAAGTCCCCCTATATTTCTTTTTTAAATTTGACTAATTTTTTGAGGTTTTATTTCTATTTTAAATTCAAATTTTCAGCATTTCTAGAGATATTTTTGACAGATTTTAGAAAGTAATATTAATTTAAACTGTTGCCAAATGTATAAAAAGCGGAAACAATAATGTTTAACTTCAAAAAAAAAAAAAAATATTTATACGTGTAAATAAATTAAAAATTTATTTACACGTGACTATTATAAACAGAAAAAAACATTTGGAATTAGAATTAAATAATTATGTACAAAAAGCAAGAACTTATTAAAAATTACATCATAAAAACTATAATTACACGTGAATTTTAAGAGAGAAAGGATTTTGTAAAATAATAAATTTATTAACATGCGTTAGGAGTCTTAAATAGGAGAAATTACGTCATATTTACGTCACATTACAGTTATTAAATAAAATGAACACAAAATAATATTGCAAAACGGTTTAAATTTAGATATTGTGCTAGACATTTATTTGATATTTTGAGACGATACTTTTCAACTATTTTTGTTAGGAAAACGCAAATAATATTTCATTTCTAACACAAGTATTTTCACGTGAATATTAAAAAGAGAAAGAATAGTTTGGTCAAAATTACGTCATATTAAAAACGATTAATTTAAAATGTCTTATTTAAAAGAATTTTCTTTTCACTTTGTTAAAAAATACCGGGAGACAAAGATTCTGTTTACTTAATTCATTTTATATTAGCTTATTTTGAAATGTTTAACTTATTTTACTTAATCAAAGACGAAAACAGCGATTGACATATGTATTTTTGGTACTACTTAGTTATCCCGTCGACCAAAAATCTATCATTCGCCAAACTATAAGATTAAGTGCCAATAATGGTTGATCGTAAATGTCACATTAACTTGCCTTTAAGCAAGTTACACGTGTCTACGTCATCAAGTTATTTTTATTTCAACGTTTTATTTCTATTTTTATTAATGTTGCACTAATTTGTTCTTTCGTTATTTAAAATAAAAATGATGTCAATTTGTATAATTTGGCGAGTGCTTTGGCGATTTATATAATTTGGCGAAATTGGTCGACGGGTTAATCAAGTAGTACCGCAGCGGATTTGGCCTTAAGATTCCCCAGTCAAAGAGAAATGAATAGAAATCCGTTTATAGGGAGATCGCCACTGTTTTTTAAGTTATAATTCAATCTTCCGAAATCTTTTTAAAGCCGATCAAATTAGCGTACTTTTAGAGTCTGCGGTGTCTGAAAGGGGGTTGCTTGACGAGCGTAGCTCGTAGGGGGCAGGCCCCCTAGTGTCTGAAAAAAAAAATCTAAATTATAAATATTGAAAAGAATATAAGTTAGACTCCAAACTGGTGTTTTGAAATTCTGTATTACATAACTTTACATTTACTAAACTACACATTTTAAAGATTATATTTAATTAAACAATGACAAAATGTAACACATTAAAATGGAAACATTCTAATGTGTCCATATGAAGAGATTAAGTTATAAATGTTAAAAGAGAAATTAGAAAGGATATGATATTTGAGGAGAGTTTGGTACATAAGTGTATAAAATAAAGAAAGCAATTAAACGACAATAACAACAAAAATATCTCTAAATAAAATTTTTTGAAACACAATTTTGAAAAGCTTGTTGCTATGCATATTCATGCATATGCTATTCATAATATTGTTTTTAGTGAGAAATGGTGTTATTATATGGCTGCGTATGATTTTAAATGTTTATGAGAAATGAAATAAGATTTGTATGTTACTAGCTCTTAAATTTAGTTAAGTAATAAAATATGTACTATTTAAGTAACCATTGTCCTGTTTAATTGTATGAAGAAGTAAAAATGAAAAAAATTGGGGGGGGGGGGGTAAATGGTCAGTGTAAACCAGATAAAGCAGATAATATTGCCCTTTTTAAATTTAGCTGACATATTTGCAATTCTAACTACAAATCACTAATATTGGAATAAAAGTTAAATAGAGCAGCTAATGTATTCATGATTGAGCAATTAGGTTACTTATTAAATTCTAAATCAAATAAATGTAATTAAAACTAATTAAAAACACTTTAAAATGTGTAGTTTATAATTACAATGCTTCACTGTATAAAAGCCAATTATGGCAAAAAAGGCCAATTTTGGTCAAAAAAAGCCACCGGCATGGCTTTTTTCAATTTTAACCGGCTTTTTTGCAACCCTGGTATGGGGACACAGAATTTTACTATTTTGATTTACAAATATTTTTTACATTATTCCTCCTGAAATATATATCTACATAGGTTGTCCATAAAATATTGTCAGGGCTGCCTTACCTCGTCATTTTTGATTTAAGAGCATGACGAAAAATTACGCATGCCTGAAGTTTCAACTCAAAACCTTATTAATCAAATAACGATTATACAATCAAATAATAGTTAATATTAAAGTTTCAATTTTAAACATTTTTTCTAACTGAGCTCCTAATTAAGTCGGAGGCATGAAATTTTGCATACTTATAACTGAACACTTGCGATCACACGACAAATCATAAAAATCTCAAAAAGTCTTATATTTACCCCTCCGGTCTCTAACTTGTGTATCTTAAGCAATTTCTCTAACTCAGTCCCTAATTAAGTTGGAGATTGAAATTTTGTATACTTATAGCAGAATACTTGCGATCACACGAAAAATCATAAAATTTTCAAAAAGTCATTATTTACAACTCCGGGCTGTAACTTGTGTATTTTAAGTAATTTTTCTACCCCCCCCCCCCTTTTCACCCGGGGGACACATTTCTAACATTTACCGACTCCCCTCACGTGATATATCATCGCACAGTCCTTTGACCACTCTTTTATATTATGCACCATAGACTTACATATTTTAGTTCCACTTTTTACCGCCAGTATGCGCCTACTTATCTCGGGTGCTATGGCCCGATCTCCTCAACTAATATATCTCCGGATAGGTTGTAAAACGGAGTTTCGTTCGAATAGAGGTTTGTTTAGAATAGAGTGCGTCTTTTGGTTTCGAAATACAGAACTAACAGATTTTGCAAAAGGATAAAGTGTTTTGAAATGAATATTAAACGAAACCCTCTGTGCAATCTGTGATTACACTTAACCCATTTGTTTTTTTCTTTATTCGCTTGAAAATTTTACATTAAATCCATGTTACTATAAAATTATTTGCTTTTAAAACATAAATATTCAAAAAAATATATTCAAAACTGTAATAACGACCGGATGGTCGCGTGTGGGCTTTTCTCTCAAAAGATTGGCCAATTATCGAAACCTCACATGTATTTATTTGACACATCGGACGACACTGTAAACACAAACTAGCATAAACAAATTTACACATAACACTAAATCGTATCAATCAATCTTATAATTTCATTTTGAATCTTTACGACTGGCAGTAGCCAAAGCCGTTCTCAGTATTTGTGGATCACCTTCTTATGCGAAGCCATTCCAGATTTTGCTCTGTTTCATCTCTTTTTACAAAAGAGGGCGCTTCTATAGGCGAGAGGGCGTGCACAAACAGCACACCTTCCCCATTCGAAGTTTTGATTTAGTCTTTAAAGACTAATCAAAATTTAGTGGATCTCTATAAACATTTTAGTAAATAATTAATTAATAATTTAATTTATTAATAATTTTTATCTGCGCATGCGCGAACGATAACAAGGATCATTTTACATAATTTAATAGTCAACTCTATGGAGCAACTTATTAAAAAAAATCTAGTTAAATATCGTAAAAATTCAGAAAGATATCGGCGTTAAACTGAGCAAATTTTTAGCTGTTCTCTAAAAGCAGCTGAATGATAAGGGATTTTACACAAATTGTCATTTTTTATTAACTGACTTTCAGAAAAAAGTATTTAGCGAGTATCAACGAGTAGATTTGGAAAAAATGTTTCGATTTTGATACTTCTTTTGATCATGGTATAAGCTCGTTCTGGTGGTTATCCAAGAAGAACTAAAGCATCAATAAAAAATGAAAATTAAAAAGAATTAAAAATGACAATTTGTGGAAAATCCCTTATCATTCAGCTGCTTTTAGAGAACTACTAAAAATTTGCTCATTCTAACGCCGATATCTTTCTGAATTTTTACGATATTTGACTAGATTTTTTTCAATACGTTGCTCCATAGAGCTGACTATTAAATTATGTAAAATGATCCTTGTTATCGTTCGCGCATGCGCAGATAAAAATTATTTCATACAACTGCTCATAATTCCTAAAATATTTAATATATTTATATTCCAATTGCACTATATTGTTTCTACTACATTTTGTCAATTTTCCTGAAACCGGAGTTAAATTTGGTTGAAAACCCTGCATGCTATAAGCAAAAAAACATGCAAGAATTTTATATATTTTTTAAATAAATCGCTATATCTCTATTAATATACATGCTATTCTTACACAAAAGAATACACATATTGCACACTGTCTGTTTATTTATATTCGGTAGCGATAGATCATTTCGTGCATTTTATTTTACAGGGTGATCCCAAGTATTATGTTTTTTTCTTCGATTTTTTGTTGGCCCCCTAATTGCCCCCCCCCCCCCCCTTATCAAATCGACATTGCTAAATATGAGGTCATACCTGCTCATTTCAATCCTGAAATTCCAGAAGAATCTGTCAAGTATATTTCTAAATATTCGAAAAAATGTCTAAAATTGAAAGTTGCCGGTCATTAATGGCAATATAGTGTATGTTAAGCTTTAAAAAAAAAAAAAAAAAAAAAAATTAAGATTACAATAAGGCATGAAAATGGTATAATAATTTTAAATCACCCAGTTAAAATAAAATATTAAAGGAATTTGAGTAAAAAAAATGCTGTTTAACTATCATAAAAAAAATGCATATTTATAAGTTAGCAAGCGTTTAGAAGTTTCAGTATTAATAATCTGAAATAATACCAAGATAGGTCAAACGCAGGCAAATAAGTTGCTTCAAATGCATTGATTATATCATTCTGAAATTCTGATTAATGTTCGACTAATTCGTATTATATAAACTCCCGTATCAAAATGGTGCAGTGAATATTCGCATTATGTCATTATAGTGCAATGATAAATGATTAAGTAATTATGGCATGGTGGTCAATGTTCAGAAATCCGATATAACACCATTTCCATTAAATGCAGTTTATGCACTTGTGTTAGATATATAGACGAGCCGAAATGTTTAGGTCCTTGTTTTCCTGACTCATTTATTTTTTCCGCAATTCATGGTCTGGCTTGACCCGTTTCGTACATAAATCTGCGAAATGAAACCCGATCCAATCTGGTAATAAATGCCGATATTTTTAATGAACATTATCCTGTAGTTAAAAATATTTTAAAGAATATTTCACACAATTTTAAAGCGAAAGTTTTCAAATTATAGAATTTTGCATATATGCTTGTTTTTGTTTGCAGGCATGTAATGAAATAAAAATATTATTACTCCCATTAACATTCATACGCAGGGTAATCAATTTAAAAGTGCACCCGTTGGTTTTTCTTATTACCTTAAATCTGACAGATGTGGCAACTATTCTAACGGCGAACATTTTCAACATTTGCTGTAAGGAATGATAATGTTAAGAAATTGAATTAAATTATGTTTTTCAAAAATAAAATGATCACAGGATTAAGTAAAATTGTGCGTCCTCATTTCTGTTTTACCTCACAAATACAGTTGCAACAGTCCAACAGTGTTGGAAATTATCTCCCACACTTAAACAACGTTCAAATAATTATACTTCAGTGTTAGAATAGTTGCCACATATGTCAGATTTAAGGTAATAAGAAAAACCAACGGATGCTCTTTTAAATTGATCACCCTGCGTATGAATGTTAATGGGAGTAATAATATTTTTATTTCATTACATGCCTGCGGCCAAAAACAAGCATATATGCAAAATTCTATAATTTGAAAACTTTCGCTTTAAAATTGTGTGACATTCTTTAAAATATTTTTAACTGCAGGATAATGTTCATTAAAAATATCGGCATTTTTTATCAGATTGGATCGGGTTTCATTTCGCAGATTTATGTACGGGACGGGTCAAGCCAGACCATGAATTGCGGAAAAAATAAATGAGTCAGGAAAACAAGAACCTAAACATTTCGGCTCGTCTGTATATCTAACACAAGTGCATAAACTGCATTTAATGGAAATGGTGTTATATCGGATTTCTGAACATTGGCCACCATGCCATAATCACCTTACTCAAATAAATTTACTCAAATCATTTGCGCAGAATCGGATTAATAATTACTAATGATATGCTCACACGAATTTATGTTTAAAAAACGGGTTTTCGCATTTAGAAAAAAAAAAAAAAAAAAAAAAAAAAAAAAAAAAAAAAAACGATACCCGCAGATTAAATACAGACATTAAATAAGTAATGATGACGAATGTCTTGCTACATGTATTATAGATGTGGATAATACAGAAAACAAATGGGTACTCTTTTAAATTGATCACCCTGTAATATCTCTCTCTATATATACAGGGTGTTGGCGATTGCTTCTATTTTTACAACACGAAAACGGCAAAACTAACAAGGTTTGGAAAAAAACGTCCAGCTTGAGTGTAGAAAAAAAAAAAAAAGGGAAAAAAAAGGGAGAAAAAAAAAAAACGAGTAATGCTAATTACAAAAGAATAGACGAACTCGGGCTCGTGTATAGTTCTTTAAGATGTGTTTCTTCAACGAGCAGCTGAAATTGAAAAACAATGTAATTTTTATTTGTTAAGTACAATAGAACCTCTTTTATCAGAAACTCTTAACCGAAACTCTCGGTTAACCAAAATCCATTATTAAAGCTTTTTTTTTTTTTTTTTTTTTTTTTTTTTTTTTTTTTTTTTACTATCACATTCCTCGTGTGCAAAATCCATTTTGAAAGCCTTTTTTTTTACTATTATATTCCTTGTGTGCAAGCGGTCCTTTCGGAGCTACGAGTACATATAAATATTTTCGATCCCCTTTCTTAGAGTTCCATTGAATTTAACTTGAGCTCCCGTAAGCTGCGGAATGGAGCGAAGAAAACGAACGAATTAGCAATTCTGAAGCTTTTGATTACTTTGCAAAAGGTTTGGCATAGCTGAAACATCAGAAAGACTGATACTGGTGGACTAATAATATTAAAAAACTCCATGATAGAGCTTCAAAGAAAAGACAATCGAAACTGCGACAAATTAAACATTTTTTTTTTTTTTTTTCAGACCATTGTGATATATTTTACATATATCACAATGGTCTGAAAAAAAAAGGTACTTAATTTCAAAATTAAAATTCAGGTAATTTATTCTTTTTTATATTTTGCTATTGCTTAATTTTTGTTAAGCACTTGTTACCATGATAAGAAATATTGCAAATATTTCTCCTTAATCTTAAAATTGAAGCCTTCTCGATTATCCGAAAATTTCGATTTTCCGAAAGAGGGTCGTTTCCAATTATTTCTGATAATCGAGGTTCTACTGTATCACATAGAAAAAAAGTTATACTTTAAAAAAAAAAAATCGATTTTTCTTTTTTTAAATTAAGTTTGTTTGGAGCGCTACGATTATATTTTGCACACGAGATCTGAAACAGACCGGAACCTCCGTTTAAAGCGGAATCCGATCCACTGATAAACAGGGTTTGAAAAAACCCAGAACACTGGGCTCACTAGTCAAAAACCAGGGCTTTTTTTAGGGTTTTCTGAAAAACCTGGGTTTTTCGGGTTTTATTGAGTTCTTTTAGAGAACTCTTTAAACTTCTAATTTTCATATGCATAATACATAAATTCTTCATTTATCAGTGAAACCTGGGTATTATTTTGCATATGAATTAAGAATATATATATATATATATATATATATATATATGAAAGGATAAAAAGCCTTTAAAATTCCAAATTTAAATTAAAATCCGAAGTCTCTTCCTTCTAACTTTAAATCTATTTCTAAAACCAGTTTCTCCCCTTGCAACTTTGTTTCCCAGGATTACATCTTATTACTTTCAGAGATCATTTTAGGACGATTCTGGAGTGAAACTGCTAATCTAAGCGCTTTTTTCAGGCATCTGTAGGTAGGGCTGATACGTCACAGTCCCTGGGAATTGTGCGGGCCTTGACCACAGATCAATCAAAACTTAATGAACCAATTTAATTAAATGTTCCTCCCAAATTAATAATTCTGCCCTTTGCTGGAAAATATTAGAATCTTCACCATTACCCCGAACACGCACGAAAAAAGGGGGATTTTGGCAATTTGAGATGCTTGCTTAACTTAAGCCAAAGTAACCTCCCAAAATATACGCTGTTGGCTCCGGTACCGGCGGTCGGCTCGCGAATCAGATGTATGATGAACGGACTAATAAATGAGTTCGATTCGCATAAAGGTTCCTGAGTCAATTTCTTAGCCATCATACATGACAAGCCCACTAAAATCCTTCTAGGGATGCACCGAATAGTGATTTTGGCCAAATACCGAATATTCGGCCAACAGGTGAACCGAATACCGAATATTCGGCTAGCCGAATAGTAACTGTTAGGCCGAATACCGAATATTCGGCTTGTCGAATACTTTTATATTTCAAAGTTTAAAGGCATTAAAATGTTAAATTTTAAAACAATCTTACATAATATTTAAAACAAACTTTTATTCTAATAAACAGGAGCTTTTTTCAAGCAAACTTTATGCTGAAAAAAATCTGCTTTGAGATATTTAAGAACATGATAGTTATAAAAAAATTTTAATTAATAAAATTTTAAATTTCATGGCTTCTTCTGAGAATTAAAACAAATGAATAAAATTTTCTAAAATTCTAAAACAAACATTTTAAAATCAAAGAGAAATTGTGAAAAAATTGGAAGAAAAATTGTACAGGTACATATATCTGCTTGTCAGGAAGAGACTAAAGTAAAAGTTAATAAATAATACAATCGATTCAAATTTTATAGGGTGACAACTTAGCAAGAATAACTGTTCTACTTCCTTTGATCAAGCAATTAAGTTTTTAAATGCATCCTAGATCAGTGTCTGTAGTAGGCGATCATTTTCAGAGGTTGTAAACATTGTTCTTTTAAAAATCTTAGCAAGAAACAGATTATTTACTGGATAATGTTGAGAAACTTGCATTTGTACATAATTAATTCCTATGAAAATCCTCATGATTGGTTTATTTTCTTAAATAATACTTAACAAACAGCAAATAAATAATGTAAAAACATTCTCTTTTATTTAAATATGATTCTGTTTGTAATTATTCTGAATATCTTTATAAGTTGACTGTGAAACGTAGAAGTTGTATAAGGTTTTAAAAAATAATTTTTAAACTTTTTTTTAAGTATTCGGTTCTGCCGAATAATTTGCTATTCGGCCAAACCGAATATTCGGCATGCCGAATAATTTGCTATTCGGCATGCCGAATAGTTGGATATTCGGCAACATGGCCGAATACCGAATAGATACCGAATATTCGGTGCATCCCTAATCCTTACATATATATATATCAAGTTAATACAAAAGGTAAATTTGCATCTCACGGGACTAGTTTGCTGAACTAGGAATACATTAAGCTAGTGATGGGCGATTCTCGAGAATTCGACAATCGAGAAAAATCGTCATCGTAAAAAATCACAATCGATACAGCCATCGATTAATTCCTAGAATCTACAATCGAGATGTTTTACAATCGATTATAACGAGAAAAGCTAAAAACAGTTATTGGAAAACTTAGCTATTATTCTGGCCGACAATTTCATAGTAGTGATAGGGCTTAGTGATGGGCGATTCTCTAAAATTTACCAATCGAAAAAAATCGTTATCGTAAAATACACAATCGATACAGTCATCGATTATTTTCGAGAATCTACAAAGGAGATGATCTAGAATCGATTATTGAAATCATTGTTTTTACATATATATAAGGCAGATTTTATTAAATATAGGGTAACTGAAAACAGATGGAATAAAAAAACAACAAACCAAAGGGAGGCTATAAAGGAGCCATAAGACTGGAAAAGTCTTGTAAGGGTGCCCCCTGGTTGAAAAAAGCTGAAAAAACGCGAGTAGCTATGAAGCGGTAAGGGAAGTTTAAGTATCAAAAATTAGAATTTTTCGGCAATTAGCACCAAAATGGCCAAAGAAATAAGAATCAAAAGTACCCCCTAGTGGCAAAAACATGAACTAAAGGATGATAAAAGGGATCAAATTTTTTTATTGATTTTTCTACGTCATTTGAGATTGGATCTTTAATTTCCCCATTTTTAGAAAGACTTCGACTGGAATACATTAAACGAACCCCCGCGGGGAGCAAAGTAGGGGGCAGGGGCAAGGAAAGTGCATAATATGAATAAGTGGTCACAGGACTTTCCAACGATATGTCACATGAGGGGTGGCGGCTAAATTTAGAAAAGTGCCCCCGCGCGGGGCAAAGTAAGGAGAGGGGCGCGGGCGATATATAAAATGAAATAGTAGTCACAGGGCTTTCCAATGATATATCACATGAGGGGTATCAGCAAAAGATAGAAAAGAGTCCCAACTCCTAGGATTCCAATTATCGTTCCCCCGAAATATACCCTGCTCATCCTTCTCTTTGAAATTTTCATATATTAAAAATTATTTATCGGAGGGCTCCGTAAAAAATCCGATCTAAAATGTTTAAAAACGCTACGATTTCAAAAAAGTTCGAAAAGTGCCTCTCTCGGGGCGCCAAAATAGGGAGGGAAGAAGAAAGGTTCATAATATGAAAGAGTAACTTTCCGATGATAACCGAAAACTTTCCGATGATATATCAAATGACTTGTCCAAAAAAAGTTTGAAATCTACTTCTCCCACGTGGGTTCCCTCTTTTATCCCAGAATATACCCGGAAATCACGCAGCCCCACTTTTCACCCACAGCACCCCCCACGCAGCCACCAAAATTTTATATTTAATAAATAATATTTATCGGAGAGCTCCATTAAAAAACCTCATTTGATGATATTTATTGTAGAAATCTCTACAATTAAAAAAAAATCACCCCCGCACCGCTCCCCCCCCCCCCCGCCCTCTTCCGGAATTCAAGTCTGGGAGGAGAAAGGTTCATAATATGAAAGAGTGTTGAAAGGACTTTCCGATGGAGAGGTTTGGTAAAAGTTTGAAAATTACCCCCCCCCCCTTTTGTCCACTCTCGCGCCCCCCAGAATTCACTCACCTTCCTCTTTGAATTTTTTATATTTAATAAATAGTATTTATCTGAGTCTCCAGGTATGGGGCAGCTTGGCAGAGCTAAAATAAGAGAAACATTGAAAATTCGGGGCAAAATGACACTAAATTTAACAGTAAAGTTTGAAACTAGGACTATACAGAACTGAATACATAAACCACTATGCTTCATAACCCACATCGGTTAATAGCAATAAAAAGATAAGTGCCAGTTAAACTGATGGCATTGAGCTCACAGGTTATTCACATTAATTGTATATTATACTCTTATTTCAAAGAATAATGTCCCTCAAAAAACAAATGAAGGGAAATATACCCCGTTTGCCCCTTTTATACTTAACCAATGAACCTCCAAATCAAATCAGGGAAACTCCTTAACTATAATAAATCAGTATATCAAATTTGAAGAAAATCAGATAATTCTGCATGAAAAAAAGAAACATATCGCTAAATTAAGGGTGGTATAACCCCTTTAACCCTTTTATACTTAAATAATGAACCTCCAAATCTAATCAGGAAAGCTCCTTATCAGAACGAACATAGAAAAAAAAAAATAAATTAAAGTAAATTGAATAATTCTCCATGAAAATCCATTTATCTAAATTAAGGGGAGGGGACTTGCCCCCTTTTCGCCCTTGTATACTTAACCAATGAACCTCCAAATCTAATGAAGGAAGCGCCATATCGGAATAAATCGGTATATTAAATTTGAAGCAAATCGAATAATTCTGCATGAAAAACCCTTTTATCTAAATTATGGGGGAGGCCAGCCCCTCCCCTTTATACTTAACCCATAAACCTCCAAATCTAATCAAGGCAGCTTCTTAACATAATAAACCGGTATCCCAAATTTGGAGCAAATCGAATAATTCTGCATGAAAAATCCATTTATCTACATTAAGGAGGGGGTCTACCCCCCCTTTCCCCCCTTTATACTTAAGTAATGAACCTCCAAGTTTAATCAGGGAAGCTCATTAACATAATAAACCGGTATACTAAATTTGGAACAAATCGAGTAATTCTGCATGAAAAACCCAATTATCTAAATTAAGTGGGGAACCAGCCCCCTTCTCCCCCTTTATCTTTAACGAATGAACTTCCAAGTTTAATCAGGGAAGCTCCTTAACATAATAAACCGGTATACCAAATTTGGAGCAAATCGAATAATTCTGCATGAAAAGCCCATTTATCTAAATTAAGGGGGGACAGGCCCCCTTCTCCCCCTTTATACTTAACCCGTAAACCTCCAAATCTAATCAAGGTAACTTCTTAACATAATAAACCGGTATATCAAATTTGGAGCAAATCGAATAATTCTGCATGAAAAACCCATTTCTCTAAATTAAGAGGGGGCGGGCAGCCCCCCTTCTCCCCCTTTATCCTTAACCAATGAACTTCCAAGTTTAATCAGGGAAGCTCCTTAAAATAATAAACCGGTATACCAAATTTGGAGCAAATCGAATAATTCTGCATGAAAAACCCATTTATCTAAATTAAGGAGGGGGTCTACCCCCCTTTCCCCCCTTCATACATAACTAATGAACCTCCAAGTTTAATCAGGGAAGCTCCTTAACATAATAAACCGGTATACGAAATTTGGAGCAAATCGAATAATTCTGCATGAAAAACCTATTTATCTAAATTAAGGAGGGGGGGACAGCCCCCCTTCTCTCCCTTTATCCTTAACCAATGAACCGTCAAAACTAATCAGCGGAACGCCTTATCAGAATAAACATAAAAAAAAATTGAAGCAAATCATACATTTTAATCAAGAGTTATCGCGTTACGTACATACGTACGTACGTACATGCATACACACAGAACCGACGGGTACATTAGCTCTCAGGCTTAGATAGCCTGTGAGCTAGAAAGAGATTGGATAAGCAGATGAACTCCTTTGAGAAATTATGACTTAAACCAACCGGTAAGTTTGACTCTAAAAGCTTCATTTCCATCTCGCATTTCGGCAAATCTCATCTCGATGATTTTTCCAGCATTTCGACGCTTCCAGATGGGAAGCTGCTCGATGGTTTGTTCTCTCGATGGCGGTTTTAAACCTTTCGGAATGGGAAGTCTCTCGAGAGTGTCTCTCGCCCTTTTCACCCTTTCCCGATGGGAAGCCTCTCGCTGGTGGCTGGTTTCTCTCGTTCTTTTCGAAATCTCCCAACGAAAAGCCTTTCGAGGATTTCGCTCGCGCTTTTCAACATTTCGCTATGAGAAGCTTTTCGAGGATTTCTCTCGTCCTCGGCAGAAAAGAAAAGTAAGAAAATTTATCCAGAGTACCAAGGGACGAGATAGAGAAAGAGGCATGACAATGAGCTGTGAAATGAAGCCCTAATTTTCAAAGTTTCTCTTATTTCAGCCCTACCAAGATGTCACATACCTGGAGCCCTCCGATAAAAATTATTTATTAAATATAAAAATTTCAAAGAGGAAGGTGGGTCGGGTGATTTCGAGGAAGGAGGACGTGAGAGTGGAATCATGCGGGGTGCAATTTTAAAAATTTTACCGAACCCTTCCTGTGGCATATAATCGAAAAGCCCTTTGACCACTCTTTCATACTATGAACCTTTCTTCGCCCAAAGGGGGATGGGGAAGGGGCGAACAAATTTTTAAAACCGTAGCCGATTTCTATAATAAATTTAAATATCACTTTAGATGTGGTCTTTTTATGCAGTCTTCCGGTAAATATTAATTATTGAACATAAAAATTTTAAAGTGGCGGCAGTGTGAATTCCGGGGCGAAAGAGTGGGCTCACGGGGGGTGGGAGGGGGAGCAATTTTCAAACTTTTTTTGGACCAGTCATGTGATATGTCATCGGTAAGCTCTCGGATGACTCTTTCATATTATGAGACTTTCTTCCTCCCCTCCCCAATTTGGCCCCCACTGCGAGGGTAGTTTTTTCCGTTTTTATCATTTTAGATCAGATTTTTTTATGGAGCCCTCCGCTAAATATTATTTATAATATATGAAATTTCAGGACACTTTTCCAAATTTAGCCAAGACCCCTCATGTGACATATCGTTGGAAAGGTTTGTGACTACTTATTGATGCTATGCACTTCCGGTGGCCGCCCCCCCCCACTTCCCCCCCCCGGAGGACACTTTTCCAAATTTAGTCAATACCCCTCTTGTGAGATATCGTTGAAAAAGTCTGTGACTACTTATTGATGTTATGCACTTCCGGTGACAGTCCCCCCACTCTTTGCCCCCCCCCCCCGGGGACACTTTTTCAAATTTAGTCAAGACCCCTAGTGTGAGATATCGTTGGAAAGGTCTGTGACTACTTATTGATGTTATGTACCTACGGTGTCCCCACCACCACTTTGCCCTCCCCCCCGGGGGCACTTTTCCAAATTTAGCCAAGACCCCACATGTGAGATATCGTTGGAAAGGTCTGTGACTATTTATTGATGTTATGCACCTCCGGTGACAGTCTCCCCCAATTTGCCCCTCCCGGGGGACATTTTTTCAAATTTAGCCAAGACCCCTCATGTGAGATATCGTTGGAAAGGTCTGTGACTACTTATTGATGTTATGCTCCTCCGGTGTCCATACCCACATTTTGCACCCCCCCGGGGGACACTTTTCCAAATTTTGCCAAGACCCCACATGTGAGATATCGTTGGAAAGGTCTGTGACTACTTATTGATGTAATGCACCTACTTATTGATGTAATGCCCCCACCCCACTTTTCCCCCACGGCGTGTTTTTCTAAATTTAGCCGGGACCCCTCATGTGACATATTGTTGGAAAGGCTTATGACCACTTACTCATGTTGTCCACCTCCCGCACCCCTCCCCCCTTTGCGCCCACGGGGAGGGCTTTTTTATAAATTCAGATCCAGACTTCTCATGTGACATATGGTTGGAAAGGCCTAAAGACCTGTGACGACTTAATCATATTATGCAGCTGCTGTGTCCCTCCGCTCGCTTTGACCCCTCCCCCAAGAGATCTGGTCCGAGGTTCATTCGTTTCGATATTATATTTTTTACAAGGTTTTGTAGTGCGTGCACACCACACCCGCCTGCTATCATATATCAGTGCCGTATATAGCGGGTAACCTGTTCGTGATTTCATATTACAAGATTACGTATAAATTAGGGGCCCCGGTTAAAGGAGGGGCCCGCTAGCGATCGAAGTCACCTAGTCTTTATTAACATCGACGCATTCCAGTTCACCCGCAGACGATTCTTGATAAATGTATGACGTATATAATACATAATATATGATTTATAAAAGAAATTTGCAAACTGCAGTCATCGAGAAAAAATTTACACAATCGAAAATTATCGAGATGTCCATACAATCGAGAAAATCGAGAAAAACATCTCGTTATCGCCCATCACTACATTAAGCCAACTGGCCTACAACTGGATTTCTTTATATAATTCTTACTTTAAGTTAAACAGGTTAAATTTCTACAGTTTCTTTCATTCCCTTCAATCAGAAATACGTTGAAGACAACAACATTTATTTATATATATATATATATATATATATATACATATATATTTGTTGAAAAACATGGGATTTATAATAATAGTACTTTTGAGAATTTTAGCAGCATTTGCTATATATATATATATTGCAGTAGTATTAAATTTTTAATCAGATTGTCGTAGAAGTCAGTATTGCCATCTTTAGGCATGCATTTAAAGCATTTGGATGCATTTTAGATTGCAGGCATGGAAATCTTCTTTCTTTTCAGCTAATTTCTGTTTTGGTCATTTCATTTCTACTTTGAAATTTATTTAAAACTAGTTCTTTTGAAACAAAAATTTAAATTGGAATTTGTCATGTATATATTTGTAAATTTGTTAAACATAAGCTTCGGATGAAAGTAACTTAAAATGTTTAATTTCATTTTTTTTTTCATTTTAATACCTTAAACCCACTTGGGCAAACCCTGCTAATAAATCTTCATGCCTGTATCGGTATTCAAACTCAACAACCTTTGTCTGGTATCCAACGCCATACTAGACGCTAGACAAGCAGGTGGACTTCCATTTTTAAATCTATCTTATAAAATATTTTCTAAAGCTTTAAACATTCACAAACAGTCGCATAGTTTATAGCAATCGCGGCAATCGTTAAGAAAACAAGTTACAATGGAGTATAATAACAATTTCTAAGATATTTTTATTTTATTTTTCCAAAATTTTTATTCATGCGTATCATAATGCAAAAAGAAAACTGCTTTTGATCATCCTATACGCAGAATATTTAAAAAATAGATACATTATTTCAATTTCTTTAACTTGCACTTGATTTAACATGAAGCAAAGAAAGCAAATAGTATTATATTATGCAATATTGAGCCTTCCGATGTTTCATTTTTCTATTATTTAAGTTCATTGCGGGATGAATTAATTTTCATACTAATCAAGTGTGATAATACCGAAGTCTAGAATTACAATTAATGCATTAACAATTGGAATGATTCAAAAAAGAAAATGGAAATCAAAAAAAAAAAAAAAAAGCAGAAGCAGGATTGTGTGCAATGAATTTTAAGAAGTTCGAAATGTTTACTTTTTATCGGTGTAGTTGTGGTACTTTTACCACATTTCACTTTAATTATATTCTTTCATTCGCTTAAACCATTTTATTAAGCTGACTTAAAGTTTCTGCTTCCTGTGTTTGTGGCATTGGATATGGTAAGGACTTCATAGGGTGTGCATTGAGTAGATTTATTTGTGGAGTGACTAGATCAGTATGGCCAAGAGTTTGAAGAGACTTAGAAAAAAACTTGTGCCTTTTTACATAAGAACGATGAAAGTGTCTTTTTTTTTTTATCACTGTTAAGATGTTCACTGTATCACTGTTAAGATGAATTTAATGTCTGTAGTACTAAAATCATTTATTCTCATATTTACGATGTCTTCAGATGGTTGTATCAAATTAAAGATACCATCCGACTCATTATTAAAATCATATGCTTGAACTTCTTGCTCTTCATCGTTTTCAAACATACCTAAAACAACTCCCTTGTTAAGGTGAAATGGTTTGTTTAAAATGTTTTGTGCAACAATTAGAAAAGAATTCTTCTTAATGGCAGACAAAGAATGGAGAGATTCATGTAAAATAATATTATGGTAATTTAATGTTGGTATAAATATGAATTGGTTCTCAGGTTGTGAAGAATATTGAGCTTGAATGTACACACTAGTGTTAGGTGGAATAATTGTTTTGTGAAAATTCGAAGTGTTTTGTTCCTCATTTGGGGAATTTGAGTTTTGTTGATTAAGAACAGGATTGTCCTGTCCAATGATGTAGTGGAAGGTATACAGTGGTATACGACGCATACCTTCTGGATTTTTTTTTAAAGGAACATCGTATACCCTCTCTTTCTCAAAAAAGCTATAGTATATACACTGTAAGGTATACCCTCTGCTTTCAGGGGCGCCATTTCAGAATTTTCTTGGGGGGGGGGGGCAAACATTTTTTGAGGGATGCTATATAGCTAAAGTTAGGATCCAGGGAGGGTCTACCCCCCCCCCGTATGAGAAACGTTTACTGACTTATGCTTACAATAACAGTAAAAACTTCGAATACGGAAACTCAGAACCAATGAAATATTTCGTTTTAGACAGGTTTTCGTCTTAGAAGGTAAAATTTTAATAAATTGGACATGATTTTTTTTTTTTTTTTTTTTTTTTTTTTTTTTTTTTTAAGACAGGTTTCATTTTTACAGCTATCCTCACTGACTGTTAAACCATCCGCTCTATAGTATAGCTCTGAAAAGAGATGTATTAGAGTAAAACTTGTGAAAACGAAACCTGTCTATAACAGATTTCTTTCTAGAAGGGGAAAAAATCAAATTTCGTTGAAAAAACATCATACAATCATACTTGCTGCGACAGAAACCTATTTAAATGGAGCTTTTTTCTAATCCCTTTCGAACTTTTACTTACAGGAGCGCCATTTCATGAGTTTCCTGACGAAGGACAAGAAAAATTTTTCTTTGAGGAACAGGGAACGTGGAAAATTGCACAACTTGCAGAACTGCACAAATCACACAGAAAAAAAATACCGTATAATAAAACATGCTCTACTTGATTTTGTCTCCATGACTTCTTTCACAAGCATGTGATTATTTCACAATTTTTTTTTTCGTGAAAGTCTGCGATTTTTCTTTCTTTCAAAATCCGCAAAATCAATTCGTCAATGGATTGCAGAAAGAAATCGCGCATCTTGAAAATTTTGAAAAAAAAGTCTCAAAATAATCGCTTAAAAAATAGTTAATTCCTTCAAACGACCATGGAAAATATCGCTAATTTCATCAGAGATCGCCAAAAGGAATACAGATTTCGTCAAATGATTGCACAAACAAAAATCTTGAATTTCGTAAAAGAATTGGCAAAAAAATCGGGAATTTCGTCAAAAGATTGCGCAAAAAAACACGAAAATTTAGTAGAACAATCGCTCAATAAAATCGAGGAGAAATTTGTCAAACGATCGCATAATAAGGTCCAAAGTTTTGTCTAACTTTCGCGCAAACAAATCACAATTATTATTAGTCGGTGGCAGAAACAAAATCACGAATTTCAATAAATGATACTGATAAGGAATTTTGTCAAAAAAATCACGAAAACAAATATCGCATTTCGTCAGTTAGTCGCGGAAAAATGTTGTGAATTTCGGCAAGTGCTCGCGCGAAAAAAAATCCATTTCATATAACGCTTTCAGAAAAAAATCGTGAATTCCGTAAATCGATCGCGGAAAAAATCGCAAATTTCGTCAGATGATCGCGAAAAAAAAGCATGAAATTCAATCAGTCATGAGATAATCAGCCAACGAACGTCATGAATAGGTCACGAAATTTGCAAATTTTGTGATCTGTAAGTATAAAAAAAATTTCGTTAAGATTTTCTGCAAGTGAAGGTAAGGAGTAAATTTTTTCGGATTGTGTTTTCCCTATTATGAGATAGTTTCATGTTAATCCGATTTTTCAAAGAAATTCTGAATATTTTTCCGATAAAAAAACTACATATTTGAACATTAATGAATACTATGTATATATCTCCATTTTTCTACAGAAAAGGTAAAATTTTTAATTAATATTCATATAAAAAGCACAAATAAATGCACAAGAATTACTTTCATGTGCATATATAATTTTAAATGATTTAAAATACATTAGAAAAACCCAGAACGTTTTGAGTCATCACAAGACCGTCATCAGTGGGATTTAAATGTTATTATTTTCTTTGTGCTTATTCGAGAATTGGCTAGAAGAAAATCATTGTGATTAGAAAAACTCGTCAATGATTTTGACAAGTTTTCCCAAGATCAATTTGCACACAGCTGAGAAGCAACTGATAAAAAAAAAAAAAAAATCTCATGTATTTTGTAAGTTAACCAAAGTACTCATTAAAGATATATGTCTCACCTTCAGAGAGTTC
Source organism: Maratus speciosus (assembly GCA_963932465.1). Classification (NCBI taxonomy): domain Eukaryota; kingdom Metazoa; phylum Arthropoda; class Arachnida; order Araneae; family Salticidae; genus Maratus; species Maratus speciosus. The sequence continues at coordinate 515,384,723 of OZ010795.1, forward strand.
GAATAGTAAGGCTTTAGGAAATTTTTTTGATAATCATTAATTTCTATGCATAAGCATTTATTTAATGCATATGTTTTTATTGCAATAAAATCCGATGAGTTATTTTAGAGTTTGAGAAATTTTCTAATATTTGTTTGAGCCTGACATTTGATTAGGGATGCACCGAATATTCAGTATCTATTCGCTATTCGGCCATACTACCGAATATTCGGTGAGGCCAAATATCAAACTATTCGGTTTGCCGAATACTTAAAAAACCTCTTAAAAATATTTTTCAAAACGTTATACAACTTCTACTTTTAACTGTCAATTAATAAAGACATTCAGAATAATTAGAATCTTTAAATAAAAGAGAATGATTTTATGTTATTTATTTGTTGTTTTAAAAATGTCACTTAAAAAATTAACCATTAATGTCATATCATTTGTTCATGAGAATTAATAATGTGGAAATGCAAGTTACTGAGTTATAATCCTGGTAATCTGGTAAATAATCCGTTTCTTGCTTTTTTGCAAACAGGGTGTTTCTAAACAAAACGGAAGAAAATTTCAGGGATAATAATAAGCATCAAAACACAGGCAATTTTTTTGTCCAGTAAATCAAGATCGCAATTCACTTATTCAGTCAAAAATACAGTGTATCCCCAAGTCAAACTTTAATTTTCTTTTGCTACTTTAACAATAATGACGGTATTGTAACTATATTGTCAACAGAGTTACTTTGGTTTCTGTGAAATATGATAACATGACAAGAAGTGCTGGAAATAGCAACCATTCATATCTAAATAGCTCTAAGCTAGACATTATTTTATTAAGTATGATTCTAACAATACTTATACTGTACTACTGGCCAAAATTCAGTCTCTTTCAAAGATATCATCACATTCTATACAAGCAAATTAATGTGATGCAAATTTCGCTAAAATATCTTCATTTTTATACAGTTATAAACGAAAATTCTGCTACGGCTTGTACACATTTCATTTTTGATGAAAGAAGTGGAATGATATGTTGCTTCTTGTTCAATATGAGAGAATTCTTTTAATTTGTTTGAATTAATTGAAGTCATGGAATTTAAATTTTGTAATTAAAATTTTTTTAAACCATCCTCTTCTTAAATAATAACTCAACATACTTTTTTTAGTACAAAATTTACTTATAAAAATAGTCTTGTTTATCAAAATGGAAGTATCTGTGCTAAATATTATAAAAAATGTTTAAAATTTAACTTTTTAACGTTAAACACTGAGATATAAAAGTATTTGGCCAGCCGAATAGATGCTATTCGGCTGGCCTAATATTCGGTATTCAGCCTAACAGTTACTATTCGGCTGGCCGAATATTCGGTATTCGGTTTACCTGCAGGCCAAATATTCGGCATTCGATATTCAGCCAAAATCACTATTCGGTGCATCCCTACATTTGATGGTTGATAAATTTTCTGAAATATCAAATTCCTTGGGGAGGGTTATTGCCCCCCCCCAGCCCCCCTCAAATGGCGCCCCTGGGTTCACCTTGAGAATGTTGGAATAGCAAAGTCTGTAGAAAATATTTTTGATAATTATTAGCTTACATGCATAAAGTGTTTATTTATTGCATGTGTTTTTATTGCTAATAAAATCTGACAAGTTACTTTAGCTTTTGAGCAATTTATGAAAAAAAAAATTTGAGTCTCACCTGTGATGACATATAGGGATGCATCGAATATTCGGTATCTATTCGGTATTCGGCCATGCTACCGAATATCGGGTAGGCCTAATATCAAACTATTCGTTCTGCCGAACATTCGGCTTGGCCAAATATCGAACTATTCGGCCTGCCGCATATTTGGTTTGGCTGAATATTGAACTATTCGGCCAAACCGAATACTTAAAAATATATTTTGAAAAATATTTTTAAAAACCTTTAAACCTTTTAACTGTCAATTTATAAAGATATTCAGAATAAATGAAAACAGAATCATATTTAAATAAAACAGAATGCCGTTACATTATTTGTTTGCGGTTTGTTAAGTGTCATTTAAAAAATAATAATAACCATTAATGATGACCTTCATAGAAATAAATGATTCACAAATGGAAGTTTCTGAACAATGTCATGTAAATAATCTGTCTTTTGCTTTTTCGCTAAAAGAGTGTTTCTAAAGAAAATGGGAAAACTTTCAGATGTGATAATAGACATCAAGACAGACCGTTTTTGTCCAAGAAACCAGTATCGCAATCCTCTTAATCAGTCAAAATCAAAAATTCAGTGTATCTCATCTCATTTCAGGTCAAACTTAGATTTTCATTTGTTACTCTAACAATAATGAGGGTATCGTAACTATATTTTCAAAAGAGTTACTTTGATTTCTGTGACATGTGATATCATGAGAAGTGCCGCAAATTGTGTGTGTGTGTGTGTAAAGTTTACTTGCAAAAAGGTCTTGGTTATCAAAATGGAAGTATCTGTGTGAAATATTATAAAAAATTGTTTTAAAATTTAATTTTTTAATATCTTTAAACTTTGAATTCGGCCTAACAGCCCGTATTCGACTACCCAAATATTCGGTATTCGGTTTACCTGTAGACCGAATATTCGGTCTTCGGTTACCTGTAGGCCGAATATTCGGTATTCAGTTTAGCTGTTGGCCGAATATTCGGTATTCGGCCAAAATCACTATTCGGTGCATCCTTAATGGCAGACAAATTTTCTGAAATATCAAATTCCTTGGGGGGGGGGGGGGGCACGCCCCTCAAATGGCGCCCCTGTCTGCTTTTTTTACGACTACACTACTGGGATTATAATTTTTTTCCCTGATGCTGATCATTGAGGTTACTTTACTGGTACAGTACCGTTTAGATTCTGAAAATCAATATCATTGTAAGGAGAAATATTGTGAATGTTATTATTTTGTTGACACAAACACCTGTGCCTGATCCAAAACAGAGTTATTAGGTAGCTGGAGAAAAATATAAGGCTGCCAACAAAGGATAAAAGGATGCCAACGGGAGAAATGATAAAATTTAAAATTAAACTGACAAAGACTTTTTAAATCTGATTTGTTACCAAAGTCCGGTGACGTCACGTACAGACAAAATTGAAATAAACGAAATGAAATATTGTTCAAGCGATCGGGCTAAATAAAAATGTCGACATATGAATAAATAATAAAAATAATAATGAATGGACTAGCAGGGAAACAAAATAACAAGGGGTACAGGAAAAGAGAAGGGGAAAAGAATAAATGAATTAAAATGGTTTAAGCGAACAAAAGAAGATAATTAAAGTGAAATCTGCTAAAATTACCACAGTAGTAAATCGTAATCTTATTATAATTTGTTGTAAAATAACCAAAACCTTAAAATGTATAATTTCAGTAAATTTTAAAATTAATTCATATGATACAAGCTGATTAGTGCATTTTTTATTAAAACTTTCATTATTTTTTTTTCTTTTCTATTAAATTTTTTTATTAAAACAATTGAAAAGTATTTATGAATTCGGTTTAATCAGTCTGTCTATGCTCTAACTCTCGCAAATACTTTTGCATTGCCATGTAATTTTTATATGTTATTGAGGTTTACTATAGAATCTACGGTATTGAAAATGAAATATGTAACATTTATAGTTCTTTTACATTTTACAGAGAGACACACAAAAGAATTCGCTTTAAGTGAAAAATCACTCGTAATTAATTAGTACACTTATTTTTTCTAGCATGAAAGTAGTTTAGATACGGTATATAAAAATAGTATAAATATTTATTGTAAAAATAAGTAAACTACAGCAGAAAAAGCTTTCTTTTTTACTCAACTATTTTCCAAGTGACAAAATAGCTACGAGCATGTATGTTAAAATGTGGTTTTTAGGCATGCAAACCTGATTTTCAAAAATTAACTATTCCAATATTCTCTTCCCTCTAAATTCCCCGGTAAGGGGCCCCTTTTCAGTCTCTAGTCGAGGGCCCCCAAAGGAGCCAGTCCGGGCCTGAATGGGACAGTGGGAGGAATGGGACAGTAAGTTTTTCTCTTTATGTATCATTCTAATCATTTCATCAATCACACATTAGATGAAGCAATGGTATTCCAAGCTACAGCTGATTTGCATAAGCTTTCGATTGTATAAAGAAAAAGATTATTTCAAGAATCAAAAGTAAATTTGTTTCATATACTTTTTATGCTTTTTTGTACATTAATGACTTGTTTATGCGTAGATTTAATAGTTTCCTCATTTATGGAACACTATACTGTATATTATCCCTAATTTAAACTATGCTTAAAAGCAGAATTTTTGTTTATACAACAAGTTTAACATAAAAGAAGTTACAGGGAGGAATGTGACATGTCTAATTCCTTCTTTTTAATAAGATGAATGTAAATTGCTAATATGCAAATATTTTTCGAGGGTAGTATATTAATTATAACATTATAAATATATTCATTTACTTCAAAATGTAAATAAATTAAACTGATGACTTTTTAATGTCATCTCTAAATGACAATCCTGAATTTTCCTTCCAGCGATGAAGATAATGGAATTTCATATTGTAGAACAGACATTATGAACCTACAATCATTGTTAGACTGTATATAGCCAACACTAGACAATTTGTGCTTTATCATACATTGTTTTATAGCTGTACCATACCTCCCTGTTAGTGGGGAGGTATGGGACACATTTTGAAATTTACAATTTCTTTATTTATGAAATTGTTTCTGCAAATTATGTTTCTATATTGTTCAAGGACATTAGAAAGTGCTTCATTTTGTATTCTATATATCGAAATTTTTGTTTTTGTGTGAAACAAAGTTGATTTTCTTATTTTTGTAAAAAGTGTCCCATTCCTCCCCACTCTCCCCTATCTTTTATTTAAGATTTTTTTTTAGCATTTTACAGAATTAGGAAATAAACAAATATAATGCTCTTACAATTGAAATATAGAAATATTTCCGAACTGAAACTTTTCTCCAACAATCTCAACGTCAAGAAAGCTGAAATGATGTAAATGAAAAAGAAATCCTTTTAAAAAGATTTTTGTTTTGTGCAACCAATAATGCTTTAAGACAATGCAATAATGCAATAAGACAAAAGTATCTAGCTCACTCTAAACTGTATTACGATTAATCGATGTATTAAATGAATTTTATAATGAATTATTTTAATGGTACTTATAAGTAGGGGAGACCGGGGGAATGCCGCCAACCCGGGTTATGCCGCCACCCCACCTAGTTTAAAAACTAAGGGCAGTTTGAGATAGTGAATGTGTCTGCACTATAGCGGCCAACAATATAAACAGTGCCTAAAGTGAGAGTGACTTTGCTGTACGTCGTTCGTTTGTTCTAGTGAAAAATGTAGTTTTCATCTAATTTCTTATTATTTTGGAGCTTCAAATGAGTAGAGATAAGCACCTTTTATTGTAACATTAGGTATTTAAGATAATATGACCCGTAATCTACATGCATTCGCCGACATTTTGATGCAATGTGTTGAACAAGTTCGGTTTTTCTTTCGGCTTTGCTTGGGGATTTCCGCCATATTGTCCTCTCGGGGTAATGCCGCCGACATGCAAATCGGGTGAGAAATGACCTCATTTTAATGTAGTGGAGCCGATTCAGCAGAGTGACTTTTGCAATATGAAGTAAATTGTAAGCTTAACCATTGTTCTGCTCAATTACATTGCTTTCTAATTATTTTCAGTAGGTTGTGTGTTTCCTAGTATCCATTTGATGCATGTACTAGGTCATTAAAGAGTGGCGGCATTATCCCGGTACAGTGGCGGAATGACCCCAGTGTCCTGGGTAATCCCGCCACTGTGCAGAGGTTTAAAAAATATTTTTTCATGTATGCTTACTTTACAGTTATGATTACGGTTAAATTTATACAGATACTAAAGATATGATTTCAGCTTTAGAATTTTTACTATTAAAAAATAAATATTTTTTCGAGGTGAAAAAATTTAAATTCCCTTAAGGTGTCGCCATTCCCCCGGTCTCCCCTACCGTCAGTAGATAAAGGGTTATAAAGAGTCTAAATACTTAATAACATTTTTTCATCATTTTGATAAAAGTTTTGTACTTTCTTTTTGTATTTGTCTATTTAAATGACAATGTTAACATAGTGTGTTGTAAGAATTTAAATGCATGAATTACAAAATTTCAGAAATATATTCTAAAAATGTAATTGTTAGGCAAAATAATAAAATTTTGGAAAAGAAAGGTAACTTTAAAGTTAAAACTGACGTGTTCCTTTTAAAATATGTCACAAATTGCAAATTTTAAACTAAGCCGGTTTTATAGTGATATTCGAATCCTGCTCTGTGAATAATGCATATTTCTTATTCTAGTGCGGAAGCCGCATGGTTTTAAAAATTTTCCTTGAGTAACGAAAATTCTGATTCTCCATTTTTTTTTCTTTTGCGAGTCATACGTATGCTACTCAAACTCCCCACTCTAACGTTAAACCTATAGGCGTGTAAATCATTGTTATTTTAAAAATATCTCACCAGAAAATTACTTATTTATTTTTCTCTGAACTCTTGTTAAAGGATATATCTCTCAATTTTTTTTTTTTAATTTACAAAGTATTTCTAAAATTCATACTTAATTTTATTTGAAATGTTGAAATCTTACTTTAATCACTTATTAGTTTTTAGCCCCACCAGTGGCTGGGAGGTTCTGCTGTCAAAGCTGGTAGATGGGAGATGCTGGGTTCGAACCCAATCGCGCCCGTCGGCATAATCGTTCGGAGTTTTCCGTGGTTTTCTTCGAACTTTGCGTAAATACGGGTTAGGATCCCCAAGAAAGACCCCCCACGGAGAGCATCCCCGCCCCCGTGGGCCTATGTCCCTAGTGTGGACGATCGGCCGTCATAAGCAACACCAACACTGGTTTTTAATCATTAGCTAAATTTAAAATTATTAGCTTTTAATACATAAAATTCTTTGAGAAGAATATACTAAAAAAAGTAAAAAAATATTAGTTTTCTGCGGAACTATTTAAAAAATAAGAATGCATGCCACGCTCATAGATTTGACATTAGCGAGAAGAATTGGAGATCGCATTGACCAACAACCTTAAAAAGGAAATCCTATATATTCCATGAATAATACTTTTCTATCCCGTTGATAAAAGTTTGGTATTACTTTTTAACCTTAGAGACAGATGGAAGAAAATCTCTTGCCCTAGGAAACAATTTTTAAATGCACTCCAATTACTCAATTAAGTTACTGGAAAAACTATAGTTTTATTATTTATTTTATTATTTTGATCTTTGCTGCCTTATCTTGTAAACAGACTTTTGGTAAATTATTTGTACTACTCTTAAATTTTATTCAACTGGGGCTTGTTATGTAAACTTCGGATTCCACAAGTTATTATTTTTTTAAATCAGCATAAATTCGAAGGCGGATATTTATTCAGTTTTATATGAGGCTACAGGAAAAGGAAAGGGGGTGGGGGGTGGGGGGGTGATTGGGATAGTTGCACTTCTAAACCATTAAAATCTCCAAATCATCCTGAGTGGACATTTCGATGGTCCAGGCCCCAACCCGTAAACAGATAATTAGTGCCATCTCGACCCGAAAAAAGAAAAAAAAATAGGGACAACCCGAACCGACGCAAAACTCCATTCAACGATCCTAAGGTGTCCGCTATTCAGAGGTTTTACTATATATGAATATTAAAGAATATAAATTTGTCCATTTTTCTGCGTAAAAGATAAAACTGGTTAATTTTAGATTACTTTTCATAATTGCATTAAAAAACGATTTTCTTTCCTTTCATTTCCAGTCGAGTTGCGGGTCGCCAAAAATTATTTTGGCGGGATGGGTCGGGTTGTGGGTCGAGCAAATTATTTTTGTCGGACTCGGGTTGGGTTGACTTCAAATCTAATTTTCGAGTTTGGATCGGGTATTTATTTCAGCTTACTGAATCTTAGCATACATTAGTTAAATTATTGCCAAATCTGATATTACATGTATGAATGCAGTGTGACGAAGAAAAATCACGGGCCACTCAAAATTATAAAACAAAAAAATGAAGGCTTTCTTTTCAATTTTTTTACTCATGTTTCCCTTCCTAAACCTCAGTCTTACAAGATTAGCAGTGTAATCGCTATAATTTATTATTTGGGAGTGGGAGGAGGGCTTAAAATTTCCACTCATTGATGTTTTCCAAGTGCGTCTGTTCAAGGAGAAAGCGTTATGTTCTGACAAACAAAAGGAAAACGGTTAACAAATTATTTAACTAATTTCGTGTTTTTGTCAAATTTAAAGAAATTTGAACAACATTAAGTAGAGTACCCCTCCTTCTCTATCAGCTCCTCTTAGGAATAGCCCTGCCTTAGCTACCCTTCCTTGGTTCCTTTCGTCTAGTCCAGAGACGACGAACCTATGGCACGCGTGCCGAACTTGGCACGTAAGACAACTTCTCTGGCACGTGTAAAAAAATATAGATTATACTCAGTTTAAGGAGGACAATCCCTTTTGTGTTTTACAAAAAAAAAAAAAAAAAAAAAAAATAGTTTTGTATAACAGGTATATAATTTACATTAAAACAATCCATTACTTTTGAATGAATTAACGTAATATAAATTTCATTGAAAGCGCCCTGTAGCGTCATTTTCTCTCCAAACCATTTAACATTGTAGTGTTTTCCAAATAGCTTTGATTTTCTATAGAATTTCAAAGATTCTATTTTTGAAAATTGAATTTTAAGAGGTAGTTTGTGTAGTAATATAACTAATCGGCACGCTTCTACTTCAGATTAGGTTTTATTTTATTTAGGTTTAAGGTTTTAAGTTATATTAGATTTTATTATATTTACGTTTTAACTTTGAAAATTGAATTTTAACTGTTAGTGTAAATAATCATGTATCTATTGAACCTGCGTCCACCTGAAGAACTAAAAATTATCTTATTCGGAAGTATACAATAAAAGCAAAACTCATTTATAGATTATTAATACGGAATTCAATAAGACATGGCTATATTAGTGAGTAAATACAGCATAATAAATAAGTTAGGAATTGAATTTAGTATACATGTAAAAATATTTAAGTAAAATTTCTATAAATATTAATTGTTCGATTTTATTTAAGTTTAAACGTTTCTGGCACGTTAGAATGTTGGTACATAATAATTTTGAAACTTTTGGCACGCATATTCAAAAAAATTCGCCATCCCTGGTAGCCTGTAGCCTACAGATGAATTCAGATTCTGCCCACCGGTTAAATCTTACCATCATTACAGGTGGCAGAGGAGCTCTCTGAGAGTTTAGGAGAAGGAAGAGGGGGAAGGGGAGAAAAGAGGAGATTGGAAAAGTTGATATTAAAGAAAAAATGAAATAGCAACTTGATACAGTAAGTGATAGTGATTTTTATAACCTACTTAAAATTCATAACAGCAGGTTATATATTTACGAGAAATATAATCTCAACGGCTTCTAAAGGTAAAATCGTAACTTTCAGACAAGACAAAGTATTAATAAACTTCAATGAATCTGCATTTATGTTACAAATTTTTATAGCGATCAAGTGTTAATTTTAAAATTATGTCTAATAGTGCAAATTATTTCTCGTGTGAAATAAATGTTTTATAAGGTTTATTACAATAAATATACAGAAACTGAAAAATGTACGACTGGTTATTATTTTGTTTACATTTTAAAAAGAGTAATTTGTTTTAAATACTCCGATTTTAGATATACGAATAATATGATCGGATTTTAAGCCTCCGGCATGCTTTTAAAGTTTCTCGGTCACTTACCAAGCTATAATCTGGCACTAAATATGAAGCAACACGTGGATCAGTCAAATGAATGTGGGGTTCCTCCAACCGGGCCACAGATTAAAGGGCCTGATTACCTCTTCCATTTACTTATTTACTGAATTCACAAATTTTAATTCTTAATAAGGCATGTTTATTTCGGGTCTTTAGAATATATATTAAATTAAAGCAAAAATATGAATCACCTTAATAATATTGATATCGATTCACTATTTTATCATAAAACAGAACAGTAGACTCACCTGTTATCTTCTAATCAAAATTAATGGCCGTCAAAATCCATGAATAAAACATAAACACACAAATCCTGTATCCGATCTGTCAGATGTATGTTTACATATACAGCTGCAGAAAAATCATTCACGAACAATATTAAAAGGGCCTTTCCTCAGTCCGCACATACAACATGAACAGAGTTGAAAATCCCACACATCCACAGAGAGCAATCAACTGACAGACAACTGGCAAGAGCGGACGTGATACAACAGATGTCTTTCCCCTGTCTATCGGAAACTTCGATGTGGAGATTGCGGGAGCTTGAAGTTGCCAGAGAAAGAGATTTATCGCCAAGGTGGTTGCGATTTTCTCTTTTATCTGACTGAGATAAACTCAAAAAGACAATTCATTTTTAACAATGCTTAAAGCAGGCAATGAATAGGCATTTAGCTAGTTTCGCAAATAATTCGCTTAAAAGGCAGTTTTATTTTATTGAGTGGATAAATTTTCCGTATTAAAAAAAAGAAGTTTCAGCATTAAAATATTATAAAAGTTTTAGTTCGACAATTATTGTATTTTTAAGGCCATTCTGAGATCTATACTTCATTTTTAACAATGTTTAAAGCTGACAATGAATAGGCATTCAGCTAGTTTCGCAAATAATTCGCTTAAAAGGCAGTTTTATTTTTAATGAGTGGATTTTTCGGAATTATATTAAAAAGAGTATTCAGGATTAAATATTATAAAAATTTAGATTAATATTTACAAAACATTATATTATTAAGGGAAATCAAAGATCTACAATCCATTTTTAACAAAGTTGGCGATGCCGGCCCGTATAGAGGGGGGAAAGCTGGTACAAATTACTAGGGCCCGGCTCTTCTAAGGAGCCCAGATTCGGTCCTGGTTTAAATTAAAATGCCAAAAAAAGTTGACTCGTAATTTTTACTTCAAAGTTTTAAATTAACTAACAAATAATAAAACTCAGAAGCCAGAATTTGTTAGAATGGGGTTGGGGGCTCACGGTCCGTACTCCTGTGTAAGTATCAAATATCTGAAAATTCATTTGATACCAATAAACTTTTTAAATGGCCTATGTTTTAATGATAAGGCAGATTTCAGACGCAAGAACAGGAATCAGGTGAAAAGTTAGGCAAAGTCACTTTTTAAGTTTTCGCGTTTTATTTTTTTCATACTTTAAACTTTTTCATTCAAAATTAATTATAAGCAACTTAAATGGAACTAAAATGCACCGCAAACAATTTTCCCCCATAGTTCATAATATAAAGAAATTCTTTTGTATGTCCCTATAAACGAGCTATTAATATTACTTCATTTTCAATAGCAAGCATTCTATAGTGAACTTCATTAACACATAAAAATTATCTGTCAATTCGAATGTTTACGTGGGATGGGTTCACGAACAGACTGCCAGATAGACAGACAAACCGAATTCATATCAGCATTAAAATTAGAAATTTGGTTTGACAGTTAGAGAATGTATTTTTTAAGGTGATTCTAAGATCTGCAATTTTAGAAAAGTTTAATGCTAACAATGTATAACTACTTAGATACAGTAGACTCCCTTAAATCTGCGCAGCTTGGGACCAGAGGTTGTGCGAATTTTAGAATTTTGTGGATTTCTGGTCATTGCTTTGTTTACATTTTTTAAACAGTAATTTGAATGAATAACACAATCAAAATTATATTGAATGCTTGCAATATAGTATAAAATATTAAAATAATTAAAGTAATAAAATAAAATTATAAAAAGTAAGTTAATTTTTTAAATGATTACATTATTAAAAGCAAAAGTCAAGTAAATAATTAATAATGTATAGTTAAATATGCATAATAAAGATGAGGTACAATTTTCTTGAATTATTCAATGAAAATTTCCTGTTAAAGCGTTAAAGGTACCATATTATTTCACATCAAAATCATGAAGTAAGGAAGTTTTATTTCAGGTTTAACAAGTCTTAATAACCAAAAAAGTCTGCTAATACATAAATATATTTGGTAAAAAGATTGTGATTACCAGTGATATCAGCAATATCTTGATTTTTTTTTTTTTTTTTTCCAGAAATAAATTTATACATCCTTCATGAAAAACCATGAGTTCAGTCATATTATCAAGAATTACATATTAAAATACATACAGAATGATATAAACTAAAAAATTCCATAATTTTGTCCTTACATCTGAACAGAAAGTTTCATTGTTTACATCTGTGATGGTGTGCTGATTTTAGGGTTGCGGATTTGAGGGAGTCTACTGTAGTTACGCAAATAATTCATTTACAATGCAGTTTTATTTTCATTGAGAGGATAAATGTTTAGTAGTAAAAGAAAGGGTTTCAGCATTAAAATATTATAGACATTTAGTTTTGACAGTTATAAGATATTATATTTTTAAGGCGAATTTTTTTTGTTTTTTAAGAAAGTTTAAAGCTGGCGATGAATAGACACTTAGCAAGGCACGCAAGTAATGCGCTTAAAAGGTAGCTTTATTTTAATTAATTGGATAAATTTTCAGTAATACAATAAGGGTATTCTGTACCCTTCACTTTTTCAAAAAATGGCGAATATATTAATTTTCCATCTTTTTGATTAAAATGAATATCAGATATCCATAGTATATTCCCACGCAGTGTCGTACAGATCCGATAATCATATGCGAAAAATACTTTATACTGCATTCATTTTTCTTTAAATAATTCAGAGTTACAGTCTTTAAATTATTTTTCTTATCTCAGTTTGTGTTTTTTAAATATATCTTTGTGATCAAAATGTTAAAACTTCAACATGGACTTTTCAACTGATTCGATATATATATGTATATATATATATATATATATATATATATATATATATATATATATATATATATACATACATATATATATATATATATATATATATATTATGGACGATCCTTAGAGTTCATTCTATAAAATTAAGAATCGGATTTTGGGTAATATAAATAGTTTGTTTTTATTTTTTAAAAAAAGTATGTAGTCATTTTTTTACTGAAATTTTTACATGTCATAATATTTTATTTATTGAAAATATGGTCTTTGCAATTATAGAGAACACTTATAAGGAAATTATGAAAACAAAGAAAAGGGTTTCAAAATTGTAGAAGTGTCGTTTTCAATTTTTTTTATTTTAAATTGTTAAATATATTTTTCAAAATTTACAATACAAATTATATTTTTTATTAGTTAAATCATTTTACTTCATAAAACCATTTATTAATCTGTCAAAAAGATATAAAATACTCAAACATACTTTAAAAAATTCAAAGGATATTGAGTCACCATAAAATGTTGTAAAAATTTAGTCCGATAATTATGAACTATTATATTTTAAGTACGAATCTGAAATCTAATTTCATTATTTTCAACTGCAAAAATTTTCAGATTTTTTTCGTTGCTGTTCATATGACTGAGATAATAGAAACTAACACTCTAAATAAATAAAAAAGAGACTATTCACTCCGGAGGAGTGAATATTCACTCTATCGCAGAGTCAAAATATGCCCAACCTCTTTAGAGTGACTATTCATTCTGAGTAAAAGTGGAATTGTTAACTCTCTGAAAGAGTGAATACTCACAACTAGGAAGTGAATATTCTCTCTAAACAGGATGGATAATCACTCTTTTGGAGGAGTGACTATTCACTCTTGCTAAAGGAGTGCGTATTTTCACCTTTGATAGCAGTGAATAGTCACTCTTTCGTAGGAGTTCGTAGTCTTTCGTAGGAGTGAATGTTCATTTATTATGGGGTGAGCTCTTTTTTTATGTTGTTTTTTATGGACATTTTAAAAGAATCATATCTTTTAGATTATAGCATGCAATGAAAATAGATACAAGCATGGTAAAGATAAGATTGGAATAAAATACTTTATTTGCAATATTTATTTAATTCATAGTTTGTAACACTAATTGAATTTTTAAGGAAACATTGAATTAAAGTTACATATGATTTAAATTAGATTACTGACTTAAATAAACTAAACTATTTTATTCTAATCTTATCCATTGCGTTTGCTTTCATTGCATGCCCTATAAGCATATGATAGTTTTAAAATGCCCTTAAGGGCAAGCAATTAACCAAAATTTTAATCAGTTAATATTATTTCTTTATTTTCAGATACTCATTAAGTTGTATTTAGTATTTTAATAATTCCCGTGATGTACGTTAATTATGTTCCTTTTTCGTGTGCAATTCAAGTTTTAAATATTTAGATCTCGGGTATTCATTGCTAATAAATTTAAATCTAATCAAACGTTTTTGTTTACTATATTTTAGTTATTGTTAAAGTTTTATTAATAACTGTATAACAGGTGGGTGTTATATGATTAATAACGTGCGATTTAATTTAATTTTTTTTTAAATATAAAATCTTATCTTTTTAGCTTACTTTTCAGTAATGTATCGCTATTTTGTAGAATCCTATTGTTCTGAAATATTTTTAATTTTTCCACTAAAAACACAATGCTGATCAGCTCACATCTTTTTTTTTAAAATAAGTTCTAAGATTGATCTAAATATTAAGATTGTTTAAAGGTTTTTTTATGTGTTGTGATTTGCCATCTTTATTAAATATGAACATGGATTCTAGATTTTTACATTCTCTGGAATATGTTTATATTTTTCTTTTAAACATATTCCTTAACTTAATCATGATTTCGAATTTTCTTCCGCTATTGCTGAAAAACAGATATTAATACAACGCTTATTTATGGAACGACATGATAAGCCATATTTAATTTTAATTTTTTATTCCCTATATATTGTATTTTGTGAATATGAGTTAAGTAGATTTCGTATATTTTATAGGAAAAAATTGATCTAGGAAATAGGGAAAGGAAAGAAATATAAAAAGAAAAGAAATGATTGCATACGCACTGTTCTTATTGTTTGAAAAATATTTTTCATGTAAAAAGTAGTTACATATCAGATGCAAATCTGATTTACATCTGATATTATTTATTTACCAATTAGAATAATTGTGTTAAAATTAATATGTACGTTTGTTAGAGATGTGTTTATATACACGTATAATTAATTATTTATTATGTATATTTGCGTATGTTTGTTAATAACTTAAAAAAAAATCTTTTGGACATTTTCGTTTATGTTTTCGTCCAAAAATACGAAGATTACCGAAATTTGGTTTCGGTATCACTCAATAATCGGTATCACAATAATCACTCTTCCAAAGAGACTATTCACTCTTGAAAAAGGGTGCGTTTTAGTATCAAATCAGCGTAATTTCTAAGGTTATATTATGGAATGGAGTTTTTGAAAACTAAGAAGTATGATATTTTGGTATTTTTCATTATTTAACTGTATATATTGGTTCAGAGTTGAGCGGAAAAATTTTAAAGTGTATAATGCCAGGCTTTCACTCTCGACAATGGAGTGAAATATTTTACTCCTTCCTAGGGAGTGAAAATTTTTACTCTTTAAGGAATGTATTTTTATAAAATTCATTCCAAAAAGAGTGAAAATGCCTGGATCTTTCAAAGAGTGAACTTTTCACTCCTCCTAATCTTAGAGTGGGGATTATTCCGTAGTAAAGCGTTCTTTATATTTAGAAACCACAGAAACCAGTATATTTGTGAAATTAAAAAAAATTATTTACAACAACAAAATTTCGGTACTTTTCCAGTAAAGGGGCTTTTTATTTATTTATTTATTTTTTAAGTTTGGCGCAAATCACGCTTTAAAAAGTGAGATTTTTTGCCAAATTATATAAACATCTATGAAAAAACATAATAAATGTTTTGGTTATTTATATATGTAATTATTTAATACATATGTAATTATTTAAACATTTTATTCATATACATATTATTATTTATATACAATTTATATTGATTTGTATAAATAAAATAGATAAATGGCTTCTTAAATAAAGTGTATCAGTATTGAAAAAATTGCTTGCGTCAATGAAACAATGAATGGGTTGCCAGAAAATGTGCTGCCAAATATCCTTCTCTTGTCAAGGCCATTGTCTCTATCTCGCCAAGGCCCCTATACTGGAAAAGTACCAAAGTTTCTTTTGCTGCTACTGATTTTCGGAAACGTTTTCGAGTATTTTCTAAGTCATTAAATCAATTTTCTCAAGTCATAATATCGGATTTTAGGATACTATTTATTCTCAATTAAGCATTTTCAGCTGTGTAATTGAATTTATACACATGCAAGTGTAGCATAGTAATATTAACTTTAACGTTCACGTTAATGCTATTAATTTGTCATGTTTGTCTGGAGAACATGTTTCTTGAGTATGAAAATGATTATTTGAGAATTGATAGTTCACGGTAAACCTATATTCCGGGTTGAGGAAACTAATTATTACTCTAGAAAAACTGCTCCGAAACGTTTCCGAAACTCAGTAGCAGCAAAAGAAACTTTGTTTTTATAGCTTCTTTAAATATAAAAAATATATCGACTTGCCAGTTTTCTAAAATTAAGAATGCTTTTTGGAATAGTGGGTAACTCGGAAAAGGTTTTCTGTCCTTTTTCTTTACAGTGTTCCGATATATGAGCGCTTAGTTCAGCGCTATTTGGATAAGGATGGTAGCCACGTCTATAATTTTTCGTGTTATCCTTCACTGTAAAAAAAAAAGGACTAAAAAACGTAAATATTACTGGCAATCTAGACGCCAGTACTATTTCCGTTTATTTTACGGGAATTTTTACCCATACATTACAGAAAAATTTCCGTTTTTAACCAGAAAAACGGAACATTTTCTGTAATTTGTGCGTAAAAATTCCCGTAAAAAAACGGAAATAGTACTGGCGTCTAGATTGCCAGTAGTATTTCCATTTTTTAGTCCGTATTTTTACAGTGTTACGCTTCAAACAAAGAAAGTTCTGTATATTGCAAATTTCTTTAAAATATCATCGTCATTGTTAAACTTATCAAACAAACAAAGTTCTGTATAGTTCAAATTTCTTTAAAATATCATCGTCATTGTTAAACTTATCAAACAAAGAAAGTTCTGTATATTTCAAATTTCTTTAAAATATCATCGTCACTGTTAAACTTATCAAACAAAGAAAGTTCTGTATATTTCAAATTTCTTTAAAATACCATCGTCATTGTTAAACTTAACAAACAAAGAAAGTTCTGTATATTTCAAATTTCTTTAAAATACCATCGTCATTGTTAAACTTATCAAACAGAGAAAGTTCTGTATATTTCAAATTTCTTTAAAATACCATCGTCATTGTTAAACTTAT
The DNA here is from genome assembly GCA_963932465.1 of Maratus speciosus. NCBI lineage: Eukaryota > Metazoa > Arthropoda > Arachnida > Araneae > Salticidae > Maratus > Maratus speciosus. The sequence goes on from OZ010795.1 coordinate 515,401,965, forward strand.
CAAACATAGAAAGTTCTGTATATTTTAAGTTTCTTTAAAATACCATCGTCATTGTTAAACTTATCAAACAAAGAAAGTTCTGTATATTTCAGATTTCTTTAAAATATCATCGTCATTGTTAAACTTATGAAAATAAATCCGAATTCGGATTCGGATTCGAGATAGACGGTCTGTATTTTTGACTGAATAACTGTAACCTTAGTTTCAAATACAAAAACTATTTGCTGTATGCTGGGAAACGTATAACAATAATATGTTCCGCACCATTTTGGTTAGGTCAAAGTACAGTTGCGTAATTTGTTATTTCTGTTTGTACAATTTTTTTTTATGAAATATAATTATGAGTGTAAAATTATAATAATTATATTTTCGAGTAAAATAGGAGTGTAAGTTCATACAAAAATTATTAAGTTGATTTTAAATATTAAATATATATTTAAAAAAATTGTTTTATTGTAAAATGAATGCATAATGTTGAATATAGTTCGGATATCAGATAACAACAATAGACAGACGCCATGGTGTCGTTTTATGACAAGCCAGTGGAAAGTGATGTATAATTAGAAATCGTAAAATAATAAAAATGTTGGAATAAATTTATGACCTTAATAAAAGTGTTGGAATAAATTTATGGTTTTTAGACCACCCAAACTTTAAGGCATATAATAATATTAAAGTATATGTAGGGGGCTATTGCAGACTGTTAGCTAATAGGTCTATCTAAGGATAATAAAAAATCTTCTCACATCCAATAAGGGAGGACTATACAAATAGTTCCACCCACTTCCAAGGGATGATAATGCAGGAGGAAAAAGTTTGAAAAATAGACTCTAAGAAAACATGCCGAAGACGCAAGAGCGATCCTGAAAACCCCATGTAATGCATCAATAGAGCCCTAGTAATGCCCAGGCGAGATGGACATATCGGAGAGAGCCTAAGCAAGCCTAATTGACCTGATGATGTCTTCCTGGTGTTAAAATAAAATGGATTGGTCTACAGCGGTCAGGAGCTATTCTCCCCGTCATCCCGATTTCGCCGCTCTGATGAAGAGATGAATCTGGATGATGTTTGGATATGATCCTTAGCATCGCGACAGTTATAAATCTGATGAATGAACGCCACCATCCCATATATAATACAAGGTATTACATTAATCTTTTTCTTTACCACTTTAATTATATTGGAAATTATAAATATCCTTTTATGATATTTTATGGTAAATGGCTGTCTGAGATCCAACAAAACAAACATTAAATTTTTATAAGGTGTTTAAGAATATAAGAAAATTATTGTTTTTAATAAAAAAAAATATATAATAATAAAACTAATGAAATCATTTTGTTAATGATTAAATCTACATATATCGACAATCAGCAAGCAAAAGTTTTGCTTTCTTTTTTTTTTAAACCATTTAATGTATGTGACGTTTGGACGGCAAGTAGTTGGTATTGTCGAAAAAAAAAGAGGGTTTCCATTCCTACACAACACAGGTAGCAGCCGATTGGTTTTAAAATACTAAAGAAAAATGAAGAATTAACATAAGGCAGTCGCTTGGAACATTATTCACTTTATTTCCACACTATCGATTAAATCTAGGGAAGATGCTCTCTCCTTCCATGGTAAAAAGAATAAAGTCTATTCTTCCTGTCACAATTAGTTTAAAAACACTCCATCTCTTGACAGCCGTCTAGTCTTTAATCCGTTAATATCTAACATCTATCACCCATTACGATACCGTTGCTTCCTCATTCTACTCACATAATAAACAGTATTCATCCAACGTTTTACTACCTCCATCGAGCAATCACATTGAATATCCAGTTTGCTACGACTGCAATCCACCACGTTCACCTCTACATGCTAAAAACTAAAAAGCTTCTAAACTCACAGCTCCTCTACTATATGCTTTATGCCATCTCTCTGGTTCCCGCCATTCGTATTTATACTCTGCTGAAAAGATTGTTCTAGAAACTTCTTATATTCTCGCACCAGCTATCTAAAGCATAAACAAATGTTAAAATCTGTAGTCGAGATTATGCTAAAATAACCCCTTTTTCCCTCTTCAGACGATAAAAGAAATGAATTTATGTCTGCGAAGTTTTAATCATTGGAATATTTTAATTACACCTGGATATTTTAAATAAAAGAATAAATTGAAATAAGTAGGTTTTTTCTTTAAGACAGAATAATATTTTAGCAGTTAAATAAAGATCTAAGGGGAATATGATATACCGGGATTTAATAGTGGCATTTAATAGGAATTTAAATAATAAAAGTTGTATTAAAGAAATATCAATAATTGAGCCATTTTTAGATTTACACAATTTGGAATAAATATGAATTAAGATCTTAAAGATTAATAGACTAGGGTTTTAATTTAATAAGCCGGTATAATATACGGACTATTACTGAAAAAGGAAAATTTACATAAAATACTTTAAGCTTGGCGCAAAAATTTAAATTTTGTAATATGTATATATGTATATAATTGTGCTTAATGTAAATTTAAAAAAATATTTAATCAAGAGTTAAAAATCTCTGTAATTATTTAATTGATAAATGTTTAAAGTGTGTCATTTTATTTTACAGCTTAAATTGAGTTTAATTCATAAGTGGAAGAGCTCACCTAAATAATTCACAACGCAACCTTTTAATTTTTATTTGTAATTAATTAATTTGATAATTACAATTTTACGCAAATTATAATTTAATTTTAAGATATTTATTCGCATAGCTCTTTTACTAGAATTTTATTAATTACGATCACTTATTTCATTTAAAATTTTAAGGTATATAAACTTATATACCAATTTACTATGAGGTTGCTTGGATGATTGGGATTAATTGACGATTTTGGGTAGAAATTAAATGTGAGATAACAAGTGTAATTATCTGTCCAGCACTGTAGTTTGCAGTAGAGTCCTTCATTGATCGAATTGTACGTTGTACCAGATCGGAACCCGACAAAAAGAATTCGCCAACCCGAAACTCGACCTGAATCCCAAACTCTTCAACACAAAATCGACCTGCACTCAAGTGAAAGAAAGTTAATCAATTTTTTAGTTCTAATATGGAAAAATAGTCTAAAATTATATCTTCAATATCAATTTTATTTTTTATTTTGAAAAGAAAAATGAATACATAACTCATTAATATTTAAATAGTTTTTTCTCATTTGGAAAATATGCAAGGACTTTCATTTTCATAAATTGGCCAACCCGCACCCTACCTGAAAGAGCCTAAATCTAACCCTAAACCAAAATATTTAAAATGAACTCGACCCGACCTACCGTGAAAAAAATCAATCAGAACAAGGTTTGGATAAAGTATAGTTACCGACCCGATATGCAAAACTCAAGTGTGCTGCAACAATTCTTTCGAAAAGTTTTCACAATATCTTTTGGATACCCCTGTCTAATTTGAAATTATTTTCGAATCAGTCTGTCACATTTCCGAATAAAGCTCAATTAGAAAAAAAATAATAAAAGATATTTTATAAAGTTTCGTTTGGAAAAAAAAAATCTTCCAGTTTTTCTCTTTTATTGATCACGCTGAAAATTACTGGAAACATGATTATTGTGATTAATGAGCAGTGGGAAAGATTTTTATTTATTTATTATTGTTTTTCACAATCTGAAAAATGGATATTTGCTTTCTTTCATTTATTTATCGGTTGTATTATGAAGAAAATAATTTTTTTATCTATATATATTTATAGCTCCATGAAAAATTAGTAGATTGAAAAATTGGATAAAGCAAGGGTTTTAAAGAGGGCATATAAAATTAACTGTGAAAGTGGGGCTTAGTGAATTATTCTTTCTTTCTTTTTTCATGCAAAAGTATTTTATTATTATTATTTATTTTTCTAATATCTGGCATAGTATTAAAATCAAAATGTTATTAGTATTTTTAATATTCACTGAACAACTTGAAATAAATTACTTACATTATAAAAGTTTTTTGCCAATTCTTCCACCTATTTCTTAACCTTCATTGTTCTTTACTAATTATGAAATTATTCATATATTACACTGGCTTTTCTTACTTCGTACATCCAATACCTTTTCTGATCACCATCCATACGAGGGTGTAGCAATAGGTTTTTTTCCCTCATGTAGAAATAATTGAGTGAAATTTATGAAATTGCTATATTGTATTGGTCCTTTTCTATACATAATAGTTACCGTGCACAGTAACACATTTCTGAAAACGGTATTTCAAAGAGAGGGGGGAGGATGTATTCCAAGAGGCGCGATAGTAGACCCAAAGGGGATCACTTTTTAAACTTTTGCCGACTCCCACATGTGACATATTGTTGAAAAGGCCTGTGACTATGATAACAAGCTTTCACATAGACAAAAAGAATGTCATAAATCTTCTACTTACCATTTCTGTCAGAGGTAAGTTCTCGCTTGCTTCTGGTTCGTTCTGTCGAATTTGAAAAGACCTAATTTTATTCAATAACTCACTAGACGAAATAAAGACATCACTCGGTTAATCTTCAACACTTATATACAATATATTACAAATATTTACAAGATTATAGGACTTAAACATTTAAGTGTTTTAACTTCAATCGAAACATATCGGAGGCGCAACTCCGTTCACAAAAACAAGAATTATTCTAAAAGTTTTTTCAGTTTCTGTTCACTTCACTTCGGTACGTAAAAGTTTAAAATTCAGGTGTCACTGTTACTGCAAAGGGATACAGAGGGAGCTGTCCGCGACAGTGACCAGTTATTCCTGCTATGCACCTCCCTAGCACCTCTCCCCAAATTTGCTCTCCGGGGGCACTTTTCTAAATTTTGTGCACATCATTCATGCCCCCCGAGAGGCGAATTCTTTTTTTTTGGGTGGGTGGGGGGGGGGGGGGACTCGGGAAGGTGCATAGCACGAATAAGTGGTCACAGGCCTTTCCAACAATATGTCACATGTGGGGGTCGGTAAAAGTTAGAAAAATGCCCTCCTCTGGGGCTACTATCGCGCCTCCTGGAATACATCCTCACCACTCTCTTTGAAATACCGGTTGCACAAATGTGTTACTGTGCACACTGACTCATAAAATGTAGCATTTTTTTTAATTTAACTATATTAATTCTATGTGAGGGCAAAAACTTATTCATACACCCTCATTTAACGATATAAAATTTTGAACGAACAGTTTTAAATTTTAAACACTTATGTGGGCCATTCTACAAAAACCATAACATTTTGGATATGGTAATTTATAGAGGTTAATTTTTAATACAATGGTTTTTAAAACGGTTTAGAAGTTTTATATAATGTTATACAGTAAAAAGTATTTGACTTGTAGTGTCTTGTACTTACTTTCTTCTATCGTTATAAGAAGGAAGTTTTGGATTTGTGAAAAATTTCGACTTCCGGTTTTTGACGGATTTATATATTTTAGAAGGTCCTGACCAACGATTTGACAATTTTTTTAAAAAAAGTCTGCCTCAGTGACACAAATTTTGAGTGCACTCTATCTAAAAAACTAATGCAGAGAATTTTTTCAAACTTCAGATTCAGTAAGACCTTGACATAAATTGGTGCTGATTAGGTTTTGGTAAAAATCGCCCAACAGGTAGCGCTGCTATGCTACATTTTTCACAACTGTTGTGAACTCGGAAGAGGTTATGTTATATTTTCCTAAAGTTTTATTAGATCCAGAAACATTTCTCGTTTATACATTCCTTTGTTTAACTCAACTTGGTCTTTGTATGTAAAGATCGAATTTATAAATCCATTTTTAACTCACTCCCTGATATGCTAGAATTATAAAAATTATGTACACAGATGTGTTACCGATGGCAATACAAACATTTTAATACTTTTAGAACTCAATTATAAACTACTAACTTAAATTTAAGGCATTTTTCTTTCAGCCCGCCACAGGGAATAAATCACAAAATATTTTTTATGGTTAAGATTGTATAGGAGTTAAGGTTACGTGGGGTAACTGGGCCATGATTTTACAATGTGACTCAGGAGATTCTGGCAGTTCAGCTAATATTCATTTGAATTAAAGTCTGAACTTTTGTAAATGTGTTCAGTTAGGTTCCCTCAATCCGACAGATATGTTCAAAATTACATTTTAAGACCTAAAAATAAAAATATACATATATTTCATATTTCTTTCCTCATCTTTCTATAAAAATGATGGGGGAAGTGGACCAGGGTCTATGTTCCACACGTGTTTTTTTTTTTTTTTTTTTTTTTTTTTTTTTTTTTTTTACTGTCAATGTGCTTAAAAAAGCACTAAAAGTGAAAATATTAGATTTATTTATACAAAAAACATAAAAGTTAAGCAAGTACTTATGTACTCTAGTATAGGTAATAAGTATAAAAGTTACATGGGTATTTTAAGGAAAAAAATAACAAGACAAATCTATGAACAAACGGCTACGTAAGTACTTAAGTATCTCGTTCTCTTTTTTATTTACCATAATGGAAGCTCGATATGTCCAATAAACCTGTGGAGAATGTAACCATATTTTTATATCGAACTATTTTTTATTCGTTTAGATAATTTTCTAATAATCTCACTTTGCCTTAGGTACGCCTCTTCATCTGTATCGTAAAATGTTGAGCTATATCTATCACACTTAAGAAATTTGGTTTGATACGTCCAACAGGCCTTTTAAAAATTTTATTATGTAATTTTAATAAGGAATTGTGTAATTTTCTTTATTGCAAGCAAAAAAACAATGGAGAAATTAATTTCCTGTAGTAAGAGAAACTCAAAAAGATATTTATAACTGTTGGATAACTGGATCCCATATGGTCCTGTTACCCCTGATACATGTCCCAGTTGCCCCATTCTTGAAAAATTTATGGGGTAACTGGAATACCGGCCTTACATTTGAAACATGAAGTAAATATGTATACATACCTAATAATCAGTGGTGTAGTCGGAAAAAAAGCAGGGGGCATACGCTCTAAGCACAGGGTATACGCTAAAAGCAGAGGGTACCCTACAGTGTATATACTATAGCTTTTTGAGAAACAGAGGGTATACGGTGTCCCTTAAAAAATCCAGAAGGTATACAGTGTAATACCACCGTATACCCTCCACTACATCCTTCCTTGCTAATAATATTAATGTATTTTTGTGTCTAATCTTTAAATAAAAAGATTGTTTAATAAAAGTACTTGCCGTATTTTAATAAAAAGTGAAGGAAGTTCAACCAAATGGACGTTGTTTATAAAAAAAAAAGAAACCTAAATTTTCAGCAACCTATCACAGCAAAGGCAGAGTTGTGATTGAGTTAACACACGTTGTTTTCAGAAGTAGAGATGGGGGTGCAATGCTGCCGAAAATCAAAAGCTAAAACTTAAAAAACATCAACGGTTTTTTATAAAATAGCCTATGGCCCAGTTACCCCAGCTTACCTTACAACAACAATGGCTTTAATTAAGCGCCTAATGATGCTCCTCAAAAAAAAAAAAAAAAAAGCCAACTGGCTATGAAGCTGCAACAAAGAAAACCTCCATCCCGCAGAAGATTTTTAACTCTATAAAGTTGAAAGTTTAAATAAAAAGAAGAGTATAATATTAAAAAGAAAATACACTCAAAGCAATTAATAGTTTCAAAAGAATTCATTTACAATTACACGTTGAGAAATCAATTTAGAGATCCTAAAAAGATAGTTTAAATCAGGCTTGTCCAACGCGGTGTCTGCGGGCGCCATGGCGCTCTTTTGACGATTTCTTAGCATTCTCCTGAAGGTTTCCTACTACTAGCTTTTTTTAAAAAAATAAAATTTATTTTGAATTATGCTTTTTTTTTTTTTTGAAGCACTAATATTTGCATAAAAGAGGTTTTTTAAATCTCTGAAAGTGTTTTTTACGCATTAAAAAACTAAAGTTTACTTTAAAAACTTAATCATGCGTATATTCATGGTTTTTAGTTATTCTTTATGAAGTTTTGCATAAAGTAACTTACGATGGTTTAAATCAGAAATAATTGCAGGGCTCGCAGCGTTCCTAAAATTTTCGCACTTTCCTACCACTATTTTAAAACGATAATCTTTATTGTATAATTCTATTACAGATATTAAAGGAATCTACCACGAAGAATTCTTATTTAAAATACTGGTAGCAAAGTGCGAAAATTTTAGGAACGCTGCGAGCCCTGTAATTGGTAATAACCTTTTTAGGTGCGTTCATAATTATATAAATACGTAGCACCTATAGTCGTTGTCTGGTCCGTCCGTCTATCCGCATATAACAGCGCAAAAACTACCCAAACGAATGATTTGAAATTTAATATACATAATCGATACAGAATTCTGTGGAGTCATTTCAAATTTTATTAAAATCGAATAAAAATTTAAAAATATATTAATAAAAGTTTTCTTCATTCTATTAAATCTTATCATACGTAATTAATTCAATGATATCTCATAATAGGTAATGATTCTAGGTTGCCATGGTGATTACGTCTTATTTAAGATGGTGTCCTATTATTTATGCATTACTAAATTTAATATACAGAATCTAATAAATTTTGTATTCATGGATTTTCGCATAAGAGTGCAACAACTATTGCACCCAGATCTGAATATTTTTTTAATTAGTTATAGTACGAACGCACCTCATTTGCCACGTTCGATGTGCAATTTCCGACTTGTTAATATATTAAGAAGTAAAATTTAGGATAATATCTGTTTTTCATCCCTCATCCCACTTATTCTCATCCATGCATGGACGTTTAGCCTTTTGTTTATCCTTGTTACAGTGAGCAATTTGCTATTTTATAGGAGAGGTAAAGGAAGGGTTGTACTTTGCCTCCAAATCTTTAAAAATGTAGGTAAGTTTTCTTATTTTGTTTAGAAAAATCAATAAAACTGTGCGAAATGACTTTTGCCAGTCAAAGCAATTTCAGACTGTCTCACTGGAACCAGCCAATGGATTGGTCTCTATCATGCATGTCTTTTGTTTTTGTACTTTTTATAGTGATAAATTCACTTTTCCAAAATAAGTCAAAGAGCATTTTCATGTCCTAAAATATCGAACAGTATCTCATGTTTATTATTATTATTATTATTATAGTTGAAATAAAAGCTTATGGCGCCTTCTCCTAGAAACATTTTTGAGATGGGCTCCTCGCAGAATATTTTTTAAAATCGATATTTAATACGATTACGATTTATAATTTTTCAGATTTTTTTATGGAGCTCCTGAACCATAGAGGTCTTATATTTACCATTGTGAGATGGCATTCAGGCATATGAGAATTCATCGTATTAGGACGTATATATATCGCTATCAACACTGTGAGATCAGGGATCGAAATGAACCGGAACAATATTCGGATTCGTTAAATTATGACAAATATTGTTCCGGTTCGTACAAATATTGAAACATATTGTTATATTTCCTGGAAAGCATTAATATTTCCGTTCCGGTTGAGATTCATCCGAAAAAATGGCTAGAACGAGCGATCATGCACTTAAGAAGCCGCTTCACTCAAACTCTCCAATCGCGAAATCCCATGTTAACCTATGGGGAAATTTTGAAGCGCGATGACTCATTACCTAATATAATTATTAAAATACCGTTTTCACCATCAGAAAGTAGACGTTGATGCCGATGATGTGCGTTTTTAAATATTGTCTGCGTAAATTTTAAGTATTTTTAAGGAAATTGTAAAATTTAAACAAATGGAAATTTCTACATTTATAGGGATTTTTTATGTAGTTAAAGTTTACGGAGATAATTTTTAAAAACGCACATCATCGGCATCTGACGTCTATTTTCTGATGGTGAAAACGGTATTTTAATAATTATATTACGCAATGAGTAATCGCGCTTCAAAATTTTCCCATAGGCTAACATGTGATTTCTCGATCAGGGACTTTCAGTGCAGCGGAGCCTTAAGAAGCAACTTCAGTCAAGCGAAAAGACCTGTTCGCTAATGCTAATCCTATGGAAGAAATTTATAAAGATACCTTGGTTGCATTTCAATAATTTTAAATAATGTTTTTTGCATTGGATAACTGAGATCGATCTGTACAAAGGTCGTTTTTTACATCCTCATAAAAAGAAAAAAAAAATCTGCAATCGAAATCGAAAAAGTAAAAAACGGCCTTTGTATAGCAATTCTGCGAATATCATTTAATTCATCATTCAGATTGTTTTGTGTGCATACTAGATCTGTTCTCAAAAAAAAGCATAGCCAACCAGGCCACCATATCGAATAATGCATGTTCTCCATTTACGTATAAAATTCATAATCACTAATAGAGTTAGCTTTTGTCGAAAATTCTGAAGGAATATAATAGCATACAATAGCATATAATAGCATATAATAGCATCAATTGATTATCCTTCAGTAGGTAACTCATCATCAATATTAATGAAATTTTCGGCAGTTTCTTAACTTCTGATACATTTCATTAATTCACTTATTTCGCTTAATTTTTCACTCCTGTCGGAGATGTGTGTTTCATTTTTTTAATATAAAGCCCGCTTTTCTGAAACATTGTCGTACGCTTTCCGGTTTTATGTTTTTTACAGCTGAGGAAATTCAAATTATAGCATCGAGAGCATTAACTAATTTTAGGCAGTTCTCAAGTGTATTCATAGAATCTAATTTTGAAAGAATGTGGCGAAATAAAAGCTTTCTGTACCAGGCTTTAAAATTGTGTACTACGCCTTGATCAAGTGGCTGTCATACTGAAGGTGTATTTGGGGGAAAACACATAATTTTAACATTGTCGAATTTCAAATGTTTTGGATGAGAACTTGCATTGTGCAAAAACAAGAGAACTTTTCTTCGTTGTTTTTTCATCTTATTATCAAAGGAAGTTAACCATTCGATCATTAAAGGACTGGTCATCCACGCTTTCTTATTCGCTCTCCACTCTATACCAAATTTATTAAATTGAATGTTCTTTGGGAAACACCTGGATGTCAGAGATTTTCCAATAATATAATAGGGTTTTCAAATTCTCCTAACACATTGCAACATAATAAAATAGTGAGTCGTTCTTTTGACATTTTTCCGCCAACACAGTTATCTTTTTTAAAAAACAAAGTCTTATTCTGAAAAATTCTGAAAAAGTGTCCGGTATCATCGGCATTAAAAATGTTTCTTTCCTCATAACCTTCACAAATTGGCCAATCGTACACTTCTTTAAAATCTACAGATTTTGCTTCTCCACATATTGTTTTGAAAGCCATGTTGTGCCGAGATCCGAACTTTTCCAGCCACCCACTCCGGAAATCCCCACTCCTCGAAGATCCCCACGAATCCCCACACCCACTCCACGAAGATCCCCACGAATCCCCACACCCACTCCACGAAGATCCTTAAAATCGTGTAATCCAAGTTCTTGCGACTTTAAAATCCTTTTCCTGAATCAAAGGTCAACTGATAGGAATGGTTTTTTGAACAAACTAAAGTAAACCAATTCAGAATTATAGAACCAATTTCAATGGAATTAGTCCCCCTCAATTTCACATTTTTGGTGTTCTCGTTAGAGTTAGTAATACACACAAATTTATTATTTCTTTATTTCGTAAAATCTCTCCCAACTGTGTTTTACCTATTTTAAAACGTTCAGCAAGTATCCGTAAACTCAATAGTTTTTTCTTAGGTACACTTAAAATTTCAAATTTTTCTTTTACAGTTAATCGTTTTCATTTTGGGGCCATTCTCGAAATATTGATCAAAAAAAAGTATTATCGAAAAGTAATCGACATTGCAAAATAGTTTTTTCACTTGCTCTCGTCGCATTCTTGGTGGCTTTTACTCTCACTTTCAATGATCCGGTGGAAATGTCCCTCCCGGGCCACCCCCTGAATTCAACACTGGACGTGGCAGGGGGATTTTTCCCAGGCAACCCCCTACATTTATCTGTGATCACAAAATTTGTGACACATTTCCCTCATAAATTTAGAGGCTTTTTACTTTTTTCCAGTTTTTTTTTTTTCTTTTTTTCCTTCGTTAAAAAATGATTTTTCATTGTTTATCGCCAAAATTACTGTCCACTATTCGGAATGTCTGTTATTCAGAGGTTAAACATACAAAAAGTTAGGTTTTGGGAGTTGGGATTGGAAACTGTCCGTTAAGTAGACGTGTCCTCTATTCCAGAGTGTCCATTATGGAGGTGTTACTGTATTACTCTGTCAGTTTTAATCGTAGAAGAATGGGACCTTTTTTACTAAATATAACTTATTAGACTGGGGGACCGTATAAAAATTAAGCTCGTAATTTTTTTAAGAATTGTTCTTATTGGCTCAAATCACTTTAAACGTACGTCTTTACCTCATTTAAAATATTTTTGTAATTGGAACTATATGACTATGACTATTTGTTTAGGCATTAGCCATTGGACACTGTTGAGAGTGGACATCCTGTATTTATTTCATAGCCTATGCCTATGACATTGTGAAGTAAAGCATTCTGTACTTGGATTCTCCGTAAAGGAATCCTTCATTGCAGTATTGTTAAAGAAAATAACGTATAAAATTAATTAAACTAGGGGGCTCTGCACCCTACGAGCTACGCTCACCAATCCCCGTTCAGGCACACCAAAATCCAAAAAGCACGCTAATTTGATCGACTTTTAAAATATTGAATTAAAATTTAAAAAACAGTAGCGATCTCTCTGTAAATGGGTTTCCATTCGTTTTCCTTGGATTGGGGATTTTTACGGCCAAATCTGCTGCTGTTAAGAGATACAATGGCTGTTTTCGTATTTAATTTAAAAAATTAGTTAAACATTTGAAAATAAGCTAATGTAAAATGAATTAAGTAAACAGTGTCATTGTTTCCCGGTATTTTTTTAACAGCGCTATAAGATAGTTCTTTTAAATAATTCATTTTAAATGTATCGTTTCAAATCTGACGTAATTTACACCAAAGTTTTATTTCTCTTATTAATATTCACGTGAAAGTACTTTTGTTGTTAGAAGGAAATATTATTTGCGCTGTCTTCGAATTCACGATAATAGTTGAAAAGATTATCACAAAATATCTCGCGCAAATATATTTTTCAATTTAAATTGTTTTCCTATATTTTTTGCCATTTTAAATATGACGTAATTTCCTCAAATTACAAGTTTTAACGCATAATAATGATTTTTTTTAATTTTAAGATTTTGTTTCTCTTATTTTAAGATTTTGTGTAAATATGGTTCGGCCCAGATGTCATTGGTGCAATTTTTTTCTGATGCCAATTTCATATACGCAACGGGTACTTAATTGGTGCTAAAGTGTCCTTATTTTGCTTGATATGGTAACCCGGATGTTGTTGTGTATGCTATTGATGTTTTCGCCAAATTGGCGTCGGAAAAAAATTCGCCAATATGTATACGACGTATATGACATCTGTGCCTATGGTTCTTATGACGTAATTTTCCTGCTTTTAACATGTAATCATTTAATTCTAATTTTAAAGCTTTTTTTCTGTTTGTAATAGTCACGTGTAAATAAATTTTTAATTTGAAGTAAACATTATTGTTTGCGCTGTTTATACAACTGGCAACAGTTTAAATTAATAACATTTTCTAAAATTTGTAAAAATATCTCTCGAAATGCTGAAAATTTGAATTTAAAATTGAAATAAAACCTCAAAAAATGAGTCAAATAAAAAAAATAAATACAATCTGCACACCGGGAACTTATAACGTATAAAATGATCTAAAAAGGATTAAATTCTCATGTATAGTTTTTGCTGCAACAAAACTTTTTTAGTGGAACGATTTTGTCCAACTTTAGCATTAAATATCTCTTAAAATAATTCTTCGATTTGAAAGCTGTCTGCATCAGCGTGTTTATCAAATATTTCTCTATAATACCACCGATTTTCATGTTTTTGTATGCAACAGTTTTTTTAATATTAACGATGAAAGGCCATGCTTAAGCTTCAAATTGGATGCTGATCTACCCGGAATATCTACGCAGATTTTCATTGGTCCATTTCCAAATCAAAACTTTTTTTTATATATAGAAGGATAAATGGAGTACCAAATAAGAAATTTTTGTCTAAGGTCACCTATGTAAACCTGAAAAATAGTGAAAGGTTAACTGTGAATATTCATGCAATTTTTAATTGAAATTTTTATATTATAAAACGAACGTTTTCAATAAAATGACCCATGTAAAGGCACCAACGGTAAATAATTATATTTTAACTTTCATTATTTAACCCATTTATGCCTAGCGTCCCATTTTTGGGACGTTTCGAATTTTAAAAATTTTTTTATAATTTTTTTTTATTGACAACATGAAAATTGTATAAAGTAATTGTCTATAAATATCTTTATCTATTAATGAGAGATGACAGCATAAGATTGATATTTATTTGCTTAAATGAAGGCCTTTTTTCGGTGTTTATAGGTTTTTCATTTTTCAAGATAGCGAAAAGTAAAAAGTAAGTTTATTTGTATTTTTTCTATCAAGGATCCAAATAAATAAGTCATAATCTTAGCTTGTAGACTTCTTTGAAATATGTATTTTTTTTAAATTGGGAAATTATAGGTTCAAGCCTATTTATTTTTTATGCATGTTTGTAGTGTACAAAATGGAGAGCGATAGGCGCAAATGGGTACATATTTCTATTAGCCAGTTAGGGGACAGTTATTTATGTAAAGTCCTTTTCAAGATGATTTTGAAATAAATTGTTTTCTAGCCTCAAATCCGATTATTCTTAATTTATTATTAGTAATACTTATAATGTTATTAATCTCTGTAAAGAAATAAATATATTTCTTTAATAGTTCATAAAAATACTAATTATAGTATATAATATACAATTTAAAAGCTTATTTTACATAAATATAGAAAAAAATATATAATTGTGCATTTTTCCACATATGGATATTCCCATATTTAGTACGTTTACATTTTATCAAATAAATACAAAAATATTTTAGCGTAATTTTTTTTAGTATTTTTGCAGTTCAGTTTGCAACATTTTAAAGTGATTTTACCAAGAAATTTGAGAAAACAAAAATTCAGGCATAAATGAGTTAATTCTTGAAAAATATTATTCTTCCAGGAAATAAACGTTAGATTTTGAATATTATGAAATATTTATTCAAAAATATTCCAAAGATTTTTACAAATGAAAAAAAAAAATTCTATGCACGATATGTCACAAGCGATATGTACGGTATAGTCAAACCTGTGATTGACAATAGAGATATTTTAGTAAAACTGTCGCAGAAATATATCTGACAAGAGATCAAAATGACATTTATCTATCTACAAAGTAAATCTCTTCCAAAACCTTGCTCTTTATTTTGAGGGGTTTTTTTTCTGCCAAATGATAACATACTGAGAAAACAGCGCGCTTCGACTTCTATTCTTGTTACTTCTGTGATTAAATTAACATATCTACGTAATGTGATAGGCATTTTAGATATTTTTGTTTATTTTATAATTTTGTTATTTACTTTCTTTTGTTCTGAAACTTTTCAAACAAGCTGCATGATACGGGATATTTTTGTAGGCCGCATTAAATACTACATGATGTTTAATGAAATCGAGTTTTATATCAATACAATAAATTGTAATGGGTTGAATTTTTTTATGTAGCGCAAAATAATTTTAAATTATATAAGAACTTGATTTTTTCTGACCGGTATGTCCTGATCCCAAATTCAAAAGCAAGCCATCTCGATTATGATACTTATTAAAATAAATAGTTTTTCGTTATTCTGTTGTATACCAGCTGTTTATGAATAGGTTAATGGTATCTGTTTAACGGTAATCTGTTTAATGGTAGAGCACTGGAGTGCTATTCCAGGGGTCCGGGCTCGATTCCCGGCTTGGACATTTTTCACTCTGTTAGTTTACGCTTAGTTAGCAAAGTGATAATTCACGTCTTTAATATTCAGTAAAAATCTATTTTAAGCAATTTTCTGTCCATATGGATACGAAAAACTATCGATTTTAATAAATAAATAAATAATAAAATAATAATAAAATAAAAATAAATAATAAATAAATAATAAATAAATATCATGATCGAATTTAACTGGTTTTTACTCCGATTAATTGACGGAAGCAGAAGTATCATAACATTATTAAAATGCACCTCAACCGATTTTTCCCCCATAATGTAGTGTATTTCTTTGTGTATCCCTGTAAAATTCTATAAATTCTGCACAATTCATTTTTAATAAAAACATTCTATATTAAACCGTAATAATATATAACTAGTATGTTGTGGCCATCACAAAACTTTCTTCTATATAAATCACGTCAATTAAATCATTTAAATAGTACAAGAAATAACAAAGATTTAGCACAAATTCATATCAAAGTATATCTGAATTTGAAGAAAGATGAAATTTCGTGCATTAGTTCTTGAGATAGAGCTATAGCGAAAATTCTGAAAAATATAGCATAGCAGCGCCACCTCTTGAACGATTTACACCAAAAATAAGCAGCACTAAATGATATCAAGGTATACCTGAATCTGAAGTTTGTTGAAAATCTAAGCATTAGTTCTTGAGATAAAACTATTTCGGAAATCGCAAAAATACAGCATAGCAGCGCCACCTGTTCAGCGATTTACACTAAAAATTAAACAGCACTAATTTATACGTCAATTCATGTCAAGGACTAACTAAATCTGAAGTTTGATGAAAATCCGTGCAATAGTTCTTGAGATATAGCTCTTGCGGGAATCGTGAAAAATGCAGCACAGCAGCGCCACCTGTTGCACGATTTACACCAAAAATTAAACAGCACTAATTTATATCAGGGACTAACATAATCTGAAGTTTGATGAAAATTCATGAATTTTTTCTTGAGTTAGAGCTATTGCGATAATCATTAATAATGCAGCATAGCAGCGCCACCTGTGGGGCTATTTTCACAAAAAAGTAATCAGCACCAAACTATATCCTGGACAAACTGATTCTGAAGTTTTATGAAAATCCGTGCAGTAGTTCTTGAGATATAACTATTGCAGAAATCGTGAAAAATGCCGCATAGCAGCGCCACCTGTTGGGCGATTTTCACCAAACACTAATCAGGTCCAGTTTATATCAAGGTCTAACTAAATATAAAGTTTTGTGAAATTCCGTGCATTAGTTCTTGAGATAGAGCGCCCACAAAATTTTTGTCACATACAAACTCACAGGGTGACAGATTGATAGACAGACTCACAGACAGACATTTTCTAAAAACCATCAAATCGTGTTCTGGGCATTCTAAAACGTATAAATCCGTCGAAAACCGGAAGTCGAAATTTTTCACGAATCCAATACTTTCTTCTTGTAAAGATAGAAGAAAGTAAAAATTACATGACAATCCGAGTATATTTACGAGAGTTAAAGCACGACAAACCGAACAGACGAACAAACGTTAAACAGACGAACAAACCGAATTCATAAACACTTTTCAACTTTGTCATAAAGTGTCAAAAATATATCTATATACCAAGCATTACTTGAAGCTAGGTATGGCATAGTACACATTTTTCAATCTTTCTTAAGCTTATTCAAATTTTCTGATCTGGTAAGTTTTTAGTTTTTTTTTTTTTTTTGAAGTTTTTATAAATTAAAAGTAGATTATCTTTTATTTATTATGGAAGTCTTTTTATTTTCATTTTTATTTTTATTTCTCGATATGTTATAAGGAGCTAAATATTGTCATTAGGTCTAATACCGACAATATTCGAAGAAATAACATATCTTTAAAATGAATTATGCTTATGTAGCTCCTCTGATGAATCAATAAGCTATTTATAGTTTGTTATTTTTGCATTTCTTATTACAAGAGTTCACCTTTTTAATTATCGTTCCGATTTATTTTTACGTTTGTGATTTCATTTTAATGGTTTAACTTTTATATTATCTTTTCCTTAGAGTTTCACGCATGTCATTTCATGTTAGTTATATACAGTGTGATTCATAAATATCGAAGCAATAGGCGATTTCCTTAATATTACCCCTAGACCCATACTTCCAGTTGCAAAGGTTCATAAAAAATGTCCCAGCAAAGAAAGAAACAGTGGGCCATCAGCTGGAAAAAAGATGGCAGCCAGCACTGCCATCAGCGGTAAAGTGCAATTGTGCCATTACTTAAACCAGTACAAAAGTGTCCGTGCGGAATGCAGCTGGCCCATCAGAGATGGCCAACAGCAGGCCAACATTGGTATGCCTTCACATTACTTCAATCCGGCACTTTTCCTGCAGTGCTAGCACCTATCCCACTGCTATTCCTTTGATGGCCCAGCACTTTCCCTTACAAAAATTTCTTATAGAATTCTATAAAAAAACAAAGTATTATACTCCTTTTTTTTCTGTAAGCTAGTTTCAGCAAGAGCTATAGAAACATCTGTAGAAGTGTCTATAATAGAAATGTCTATAGAAATATTTGAACTTGCAGCGGTTTCCATGTGGCCACCCTCCCAAGTATTAACCGCGCTCGGTGCTGCTTGGCTTTCGTGATCGCATATGAACAAGTAATTTCAGTGTATTCTACGACCGCTTGTAGTTTTCAAACTCCCATTACACTATTTCAAGTTTGTTTCTTTTTCGATTTACGTTCCCAATTATTAAACTGGTACATAAATTTTTGTATTTTATAGAAATCCTATATATTTTATACGGTTTTATTTTTATTATTGATTCTCAACTGTGTAAATTATGAAAACCGAAATCCTTTGTAACTTAGTAAAACCAGATTTCAGGAGTAAAAAAAAGTGCGTTGAAATAAAGAATTTATTTATTTATTCATTTAATTATTTATTTTGTTGGTAGCAGTGGTGCTATATTATTTACAATTTCAAAAAAATTATCTTCACAGCTTAAATTGTGTTAAGATATTCATTTCAGATTTGTGTTCGAATACTCAATGTCTTCGATATTCGCAGCGCCACCTAGCGTAAAGGTTCCCAGCAATAATACTGCAAAAGTTCGTGCACTTCTATGTGGTGGTGGGCCAGCGCATGAGATAAAACGGAAGCCCACCAGAATTTTATCTGATGATTTCCAACAGCAAAGTTGACTGAAGCGTCCAGCAGTGGTCATGCAGCGGTAGACCATTAGCCAGCACTTATCTTGCTGCTGACCAGCAATTTCCTCTTTGCTGAAGTGCAAAATATGATGGCGTAAGTTGCAACTCCATGGGGGGTCTATTTGAAAAAATACGAAAATTAAATTTTTATACGGCCCCCATTAGGTAGAAATTTCAATTACGAAAACTTTCCCTTTCCTTTCCTGAATTAAACGCAAAAAATTGCATCTTCATATCTGCAAAACTCGCAGAGTTATGACCATTTAAATAATTTATCAGGTTTTAAGGGATTAGACACAAATTGAAATGTGTGCAGTTCAAGAAACAATGTTACTTTAAGAGTTTTAGGAAAAATGTAAAAAATATATTTGTTGAGTTATTAGTTTTATTTATTTTATTTTTGTGTGATGGCAAACCATATAATTTGTAATGAAAATCACATCCTAAAATTTCTCATAAAGTTAATTTTTTTTTAAATGATTAGTATTTTTTTAAAGTGGTGTAAATTAAAACCGTTATAACTCGAAACATTATTCATCGGATTTCCTTTTTTTTTTTTTTTTTTTTTTTTTTCATTTAATTAAAGAGGAAAGTATAATTTTAGTTTTGTTTCAGGATTTTTTAAAATATTAATTTTAAAAATATTTAAAATATTTATTTAAAAAAGGGTGATTATTTAAAAACTTACTTTAAAAAAATCATATTTTCAAAAGTAAATATTTTTTCAAATTTGCCGAAACAAAATTAATGTAAAATAATGAAAAAAAAAAACATGTTATAAATTTGCACCTTTTTTATTTAACGATCCTTGACTTATAATAATTTAAAGACGAGAAATGATTTTAAAAAACCCATCATGCAGAAAACGCATTTAAAGTTTTAAACAAAGATTTGTCCCTAATAAAATGTTTAAATGCTTTTTAAACTAGTTGGATGTGCCAATCCCAAAACTTTCTTCTATCTCATATATTTTAATATTTCAAAATGTTGCTATAAATGTCAATATTTCATTTTTATTAGTTCAATACTGTATCAAATTTGACTTTCATCTTAAATTTCTGCTTCAGTCAATTAATCTGTGTAAAAACGAGTTAATCTCGATCATGATATTTATTAAAATCAATAGTTTTCCGTTATTCTGTTGTACATCGGCTGTTCGGAAATAGTCGACTTATCAGGATGGGAAGTTCTCGTCGCTTCATCAGCCCAGTGTAGAGTAGAACTACGAAAAATCAAGAAAATTACACAATAATCGCTATTATAGTGCCCCCTTTCGGCGGTATTTTGCAAATTCAGGGAGGACCTTCTTACCATGGCCAAAAGCATACATAAAAAATTTGGTTCAATTCTATACATAACTTCATACACTTTTCAATGGTACAATATTGAAAATTGCACAAAAATCGCTATTACAGCGGCCCCTACCGGCGGAATTTTTCGAACTTCATGGAGGATCTTCTTGCCATGACCAAAAACCTATACAAAAAATTTGATACAATTCTATGCATAACTTTATACACTTTCCGATGGTACAATATTCAAAATGGCACAAAAATCGCTATTACAACCGCATTAAAATCGCACCCTTTCGGTGGATTTTTTTCTAAATTAATGAAGAACCTGCTTGCCATAGCCAAAAACTTAAAAAACAAACAAACATTGGTTCAATTCTATGCATAACTTCATACACTTTCCGATGGTACAATATTCAAAATGGCACAAAAATTACTATTAAAGCGTCCCCTACCGGAGAATTTTTCCAAATTCAGGGAGGACCGTCTTGCCATAACCAAAAACCTGCGCAGAAAATTTGATTCAATTCTAAGCATAACTCCATACACTTTCCGATGGTACAATATTCAAAATGACACAAAAATCGCTATTACAGTGCCCCCTTTCGGCAGATTTTTTCCGAATTAATGAAGGGCCTGCTTGACGTAGCCAAAAACTTAAAAAAAAAAATGGTTCAATTCTATGCATAACTTCATACACTTTTTGATGGTACAATGGCGACAGACAGGCGGCCAGACGGACACACGGAGAGACAGACATTTTCTATAAACATGTTTTTTGGAACCCCTGACCCGTAAAACGTGTAAATCCGTCGAAAAGCGGAAGTCGAAAAAAATTTCGATTACAATATTTTCTTCTATTGAAGATAGAAGAAAGTAAAAATTGTACGCTGAAAAGCAACTTATTTTTGTAGCTTTAACTTCCGATTCAGTTTAACTTTTGCCGTTTCCACCACCTTTCTGTACTATATGGCCGTAAATAAATGTTAAATGTGTAATTTAAAACAATGCTTTTTCTAACATGCCGATTAAGAGTTTTTCCATAATTTCAGCATTCACAACATCAGGATTTTTATCGTCCCGGCGAGGCGTTAAAAAAAAATGTGTATTCTGGGGCCGACGCGGGAAAGGCTCGGAACTGGCGACTTTTTTCTGAAGACTCGATCAGGACGGGCCTAACGTATTTTTTCATACCGAACCGGGACTGACTTCCCTCTTCCTAGGTCTGCATGGGGCGAAATTTTCAGTCCCTTTCTTGACACAACCCGTATTACAATCATTGTCTCCGACTGACCTCATCCGTACAAAAATAGGCAAAATTTGGCTCAGCCCAAAAACTTTCACAACAAACGCATACATTTTTAAATGGCCATTATTTTACAATAAAACTTTAAATTCATTTTTTTTTAAAAAGGATAGTAGATTTTAAGGCCAAGGTAAAAAAAAAATGTCATTTAATAGATTACAACGACCATTTGGATTTTTTTTTTTTTTTTTTTTTTTTGACTTAATATTTACTTACAATGAAGGTCTCCATACTGGGCATACTCGGAATATTTTGAAAAAAATACCAATTAAACTACTTATGTATGTAATAAAGGATCAGTCAAATTTAGCGGCGGAATTACAGTAGAAAGTCTGTAAAAAAAATAAAATACTTTCGATTATTTGGCGCGAAAAGACGAAAGCGTCACGCGATTTGGCGAGCAGTACTTTTCCTCGCCAAAAGCAAACGATTTTAATGCATCTGAAAATTGTTTGTTAATTGATTTTCAGAATGCGTGTAAAAAGTATTTAATGAATTTAATCATAAACAATGAGAGAGTTTAATAAATACATTTTTTCGTATTACATATTTATGTTGCTTGTTACTTAATTTTATTACTTTAAAAACAATTTCATCTATAAAAAATACTTTCATATATTTAAGCGTATTCCAAAATAAAGGCAAGATTCATTTAGCAGTTATTCATTTCAAACCAAGGAATTCGTCGTTTCCATAGCAACAAAATTGAATCGACAGCGCTCAATTGGGCTTAATTTTGAGATATTGAAACAGTTTTAATTTTGTTTTAATTCATAAAATTTGATATTTAACTTTCATTATAAATACATATATGACAAAACTATAGCTAAATCAAACTAAAACTGGCAAAACTACAGTTATTTAAGTTAAATTTATTTAAACAAGTTCAATATGAAATATTTTTATCTTAAAGAGTATTCGACATGAAAAAGTATTTTTCGAAATTTCATTTCATCGCCAACCGATGATGAATCGCCAAATAAACGAAAACTTTATTATTTTTTTACGAACGTTCTATCGGGGTTCCGCCAAAAATTTTTTTATAAACATATATATCCACATGAGACGAACACTCTGTAATTTTTTCAGATTTTTCTGAATATGCCCGTATGGAGACCTTCCTTGTTAGTTTTAATGTTGGGGCATTTCGACAAGAGAAGCCGAGAAAGATAAGAGGTTAAAATCGAAAGCAGTTCCACCGAATCATCCACAGATCGCGACAAATCACCTTCCTAACAAAATTTAACCGAAAAATCCAAATTTCGTGAACCAAATTTATGTATTTTTTCTTTCAACAGCTTGCGATAATTGTTACAGAGATAATCAGCCAAAGCTATGTAAATAAATTTCAGTGACGTGAACACCTTTCAAAAATTGTCTGTATAAATGAACAGATTTATTAACAGTTGATTATAAATTGTTCACAATCTAGCAGCGGTTTGGTAGATGAAGCTATTGGGCGAAATAAATTTATTTATAATAATAATAATAATAATAACAACAACAACAACAATAATAATAATAATAATTGTAATTTAATAGATTACAACGACCATTTGGAATTTATTTCGTCTACCAAATTCCGTCGCATCCTCTTCAACAACAGATCACAAAGATCAAATTTCAGACGACCAAAACCTTCATCGATAAACTCTTCAAGTCCCGTTTCGAGAAGAAAAACAGTTTACAAATCGAAAGCAGTTCCACCGAATCATCCAAAGTTGCGACAAATTACCTACGTTGAGCTCAATTTTTCCCGGTTAAAATCGACCGATTGTAAAGCGCCGTGGCTAGTGGATTGGAGACCCTCGAGACATGGCCTTCATCAATCGATTAAACATTAAATTGTTTCCTTTTTCGCGTTCGTCTTTTATTCTGTAACCGATTTTCATGGGCTACATAATCAGTTGAAGACCTCGATTTTCATGGGCTACATAATGAGTTGAAGACCTCGATTTTTGCTTTGCAAGACGATTTTCATTTCGGCGTCGCTCTTTGGCTTTGAATTTTTCCATATCTGATAATTTGTGCCTACCCATTTTGTAACTTTTTCAATTTTTAACCATTTTATGTCTTTCGATTACCTATTCAAACAATTTTTAACGATTTTATTCCTTTCCATTACCTATTCAAATAAAAAATTTTCTAAAAGTAAAGAACATCTTTGAATTTCGTTAAAAAAATAAAATGCGAGCATCATTTGGCTCCATCCTCGACCGAAAACACCAACCATTTCCAAATGGTTAAAAAATTAAATACCTTAAAACTAGTGAAAAAGAACCTGCCTATGACGGAAACTTTATTTAAACGTAAAAATCTGTTGATCCATGCAAAATGAGAGAAAAAAGTAGACTACATTTACAGTCTTTTACACATATTTTTGTATCTACATTTGCAGTACCGGACAACTCCTAAGAAGGGAACTTGTCTAAAAGGCATTTTTTTCCCCGTTTTGTATGTGAATCCGTCTTAAAAGATTTTACTGCATAGCATTTTTCAAAGTCTCCAACCCATGTAATATGGATTAACGATATTAAAGGACAAGTGAAACATTTACATATAAATAGAGATTCATTGATAAAACAAATAATCACAGATTTTGGTGCTCCTTTAAAAAAAATAATTATAAACATGAAAAAACAAAAGCTAAAATAAGTATTTTTCGTCAGAACCCTTCCATACGAAACAACTTTTAACCATAGCGATGTATAAAACTATGTAGAAATTTAGTCAAGCCAGGCCGGGCTATGATTTGAACTTTTTTCCAGGTCGGGTCGAACTTTTTTCCCTATGGGTCGGTTCGGGATCGGACAATATCAGGATCTAGATATTTCGACCCATGCAGACCTCTAGTGCAGACCACCAGCATATTTTGGAAGCAGGTTTAACGTCAAATCTATACGCTGTTATTTTATGTCCAAAGGAGAGGCATTGTCTTAAATCGACTTTTAATAATGAACAATTCGTGAATGATCCCAATTCTGCATTCAAAATGAGTCAAAAACTCGTCGCTCAGAGGTATGGATAAATGGTGTAACTCACGAATTTTGGATTTTAATATCTCTGCGATTTTTGAAGCTATCGAGATGATTTTTTTGTGTGTGTGTGTGTCTAATTCAGGAATGGATAAGGAAAAATTTCCTAATTGGGAATTTTACTCTACGGGGGTCGTATAAAAATTTAGTTTTTGTATTTTCTCAAATAGACTCTGCATGGAATTGTAACTTATGTCATTAAATTTTGCACCTTTTTTATGAAACTTTGCAATTGAAAAAATGTGTCTACAGGCAATATTTAAAGAATTAGCCTATTGTTTCTATATTTATAAATCACAGTGTACCCTAAAAAGGACTGACTGATTTTAAAATTCAATAACTCGCAAACGGTGATAGATATTTAAAAAAAATTCTTGCAGGAGGGTTATGTATAATGTCAGGAGTTTTTTTTTTTTTTTTTTTTAACCATGATTCTGGAATTCAGTTCGAATTACAAACAACAGATGGCGCTGCAAGCAAAACGCGCTAAATTCGAGCTGCATTTTTGAGCCTTTCTCTTCTCCCATGCCAAAAAAAGAGACTAGAATGTATTGAGTCTGAGTGGGTGCCGAAGTACAAAAAATCGGGTTTGGATTTAATTGCTCGCAGCGCCATCTATTGTTTGTAATTCGAACAAAATTTGAGAATCACAGTAAAAAACTCCAGATATCTACATAACGCTCCATCAAGAATTCTTTAAATGTCTGTCACCGTTTGCAAGTAATTGAATTTTGAAATCAGTCAGTCCTTTTTAGGACACCCGGATACATACTGTCAATATTTATCATAAAACGCATTTTAAGAACAAAAAAAAAAAGAGTTTCTGATATTTCGTCTCCTTTACAGAGAAGTCTGTCCTCTCTAATCAGTAAAGCAATGATACAAAATAGAATATGTATGTTTGAAAGCGTAGAGGAAAAAAAAGAAACGAAAGTACATTTGAACAAAATTTAACAAGCAATCAGACGATTCATCGACCTTTAGAAACTTCCGAAAACTCTTTCATAACATTTGTGGCTTTTCTTTTCTACGAAGATGTTGCAAGATGAATCAGAAACGCTTTATTTTATTGTTAAATTTCGTAACTACTAACCAGATCCAAATGCATCATAGATGACATGACATCCTAATGATAAGAAAAATAACTGTTTTGCTTTTATCAGTAGTAGGGATTTATTCAGATCTCTTATTCCAGAGGGGAGGGACACTTTTTTGCATTGTTATTTTGATACTAAATTACAACCGTTGAGGAGCAGTATCTCCAGCAGCAGCTTTTAATTTGTATTAAGTTGGGAATAGTTTGCATTGAAGCTTTGTATGAGTTGTAATTTTCCGAAAAATGTCCGTGTCAGGATTCGAACCAGGGATATCTTGACTGAAACCAATTAGAATAATTGTGTTAAGGGGACGGTGGACGTTAAATTATTTTTTAGCCCCGGCACGGTATGCTATTTCTTTCTCCCAGCTTATTTTGTGTAGTCTCCAAAAAATAACCTTACCTTATAGAAGCTAGCCGTAAAAAAAAAAAAAAAAAAAAAAAAACAGTGCGATTAAATACTCAATAGTAATTTTTTAAACTTCTGTTTCGACATTTTCGATTTTTATAGGGAAAAAAAAGTTTTTTTAAATGCATTTTGTTTGAAAACCGCATCTCTATTTATTTTTGAGATATTAATTTTTTTGTAGTTTTTAGAGCCATTTGCTTAATAATGGCAAGGGAAGTACTGCATTTCTGTAGAAAGTAAAGGAAAAATAGTTCTAAAATAGTAATTATATATTTTTGTTGCCATTTTCTCATAACAACCAAAAGAAAATGTAATTAAAATACACGTGCTATTTTGAAAAAAAATATAAACGAATGATTTCTGTTAAAACAATGGAGCTATTATAAACTATATTCAATTTTAAGTATCTATGAATCATTAGATAGCCGGGTTTTTTTTTTCGATTTTCTTGAATGACGGCATCTTTTTGCTGCATTTGTGCATTATTTCGCGATAGTGATGTGTTATGCATGCTTTACTGTAGATGTTTAAGAGTAGATCGTAAATGTGAATTCTTAAGCGGATGCGAATGACGTCATTTTACATAAAATAAAACGTGTGCTTTAAGTCTTAAAATTGAAATATATTTTGTACTGCAGTAAAGTCCCGCTTAACCGATTTATTTTCTTCTGATGTGCTGGTGGCTACTATTATTATGAAACAGCCATTATAAATGAAGTGTTAGGTGAAGATCAAAGAGCAGCCGTAAAAAGTTAGAACTCTGATTTTCTGGTCAGAATGGGGAGAAAAAAATAGCCATATTTTTTTTTTTTTTTTTTTTTTTTTAAATTATGGCCAATTTTTTCTCCCCATTCTGACCAGAAAATCAGAGTTCTAACTTTTTACGACTGCTCTTTCATCTTCACCTAACACTTCATTTATATAATGGCTGTTTCATAATAATAGTAGCCACCAGTCCATCAGAAGAAAATGAAGTAATGGAAATACCGGGGGCGACACTAAATTCTGAAAAAGCAGATTTCATGTTCTCTAGTTCTTTTAATTTTCATCATAGAGATATGAAATTTTGTGGAAATATGCATCTCACCATGAGTATATAGAACACCTTAAAAGAAATTTCCAATCTTATTATAATTTTAAGATTTTTTGAAAATTTTAAAATTTTAAAACGAAATTTTAAAATGCTCCATGCGTCTTAATTTTTGAGATATTTTCTCGATTTTGCATTT
Source organism: Maratus speciosus (assembly GCA_963932465.1). NCBI lineage: Eukaryota > Metazoa > Arthropoda > Arachnida > Araneae > Salticidae > Maratus > Maratus speciosus. The sequence goes on from OZ010795.1 coordinate 515,429,317, forward strand.
TAATCAGTTAAAACTGTATTACAAACAAATCTGTGTATCTATTTTTTAATCCCTTGAACAGTTAATTTTTCAGAGATTATTTTCTGAATTCCATATCGATTTTCATCAAAATTTTGCCTTTTAATGAGTTAATAATCAAATTTAGTAATCTTAATGAAGTCGAATTTTAAAATGCATACACTGTTTTTTTGTAAGCAATATCAGAATGCTTCCTTATCAATTCTATGAGTTTTGATCAAAAATTAAGACGCATAGAGCATTTCAAAAACCTAAAAACGTTAAAAAATCAGTTTTGAGAAAAACAGATTTAAAGTATATTAAAGGGCCAAAAAATTGTTTGTGTACAAAATTCAAATGTTTCTAACTTTGCAAAAAATAATCGCATCTATAGAAACCCAATTGGCTTCGTTCCAATTTATGCCGGGTGTAGATATTTTTACGTAAGATGTGTTACTTCTGAAATGATATAGTGGCTTCTTGAACATAACAAAATATTTATTCGCAATCTTCATGAGCATTCCAAGATATTATAAGGATCTCTCCTTCTTTACCTTCTTTTTGAAGCGAACATTATTACACAATATCGTTACATCGGTTCGGTGGTTCAATCATACAACAAACACTGAAGTGTTCTCTTCATTTCACTTCAAAGTGGGGGTTATCGAATTAGCAGCGACACATTTATTTCACATTTTCGACACTCCCCACCTGATAATTGCCAAAATTATCACACTATATTTTTAATCTAATTTTACCAATAATTATTGAAACCAATATACGTCAAATTTATACAATATAGAATTATTCTAAACAATAGATTTTAAAAGTTTTACCTTTAAGAAAATCTGAAATAAAGCACTAAATAAACCATAATATAATTACAAAACATATGTTTCTTACCAATATGTACAACATAAATATACCTGGCCTGGATTTTTGCAAGAAACTTTCATAAATAACACAATAAATGCAAAATTAAATAATATCAGTATTTACAGTATAGCTAAATATATTACAGTTATAAATCAGTAAAAGAATAAGTTATTAATGTTATTTACATAAACACAATACTAAAATTAAATATTGTTATATTTACAGAAAATTTATTTACAAAATTATTTTATTAATCAGCAATTTCAAAAGGATATATAAATTGAATAGGTCGTCTTAAATTTCCCTTTTTGGTCTTGACGACACAAGACCTGACTAGTCCATCACGACCTCTATTGACCTCGATAATTCGTCCTAAGTTCCATAGGAACTTTGATTTACTTACACCTTCAATTAAAACAATGTCATTGACTTTCAAGTCTTTTTGAGCATTAGGAGTTCCGAAAGAATGCAAGCTTTTAGTTGCTAGTAAATACTCAGTCTTCCATTTCTCCCAAATCTGGCTCAAAAGTTTTGTTTGATACGTTTTTCTTTTAATTAGGCTAGTCCTAGTTATAGAGGCGTTAAACAGTTCGTTAAAGTTTAAGGGGTATCCTACCTTGTGTCCAGCAAGCAGGAAATGGGCCGGTGTTAGCGGCTCAGGGTCAGGAATCATCATAAATGTATGTTAGTGGTCTGTGGTTGAGAACATTTTCCACCTCTGCAAGCACAGTCATAAGCTCTTCAAAAGTAAGCAAAGCTTTTCCTAAGATTTTTCTTAGGGGGTCTTTAACACTTTTCATCAGCCTCTCATAGAAACCTCCCCACCATGGGGCAAGTTCAACGATGAATTTCCATGTTAATACTTCTGAAGAGATAAAATTTTGAAAATCCTGGTGCTTAAGTATGTCAAAGAAAGATTGAATTTCTTTATTTGCACATTTGAAGGTTTTGGCATTGTCGGAGTAGAATATACGACAGTTTCCTCTTCGGCTAAGAAAACGTCTAAGTGCCAATATGAACTTTTTAGTTGATAAGTCTGAAACTAGTTCAAGGTGAACAGCACGAGTCACAGCACACGTGAATAGAGCTATGTAAGCCTTTTCGGTGTTGTCACCATTTTTTATATAAACAGGACCGGTGAAGCCTACTCCAGAGGCGGAAAATACCGGGGTTTCTGAGATTCGATCTCTGGGAAGTTGCGCCGTCATTTGTTTTGCTGGCTTCACTGCATATTTTCGACATATGAGGCATTTGTTGATGGCCCTTTTAACTGCTTGCCTCCCCTTGGGAATCCAGTAATTCTCACGCAATTTACATAGTGTAGCTGCAACACCACTATGAAGCATTTTGTTGTGCTCTCGTAATATTAGCAGTTCTGTAAATCGAGAGTCCTTTGGCAGGAGGATTGGATGCTTTTCTGCATAAGTATATTTACTCTCGTCCAGTCTTCCCTTTATTCTTAATAAATCGTTTTCATCAAGAAACGGTGCTAATGATAGTAAGCTCGATTGTTTTGGAAGCTCACTCTTCGATTTAAGCAAATCAATTTCTGGTTTATAAAATTGTTTTTGGACTGACTTAATGAAGAATATTTCCGCATCTTGAATTTCATCGGCAGATAAGGGACCATCGTTTCCAGGTAATTTTCTAACTTTCCTTATAAAGCGTTTAATCCATGCAATTGTTCTAAGTAATTTTAGCATACTGCTAAAGTTTTCTAAAAGTTTTACTAGCTCATTGTTTTCAATAGTGCATTCATTAACGAGAATATTTTTCCGACGTTCTAACATGTTGTCATTAGCCGAAATTTTTTTCGATTGTGCAGGCCAGTCTGTGGAACTGGTTAATCAAGGCGGACCCAGCCACCATGATGAATTTTCCTAAAGACCTCAATTGCAATCCTCTCGTAAACAAATCTGCAGGGTTTTCTTTACCTGAGCAATGGTTCCAATTTTTGGGATCCGATATGTTTTGGATTTCTGTCACTCGGTTAGAAACGAATGGTTTCCACTCTTTAGCCGAACTCTTGATCCAGCTCAAAGCGATTTGAGAATCGGTCCAAAAAAACGCATTCGAGCAATAGTCATTGAATATTTTATTCAAGTATTTATAGATTCTCACTGCTATAACTGCTCCCATCAACTCCAAACGAGGCAGTGTTAGATTCTTAAGAGGAGCAACACGTGATTTTGACATTATAAGAGACGTTTTCACTTTTCCGCCTTTGTTTATGTATCTGAAGTACGCTACAGCTCCATATGCTTTGTCACAAGCATCACAAAAAATATGTATAGTTACTTCTGTTGGATAGGCTCCTTCCAGAAAATATTTTCTATCGAATGATATGTTTTTCAAATCTTGAACGTCCACTAACCAGTTTCTAAATTCAATATCTAGGTCTTCGGGAAGTTCTTCGTCCCATCCTAGCCCCTTTTGCCATATTTTCTGCATTAACAGCTTAATTCTGATTACAAAGGGGGCTATATATCCAGAGGGATCATAGATTTTTGCTGCAGCACGCAGGACTGATCTTTTAGTGGCCAAACTAGTGTTAGCTGTAACATTCTGAAATTCCAATGAATCAACTTTTATAATGTCTTTATTAGTGTCCCATTCCAGTCCCAATAACATAGACCGCTCAGATGGGTTATCTAACATACCGTTTTGTTGCCACAATTCTTTTAACTCAGTCGAATTTGAATTAAATTTACGTAAGTTCATGCTAGCGTCCTTAAGTATAGTGTTAGCACTGGATGAAAGGTTAAAAGCATTTTCAGCTGTATCTGCCCCAGAATAAAGATCATCAACGTACATGGAGTTATTTAACATTTCAAAAACCTCAGGATAAAATTCTTTATATTTTTTAATGTGTGCCTTAATTGTGGCCGCTAAGACAAAAGCGCTACACCTAATTCCAAAAGGTAAACGTGTCATATTCATTACCCTAAAGGAGTTAGAGACACCATTATTAAACCAAAGAAATTTTAAGTATTTTCTATCTTCTTTTGCTATTTCTATCATTAAGTATGCTTTCTCAATATCGGAAGAAAAAGCAACTTCATATGTTCGAAATTTAAGTATCACGTCTAATAAATTAGGATTTAAATTTGGACCTGATTCCAAAACATCATTTAAAGATTTCGAATGGCTTTCCTTTGATGACGCATCAAAAACTATCCTCACACGCGTAGTTTCTTTATCTGGTCTTAAAACAGCCTTATGAGGCATATAGTATCCAGACAATAACGCACCATTTTTAGATTCTTCTACAATTCTCTCCCGAAACTGCTCATCGATAACTTTCTTATACTCAGCGCATACTGCTTTATTTTTATTCAATTTTTCTTTCAAATTATCGAACCACTTTTTAGCAATGCAAAAATTATTATTAATTTCATGTGAACCTGAATCCCAAATAAGGTTAGTTGTGTTCCTATTATTTTTGTATTGCAATTTTCTATCAAACTCTTCTATTAATAATTTATCCTTTTGAGATAATTCATCACTCTCGTCCAAAATTCCGATAGAATCAATTTCCCAAAATATTCTTAAATCATTTAATTCAACCGCATTTTTCATTACTGCAATATTTTGAGAACAACTATTTCCTTTTCTCAATTCCTGTCCCGTAATTACCCATCCAAAAACCGTTTTTATAGCCCGCCTGAGTCATTATTAATGGATATTCGTTCGTTTAAAATAAATTCCCCAAAACAAGTCTGATCCAATTAGTATTTCAACATTCATCAAATCTTTTCCTACACAAGCATCAGCCATTTCCATTTTACTATCCCTCATAAATGCCCTAATTTGTGCAGACGGTTCGTACATCTCGGCACCAGATATCTGAGGAACAACAAGCGCTCGGATTTTCGCCTTGAAAGATTGATCTAAGCTTTTAATTTCTACTTCTACTATTGGATATACTTTCTCTACCGCACTTTGCATTCCGAAAGAATACACTGATAAAATCTCCTGACCTACTGACTTTAAACTCAAAGCATTCACTAAATCTTCACTGACAAATGACCGCTGACTCCCATTATCTAAAAGTATTCTAGTTAATTTTGAATTGAAATCAGAACTCGCAACTACTTTACATGTCTGCAAATATACATTTTTAGAATGCGTCACATTATTATTACAATACGAAACAGAACTAACAATTTCGGAACTAGAATTGTTTACATTTACTGTCGTTTCAAATCCATAATTGGGAGATTCAGAATTTTGCCGCGTATTGCTTATTTTATCATCCCGAGGGGTATTTAACCCTCTGCTATCTTTTGTGCAAATAGAGCCATGATGATATTGATTTTTACATTTAAAGCAAGACAATTTACTTCTACATTTTTTGCTGTTGTGAAAAAGTTTAAAGCATTTAAAACAGCGATTAGAATTTTTCAATATCTTAAACGTATCTTGCGGGGGCAAGCTACAATTGAATGAATCATGGGGAGAAGAACAAAATATGCATGATAGAATTTGTGCCTTAAGAACGCTAGCAGAACTCGAACCCTTAAAATAATTTTTACTACCTTGCTTATCGGGGGGACCTGTATACTTTCGTTTAGTATCTTTAAAATAATTTAGCATAAGAGAAGATTCCCGACACTCAATTTCGATTTTTAAATATCTCAATAGTTCTAAGACATTAAACTCATTTTCATCTGATTTTTCTAAACGTTTTCTATTAAAATTTAGAGCGAGATCATCTGGGATTAATCTAATCAGAATGGGATACAAAAGATGACCGTACATTTCAGTCGTTACATTTAACGACTCTAAACTTCGAATTTGAATTTCAACAATGTCATATAATTTTCTTAACTCAAATATATTTAGTCGAGTCCTTGACGGGATTAAGGTTTAACAATTTTGACATATGCCCGTTAACAACTAATTCCTGTCTACCAAATCTTTGTTTTAGTAATTTTATTGCTTTTTCATAATTTTCCTCTGACAAAGCAAATCCGTTTACAACACTGAACGCGACCCCTCCTAAAAGAGTTTTTAAATATGAAAATTTATCTATTTTTGACAAATTTTCGTTTTTATCAATAGAGCTTTGAAACTGATTCCAAAATTCCATCCACAGACATGGATCACCATAATATTTTGCAATCGCGATTTTAGGTAATTTCACTGTTACATTATTAAAGTTTAAACTATTATTTCCTGCATTTTCAGGTGATTCGCTAGGTTTATTAGATATAACCCTTTGCGGTGTACTATCAGGACTGGAGAGCGTAATTTGTTTCGATTCTTTAATAATTTTTATCCTCGCATTAATTCTGCTTATCCAAGTCGTTATTTTTTGATTATATTCGATGGCATTCTGCACTTCACTCTCAAATTCTTTATCTTCATTAATTAAATTTTTAATTTCATTATCAAAGGTTTTTAATTCTTTACTCATTTGATCGAAATAACCAACATATTCTTCTAGCGAGCTCTCTGTACATTTTTCCAAATCATCACTTTCCAATTTATTCATATATTTAGTTACCGCTGTTCTCAAAACAGCCCTTTCTTTCTTAAATTTCAGTAAATCATTCATGTTTATTTTACCTACACTGTATATCAAACGGAATAAATAATTCAGTTTCTAATCATTAAATTATACAGTTTTTTTTCCTTATATCACATTATTGAATTCGAATGACAACTTTCGTTTTCAAAATAAAATCCATCAGAACAAGAATTTATCTTCAAAACAAAACAGCATATTTTTTTTTTCTATTACTTAACAAAGTTACTTTTTTTTGTTATTTATTGCGAATAAAATGTTTTCAATCAAAATAATTAAATGACCTTACTTCCTTTCCTTTGGCCGGTTGCACCATATAGAAACCCAATTGGCTTCGTTCCAATTTATGCCGGGTGTAGATATTTTTACGTAAGATGTGTTACTTCTGAAATGATATAGTGGCTTCTTGAACTTAACAAAATATTTATTCGCAATCTTCATGAGCATTCCAAGATATTATAAGGATCTCTCCTTCTTTAGCTTCTTTTTGAAGCGAACATTATTACACAATATCGTTACATCGGTTCGGTGGTTCAATCATACAACAAACACTGAAGTGTTCTCTTCATTTCACTTGAAAGTGGGGGTTATCGAATTAGCAGCGACACATTTATTTCACATTTTCGACAGCATCTGCATGCAGTTTTTCGCAAATGGCTCAAAACAAACTGAGGAACAATTACATGCACAAAAATAATTTTCGATTTTTGGGCCCATTTTTGCTCAAATAAAAGTCCTCGGTCCCCTTAAAATTAATTTAGTGTAATTTCGTATCCAGCGTTTACTGGAGTTCCATTATCTGTGATATATTCTGTTGAGCTGATTCATATATCAGACCAGATGCTATGATCAATAAGGTTAGCTGGGTGAATTAGGTTCTCCAGATTCGTCCGGGATAGCTCAATTGGCAGGCATTCTCGGTCAAAAGATTCCTGGTTCGAATCCTGTCCTGGACACTCTTCACCCAGTTGGAAAATTACAACTCATATGATTTTTTTCCAATAAGAATAAGTGTGTTAAATTTTATCTAATATTGAAGCTTTGCATTGTGTTATTTTGTTTATTCTTCAGCCTTTTATTCTCTCTTTCAAACAACCCAGCTGCTGCCTTCTTTTTACCTATATTGGACTTTTAAAATGTTTTCTATCTTGCAGTGGCGTAAGATGGGTTTTGACCGACCCGGACAATTTAAAATATTGCGCCCTTTTTAGTGGCTACTAGAATTTTGTTTTTCTTTTTCGCAGCAATTTCTGATGCCTCTAAAAATTTTACAACTAGAGTGATCATCCTTCTGTTCTTTGAACGCTGCATTACGGGTTTTTCAGAGACTAAATGTTTGTTTTTAGTGTGCCCAGATACTTTAGAATAAATGGGGTTCATTGGGAATAAATTGGAATTTTTGGTAATGTATCTACTTCTGCAGTAATAATGTGGGTTACAAGCACAGGAGTGGTTTTTTTCCTTTGGCGTTGTTGGTTTTCGTGTGTTAAATGAGGGCCCGTGAAAATTCAAAATTTTTTTTTATAATAACGTTTCGCCCCTAAAAATTATGTGTCCGGGACAATCGTCCTTTTTGGGGCCCCGTACGCTACACCATTGCTGTATTGTCTCACGATAAGAACAGCACTAGAATTCTGCTTCTTTTTTTAGATTCGTAATTTAAGCTCTTATGTTGTTATTTTGAAATTTAAAAATTCTGAAATATTTTCAAAAACCCTATTTTTATTTGTAGTACACCTGTACCCTAGTGCAGCAGATCATAAAAATGTTTCTTGAGGCTGTTCTCAAATCAAAAGGGGCAACTTTATGACACAAATTTTAATTCATTTTTGTTCGGAAACGGTTGAAATTAGCAGGTATTGTTATTCAGAAACTATGTGATCGAAAGACGTTTTCCATTTTTTGGTAAACGCAAAAGAGCTTTCAGAAAATATTGTCAAGGTTGGCGGTTTCAAGTGAATTTACGAACGAAAGGAGGTATACCAGTCAGGGAGGGGAGAAAAAAACTGGTTATCATGTGACCCAAAATCGCTTATAACTTGATAAATAATTTACTTATCAAAAAGTGGAAAACGTCTTTCGATTCCAAATTGTTTCCATAGTCAGCTCTATTAATTTTGTACCTTTACTTTTAAAAATGAGTCAGTAAATGTTTCAGAAAGTTTCGTGCTTGTTGTGCAGTGGACTTAAGAGGCAAGGGAAAAAAAAAAAAAAAAAAAAAAAAAAAGAGGCGCGAGAATGCATGACCGTGCTTAAACACTTTTATTTTTGCTATTTAAATTATTTTAAATAGTTAAACTACTTTATCTAAATAACTAGCAATTTAAATTGCTTTATCTAAATAACTAGCTATTTAAATTACTTTGTCTAAATTGCTGTTACCGCTTCTTTGTTATTTTTAACATTCAACCTAAATACCCTTATCCGCTATTACCACAAACATTGTACTATTGACCGTCTGTGGATTTTCATACATGTAAATCTTGCATCCCAGATGAAATGTTGAAATGCATCTACCTTTGGAGGATTTATTAAAAAACAAACTAAACAACAAAACAAAACAAAACAAAAAAGCAACTAATATTAATTTCCGTGAATGAATGAAAGAGTGTTTCACTCTAGTATAAAAAGTAGACGTATAATAATTAATCAACCTGCCGTTATTTCATAACATCAGACTGTGAACGAAACAATGGATTTATTCCGCTAGTCTCGAGGAACAATTTTTAGGGCTTCGTTCAGACACGAAAAATGAAATCACAATGGATTTGGGTGCATTGTTATGAATGAAAATGTGTAGGACGACAAAGAAAGTATTTTGTTTGTTTTATGGAGCATGTGTAGGTCGACATCTTCGGTGAAATTGTTGAGACCTTGCTTTATGACTACCTTGAGATGAAAATGCAAGGCATTGATTCACTTTCTACAGGGTTTTCAGACCGGAAAAAGCCGCCTCCTTGCTTTGTTTGCATCAATCTGGAACTATTTTAATTAAATAACTATTGGCGTACCAGTCGAAAAGATAGCTTTAGTGATTCAGGTGTGTAAAATTTATGCAAAACAATAAAGACTGGATTAAATAAACAGTAGGTAATGGTCTTTAAATTGTCTTTTATATATACACAAAAACTTCTTTTAAAGGCCACCCCTATTCAAGAGCCATCTCTATTAAGGGCCAATATTTTTAGGAACGAAAAATTTCCTCATAGACATAATGTTAAATTTACTCCTATTAGGGGCCGCACCTACCCTTCATAAAGGCCATTTTTTTCACATGGGCCTTAAATCCTAAACAGGTATATTGAATTCTGAACCAAAAGAGCAAGCCAAACAGTTTCAACAAACAGAGTGAACCAAAAGAGTTCAGCAAACAACTGCACTTGCAACAAAGAAGGAGGTGAGAGGTAGGGAGGATTTAGTAACACAATGAAGTATCACAACCTTATCCACAAGTGAGACAAACAGGTGTTCCTCACACTTTGTTTGACTTTTCAACCTGTAGGGGTTGGGTTGGAGGGGAACTTGACCCTTTGTTGTGGGCACACAAAGGATGACAGGTTATCTTGAAAACTGATTCCACATTTACTAAAACTGTGAATGCATATAGAAGCACAATTTCTACACTAAAATTTTTATGCTAAAGCTTATGTGAAATTTAAAATTATGGCACCTAAATCAAGCCAAAAAGTACATTTGGATTTAAATGACAAAATCAAAATTCTTAATTATGATGATCAAGGAACATCTGCAAGAAAATTGGCAAAATCAAAATTCTTAATTATGATGATCAAGGAACATCTGCAAGAAAATTGGCTTCACAGTTTAATTGAAGCAAGAATCAAATAAACAATATTGTTAAAAACAAAGAGAACTTACTGAAAGAATATGCAGATTTTAAAAATCGCGGGATAAAAAGAAAGAGAAATGAAAAATTTGGTCACCCCTATTCAAGGGCCACCCCAGATAAGGGCCAATTTTCAATGGAACGGCAGATGGCCCTTACAGAGAGGTTTTACTACATATATATATGTAATAATAAAAAAATTCGCCATTTTACCTTAATTAAATTATTCCAAATTCTTACAATATCTACCTTTTTTCCCTGTCTTTTAATAATATCTTAAATATCAGTTATATTTTAATCACATGCTCTTAATTCAGCTCATTCTTTTATTCTTATTCTAAAAACCTTAATCTGTTAACAGCTACACTTCTTCGTAAATTACCCCAAATCTATTTATTCCTTCGTATTTTGAGACATTAAATTTTATTTTATTTCGAATGCTTATTAATACCATTTTTATTTTTATTAAAATTATTATTCGATATTTCAATATTCCTTGCGAGTCTAATCCTTTCACCTTTTAAATTTCCCGCTATAAATAAAGAGTCACTACGTCAAATTTTGCCCACCCTACGCATCATTTTCAACCAGTCGCTAAGCGCGTCTTCCTGTAGCTTCCCTTCTAAGTTGAGTCTCGTTGGCCCTGGCGTAGAGCATGTCAGTGTGCGTAACTTTGCGCATTTTCCTGATATTTATCATGGAATACGGTAGTATTCCAGTGACGCAGCCTTAAGCCTAAAATCGTAAGAATGGCGGAACTCATATATGCACCTAACTCGAGATCAAAGGAAACGCGAAAAGCCGCCACTTCATAACTCAGCAAATATAGCGCATATTGTTCTGATTTTTAAAAACAGTCGTATATCTGCAGTCTTATCCTACTCTAAAATTTTTACATTTCTACATGCAATATATTTTGAGATCTCGAAACCCGTTTTTAAAATACTTGCGATGGATTTTTAATAAGGATTTTTAATAAAATTTTAAATTTGCGATGGATTGTTTGGCGATAAAATGAAATCGTAAATAAACATACAATATGTAACTCACAAGTACCGTCATTTTTATAACTACATCTGCTAGTTTCTGCTGCAAATCACATGATGGATGAGTTAAATAAAAATAAAAAGTAAATTTAAAAAAAATCAAAAACAAAAACAAAATTATCACTCAGATATTACCAAATTTTCCGATGCATTTTTCTTAACCTGACGCTAGAGATAAATTGCCAAATATAGTTCAAAAGTGCAATCTTTCATACTGAATAAATTTTTAAGCATTACGAACATTACCTTTCATGTTTAAATTCGATATTGTCGTTTTATAATATTACCACTCGTCAAAATTGTTTTTCTTTTCTTTTTTTTTCTTTTAAATAAAATTAGTAAAAGTTTTTTTCCGAGATGTATAGCCGTTTCAATTCATTTATCAACGAAATTTGACGCCAATAAAATAATAGTAACCGTATCGTCCAAAATAACAGAACTTTCCGTCATAATTCTATAATTAATCTACGTAGAGCTTTGTGTTATAGCTTAAAACCTTCCCTGAAACGATACCTATCTAACAGTATAAGTTCCGTCAAAATCCATGCAGTAGAACTCGAAAAATAGATGTTCGGAACGAAATTTCCGTTTGGATTTTATATATATAATAGATATATTGGTTTCGCGATAATATAGGCGGGAAATTCTGGTTGCAGTGGATTTCAGGAATTTAGACTTTAAGAAAAATTGCAATCTCTTAACACTTACTTAAGGATTAACTCCATAGCCATCGCTATGACTTGACTTATTATTGGGTGGAGGTAGGCAGGTAGGCCTTAAAATTGCCAAGTCAATTATTGGCATTTTCCAACTGCGTATATTTAACCAGAAAAAGTATTACAGTAAAAATTGGAAAACAAAACAAGTTTATAATGGAAACGTATCTTAAATGGAAAACTTCCACGGTGATGTCGGAAGCAATACCATACAATTATATTTCTACTAAAACGGAAATCTGTCTAAAATGAATATTTTTTCTCAAAGGATCCCATTTTCATAGGTCTTATTGTAATATCTAACCAGAAAGTGCATTACAGTAAAACTTGTAAAGCGAAACAAGTTTATAAAGGAAACTTGTCTTAAAAGGAAAACTTCCACGATAATGATGGAAGCAGTATCATACAATTATACCTACTAAGATGGAAATCTGTCTAAAACTGGATATTTTTTCGCATAGGTTTTATTGTACATTTTATGAAAATAAAGCGGTGTGTGTGTGTGTGTGTAGGGGGGGGGGGAGACGTTAAAAGTTTGTCAACTAAGTTCGTGTTTATGCAGAGTCTAAAGAAATTTATAAAGTTTGGGAGAATCCTCTCCTTATCCTCCCCACCCTCCTTTGTGAAGTGCCCTGATTAACTCTTAACCCTTAACTGTATGTTTTTTAAAAACTGAGCTATCCTTTGACTGAATGATTTAAAATAACAAAATTTATTTTCTAATTTTTATTTAACAAAATCTTAAGACCTGCATTAAAATGGCCATTTTTGTGAATTTGTAATATTGTTTTATTTGAAAGAGCAATCCTTTACGATTACAAATCTGTTTACATTTTATTCCTACAAGCGCTAGAAGAGGTACTATGGCCAATTTAATAAACAGGAAGTAATGAGTCAAATACAGGAAATGGGCGTAGGAAGGCCAGGAGAAATGCAAACGATGTTTCTGTGCATGATTTTCTTACGTTTATTGCACAAAAACACTAACAAACCTTAATTGACACTTCTAGCTTAATTTTATAGATAAGAAACATTATAGATAAGAAATCTTTAAATGCGATTTCTTGAAAATCAATCTTTTCGTTATTTCCATGTTCGATAAACTCCATTACATAAAATATTTTAAGCATATTTTTGTGAAATTTTGTCAGAATGCTTTCGATATTATTCACTATGTTCTGAACTGGAATCTAAACTCTATGTGATAATGTAGTTATTTTATAGGTACTCGAATATAGAAAAAAATGGCAATTTTTTATGAAAAATGTGTATTTTTTGACGTGTTTTGAAATAGTTCAGATAATTTTAAAGATATTGCAAAACTCATAGTTCAGTATACAGGTAAGTGTACTACTTGTCAGAGGGCGGAAATTGAAATAAGTTTAGTTGAATTGAGTGTACGCTGTTATAAGCATGAAATTTTGCTAAAAAAATAGCCCAAAAGCCCGATTTTTAAAAATGTTATGAAGATATTGTTAGGATTTTATGTTTCTTTATCATTCTGTACTGTGAAATAAAAATATGCATATTTATTCAGTACTAGCTAACGAACCCGGCGTTGCCCAGAATTTTAAGAATGTTTGTTTTGAAAAATCAAATTCAAAATTAAACAAACAATAAAAACACACACTATATATATGTAAGAGATTTAAAAATGGCGAAAACAAATTCAGAGACCCTCAAAATGCTAAAATATGCCAATATTTCCATAATCGGGTTTTCATCATGTTTCAGTACGTTTTTTCAAACTCATGTGACATTATATATTCACCTGCTAACATACGTTATATGTCCAATATGGAGTAATATTAACTTTTTTTTTTTTTTTGCTTTCGTCAAAGTATTTGTTTCATTTTAATTTTTCAAATGGAAATCTTGGAGTATAAAAGTTATGACGCAATATTCACAATTTTTTTTTTCAATCGTCAAAGTATTTATTTCATTTTCCACGCGAAAATCTTATAACAGAAAAGTTATGACGTAATATTCGCTTTTTTTTTTTTTTTTTTTTTTTTTTTTGTTAAATCGTCAAACTATTTATTTTATTTTCATTTTTCAGGTGGAAATCTTGCAATAGAAAAGTAATTGTTGTGGTAAGAATTTTATTGTGGATCTTTAATTGTTGGCAACTGCTATTACGAAAAATGTTTAAATTTGATAGGAAATTGCTGTTAAATGGGTGGCTTTTTATTAATTAAAAATTAATTTAAATTATTTCGATTCCGGATTACTTTAGTTGCCCCGTCCGTGTTTTAATACACCTGTACGCAACTTTTCACAATTCTGGCTTCCAAACTGTGGATTTGTATAGCATTACAGACAGACAGACAAATGTTCATTTATATATATTGGATTGTACATTTTTCTAAAAAAGCGCTCCGAACGTAGGCAGATACCTTAAAAATGTAAAGTATTCTTTAATAAAGAGTTCTTATTTAAAATGTACTCTGCGTTCTAGAATACAGTAACATTGCCATAGTGCCCTTGATATTAAGACTCTGCGGGTGTATGCATAAAACAAATTAAACAATGGCAAAAAACAGATACAAAAGTATCGAGAATGAGGTTGAAAGGGGTTGTAGCATAACCTAAGGTGAGTTGCGAGGTTTAACTTAACCTTAATGCCACAGTGGTAGGTAAGTTATATCTTGAATTGCCTCAAGCAGTTTGATATCAAAGATGCAATTCACGTGCCTGTTAAACAAGAAAAAAAAAGTCAGGTTTAATGTGATATTTTTTATGGTATCCGTGTTTAGAAGAAAAATACTGACGATGCGCTATGTAAAAGAGCAAAAAGTAAAAGAAAACTTCTGGATTCAGCTTATGTTACATTAGATTCATAGATAAAGTTAACAAGAAAGAAAAGCTTGCGTCTCGCATAAATTATGAAACACTTTCCAATCCTTCTACACTGTGAAAAAAAAAATGTTGATTTTATGGTATAATACTGGCAGCTGGGATGTCAGTTTTAAACTGTAAAATTAACAGTAATAAACCGTAAAATAAGCAAGTAATATACCGCTAAGCAGTAATATACGATTTAATTCGTTTATAAGACGGTATATTACTGCTTGTTTTACGGTTATAAACTTATTCCCCAGCTGCCAGTATCATACCATAAAATCAACAATTATTTTTTGCAGTGTAGAATATTGTTGTGAAATTTTATCTTTTGCTACAGTGAAAAAAGATGCTTAAATGAACAATTTAGAAAACATATAACACAACTGAATATTCACTTAAAGCAATTACCGCTCATAGTATTTCGGTAAGGTATTCGAATTCGTTTCTGCAGTATTGCATATGACTTAAAATATTTTTATACACACTACATATTATAATAAAATTCAATTTATCTAGGGAAAACATACAGTTCGTCCCAAAAGTTTATAAACAACATTTTTTTAATTTTCCAATTCAAAAGAGGAGTAACAATTTCAAAACAATTTACGATTATAAATAATAACAAGACAATAATAATACTATACACAAATAATGTTACACAACCATAGACTTTGTGAGAAAAATTAAAACTTAAATTTGACTGTTCCAAAAGTTAATAGACAACTCATTTTTCCCCCTTTATCGTTAAATGTTTAAGCCGTTTGTTCTTACTTCAAAAACTCAACCAGGCATATTCAAAACAATAGTTTGAAGAAGTTCTGACTTTAAAGAAAATCAACTTCATTCAAGTTGCATCTTTATATCTTGAAACGTTGCAAATAGACGCCTTTTAGCATAAGCGTCTCTTAGTCCAGGCAATAGGGAATTTTACCTAGCAAAATTAATGGTAGTTCTGGAAATCGGCTTACTTTATGTTTTTTGGGTCGCTCAATCCGAATATGCAACTTCCCACCAAAATTTTCCCCGACACCCCCCTCCCCCAAATTTTGGTAAAAAGACCCAAAAAAGGTTTTCATTTAAAAAAAATCAATTTTTTTATTGTTTAAGGGGAAAAGTATCTAGAAATTCAGAAAGTAGACAAAATTTGCAACAAATTAGATATATGACATTATGACTTAGAATGAAGGGGAAGGGGGCATCTGCCTCGGAACATGTGCCGTGGTGCTGCGTGGGACTAAGTTGCGCAATTCCACTTAACCATTCACACGTTTACATTCGTCCTCCCATCTCCTCTCCGAACTTTCTCTATAAGGTTTACTTTAAGTTTTTTGGGCCACTGAATCCGAATTTTTAACTTACCCCAAGATTCCCCCCCCCGACCCCCCCCTCCCAAATAGTTGTTTTTAACTTATTTTTCTTATTGTTTTAGGGGAAAAGCATTACGGAATTCAGAAACTAGACAAAATTTGCAACAAATAGGATAGATGACATTATGACGTAGGATAAACGGGGAGAAAGGGGGCTGCCTCGGAACATTCCCCGCACGCTTTTCTAAAAAACCAAATTTTCAGCTACCCAAAAAACATAAAGTGAGTCGAAATCCAGAACTAGTATTAATTTTGCCATGTTAAATCCCCTATTGCCTGGACTTCATAAAGTAGTGCACGTAGCGCCGCAGCGCATGTTCAGAGGCAGCCATCCCCCTCCCCGTTCATCCTACGTCATCAGAGCCCGATTAGGGTTGTGTGAGGCCCAAGGCCCGGCCCCTTTTCGGGGCCCCTCGCACCAAAATAGTTGCTTTTTTGGGTGGTGGTGTGGGTGGAAGGGGTATTATTAGATATTACGATACGGTTGCAAAGTTAGCCAAAATATATTTTGGTTTTTGAGAAAATAGTTGCGGAAATTGTAATTTTAAGAATACTTTTTCTAAATTATTTCATTCGATTTGGGGCCTCCAACAGCAGTGGGCCCAAGGCCACGGCCTAGTTGGCCTGTGCGGTAATCAGGTCCTGTACGTTATAATATTATATATCCTATTTGTTGCAAATTTTGTCTAGTTTTTGAATTCCGTAATGCTTTTCCCTTAAAACAATAAGAAATTTAAGTAAAAAACAACAATTTTGGGGGGGGGGGGATTTTGGAGGGAAGTTAAAAATTCGGATTCAGCGACCCAAAAAACTTAAAGTAAACCTTATAGAGAAAGTTCGGAGGGGAGATGGGAGGGCGAATGTAAACGTGTGAGTGGTTAAGCGGAATTGCGCAACTCAGTTCACGCAGCACCGCACGCATGTTCCGAGGCAGATCCCCCCCTACCCCTTCATCCTAAGTCATAATGTCATGTATCTAATTTGTTGCAAATTTTGTCTACTTTCTGAATTTCTAGATACTTTTTCCCTAAAACAATAAAAAAATTGATTTTTTTAATAAAAACCTTTTTTGGGGGCATTTTACCAAAATTTGGGGGGGTTGCCGGGGGAAATTTTGCTGGGAAGTTAAAAATTCGGATTCAGCGACCCAAAAAACATATAGTAAGCCTTTTTCCAGAACTACCATGAATTTTGCTAGGTAGAGCCCCTATACGGTCTCTATTGCCTGGACTATCTAGAGCTAATCTTCCCCAGAGTTTCTCTATTGGGTTCTTGTCAAGACTAAAGGCTGGCCAGTCCATAACAGTTACTTGGTTTTGTCTAAACCACTGCATTGTAGTGTTGGATTCGAGGATGGAGCATCTTGCTGGTACACCTATTTGTCCTCCCCCTAGCAACTTTCCAAATGGAAGTAACTGTACTTCAAGTCTTTTCTGGTAATCTTCCGAATATCGGCGACCTTTCAAAAGAGCAATATGGGGTGTTCCATTATCAGAAAATACTGCCCACGTCAATATATTTTTGGGCAGCGTTTTTTTTGTTTTTAATTTTTTATAATAAATCTATGACAGCTAAAACTTACTTGAATATTTTATTATTCTTATTTTATCATTATGTATTTTCATAATTTATTTCGTCTTTTTTACTCCTTTAGTTAGCTTACAAAAAAAAAAAAAAAAAAAAAAAAAAAAAAATGGTTGTCTATAAACTTTTTGGACGCACTGTAACACCACTAAAAACGCACATCGTGCAATTACCATTCATACATGGTGATCTATCCAGATTTTTTGAACAACCCTGTTTATGAATTTATTTCTTCCTTACAAACATATCATAATTACCAAACTATATCTCATCTGAAAAATACATCACACAGTTAAAAACGCACTATAAGCAATTCATCCCCATAGACGGTAATGCTTACAAATTCTTTTGTGCTCCTCTGTACATTCTCTATTGAATTGATACACACTACGATACATACTAAAATTTACTTAGATTAAAACGCAAACCAGCAACAGAAAAACTGTGTGTCCCTAAGCGCAGGGGCGTAGCTACAAATATTTTTTCGGGGAGGGAGGGGGGATTAAAAAATTTCCCCAACTTATAAATTTAAAATTTCCCAACTTGAAACAAATTGCTTTATTTTCCAACTGAAATGATATGTGCAATGTGTGTTTATGATAATGATACTTATACGTAAAACATCCTTTCCAAAGAAAAATATTCAAACTAAAAACATAAAAATTATAATTATTGGTTTGTTTAATGAAAGTTTAAATATACTTCTTTCATTTAAATAATTAAAATCAAAACTAGATTAATTTCTATTTTCCTATCTTGGAATCATTGAGCATGAAGATAATAAAATACCTAATTGCTAAATCAATAGTTAAGGAAGCAATTTCAAAGAATACAGTAAATGTAAGATTTAAACCTAGGAAAATTGCATATATTTAGAGAAACCAGCATTAATTTAAGGTTTGCGAATTTTTTGTCTTCTGTACAGTACGAGTCATAATCGCACTACATATGAAAATACCATGTAAGATATTTTCGTAGCACAGAGAAACACAATGACAAAGTGAGTTTGGCGGGTTTTTGTACTTCTTTTGATAATTTAACTTGTTTACTGTTACTGAACTCAGAAATGTAGTTAGAAGTACAATAAAAATTTCATTTTTTTTTTTTTTTTTACTATTATTTAAAAAAAAAAAGAAAAAGTCTTTCAAAAATTTCCAACTCTATAAAGCTCACACTTCCCAAGTTCACATATATTGGGGGGGGGGGGGGGTGCATAACACCCATCGCGACGCCTCTGTATAAATGAAAAGGTACTTGATTTGTTAGATTTCTCTTTCTTTCTATGAGAATCATAGGTGCCTGTAAAACAAAATCGTGGCGGTTTATGGTGTGGGTGATGTTTCTGAGCGGGTAGTTCAATAATATGACAAGCACACAAGTAAAAAAATAAATAAACTATTTTCAGCCAAGGTCAAGTATTAATGAAAAAAATAATAATGAGGTTCAGAATTTTGAAGAGTTTGACTGAACTTTTATTTAGAACTTCAATTAACGGCATGCCAAAAGTATTGTCTCGCGTGCCAGCTACAGCACGCGTGCCCTAGGTTCGCCGTCCCTGCCATATACGGTAATGCTTACAAATTCTTTTGTGCTCCTCTGTATATACTCTATTGAATTGATACACACCACGATACATACTAAAATTTACTTAGCTTAAAACGCAAACCAGCAACTGAAAAACTGTGTGTCCCTATAAATGAAAAGGTAAATTTTACGCACTCAGTACTCTATAGCAGTATTTCTCATCCCTTTTTTCCTAAATGAAAAGGTAAATTTTACGCACTCAGTACTCTATAGCAGTGTTTCTCATCCTTTTTCCCTAAATGAAAAGGCATAGGTGCCAAGTTGCGACTAATCCTCCGTAATATGTGGGTTAATTTAACCCTGGTTTAATACATTTCGTACCGGAATTTTTTTTCAGAGATGAAATTAAATACGTTCCACGTAGGAAACTGGAATTAAATAAATAAAGATTCATCAAATAATTTTTCTGGTTCGGAACTTCGTTAAACTGGGTTAAATTAATCCCCGCATTACGGAAGATTAGTGCGAGCTTGGCACCAGTGGTGCAGTCGTAAAAACAACAGAGGGTATACGTTCTAAGCAGAGGGTATACGCTCAAGGCAGAGGGTATACCCTAGTGTATATATACTATAGCTTTCTTGAGAAACAGAGGGTATACGGTGTTCCTTTAAAAAATCCAGAGGGTATACGGCGTATACCCCCGTATACCCTCCACTACATCCCTGCTTGGCACCTCTGGAAAAGGTAAATTTTACGCACTCAGTACTCTATAGCAGTGTTTCTCATCCTTTTTTTACCTCACGCAACTTTTAAGCTCGCGGTCAAACTCCCCAAAGGCATAATTTTTCTCTGGAAGAATGAAATTTACCTGATGAATGAGAGCCCATTTTCATGATTCCTTTGTATATCCTTAGAAAGGGTATGCAAACAGGGAAATAAGCTTCGAAATAAAGCAACTTTATGACAATAAACATCATTTCGAAATAAATAGGAAATTATGAATATTAAAGTATTGATGTTTCTGCACTGTAAATTGAAAGGTCTGAAATTCAGACACTTAAGTGCGTACTCAAAAAAATATTTTTTCACCCTCAACAGCTCGAAATTTTCTGAGACATTTTCAGACTCATTTGTAAAAGTAAAAACTTGGAACTTGCTGACGTGATTTTTGAAGAGATGTATAAGCGGCCGTGTGTTTTTCATTTTTCGCGCAATTAATTATAAATTAATTTATAGACAATTATTTTCTCAGTATGACCGTTATTTTCGTTCAAAGCTTTCTCGCTTCGGAAAATTCGGTTCAAAACGCCCACTTTGACAGCGTTTTTTGCAATATATTCTGCTTTTGTCAAAAAATCGACAAGCACGGCACATTATATAGTTTCCACTGGTCAACAGTGGTTTTGTTGTAGAGCTAAAATTAGTTGATTCTAGATGAGTTTTTGGTGCTGATTCCGAATATGCTTTCCATTTATCTCTAGGTGGTCCAGGTTTTGAGAAATTTGCATATTTAAATTTATGCAAATTTAAGCTTTTTTGTGCTATTTTATGCAAATTTTAGATACAATATATGTCACATCTAATTAAGTTTTCTAGATAATGACTACTTGACTATTTGCTTCAGATAAATGTCACGATTTGCATATTCTTAACATTTATTTATCAGTTATTAAGCCTAATTTGCATATTTTTGAATGGTGTAATTTTTACATCATTATCAACTTTAAAATAGTTGCCACAGAATCGACGTAATGTTTTTCTAAACTAGATTTTTATGCTGATTTCAAATCTGCAGTCTGTTTTCTTATGTCATGTCTAGTTTTTGAGTAAGATGAATTTCTACTTTTGCACGGCATTAACACAGATTTGATATAAGATGCTTTTTAGGGGTGTGTAATTCATTGGCAAGAAGGTGAACAGGGTCAGATTCATATCAGAGACATAAACAAAAATTTATATAATCGAAAAAAATAAAATAAGTAGTAGAATCTATCCTAACTAGTTGAAGTTTATCATACAAAGTATCATAAAAAATATTTCTGGCTTTTTTGACCCAAAACTAAAATTTCACTTTCTTCAAAAACTAGACGTGATAGAAGAAAACAGATACAAGATTTGAAATCAGCTCAAAATACTGGTTTAGAAACATATTAGCGTACTCGTGCGGTAGAAATATTTGAGCGTCAAGAAACATTATTAGAAAAACACGAAAAATATGCAAATTAGGTACAATATTTCACAGTCTCATGTCAGTATAATCTCAGAAACAACGTTTTTGTGAAGTAAATTAGGTAGTAATCATAACATAAAACAAAAAACCCTGTTTGATATTGCTTTATACCTTAAATTTGCAAATAATTGTATAAAATTTATTAAATTTGCATAAATTGAAATATGCAAATATCTCTCATACTTGACGTGCTGGAGTAAATCTAAAACCAGATTCGGAATCAGCACAAAAAAACGCATAAAAAAACAACTAATTTCTGTTTTACAACAGAGCAAAAGTTCAAATTTGTTGACCAGTGTTCTTAATAAGAGAATCTGCCAATTGGATGCGTTTTTTCCTCAGATCAAAAATGAATTTAAAAATGAATTTAAAAATAAGTAGTTCGGATCTGAATACACCCTTATGTGTCTGAAACGGAGTGTTCAATTTTGACACACTTTCTGTGTCTGAATTTCAGACACTTCAAACGTCTTAATCACAGTCTTTTTTTTTTTTTTCGTAAGCTTTATACATATCCATGTTTGACCACGTTGAATCCTAGAAAAATATCTGACCATAAAGCAGGACTGCATTTGTTACTGAAACAGAACCTGATTAAAGCATAGGCAACTGATAGGGGCTCCCAAATTTGGTATGCAACTTTCGTAAAGCTGATAAATGGAATCTTTTTCGATATTGTACTACTGATTATAATCAATGTTTTGAACTTCTAGAGTCGAATAAGATTAAAAACAAAAAAAATATTTATCTAAATACATTAAAATGGGCACCTCGGGACCGTGAAAATTTTCCTCCATTTGGAAGTGTTTACTTTTCTGAGGTAAAAGTATATAAAAAATGTACATGTTGTGAATATAAAAATGCCTTTCCTAAATAGTGGTACCTACTATTTAAGAGTGTCCGGTATGGAGAATATACTGCAGAGCTTCATATAGACAAGTTTATTTAGCGAACACTTACCTTTTTCAACATATATATATTTACCTCAGAAAAGCAAACACATTCGAACCCGTAGCAGAAAATTCTCCAAGTTTCTGCGACAGGTACTTCAGGGGCAGAATATAATCTGCTGATGAAGTATTTTTCAATAGAAACATTAATTAATCAAACAATCACTTACATGAGACGTCTTTATGCATTTTATTCATTTTTATTAATAATAATCTTTAGTTTTGTATTAAGTAATAAAGAGCTAAACATAATTATAAAGCAAAATAAAGGTTTGACAGAAAAAAAAAATTTACAATAGAGAAAAGAAAATCTGCGACTCCCATCTTCCGTCTTGAATTTTCTGCTACCGGGCATTCGAAGAGCGACAGATTTAGCGTTCAAATCAAAGATCCATAGATTCAAAGATTTTACTGAATTTAGATATATATATATATATATTTAACCATTTGGAAAAATGGTTATTATCCTCGTCAGGGTAGGATATCAAAAGCATATCTGAAGCTTTTTATTGGTTTAATCCGCATTTTATTCGTTTCCTGATTGGTCTATACAGTAATCTGTATTTCCCTTTACTTTCAACAGAGATGGATTACTTCTGTTGCCACTATGACAAAAAAAATAATAAAAACTACAAAACAAATTAATAACTCAGAAACAAATTGAGATACAGCTTTCAAACAAATTGCATTTAAAAGTACATTTTTTTTTCTCTATACGACGGTGTAAAAAGTAATATTGTGGGATGTTTAGAAGTTTAAGAATGAAATTTCATTTAAAATTGGTCGTCAGATTTCTTGGAAATCTGCCGATGAAAAAGCCTTTTCCCGAACAGCCAATGAAATGCTTGGACAATACGTAAGTTTCAGGTGGATAATACATAAGTTTTAAGAAATCTGACGGGTCGCAGGCGATTTCTGTCGCTTGCAATTTTTACGTGTAATAACACTATTAATGTTTAATTCATGGCGTACGTAATGTATTTTTTTTTTATTTTGAATCATTAAGGCATTCGTCTATCAGATTAAAATGTTATTTTAGCAAGTTTAATTTTGTCAGGGATTTTTTTTTCCTCAAAAGTCAAAAGATTGTGAGAATGCCCCATATTTTTACCTCACAAAAGCAGACTCCGATTATCGAACAAATTCCGTACTCCCGAAGTGTCCGCCATTCAAGGCCTTTACGATATTTGGATAAATATATTTTTTGTTTTTAATCTTGCTCTACTCTAAAAGTTCAAAATATTCCTTATAAACAGTGCAATGTCGAAAGAGATTTAAAATATCAGCTTTACAAAAATTGCATACAAAATTTAAATTTAATTAATTAATTAATATTTGAAAAAACTGTATTAACATCAATTGTCATCCAGTAAAAGTTTAAAAAAAATTATTTCAACTTGATAGGATGAATAATGAGTATTTTATTAATGATTGAAAATTTGAACAAGATAAATATATAAATAAACAAATATAGGGAGAGTGTGAACTAATAGTAGGAATTGAATAAAAACACGACATTAAAAAAAATGGCAAAGTATACAGGAAATTTGCTTTAGAGAGAAATTTAATTATGCATCCACTGATGGAGCTTTTAGTGCTCCTGTAAGCAGGGTTCGCAAAGCTGGGCCCAGTCCGAAAAAACCCGGTGGGTTTTTTCAGACTGGGCCCACTTGAAAAAGCCCACAGAAAAACCCATAATGTGGGTTTTTTCAATTTTCAGCAATATTTAATGAATTTAAGTCATTTCAGTTAATTAAAAATATATGTAAAAACTATTACTTTAAACGCTTGGAGTAAAAAAAAAAAATGTATTTTAGCAAATTGAAATATTTTACTAACATAGACATAATAGGCAACATACATAGTACATAATTATAGGTAAAGGCATATCATAAGAATGTCTAAGAAATTCAAATCTCAATTATATCCATGAAAATAAAAAATATGTATTTTTACTTTCTTCTATCTTTACAAAGCTTTTTTCTCAATTTTTGCAATAGCCTTATCATAAGAACTAATGCACTGATTTTCATCAAACTTCAGGTTCATTTACAAGTTGACCTAAGTTGTTGCTTATTAAGTTTTGGTGTATATCACCCAATAGGTGGGACTGTTATGTTGCATTTTTCATGATTTCAGCAATAACTCTTTATCTCAAGAACTAATGGACGGAATTTAATAAAAATTTAGATTCAGTTAGACCTTGATACAAACTGGTGCTGATTAGTTTTTGGTGTATAACGCCCAACAGTGGCACTGTTGTGCTGCATTTTGTACAATTTCTGCAATCTCAAGAACTAATGCACAGATTTTCATCAAACTTCAGATTCAGTTACACATTGATGTAAGCTGTTACTGATTAGGTTTTGGTGTAAATTGTGCAACAAGCGGTATTGGTATGCTGAATTTTTCACAATTTTCGCAAAATCTATATCTAAAAAACTGAGGCATTCAAATAGATCCTTATTAGACTTGGGTGTATATTGAACAACAGGTGCTGATTTCATACTCTTTGGGTTGTAATTTTTGGTTGCGGACATCCAAGAGGGTAGGTTCCAAAATTCAGTAATTTGTTTGAAACAATATGATACTTATTCCTTGTTAAATAAATCCAATTCAGTGAACCTATATTTTACAATTCTCATAACGAACATAGATTGTCATTTAATTTTGGCACTGTGATAGAGAATTATGAATTAACATGTATGAGATAGAAGAAAGTTTTGGGACTGGCACATCCAACTAGTTTACCCCTTTTTTCTTCCTTCTTATATATTTTAAATTTTAGTATTCTATTCATTATTTGATTTTAAAGCAAATTAACAATTTATTTTATATCCTATTTTAAGTTTGTTAGTTTTGTAAGAAGCACTGACATTTAATTAATTTAAATTCATATAATTTGTAATATAACATTACAATTATATTGTAATAAGGGAACAATATATATTTTTTTGTTGTATAGTATATAAATAATATAATATACAATAATGTAATATTGCATACATTACATTTTTGAAAAAACCCGATTTTCCCCGGGGAAAATTGGGTTTTTCATGAAAAAACCCGAAAAAGCCCAGGTGGGTTGGGTTTTTTCAAAAACAACCGGGTTTTTGCGAACCCTGCCTGTAAGTCTTACTGATGTTCTTACTATTTTCAAGCGAAACTATCTTGAAAACGTCAATAAAACCAAATTTCACTTCAGAATTAAAAAATTACTCCAAAATGTTCTCCTACACTTAAAAAAAAAAAAAAAAAAGAAAGGGAAAAAAATGCAATTTAACAAATTACAACGACCATTTGGAAAATGATTTTTTCAAAGACTAAAATTTAAGACATAAAAAATCGCACGGATTGATCATACATTACGTACGCCATGGATTACATTTTTCGGTACTGTAAATTTTTAAACTTCTACGGAGCTGGTCATTCATTACGTACGCCATGGATTAAACATTAATATTCCTGGACCAATTTTAAATGAAATTTCATTCTTAAACTTCTAAACATCCCACAATATTACTTTTTACACCGTCGTATAGAGAAAAAAATGTACATTTAAATGCAATTTGTTTGAAAGCTGTATCTCAATTTGTTTCTGAGTAATTAATTTTTTTTGTAGTTTTTAATTTTTTTTTTGTAGTTTTTATTACTTTTTTGTCATAGTGACAACAGAAGTATTCATCTCTGTTGAAAGTAAAGGGAACATACAGATTACTGTATAGACCAATCAGAAAACAAATAAAATGCGGTATTCAAATAAAACGCTTCAGATATGTTTTTGATTTCCTACCCTGACCGAGGACAATAACCATTTTCCCAAATGGTTAATAAATAAAGTTCAAGTTCTAGTTCAAGTTCTGACCAGGCAGGGAGGCGTACCTAATGGCTTGAGCACAACAAACCCTACCTGGCTAAGTATGTTTACTAAGACTCCCGTTTATTGAAAGATTTGAAAAAGATATCACAATATTAATTTCAGATAGCAACCCAGTTGTATGAGCGAGATACTATTACAATGAATTATATAAGAACCAAGAAAAAAAAATGAAACGCTAGTTATTACAAATTGCACATTCCACACATCCATATGAATTTTTACAACACTACCTCTAACATAAAATATTTACATAATAACTACTGGTTATGAGTATTTTAAGGCACATAACATTAACAATGAAACAGAGAATATTTACAAAACAACATAGGATTATAATCAATTATGCAAAAAAAAAAAAAAAAAAAAAAAAACTTAAGGAAAAAAAGAGACATAAATGGTAATTGTTAAAAGATTACGTGCTAGAAATAGACAAGATGTAACAATTATCTTAATCAAAGTATTAATATGAATATTAACAATAGCAAAATTTTTATCTTGACCGTGCATGGTGGCAGGGCGACTATGTACATAATGTCAGTGGTAATAATGATTTTATATTAAAACGATAAGATCAATGGCTTGGAACAATATCTAAAAATATATATACCGTTAGTCTGTAAGATCCAATGGCGGTACGTTATTTTGAAATATGTATTGACTGTGTTCTATTAGTTTAACACAGTCAATTATTTTTGTAGCAGAGTTGGATTTTCCCTTATATATGAGAACCATGCAGACAGTGATGTTGTACCTGGTTTTCTTAGATGGAAATGCGATGTAAGAGTACAGTCCAGCATACAGTGCAGCGATGTGTAACGCATTAAATCTTGGATGGTGGAGAGATCAAATTAATGGGTGGGCTCGCGCATCACGGGCTATATAAATTGACATCACCCACCCCACCACCGCCACCACAAAAAAAAAGAAAGAAAAAGAAAATTCATATAATTTAACAATTAAATAAAAAAAAATTGATATTGCCACATGGCCAATTTTTTACTACTATTACGCCCCTACTATTGTGGCCTCCCAGACTGCTTACGGACCATTGCTCTATAGCAGGGGCGGAGAACCTTTTCACATCCACGTGCCAAAATTTTATAAAAGTATATTTTAAATAATCATGACGTGCCAACAATAAAAAAAAATTTAATAAATCAAATAATAATGAATCAAGATTTCTTAAAATTTTGTTTTAAGCATAAAAAAATATGGGTAATATTTGATGTTATACTTTAGAAATTCATTTTAACCTCTTCGGTCCCTCTGTTCTTTTCTGTGATGTCGATCACATACAATTGTCTTAAATTCCGTACGAAACATTAATTATTAAACTACATAGCTTTTTATCAGTCACTCATTTTCTTCTGTAAAAGAATCCATTTTCTAACATTAAACATTCTTTTTTTATATATTTTATTTTTCATTCTTTAGAGAAGGCAGAGAAATTATTGTAAATTATTTAGCAAACCGTTACATGGTTGGTAAAAAATAATGCATTTGATTTCTCGGTGATATATTATTCTGTAGATTACTTTACGCGATAATATTAATGTTGAAGATCATAAATAAACTATTTCACATCCGTTAGGCAATAGTCATAGATAACTTGTAATTTCCTTTTATGAAAACCACTTCATAAATCAAAAAGAATAATTTAAGGTGTCAGTTGGTTACAGAATCTGTTTTTATTACTCTTAATCTAAATCATTTAATGATTTATTGAAAATGTTGCTCGATTATTTGATGAGGTAATAAATTATATGTCATCAGATTTGTTTCATTGGGATTTTTCATTCTCGCCAAATTGTGTCTTGTTTTTATGTTTTAGTGAAAGTTTGGCGTGTTTTAGCTGATGTTATTCCAAATGAACAAAATTGTAATACACGGCTGTTTCGAAGCAGAAGATTACTACAAAAATGTTATAATGTAACAGTGACACATCCCTGCTTTTAAAATTTCTAACCAGCTCTACGGCTGGTTGGTAACATGTAAGCAACAGCAATAAATCAAACATCCAGTTGTGCGTAAAGAACTTTGTCCTTGTGATTTAATTATAATTCTTGACTTTCTATGTTTTCAGCTTTGATTCGCCACGGGATCCGAGCTCATGGATTGGGTTCTTGCGGGCGTAATGTATCTACCTGATGCTTTTGCGGCTATCTCCAAAATTTGTATGTATGGGGTTTCCTCCATTACATTTTCCTTATAAAAAACTAAAATATCCATTTTTTTTATATTTTCACATCACTTTTTAATAGCTAAATGTTTTTTGCGTTCAAAGCAAACGAATAAATGGCAGCATCGAAGGTGATTCCCATATAAAATAAATGTTATTTTCATCTGAGTTTGCAAAATGTCTAAAAATGCCCAAAAGACAGTAAGACCAAGAGAGTGAGAAATTTTCATACGTATTTAACTTAAATATTTTTTAATAAAAAATTTTGAGAATTTGTAGATTATGTACTTGTTTAAAGCTCTTAAATTTGTGATTACGTTATTTCAGATTAATGGTTATTAAATTGATATTTTTAAGGGGCTTTGTAGTTTTAGATCCATATTTTTTAATCTAAATTACTAAGCGCTTAAAGGAACAATTTAGAACAGATATTTTTCTGTCATTTACGATGTTATTTTGTTCGGAAAAAACCAATGAATAAGCATGGGTATTATTATTTTAGCTTTGGAACTCAAGAGGTTCAAAATATTAATTCTGTTTTCTCATATTATATGCCAAATAATTTATATCAGCTTCGTACTTAGTTATTTTCAGAAGAATGCAAGCTGAATGGGCTCATTTGACATGATATTTTACTTGAATTTTTCATATTATTTATTTCCGAAAAAAATGTCTCGCAGCAAAAATTGTCAAAATAGCAAGCGCCAGAATCAATAGCTTTTGTTGTCTGGAATTGAATTCCAAGTTATTATAATTTTACCATCATCAGCATTTTTGCTTATAATGTATTTTAATCTTTATTTTGTGATAATCTCCTGATTCTGTGTTATTCTTAAAATTTTGTGAGCCAATACTGAACTAGATTTACATTAAGTAATTTTTCAGCTTCTCCAATCTGTATGACAATGACAACTAACAGAAATAATCGAATTCCAATAAACAAAGACAACATCTAAATTAATTAATACATTTTGTGAAATTCTACTATATTTTGATGCAGAACTTGAATCTATGCCTTGCTAAAAATAATCTGCAGCGTGCCACTTATGGCAGGCATGCCATAGGTTCGCCACTCCTGCTCTATAGAAAGCATGTTATAGGGCATTTCAATAATGTTTATCAATTTTATTAAAATTGTAGTAGTGTACATTATTAAACTAAACTGTAAACTGCAATCAATTTTCTCCGTAAGCCATAATGTAACGAAATTCTTTTTAATGTTCACACCGGCTACTATAAATGCTACGCACCCATTTTCAATAGAAATTTTCAATTGTAAATTTCCTTAACAACACTAATATCGGGGTTACAATACTAACAACAATAATAACAATGCTAACTGATATAATACTAATACCATGGTAATTCAAATATGCGTATGAAAGTTAGAACACGGACAGATGGCAGACAAAAAAAAAAAAAAGTCCCCAGTTAAACTGATGGCATTGAGCTCACAGTCTATTCAATGTTTCTTATATGTGTATTCTTGTATATTATATTCTTACTTCAAAGAATAATGCCTTTCGAAGAATAAATTAAGGAGGGAATTACCCTCCCCCCTGTTTCATATCTTTATACTTAACCAATGAACCTCCAAATCTAATCGGGGAAGCGCCTTATCAGAATGAATCAGTATACCAAATTTGAAGCAAATCGGATAGAAAAACCCATTTATCTAAATTAAGGGGGTATACCCTCTCCCAGATCCCCCCCGTTATACTTAAACAATGAACCTCCAAATCTAATCAGGGAAGCACCTTATCAGAATAAACTGGTATACTAATTTTGAAGCAAATCGGATAAAAAACCCAATTATCGAAATTAAGGAGAGGGGGGGGGGGGTATTAGCCCCACTTTCCCCACCGTTATACTTAACCCATTAAGGACTAACGTTACCATATGGTTACAGCATAACTGTCAACCCTTTTGCTGTTTGAATACCAGCAATTTATAACAAAATTTTTCATTTTCTTTAATGACAGAAATTCTGCTTTAAAATAATATAAATTTTTCTTTTCCAAAAAAGTGGTGCGAAATGCAATTTTTGTCTTTTAGAAAGAAAAAATAATTCCGTTTTTAATGGGCTAAACAATGAACCGCCAAATCTAATCAGTAAAGCGCCTTATCAGAATTAACCGTTATATCAAATTTGAAGCAAAACTGATAATTCTGCAGGAAAAACCCATTTATCTAAGTTAAGGGGGAGGGGGTGTTAGCCCCTGTTCAGCCCTTTATACTTAACCGATGAACTGCCAAAACTAATCAGGAAAGCACCTTATGAGAGTGAATCTAGAAAAAAAACTTGAAGCTAATCCGATATTTCTATCAAGAGTTATCGCGTTAGGTACATACATACATATGTACATACAGAACCTGCGGGCACATTAGCTCTCAGGCTTTGATAGCCTGTGAGCTAAAAATAAATAAAATAAATAAAATAAAATAAAAGGCGCTTTAATCGGCACGAAGGGGAAAAACTCTTTCTGCTGTTGTTTTCTCGGGAGAATCATTAATATACAGTAGAGGGCCGATTACCAGAATTCCAATTAACCGAACTTCCAATTATCTGAACAGCCTATTTCTCTCAGAATTTTTTTTTAACCGAACTTCCAGTTATCCGAACAGCCTGTTTCTCTCCAAAATTTTTCTTAACCGAACTCCCAATTATCCAGCAGCTCGGAATAAAATTTTAAATAAAGAAAAAACCGGTAGTGGAACAGAAAATGAGGAATGTAAAACAATAAAGGAGATGGGGAGAATCCTAAACTATGAAGAAAATGAAATTAACGAATAGCTAAATAGTGTATATGACCCTGTATATCAGATTTTAAATGATGATGAGATTGTGGATGAGATTCATGATGAAAAAGAAAATGAAAACGAATGCTCTGAAAAAAATCCAGGTCTGTCACATAACGAAGCTTTTGAATGTTTGGAAACAGCTATGAAATGGCTTGAACGGCAGAAGAACGTTGATCCTATATAACTAACGTATTTAAGAAGAATTAGAGATATGGCAGCATTAAAAAGAATGTCTTCGTTGAAGCCAGCAACAGTCAAAAACTTTTTTGCTTAAATTATAATCTCTGGAGTTCAGAAAACGATAAAAAGAGAAAAAAATAATTGTGATAAAAATGTAAAAAAAAGGACAAATAAATAAATAAATAAATAATTTTAAAACATGCCAGCACTAACTGTGCTGCCAGTCCTAAGTTTAGATAACGTTTGACGATTTTAGTATAGTCAGAAACATTCCTTAAATTGTCTGTCCATTTATCCGAACTTTTGCTTATCCGAACTAGGGTGGGTCCCGACTTGTTTGGATAATCGGCCCTCTACAGTACTTATTACTCTAAAAACGAAAATAAATTTTATAAAATAGTACAATTATGCTTTCCTTAGAATTTCAAAATGGATAATACGACTGATGATGGATATTAACAAAGCTATCAAGTAAATGGCTGAATTTTGCTTTGAATTTATCTTTCAAAAGGCTCCATGTTTAAAATGTTTCCTCTAAACTATGAAAAATTCAATATATTAAAATTCACAGTAAAACCTCCCTAAAGCGACCACGTTCCGTTCCAATAAAAATTTGTCGCTCCGAGAGGCGGTCTCTTAATGGAGGTCATGTTTAAATCTAGATTTTAATTGTTGAAAAAAGGTAACAATTAATGTTACTAAAATTTATTTTTCACATTAGGAAAAAATATAAAAATTTAAGTATCAAAACAAAAGTTAATTACATAAGTAAATTACTGCAGAGTTTAAAGAAGGAATACATTGACGTTTGCTTTGATTTTACGGTCTTATCTTTTATAACTTTTATTCCCAAGTCCTTTCGAAGTTCAGTAAATAACAGCAATTTTTTTGGACGGAAACAAATAATGGCAATTTCATTAATTTATCTATTTCTTTGAGAGTGTCCTGACAGAATAGGGCAAGGGAGTTTATTGACTGTCATTCTTAATTTGTCATCAGAGTTAAATTCATTGCCTAAAAAGGCACAAAGGGTTTTAAACACTTAAAAGTTACCGGAATAATAATAATAAAAAAATCTAAACTTAGTTTAGAAGTTTGATGAATAATGCGCTCTACGGAATTATTTTTCTAATAAAACCTTCTTCAAGCGACCTGGAAAAAACGGAATTTGTTTAATTTTCTTCAAAGAAATGGGTCGCTCATGGAGGGAGTTCAACTGGGATGGTCTCTGAATGGAGGTAAAATTAGTATTGAGCCTATGGGAATAAATTTCGTTCCGTGAAAAAATGGTCGTTCAGGGAGGTGGTCACACAGGGAGGTTTCACTGTATTATAAAAAATAAAATCCGAATCTTTTTAGCCCCCCATATGCTATTTCTTCCGGCCAGCAATTAAACGGTCGTCTCCAAAAAATAACGTTCCGTTGTATAAGCTAACCGTAAAACAAAGCAGATGTATCATTGTACTGTTAAATACTCTACGGCAATTTTTTTAACTTCTAAGCATCGCACATTTTCAATTTTTACACCGTCGTATTGGAAAAAAAAAGTACTTTTCAATGCATGTTGTTTGAAAACTGCATCTCCATTTATTTTTGAGATATTGTTATTATTTTTTTTTTTGTAGTTTTTAGTACTATTTATTTAATGTTGGCAACTCAAATACTCCCTTTCTGTAGAAAGTAAAAAAAAAATAAATAAAAATAAAAAGTTGGAAAATAGTAATTATATCTTTTTGTTGCCATTTTTCCATAACAACTGAAAAAAAAGGAAATTAAAATGCGTTCTATTTTGAAAAAAAAAATGCAAATGAATGATTTCTGATAAAACATGGAGCTATTATAAACTATATTTAATTTTAAGTATCTTTATTAATATTACAAACAAATGAAGGCATATAAATAATTAGATAGACGATTTTTTTTTGTCGAGTTTCTTGAATGACATCTCTCTCTCTCTCTCTTTTTTTTTTTTTTTTTTTTTTTTTGTGTATTATTCAGTGATAGTAACGTCATATGCATACTTTACTATAGATGTTGTTTAAGACTAGATCGTAAATGAGGAATTCTTCCTGCGGATGCGCATGACGTAACTTTATAAAAAAATAAAAGCGTGTGTTTTAACCCTTTAGTGCGCAGCTTTGCATATATGCAAACAACAGCGTTTTGAATTTAATAATTTTTTTTATTCGTATATACCTAATTCACACCAGAAAAATAATATAGCAATATTTATCTTAAATAATAACAGACTTTCCGTATTTAAATAAAGCGACATTAACCATTGAAAGTTTCTGGTGTAAAGTCAGATTCGCTGGACTACGTAATTTTTAGAACGTATTCTATTATGGGAATTAAAGGGTTAAGGATTAAGCTTAAATATATAATCGTATAAAATAAGGTATTTGGAGACATACTTATTAAAATATTTACTAATTTGCAATATTTTCGCTTAAAACAGCCTCACGACAGTAGTTTTTACTTGTATTGCAGATGTGCAACAGAAGAAAAGGTTGACGTATTATGTGAAAAATGCATCTCTGATTTTTTATTTTTTTTTTCATGATTTTTCCTGTGTAATAAACCTTTCAGAGAACCATATATATTTTTTTCGAAAGAACATAAAAAATCGCGCATTTAAGGGTTAAGTCTTAAAACTGAAATATGTTTTCTACTATCTATAGTTATACATACATATTAGGGTGGTCCTTAAAAAATTAAATTTAAAATTTTCTATGGGGCACCCTCCTATTTTGTTCTATGTATAAAATAAAGACCTCCACAAAAATTTCAAAATTTTAAAACATTTTTTAGAGGTCGCTACCAAGGTTTGAATTTTTTTTAAAAATTAAAAACTGACATATTTTGCAATCTAATAATATATTATTAATACAAATCCATAGTCATTGCCAAATGGAATCATGGTATGATATTAGGCTGTAAAGACTGTCTTTTGTTTCAAGTTTCGATATATTTACACAACCTATATTATCCGAACATAGTCAGGAGTATTTCATGTCTACACTCTATTTCACCTGAACTTGGCCCCATTGTGAAAGGTATTGAATCTAACATTCCGCCTTGAAAAATAGTTCTCCGTTATTTTTTAATTTTAAATATCTAAAATGAGTAGGAATTTATAAGATAATGTTTATAAATTATAGATTTTGATTTTTTTATATTCGTAAAATATCATACTAAATGGCCATATTTGTATCAAAGAGTATCATATCGAAGAATATCCCATCATTCGTATCAGAGCACCAAAACTTAAAAAAAAAGTTTTCGGAAAGCTTTCCTTTGACTGTTCACTGGGATTGCAAAATTTTAGAAGACATTTCAGGATCTGAAACTCTAGACAGATTAACCATTATTGTTTCATGTAAAGGTACCGACCATTTAAATAGCTGTTCCACAATTTCAATCAGGAACAATTGAGGCAATAGCTCCTGCTGTTAACGAAACATTGGAGTTGTGGAGATTACAAGCAAGTAAAATGTATGTCTTTTGATATAACCTTTGTTGATACCTGTTTATCAGGAGCAGCTTGAGCTGTTCTGGATTAGAATATGATAAAAAAAATGGTTTGGCTTGCAATCATCACATCCTTTAAATTATGCTTGAGGAAGTTGTTATTAAGTCTCTCGGAGTTTCAAGCGGACCGGACATACCATTAATCTAACGATTTAAAATTTCGTGGATGTCTATCAATTATGGCAGGTACGGCGAACCTATGGCACGCGTGCCGTAGGTGGCACGCGGGAGAATATTTTCGGCACAGCATAGACTCATGTTCTAAATTAAGATATTGCAGAGCTCCC
The DNA here is from genome assembly GCA_963932465.1 of Maratus speciosus. Taxonomy (NCBI): domain Eukaryota; kingdom Metazoa; phylum Arthropoda; class Arachnida; order Araneae; family Salticidae; genus Maratus; species Maratus speciosus. Next base: position 515,464,684 of record OZ010795.1, read on the forward strand.
GTGTAAAGCAAGATAATTAACAAAATGGAACTTTTGATGCAGTCAATTTTCAAATTTTGTGAAGAAAATACACACAAAACTATTACAATTGTTTCCTGCTAAACAGCTGATTTATTAAGAATGGAACTTCTGTTAACCCATTAACCGATGACGTTGCGTTCGCGCAACATTCAAAATAATTGCTCATGCAATGAATTAATTACATTGGCACCACTATTTTAGAATTTAAAAAAAATGTCTTATTTATTGGCAGGAATTTTGCTATTTTAGTAAAGCGAAATTTACCTTACTGAATTTGTGGTGGGAAACTACTTTCAACGAGAAATTTGAAAATGTCTATCGTAATAGTTTTGGCGGTTAATGGGTTAACTTATTTAGCAATATTTTTCCCTGATAGACTTTATTTTAGGACTTACTTACAAATAGTTTCCATTTTGTAAATTCAGATGTGAAAATTATTAAATTAATATATATTGTGTAAAATCTCTGTACTTCTAGAAAGTTGTTACGATGCAGTTAAATAATTTTACAAAAAAAAAAAAAAAAAAAAAAAAAAAAAAAAATCCAGCTAGCATTCTCATAAGGAAAAACTAGAATACGAAGCTGATCTGAATTATTTGGCATCTAAGACGTAACAAGAGGAGTAGGGTTTTGTAACATACTTAAGTATGTTACAAAATGCTACTTATCCCAGCAAAGAGGAAATTGCTGGTCAGCAGCAAGATAGGTGCTGGCAATGATGGAAAAGTGCTGGTTGATGGTCTACCACTGCATGACCATTGCTGGACAGCAACAGTCAACTTTGCTGTTGGAAATCATCAGATAAAATTCTGGTGGGCATCCATTTTATCTCATGCGCTGGCCCACCACTACATGGAAATGCACGAATTTTTGCAGTATTATTGCTGGGAATCCTTACGATAGGTGGAGCTGCGAATATCGAAGACATTGAGTATTTGAAAAGAAATCTGAAATGAATATCCTAACCCATTACCGCTGGTGTTGCGTTTACGCAGCGCTCAAAATAAATGCAGATTTTTAAATTATTTACATACCCACCACTATTTTTCAATTAAAAAATTACCCTTACTTAAAGACACAGAATTTTAAGATCAAATAAAGCGAAATTTATCTTTCAGAGTTTGTGGTAGAAAACGACGTTCGGCTAATAAGCTGAAAAACTCAACGTTATCGTTTTGGCGGTTAATGGGTTAACACAATTTAAGCTGTAAAGCTAATTTTTTTTAACTGTAAAAAATACAGCACTACTGCCACCAACAAATAAATAAGTAAATGAATAAATAGATAAATTCTTTATTTCAACGCATTTTTTTTCTCCTTAAATCTGGTTTGACTAGGTTACAAAGGATTTAGGATTTCATAATTTACGCAGTTCAGAATCAATAATAAAAAAAGCGTATAAAATACATAGGATTTCTATACAATAGAATAATTTCTATACCAGTTTAATGATTGGGAACGTAAATCACAAAAGAAACAAACTTGAAATAGTGTAATGAGAGCTTGAAAACTACGAGCAATCGTAGCGTACGCTGAAAGCACTTGTTCATATCCGATCACGAAAAGCAAGCAGCATCGAGCATGGTCATTATTTGGAAGGGTGACCACATGCAGTTAAAATTTTTCTATAGGCATTTCTATTATAGACACTTCTACAGATGTTTCTACAGCTCTTGGTGAAACTAGCTTATAGAAAAAGAGCCATAATTAATAATACTTTTTTTTATAGAATTCTATAAGAAATTTTTGTAAGGGAAAGTGCTGGGCCAGCAAAGGAATAGCAGTGGGATAGGTGCTAGCACTGCAGCAAAAGTGCCGGATTGAAGTAATGTGATGGCATAACAATGCTGGCCTGCTGTTGGCCATCACTGATGGGCCAGCTGCATTCGACTTGGACACTTTTCGACAGGTTTAAGTAATGGCACCCTTGCACTTTACCACTGATAGCACTGCTGGCTGCCATTTTTTTTCCAGCTGATGGCCCACTGTTTCTTTCTTTGCTGGGATATAATTTAAATCCTAAAATCAGTATTTTAATTAATTTTGCTGCTTCGATCCACTAAATTTGTTGGCACGCCGGAATCATTTAAAATATTTTTTGGAAAAAATTGGCACGCGGATGCGAAAAGGTTCGCCAACCCTGAATTATGGTATATTTCAGACTCTCATAACTGGCAATTTAATCAATGAAAAAAATAACCCATAATGCGTCCGAAATTACAGAATTTGCTCAAAATCATCTTAGAGATTTTCAACCAATGGACGATTACAAGGAACCGATAGACCTTGCTATCATTTTCTTAGGAGCAGTACCCGAAAGAGGTGTTTGCATTAGAGCTCCATGTGGGGATTGCATTGGGCTCCATAAATGGTGAAGGTGATGTACTTGCTCAAGATTTATTTATTTAGAGATCAGTTTAAACTCTCTAAGTAGAAAAAATCTGGAGTTCGTCAAGTTTTCTCGTTTGTTATGAAAATCTACATTCACACTGGTATCAGGCCCAATGATTTATTGCTCCCGAAGAAGTTGAAAAAAGACGAAAATGTAAATGAAATAATTTCTTTGTGTGCCTTGAAGAAATTCCTAGAACATTTCTGTACTTCACAGAACTAGTTGCTTTTGCATTTTTCGATTATAATTTCTTTTTTGAAAATAAAAGAAAAATGCTGCATGCTTTGAAAAATGAAGAAAATTATGAACCTTTGAAACGTACACAGGCTGATCCTGATGTCATTCTCCAAAATAGCTTGCAAGATTTTCTAACAAACAGCACTCTGGGTTTTTTTTTTAAATTATGGATTTACCTTTAGACTTTTTGAAACAGATGCAGCTAATAGGAATAAAAATGAATATCAATACATGTAAGGCACTAGCGACTTCAGTCAAACTTGTTAATGATGTAGCCGAAAGTTATATAGCACTCACGGAGAAATACAATAAACTTCATTCAAAAGCTAAAGAACAAAAACAGTATTTCAAGGATATGATGATGGCAATCAAAATCATTCCTTTGTTCATATTCGGCTCCAGAAGAACACAAGCTTTTCTTGATAATCCGGTATTAACAAAGGCTATATCAAAAATCATACATTTTACTTGCTCAGTACTCCCCACGACTCCAATATTACGTTGCCAGCAGAAGCTATTGCCTCTTGAACTATCCTGATTGAAGTTTTGGAACAACAAGTAACTGGTCAATACCTTTACCTGAAACAATAATGGGTAATCTGTCTACAGTTTCAGATCCTGGAATGTCTTCTAAAATTTTGCAATCCCAGTGAACAGTCAAAAGAACGCTTTCCCAAAACTCTTTTTTTAAGTTTTGGCCTCTGCTTGCTCGTCTTCAGATACGAATATGTCCATGAAGTACGACATTTTACGAATATCAAAAAGTCAAATTCTATAATTTATAAACATTATCTTATAAATTTTTATGCATTTTAGCTATTTAAGATTAAACAATAACGGAGAACTATTTTTCAAGACGGAATGTTAGATTCTCTACCTTTCACAATGGGGCCAAATTCAGGTGAAATAGAGTGTAGACTTGAAATACTTCTGACTGTATTCGGACTATAGGTTGTGTAAATATATTGAAACTTGAAACAAAAGACAGTCTTTACAGCCTAATATCATACCATGATTCCATTTGGCAATGACTATGGATTTGTATTAATAATATATTATTAGATTACAAAATATGTCAATTTTTAATTTTTTTAAAAAATTCAAACCTTGGTAGCGACCCCTAAAAAATGTTTTAAAATTTTGAAATTTTTGTGGAGGTCTTTATTTTATACATAGAACAAAATAGGAGGGTGCCCATAGAAATTTTAAAAGTTAATTTTTTAAGGACCACCCTAATACATATATATTTTTTTCAATTGAGGGTGACTATAAATTCAGAAAAAGCAGAATTCCTTTTTTTTTAGTTTTCTCCCATTTAGTAAATAAACGCCTCGGAAAACTTCGGCAAATATGCAAGAACGAATATCCGACGGTAATGGATTAATAAAGTATAAAATAAGATAAAAAAGCACTCAACCGCTTAAAAAGAATTCATTTAAAACCATCAGAAAAAAAAGCCGACGCATGAAAAAGTTATAGTTAAATGCTCTGGTAAGCGGCATTGCCTGATCATTCAAGAACGGAAGCAAATGAGGAAAAAACTTGAGAGAAGTTTCAAATTTCAAGTTCATTGGCGAAGGAAAAAAATTGCTGAATGTCTAAGCAGCGTACATTACTGAAAATGATGTTTGCTGTTTGGTCACTAAGTGGAGCATAAAGGTAAAGGAGAAGTTCCATATCCAAATATGAGAATAAGTGGGTATCTTCTTTTTATGCACTCTAAAATTTTTAAATAAATAAGTACTAATGCTTTTAAGAAAAGTAAGATTGTGTAATAGAGATGGTGGAAAATGTCCGTGGGGAATTTTAAAGGCAGTGAAAAATTTTGAATTAAACATTATCATAAAGAATTGGGATTATTTTTACACTTTCTGAAATTTTTAAATAAACAAAACTTTATAAGTAATGCAAGTTTATGTAATAAATATAGTGTAAGAAAGGTCAGTATAAAGTTTAGAGGGTAATAATAAATAAATAAATAAATAAATAAAAATGGAATGAAACAAAATTGATTATTTTTGACTTTCAAAATAATACGCAAATGAGGTAAAAAAGTTTCAATTTGAAGTTCATTAGCGAAGTAAAAAATTTGGTGAATATTTGATCAGAGTTCATTTGGGAAACTGTAGTTAGTAACTATTTTTAGTAAGTGAGCAAATTGTTTGCTCACTTAGTAGAGTATAATGAACCGGGAGGCAGCGTCACGTTTTTGGAAACCAATTTTAGCGTCGATGATTTTGCTATATATGATAGATTAGATGGCCCAGTTAACGAAATTTCCATTTAGCTGGAGCACCAGCAGGGGATGCCCACAAGTCGCGGTAACATCTATAATCGGTGTGCCATTTATTTAACACTAGGACTTCCCTCAGAGGGATTAGTCTGAGCGATATTGCTGAGAACATAGATTTAATAATAACATGTGGAAGCAAAGGAAATGAGATGTTATCTTTCATTGTCCATATACTGCGATAAATTGAAATGATGAAAATAAACGAACGGTAGAATTACAAAATTTTATATATAAATTCGTATACACTGTTTAAAAAAATGGGAAATCAAACCATGCAAGACAGCCATGCATGGATATAAAATTGAAAGTACGCAATATATTAAAAGTAAAATAGAAAATGAAACACTAAATTATCTTATATCGGAATTTTAACTGTGTAAAATGATGTCAAGAGCATAATCAGACGCTCCCCACCAATTTGAATAACTTTAAATGACAAATATATAATGTTTATAAAGAATGGACTACACTTTATACGGCAACATAAAGTATGACGCAAGATCTGAATATATCGTCTGCATAACTTTTGAGCTGTCAAAGTGTCATTTGAAGTAATTTACAAATCCATACATATTTATTCAGCAAATCATGCAAGCTAACATACGCCAATATGAACCCGATTATGAAATTTCACCAGAATAAATTAATATATAAAAAATCTACTAATGATAATTGAGAATATGACCTTATGATAAAATGTCTAGAAAAATGAATCAGATAAAAAATTCATATCACATTTAAAACGGCACTTCCCTCTGTTAGTGGCCTTGGAGAGAGAGAGAAAAGCCTAGAGAAGGAGCACTTTAACAAGTACTTTCGGGCAACCTACTCACTGTTTCATACAGGTCTTTATTCAATATTTACACAATTTATTTAATGCTAGGTGGGTATCTATCAGTTTTGTTGCATTTAAATTGCAAATTTTGCGGAGGAAATGCAGCATTATGAAATATTTAGAGTTGCTATACCTAATAATTCCAAATTAATGGTAATTGAGATCGTTTTCCGTTAATTTCATCTTTTTAAATTTTAAATTTTTTAGAAACCATTCATAGGGACAATTGTATATTTTAAAACTAACCCGAAGCAAAATTTCAAGATGTTGGGCTCAGCAGTAACACAGAAATAGAAAATTTTCGAAAGCTTTTTGTTTCTGCACTGTTTTATATAGCGACATTTTCAGAAATTGTTCTATTGCGAGAATTTACGTCATGATAAATACAGCCATGTAAATTTTCATGTTTATATTCCTAACAATTCCATGTACTTCGTTACTTAGATCATCTTTAGATCTTTTTGCGCTTTGTATAGTCTTTCGATTTTTTAGAGTTCGTTCTACAAAGAGCATTTACATCTTATACATGTATATAACAGACGCAAAAGAGTATAGCTATAAATGTACTTATTTCAATTTATAATTGGAGCAATAATGTTAAAATACGCCAGTATTTCCCTAATCCAGGGGCCTCGGTAAGGGGGGGGGGCGGGGGGGGCAACCTACCCCCAAACATTTGCGAATGTTATTACACTTGGCAAATTTACAAACTTAGTTGGCAAATTTGTTTAAAATTTTAATAAAAACTATAATATATTTTCTATTTCTGATAGACTTGGCAAAAATTACAAAACTATTTGGGAATATTATTAAACTTTTAACAAATAAGAACTATATTACATTTTCTAACTGTGGTAAGTTGGCAAAATTATAAAATGAGTTGGCAAATGCTGAAATTTGACTTGGCAATTTAAGGTTCTCTCCCCCACCAATAAAAAGTCTTAGCGATGGCACTGCCCTAATCGGGTTTTTATCATGCTTCAATACATTTTTCACACTGATATGACGTTATACTTTATCCACCACGTCCTTTATATTTCCAATATGACGTAATATTTTCCTCTTTCACGTGGAAACCTTGAAATAGAAAAGTTATGAAGTTATATTCACTTTTTTTTTTAATTAGGCAAACTATTTATTTCATTTTCATTTTTCACGTGGAAATCTTGCAGTAGAAAATTAATTGTTGTAGTAATAATTTTATTGTGCATTTTAATTGTTGGCAACTGCTATAACGAAAAATGTTTAAATTTGATAAGAAATTGCTGTTAAATTGGTGGTTTTTTTATTAATTAAAAATTAACTATAAATTATTTCGATTCTGGAATACTTTAGTTGACTCGGCTATGTTTTAATACACATGTACGTATCTTTTCACAATTTTGGCTTACAAATTGTGGATTTTTAGAGAATTACAAACAGATAGATAGACAAGTTTTCATTTTTATATATCTTTCTATTCTAAAAAAAGTAACTAACGCTGTGTCCGCCGCCGCCGGTTTTGAATTTTTTGTGACCGGAGGTCTTTCATCGTTAATATTAAGAAAACTATTGCATACAAAAATATGAAAATCGGTGGTATTATAGAGAAATGTTTGATCAACACGCTGATGTAACAGTTTTCAAAAAGAAGAATTATGTTAAGAGATATTTAATGCTAAATTTGGCCAAAATCGTTCCATTAAAAAAAGTTTTATAGGAGCAAAAACTATACATGGGAATTTAATCATTTTTATATCATTTTATTCAATAGAAGATCCCGGTGTGCAGATTCCATTAATTTTTTTTTTTTTTATTTGACTCATTTTTTGAGGTTTTATTTCTATTTTAAATTCAAATATTCAGCATTTCGACAGATACTTTTTTACATATTTTAGAAAATGGTATTAATTTAAACTGTTGCCAACTGTATAAACAGCGCAAACAATAATGTTTGCATCAAAAAAAAAAAAAAAAAAATTACACGTTACTATTATAAACAGAAAAAAACCTTCAAATTAGAATTAAATAATTAGGTATAAAAAGCAGGCACTTATTGGAAATTACGTCATAAAAACTATATTTACATGTTAATTTTAAGAGAGAAAGTATATTGTAAAATAAATTCATTAACATGTGTTAGAAGTCTTAAATAGAAGAAATTACGCCACATTACACTTATTATCAAAATGAACAAAAAATAATACTGCGAAACAGTTTAAATTTAAAAATTGCGATAGACAAAATATTAGAGGTTAAATATTAGACTTTTTCAAAATTTTATTATTTGTTGTTTGATGTGAGGTGTTCAGCTATAAGTATGCAAAATTTCACGTCTCCATATTAATTAGGGGCTGAGTTAGAAAAATTGCTTAAAATACGCAAGTTAGAGCCCATAGGGTTAAATATTAGACCTTTTTCAAAATTTTATTATTTGCCGTTTGATGTGAGGTGTTCAGCTATAAGTATGCAAAATTCATGTCTCCATATTAATTAGGGGCTGAGTTAGAAAAAATGCTTAAAATACAGAAGTTAGAGACCGGAGGGTTAAATATGACTTTTTCATAATTTTATGATTTATCGTGTTATCGCAAGTGTTCAGCTATAAGTATGCAAAATTTCATGTCTCCAACTTATTTAGGGGCTGAGTTAGAAAAATTGCTTAAATTACACAAGCTAGAGCCCAGAGGGTTAAATAATAGACATTTTCAAAATTTATTATTTGTCGTTTGATGTGATGTGTTCAGCTATAAGTATGCAAAATTTCATGTCTCCAACTTAATTAGGGGCTGAGTTAGAAAAATTGCTTAAAATACGCAAGTTAGAGACCAGAGGGTTAAATATTAGACTTTTTCAAAATTTTATTATTTTTCGTTTGATCTGAGGTGTTCAGATATAAGTATGCAAAATTTCGTGTCTCCAACTTAATTAGGGGCTGAGTTAGAAAAAATGCTTAAAATACAGAAGTTAGAGACTGGAGGGTTAAATATGACTTTTTCAAAATTTTATGATTTATCGTGTTATCGCAAGTGTTCAGCTATAAGTATGCAAACTTTCAAGTCTCCAACTTATTTAGGGACTGAGTTAGAAAAATTGCTTAAATTACACAAGCTAGAGCCCAGAGGGTTAAATAATAGACATTTTCAAAATTTATTATTTGTCGTTTGATGTGATGTGTTCAGCTATAAGTATGCAAAATTTCATGTCTCCAACTTAATTAGGGGCTGAGTTAGAAAAATTGCTTAAAATACAGAAGTTAGAGACTGGAGGGTTAAATATGACTTTTTCAAAATTTTATGATTTATCGTGTTATCGCAAGTGTTCAGCTATAAGTATGCAAACTTTCAAGTCTCCAACTTAATTAGGGGATGAGTTAGAAAAATTGCTTAAAATACATAAGTTAGAGCCCAGAGGGTTAAATATTAGACCTTTTTCAAAATTTTATTATTTGCCGTTTGATGTTAAGTGTTCAGCTATAAGTATGCAAAATTTCATGTCTCGAACTTAATTAGGGGCTGAGTTAGAATAATTGTTTAAAATACACAAGTTAGAACCCAGAGGGTTAAATATTAGACCTTTTTCAAAATTTTATTATTTGTCATTTGATGTGAGGTGTTCAGCTATAAGTATGCAAAATTTCATGTCTCCAACTTAATTAGGGTCTGAGTTAGAAAAACTGCTTAAAATACACAAGTTAGAGCCCAGAGGGTTAAATATTAGACTTTTTCAAAATTTTATTATTTGCCGTTTGATGTGTGGTGTTCAGCTATAAGTATGCAAATTTTCAAGTCTCCGGCATATATAGTTTCTGAGAACGGTCTCTGTGACAGACGGACAGACAAAGGAGTGAGACAGGTAGTGTTTCGTTAGATGAACGAAACTCTGAAAACATGCTGCGGATGACTGTAACAACATCCTAAAATTACGTTACCATCAGCGATCTACCAATCCCGAATTTAGTTTATATTCGTTTCATATATTCTTATTATTTTGTGCGGTCCTGTAAAATAACTATCAATAATATATACATACAGTAAAACCTCTGAACAGCGGACACCTCGAGAATGCAGAATTTGTCCTCTATTTGGAGGTGTCCGCTACTGAGAGTAAAACATGTACAGTTATTTAAGTGTTGGTAATCGAAAAAATGTCCGCTAAATAGAGGTATCCGCTAATCGGGTGTGTCCGTTATGGAGGTTTTACCATTAAAACCTCTGAATAGCGAACACCTCGGGAGGGCAGAATTTGTCCTCTATTTGGAGGTGTCGGCTACTGAGATTAAAAAATGTACAGTTATTTAAGGGTTGGTAATCGAAAATAATGCCCGCTAAATAGAGGTGTCCACTAATCGGGTGTGTCCGTTATGGAGGTTTTACTGCATAATAATATCATCCTTTACAAGAAAATTGAATGCTGCATGATAAACAGACAGACATCCAGAGAAAGATAACCTCCCGGAGCAATAAACACTCATGTCATTTGTTTTAATCATCCACAATCGTTTCTAAATTTCGTTATACGCGTATTAAAAAAATCTGTTAATTTCCAGTCGATAGACTGACAACTACCTTTTAACCTGAGTTTTTAGCTGGATTTAGCCCGTACTGTATTATTAATTGTTTGCCCACCAAAACTGGTTGCCACGGGTTGTTGTAAGGTTTGTGATTACGTGGTTGAAACTGATCTATTCAATATTACTGCATGCATATTTTTTTTTATTTGCTCCATGTGTTCAAACCAGTTGTCTACGAAAACATCCACCGGTGAAAGTGACGCACACCAAATTTCTGTGACATATGCAGATATCTTGTGCTTTTTTATCAGTTTTTTTAATATAATTTTTAAACGGTTTGGAACATATTTTTCATAGTAGGTGCATTCAGTAGGTGGCCCTCATAGGTACCTTCTGGTGCAATCAGAAAAGAAATCCGACAAATATTTTTTGAGTTATGCTTGACGAAAGGTTTTTATTAGGCTTTTTTTTAAGTAGGACATGGCGTTAATATCCATCGTAGTAGTAATGTGTCCGGACAGTAATATTTCGCTGAGTATTAGCCTTCGCTTCGCTCAGACAATTACAGCTAGCTGGTCGATGCTGTTATAGAAACATCCCCCGCTGGTGCGCTAGCTGACTGGCAGTTTAGTTATCCGCACCATCAAATCTATCATATATACGAAAATCATGAACACTAAAATTGCTTACAAAATTGATGCTGCCTCTCTGGTGTTACAGGCAAAGTTGAAGTTCAAAATCCAAATATGTGTAGAAAAGGAAATCTTTTTTTTTTTTTTTTTTAAGTCTGAAGTTTTTAAATAAATAAAAGACCAATCCTTAATATAATATTATGTAATAGAGACGGTGGAAAAGTCCTTAATATGCAAAAGGCAGTTAATATTTTTGAATTAAAAATAATATAGGTGTATTCTAATTTTAGTTATATTCTGCAGAAAACGTAATTTTATCCAGATGGCAATTGTGCAGTTCAATGAAGTATTTGTATATCAAACTCTTTTTGTTCTAAGTTATTTTATGCGATAATTTTTGTTATTAGTATGTTCGATGATATATAAACATGAATTATAACATCGATAACCTTTCAGCGAGTACGCTATCGATTATGTCACGGGTGGGGCACGCGCTTGACACATTCCTCTGAAACTTCAGGAATAAAAAGAACATGTAGGACCTCATATTTGTGAGGGCAATTAAGGGACCAACAAAAAATTGAACGAATAAAAATATGTGCGATTACATCACCCTGTAATAGTAGTCTGAGTTCGAGTCCATGTAACAGGATTCGTTCAGTTTTTAAAGTTTTAATACCAACACTACGGTGTAGTAAACTTCGTGTTATATTCTATAGCAGAATTCCTGTCCTTAAAGAAGTCAAACCATATTTTTTCCGCTGCGTACTAGCTGTTTAAGTAAGTTAGTGTCGAATTAATTTCTCATTTAGGTTGACTCTTTTATGTCCGTATTAACCCCTTAACCTACAACTACGGGTGAGACACGTGGTCTTGTATTCGGACCAAAATTGATTATCACAGGCCTGGACCGTAGTAACATCGGTTGAGCCAAATGTAAATATTACGGGCATGGCTACTGGTACAATAATCGAGCCAAATGTAAATATCACGGGCATGGCCCGTCGGAATTGCAAATAAATGTTACTGATATTTATGTTATATTTTAGTGATTATTAATAAACCTTTTGTGGTATATCTACCACAATTATTACATCAGGTTGTAATTACCAAATATTCCACAAAATTAAACCAGTTGTATCTTACACATCTATTTACATTCCGTATGTCGTGCGCGTTTGGTACAACCACAGACTACTTTGAGGGTAGAAATTAGGACCAATTACCCAAACCGTAAGAATGGCTTGAAGGCTGCGTAATCTTGTTTACATTTTGGACCCAAGCTGTTCAAACGTACACTATATGGCCAAAGGTGATCGATCACTTGCGATTTTAGACGTTTTGTTAAATATCTAAAAAAATAAATGAGCAATTAACCTGAAACTGCAGGTGTGTAAACAGTATAGTATAGGTCATATATTTCCCGATTTTTTCCCGAAACCCCATAGGGGACCGCCAACAAATGGAAAAAGAACGAATATCTTTTGAATAACCCTGTAAAACCTAATGTAGCAAAAGCGTTCAAACTCGAGATTATTAATAAGTGGCTTATTGTAATATACTGTATTCATTTTTATGAAGATAGCATGTATACTCGTAGAGAAATTAAGGTTTTTATAAAAACAATCCTAAATTTCGCCAAGTTTTTTGCTTATAATTTGCAGAGTTCTTAATATAAAAAATAGTTCTTTTCAGAAAATATGACAAACAACATTGTACACAATATTCTGCAATCAGAATTAAAAATAATAAAAATTGGATGAAAAATGAGCAGGTTTACTAAAAAATGTTTCACTGCGCATGCGCGAATGCAATCAAAATATAATGTGCATAATGTATTAGCTAAATATATAGAGCAACTTTGTGAAAGTCTCAAAATCATAGCTTGAAAATTCTGAAAATAATCATTGATAGAATACGCTCGAAATCCGTTGTTCCCAAAAAGAAGCAAAAAGATAAGGGGTTGTATCAAATATCTGTTGATTAGTGCCAAGATAGCATACACAATATTGCACGTACTACTACATTTGGATACAACCCATTCTATTATGGGAATTAAAAGATTAAGTTTTACAAAATAATAATTAATTGTGTAAAATAAAGTATTTGGAGACATACTTATTAAAGTATTAACTAATTTGCATTATTTTAGCGTAAAACAGCCACACGACAATATTTTTTACTTGTATTGCAGATGTGCAACAAAAGAAAAGATTGACGTATTATATGAAAAATATATCTCTGATTTTGTTCATTATTTTTTACTGTGTTATAAACCTTTCAGAGTCTCATATATATTTTTTTCGAAACAAAATAAAAAATCGCGCATTAAAGGGTTAAGGGGTTAAAGACAAAGACACATATATAAGGCATTTTTTAATACGAATTTACAAGCTAAAACGTAAATAGACATGAAAAAATATTTTTCTAGATTAAAAGTCGATTTAAAGTTTTACAGCAGAATTATATATTGCCTGTTAGACATTTCGAAAAGATTAGGAAAAAGAATTTTGTAAAGCAGATTTTAAAAAAGATATAAAGCTTTTAAAGATTGAGAAGGAAATATTCAATATGCATATCTAATTTTTAATCTCTCTTAGTTTCTATTTTTACGGTTGTTATGCATACGATTTTACTTGAAGCAGCAGGCAGACCAGTAACTTCTTCAGTAACTTCTCCAGTAACTTCATCTAAACCTCTTTAAATTGCATCAGAAAATATAATTGCTAGCAAATGGATCAATTGAATTAAGTGACAGGTGATACTTAAAATGTGCCGATTCAAAAGATCTCGAATTACCGAAACGAATTTAAAGTTGAATTCAGCTTGTCTAAATAATTAAACTCTACATTTAATAGTGGATCATGATAGAATCGGATCAAGTTTAAAATTTTATTATCTGCCTTGAAGGATTTAAATTTTTTGCATCTACCCTATATATATATAATCCTAATTAAACGAATTTATGAAACGACTGAAATGAAATGAATTTATGAAACGATTCTATGAAACGACTGATTAAACAACTGATTATGTTTCACGGATATTTCTCCTAAAATATGGAATAATTTGCGATGAAATTAGCACCAAAAATCCATATTGATACGCAGATCTCAAAACTGGTATTAGAATTTTAAATTCGAATTAGTTTTCGAAATATTAATTTTTTTCTAATTTTATATATATTTTTCTAATGATGGCAACTCAAATTTTAATTATAACAGATATATTTTTTTTCATATTTTAGGAAAGGTTATTATTTTAAATTAATTTGGCGACCTGTTTGGCCTCCCTTAAATGTATGCTAAGAACAATGCCTTTTATTTATTTATTTATTTTTTTATTTTATTTTATTTATTTATTTATTTATTTATTTTTTTTTGCATTTCATTATCATTTTATTGAATACAAAACTTTCATTTAAAATTGAAACATTTAAAATTAATGTCTTTCACTTCTTTCTTTTTTTTAAACGAAACGAAAAGAAAATTATTTGGTGCCGATATCATATACGCACGGGGTACCTAATTGGCGCCAAAATGGCATTATTTTGCCTGACATGGTAACCCGGCTATTGTTGCTTATTTATTAATAAATATTTATTTACATTTATTTTCTTTTTATTTAAAAAATGTTATAAATTGTTTTGTTCTATAGTTATTAATTATTTTTTTTTATTTATTGTTATTTCATTTTAAAAATAATAGAAAATAATTTAAAAATACATATGTAATTGGCATTCGAAAACGAGGTTTTCGCCAAATTGTCATAAAAAATATCACGCCCAAACCCGGTGCGTGGTATGACATCTGTGCTAAATATTAAATAATGCAACAAATCATAACATTTAATTTCAAATTCAAAGCAATGTTTTAATGGTACTACTTAGTTATCCCGTCGACCAATTTCGCCAAATTATACAAATTGACGTAATTTTTATTTTAAATAACGAAAGAACAAATAAATTAGTATAACAATAATACAAATACAAATAAAACGTTGAAATAAAAATCACTTGATGGCGTAAACACGCGTAACTTCCTTACAGTCAAGTGAATGTGACATTTACGATCAACCATTATTGGTATTTAATCTTATAGTCTGGCGATAGATTTTTGGTCGATGGGATAACCAAGTAGTGCCTTTTTAATTTGCCACTTGAAAAATAACAAAATGTTAACTGGCGAGTTAAAAAAAATAAAAAGCTATTGGCGGGATTTGCACCTGGCTAACGTAAAAATACCAAGAATTCTTTACGATCATGGCAACTTTTATGTAGTTTTATTCGAAAAAATAACTTTGATTCTTTAATCAAAATGGAAACCTTTTTTATGAAAAGCGAAGGGATCAGCCCATAACTGTTGTTTATGGCAGCTACACGAGTTGGACTATTATAATACTATAAGTGAAATGATGGCAATAGAATAATATTTGGCGACTTATCGCCTGTTGCTGGCTAACATTAAAGTACCAAAATGGCCGTTTGCGAAATATTTTCGGGTTATATCTTATCATGTACCATCTAATTTCTGTTAATAGACATTAATGTGAAGAGTATTGGGGAAATTTTCAAGAAAATCCTATTTGTAAACGCCCTCCCCACTTTTGCCTATATTTCATGCTGTCAAAGGTGTGTGTGTGTGTGGTTGGGGGGGGGGGGGTAATTTTCGGAATTTTACGGCGATTGATTTTTGGAGGTATATCTTGAATTTAATATAACAAATACAAAAGTGTTCCAAAAAAATTGGTGATATCAGGAAAGTAAAGATTGGTAGGTTATTGTTAAATTTTATTTAAGGCTGTTCTCAAATCCAAAAAGGCAACTTTATGACATAATTTTTAATTTATTTTTGTTCGAAAATGCATGAAACGAGCTGGTGTTGCTGTTCAGAAACTATGTCATTGAACTGTTTTTTTCCCATTTTTTTTGCAAACGCAATAGATCTTTCAGAAAAGAGTGTCAAAGTGAGCGTTTTGAACTGAGTTTCAGCGTGAACGGAGAATAAGAACTCGGTAAGAGCGGGCGAAAACGTGTTTGCCACGTGACTAAAAACGCTTATAACTCCATAGGTAATTGATTGATCAAAAAATGGAAAAAACAGCTCATTTCTCAATCGCTTCCATGGCCAGGCTTTCCAATTTTATATCTTTTCGTTAAAAAATGAATTTGTAAATGTGTCAAAATCTTTTTGCGGTTTGTTGGGCAGAGCAGTTAAGAACAGCCTTAAAACTAATTTAAATAAATAAAAAAAAATATGACATGTAACCAATCTCCTAATAAAACTAAATTTTGAAAAAGGACATAGATATATATTCAAAAATATCATTAAGTACTATGTTTCTTTATTTCGACTTTTAAAACTTCAAATATCGTCATGCAATTAAAAGAATATTTAAAAGACCCTTTTAAAAATATGAAAATACATT
The DNA here is from genome assembly GCA_963932465.1 of Maratus speciosus. NCBI lineage: Eukaryota > Metazoa > Arthropoda > Arachnida > Araneae > Salticidae > Maratus > Maratus speciosus. Next base: position 515,481,013 of record OZ010795.1, read on the forward strand.
AATGAATTTCAAAACCGTAAAATACACTTTATTAAAAAGGAAGAGAAATTAGCTCAATCCAATGGCATTGAACGTAATGAGTATTTTTCTTATTTTTAAATACAATAACTGCAAAATTATCCTAATTTTAAAATAAACCTTTTCATTCAAAAACTTTTATCGAGTATAAACTGCAGTATTTAAAATGTAGAAATCCACTAAGAAACGACAGATAATAAAGAGAATTTAATGGAATTGGAAGCAGTTATTACATGTTCTAGCTATTAGTTAATTAATTTTCAAATCACGTTCATTAAATTTAATGTATCACTTAATATACTTACCGATAAAAACATTTTAACCTCTTTCAGAAATATATTCATGTTGATATTCAAGTCTTAAAATAGCTAAAAATTACTTCGACTTGTATAATTATTCAAGTTTATAAAATAATAAAAAAATACTCCGTGTTCAGCAATTATGACCTATTTAAAGGTTAATGTGGATAATAGGTATTCAGCTCTTTCGAAAAAAGAATAAAATGAGAAAAACGCTCTTGAGACTATTTGAACATTAAAAGAAGATAATAAGCAAGTAAAAAATACATCAATACATCCTCTGCAAATATGAACTGTTACTACTATTTTAAATATCCGGTACTGAATAGTTATTTCCGTATTTTGAGAAATTAAAAGACTTGATAAAGGAGCGAGCAAAATTCTTTTATTTGTTTGAAAGTAAAGTTTTGTAGAAAGATGAGCCATAATGAGTATTTTTGTGAAATATCAATAGAAAGCAAATAATATATAAAATATTTCTAGAAAGTTTTTAAGGCTGTTCTCAAATCCAAAATGGCAACTTCCTGACATAAGTTTTAATTTATTTTTGTTCGAAAATGCATGAAACTAGCTAGTGTTGTCATTCAGAAACTATATCATCGAGCTGTTTTTTCCATTTTTTTGCAAACGCAAGAGATCTTTCAGAAAAAAAATGTCAAAGTGGACGTTTTGAACCGAATTTCCGCGCGAAAGTAGAAAAATCACTCAAGAGCAGGCAAAAAACGGGTTTGTCACGTGATCGAAATTTCTTATACCTCAATGGGTAATTGATTGATCAAAAATGGAAAAAAACAGTTCAATTCCAAATCGCTTCCATGTCCAGGCTTTCCAATTTTATATCTTTCCGATAGAAAAGGAATTTGTAAATGTGTCAGAACATTTTGCGCTTGTTGAGCAGAGCAGTTAAGAACAGCCTTAATTTCAGCTAATATGAATGGTTGGAGAAAAGGTATAGATAAGGAAGAGAGGGGCAGGAGGAGTGCGAAAACACTAATTTTGTTTTATTAGCCCCCAATATGATACTTCTTTCGGACAGCAATTAAGGTGTCGTCTCTAAATAAAATAACGTTACATTATATAAGCCAGCCGTAAAACAAAGAAGATGTATCATTGTACTGTAAAATACGTATAAACTCTACTGCAATTTTTTAAACTTCTAATCATCGCACATTTTCAATTTTTATACCGTCGTATTGGAAAAAAAAAAAGTTCTTTTAAATGCAAGTTGTTTGAAAACTGCATCTCAATTTATTTTTGAGATATTAATTTTTTTGTAGTTTTTAGAGCTATTTGTTTAATGTTGGCAACTGAAGCACTCCATTTCTGCAGAAAGTAAAGGAAAAATAGTTAGAAAATAGTAATTATATATTTTTGTTGCCATTTTTTCATAACAACTGAAAAAAAAATTTAATTAAAATGCATACTATTTAGAAAAAAAAAAAGTAAATGAATGATTTTTGATAAAACATGGAGCTATTATAAACTATATTTAATTTTAAGTATCTATATTAATGTTACAAACAAATGAAGGCATATGAGTCATTAGATAGCTGATTTTTTGTCGAGTTTCTTGAATGTCGACATCGGTTTTCGCTGGATTTGTGTATTATTTATGATAGTGAAGTCATAAGCACACTTTACTGTAGATGTTATTTATGACTGATTCGCAAATGTGGAATTCTTCAGCGGATGCGGATGACGTCATTTTATATAAAATAAAAGCGTGTGTTTTAAGTTTTAAAACTGAGATATGTTTTGTACTACCTATATTTATATACATACATATATATATATATATATTCATAGGAGGCGATACTAAATTCTGAAAAAACAGAATTCCTGTTTTCTAGCATTTCTTTTTTTATTTCTACCCAAGATATATAGGGGATACTAGGGAGAGTTGACCCACTTTTTACAAAATGATTTTTTATTTTTTAAATACTGAACGTAGAATCAAGTTTTATATATCATTTTATTCGTTATGCAATCAGTTATCAAAATAAAATTGGTACATAAGTGTAAGATATAAGAAATTTGAAAAATGATTGATTTTAATCATGAAAAAATAATGGGTCAAAGCTCCCCACATATGGGAGGCTTGACCCACTATATGGGAGGCTTAACCCACTTTGTTTTATATTGCAGTATTTGTGAAGAGGAAAAAAAATCGGTTTAAAAAAAGCAAAATAACTTTATGCTACATGCTTTAATTATTATTTATATATATATACATATATATATTTTAATATGGTGCTGAAACAAACCTGTTGAAACGCAATCACAAGTCAGAGGAGAAAAATTTTGCTTTAAACAGAATTTTGTATGAGCAGGTATAATTGTACAGCAGGGAAAATGAAATTTTAACATTTAAGGCAGTATTCTGTTAGAGACAGGTTCCCTTTTCATTGTGTTTCATGTTATTATGTCCGGATAGATATTCGGGATATCACTGTCCCGCTTTTTTTTTTTGTCTCCTTGTCCTATTTTTTGTGACACTCGACATGACAACTCTAGTTTCTCATAGTTTGGCTTCATCTCACTGTATTCACCCTGGTGTAATTTGTCTACATACATTTCTAAAGTTTTTCGATCGATGCTATGTTCTTTTGCAGCCGTATGAGCACTTAAGGCTGTTCTTAACTGCTCTGCTCAGTAAGCGCAAAACGTTTTGACACATTTACAAATTCATTTTTTAACGGAAGGCTATAAAATTGGAAAGCCTGGCCATGGAAGCGATTTGGAATCGAACTGTTTTTTCCATTTTTTGATCCATCCATTACCTATTGAGTTATAAGCGTTTTTGGACACGTGACAAAGACGAATTTCGCCCTTCACGGACTGGTTTTTCTGCTTTCTTTGGGAACTTCGGTTCAAAACGTCAACTTTAACACTATTTTCTGAAAGATCTATTGCGTTTGCAAAAAAAACGGAAAAAGTAGCTCGATTACATAGTTTCTGAACAACAACACCTGCTAGTTTCATGCATTTCCGAACAAAAATAAATTAAAACTTATATCAGAAAGTTACCCTTCTGGATTTGAGAACACCCTTAACTGATCATTAACATGATTTCAACCTTTAAGGGGCAAAGTACTTTCAGTACTAAAAGTTGAAATAAATGACTGGCACCGGAATTTAGGAACAAATTTATTTGGAAATTAGAAAAAGACTATATTTCACATACATATTAAATGGAAAAGATTTTAGCAAAATTCAGGTGCCATTGTGACGTTTCGGAAATAAAATTAAGTGGTTTTATAAACATACCACTTCCCCTGAAAAGGTTAAGACTGCTGTTTTCATCCTTTCTAGTTTTTCCTACTGTTTCTGTTTACCTATTGTAAGGAATATTTAAATGGAAAAAAGTTCCTATCAACTTTCCCATTTTCTAGCAATTTTTCCCATCTTTCTTTAGTCAGTTTTAAACATTTTCTTTTCCATCACACGATTTTACTGCAGCTTTACAGAATAAATGTACATTCTTTTACATATATAACCATCAACTTTTTATTATGCACAGTGTATAATAAAAATATATCCAAAACTACTTAATTAAGGGAGCCTTGAGCATCTGGTCAACCCTCCCTCACATTGACTGGGTCAAGCCTCCCCACATAGACATTTTCTAAATACTAGCACATTGTTATGTTAAGCCTAACTTTCTGTACAATCTTTGTGCCTGGAATGAAAGCTCAATATTTCTGCATTACTTTAAACCTTCTTACTTAAATTTCTATTATATAATTTATCTGAAAAAAGCTTACAAAATATTTCTAAAAACACAACTTTTAGGTTGAAAACGCCTAACAATTGATTTTTTCCACTCCTATTTCGATTATCTCTATGAAACGAAGACTGTTGTTTGAGCATCCCAGTAGCTTTAGTTGACACCTATTGATAAAACTCTGAAATTCTTTTAAATATGAAAATTGATGGGTGGGTCAAGCCTCCCGTATGGTCAACCGTCTCTAGTCTCCCCTACTTATCAACTCATTTATATGCGCTACAAATTTTCCAGCAAGAAAGATTATAAACATTTGTAGATGAAGAATGTCATTTTTAAAAATCAAAGGTGAATATTGAATAAAATTCAGTTTGACTCTTAATATTTTTGTTTTAGAAATTTATTCAATACTCTAAAATCATGTAACAAGTCTAACTATGTTTACAAGTCACAAATTAAATTAAGTCTAAAAAGCAGCATAGTTAACGTGATCAGACATATACAAAATATATAGGGGAAGGAAGGATAAAGTGGCCATTCTAAGGTTTGATCAATTCATATGGTACTTTTTTAATCAGTAAACTTGAGTAATTTATAACCCGTGGTTGTGTAAATTAAATTTGTTGGTCTGTGAAACTATTTTAACAAATTTTTGAGAAGATCGTATAGTGTTTGTATACTGAAACATTGCAATAAGTAAAATAACACCGGTGTTCTCTTCCTGCTAATACATGAAGGCATTTAAAATAAAAAAGGAGGGATCCATAATGTACAGGGCTGCTACAGGCGACTATTTTTATTTTCTGTTCGCACCAGTATCTTTTTAATATAAATTTTGAAGTATATTTCTCTTGCAAATGTTGTCAAAGAGTGTCTTAAGGATTTCTGTTTTGAGAAAGTGGTGCCAGTTAGAATTAAAATATAGTCGTCTGTGGCAGCCCTGAAAGTAGTTATTTATTAGCTGACAAGATGATCTTTTAACTCCCCCCCCCCCCCCCCGCCAGCAAAGTATTTTTATGTCCGAACTCTTTGCAAATTACAATCCAAGTGTCTGAGAAAAATTTACATTTTTAACATCAAATTCAGCCATGGTGAGTTCAAAAATCGCCAAAAGAAAAGTACGTTGCATTCACAAATGGTATAATTTGAATTTTTGCAGGTTTTCCATACGACGTCATTTAGTGCCACGTATGGACCCTATAGACATCAAATCAATTAAATGGCGCCAGATAGATATTATTAATAAACTTAATAATAATAATGACCGAAAATGATTATATTTGAGTGTGTTATAAGATTTGAATATATAATGTGTAATTATTGATTTCATCAGATACATGCAACAGAATTGCCCAGTTAAATATATTTAGAAAAAAATTAAAATCATTATCAACTCCTGCAATTAATTATAAAGACATGCTGATGTTTTTTTTTTTTTTTTTTTTTTTTTTTTTTTACTTACTCATCATACGTAGTATAGGGTAAGTCTTGTAAGCGTTTTAGAAATCGAAAAAAAATTTTTGACGGATTTACATGTTTTAGACATTGCAGATTCCGAAAAACATATTTTTAGAAAAAAAAATTTTGCCGTCCATCTGTGTGTGTGTGTGTGAGTGTCTGTAAACGTTCTATCTCCCGAACAAAGTGAGATAGAGACTTGAGATTTGGTGTGTACTTACTATGTAATAATGGGAATAAGCTTATTGAATATAAGTAACCTCGATTATCCGGCACTTCTTTTCGGACTCTCGAAATACTCTTTCTGACAAAAGGTACATAAAATTTTTCGAAATGTTTATTGTAAGGAGTGAATATCAAAGACATAAAAAAACATTAATTTTGCATAAAGGATGAAGTCGATCGGATAATTAGTTGCCGAGATATTTGTAATCCTATTTTTCACACTCTTCGATTTTTCATGACCCTGTATTTCATTCAAATTTCAATTCAAAAATGTATTTTAATTCAAAATAAGACGCTTAATCCGATGCAGTAAACTGTTAGTTAATATGATTATCATTTTTGGTGTTATAAGGCTATTTCTTTTATGCAATTCGGTACTACTCGCGGTTATCCCGTCGACAAAAGAACTATCGCCAAACTATCGCTAAATGCCGCCAACTTTATCGCCAAATCTGGCGATAAAAAAATTTCGCCAAAAGTGACGCCAACTTGGCGCTATCTTCGGTATTTCGCCAAATTCCCATAGACTCCCATTGTAATACAATTAGGGTCCTTTTTTGTTAAAAATATTTAAATATACGTTTAAATTTTATTTAGGAATTGCAATGCATTTTATTAATAGTTTACACACATATTTTATTTTCATATTTTATATTATGCATATCCATGATGGATAAGTATTACGGTGGCCCCCAACGACTAGTTTTTAAATTGCACGCATCTTAAATAAAGAAAGACCGTTAGAATATATATTATTCCTATTTTATTTTTATTTTTATCTTGAAGTGATTTAATGAGATAAATCGCTAATAATTTAGAGAAATATATTAATTCAGAAAGGAAATAACTCATAGCCTTTCAGCATTGCAAAAAGGTTCTTAAATTTGGAGTAATAGAAACAGATAATTCGGAATAAATTAATTTACAAACATATCGTAGGTTGGCTGACGGAAAATGACTTAAAATTAATCTATTAATTTTCAATTAAGATATAAAAACATAAAAATGTTGTATTATCACCTTAAACACATCTCTGTATATATGTATATTTTTTTAATTCTAGAATATTCGGAAATGTTTGAAAAATCGATTACAAAATTGCATCTTTACAAACAGAATCAAAATTAAGTTAAATACTAGTAAATCTGCAGATCAGGAGCCTCAACGTCATCTTTGCAAGTCATTGTTTTTTAACTCTCATTGCGTAATATTCATCTTCCTACAAATTGCTTTTTAAAGTTTTCAAATTACATAAATATTTATAAGAATACAAAATACTTCGTAAAGTTTAAGAAATTAAATGTGTTAAACAAGTGGTTATAGACTGATGTATAGACCGCCATATTAATTTTTTTATTCTTAATTTTTTTTTTTTTTCATTTTCCTGTTTCACGTCAAAATCTTTCAATTGAAAATTGTTTAAGAGAAAATATTATTCAGGGTTTTGATTTTCTTGGCAACGATTAAAGAAACATTGATAAATTTTATGAAAAAATGTCACATTATTCTCTATGAAAATAATGAACTTTTGTATTTTTAAGCAAAATATTTGAGTAAAATAAATAAAATATTGCCTATTTTTATTTCTGGGGCTAAAATCCATCTATATGCAAAAATACAAATGCATTAATTCATCCGTTTTGACGTTGGCTTTACTGAAACATTATAGACGCATTTATACTAATATTATTAAGACCAAATACGTTGCTAGGCAACTGATGAAAAAAAAGGTAAAAAAATTAAATATGTATTATGTCAAATTGATAAAACAAAATGCTTTATATTATTGGAAAACATGCATAAAGTTCCTCCAAAAATTATAAACCTAGTTTTAAAAATCTCGCAAATATATTGACATAATTTCAAACTAATTGGAATAATTTAATAATCTTATTTAAAAATTTCAGCATCCAAAATTTACCATTTAAATCCATTTTTTATATGAGCCATTTCTTTCAACAAATGAAAATTTGAAAATCGTCTGACTTGCCATAGAAAAGCATTACAGAGCAAAATAAAATGTTCTATATTTCCCGAACGAATGAACCAAATTTAACCAAAAACTATACAGCTAAGTCCGAGTACCTCATCAACATGCCGAATTAATTTCAAGCCGATCGGATGCTTTTTGCGGCAGTTATCGCGGAACAGACAGACAGACAGACTAACGGAAACCAAAATTTTCCGTGTCTCCACAGTAAGCCTTCACTGACGTTTCGGCAACTAGTAAATCTGCAGATCAGGAGCCTCAACGTCATCTTTGCAAGTCATTGTTTTTTAACACTCATTGCATAATATTCAACTTCCTACAAATCGCTTTTTAAAGTTTTCAAATTACATAAATATTTATAAGAATACAAAATACTTCGTAAAGTTTAAGAAATTAAATGTGTTAAACAAGTGGTTATAGACTGATGTTCTGAAATTCTGATGAGCTGCTTATTCTGGTAACTTTTTAAATCAAAAATTGCATTTCTTCAGGGGGGCTCTGCCCCCCTGAACCCCCCGTAGTCTATTTAAATTTACATTCGTAATTTTTTATTCATTGTGCGGATGGTTATAGTATATCTTAGATTTTTTTTACGCTGTGATTTATAAGGATAAGCATAAGTTTTTTTTTTATAAATTAATAAAATTTAAATTTAAAATAAAATATTCATGTTAACCGTACACAGACAATAAATCTTGAAGTGACGCCAAAAATGTAACCCTAAAATCCGCTACATTCGGCACAACACAACGACGTGCTTAAAAAAAAAAAAAAAAAAAAAAAAAAAAAAAAAAAAAAAAAACGGATGAAGTTAAAGAATTTGGTCCCTGTTCCACGTGCTTGTTTTGTTTGGGCTGGATGAGGGCATTTAAATCTGAGCGATAACGCACATCGTATTGCAAACTGTTTTTACGGCATACTGCATCTCCATCTATCTCTTTCCTCCGTGAATAATAGTTAATTATATTTTACCCAAGATCTTTTTATTCCAGCATCTTTGTTTTCGATAAATGACGTCTAATTCACCTGCTATGCGTACTTACTCAAAACTTTTCATCTTGTTATATTAAGAAATACTCGAGAGTTTTCTTTTTATTTTTAATATGCCGCCATATTAATTTTTCTATTCTTAATTTTATTTTTCATTTTCCTGTTTCACGACAAAACATTTCAATTGAAAATTGTTTAAAAGAAAATACTATTCCGGGTTTTGATTTTCTTGGCAACAATTAAAGAAATATTGGTAAATGTTATGGGAAAATGTTACGTTATTCTCTATGAAAATAATGAACTTTTGTATTTTTAAGCAAAATATTTCAATAAAATAAATAAAATAAATGAAATATTGCCTATTTTTATTTCTGGGCTAAAATCCTTCTATATGCAAAGATACAAATGCATTAATTCATCTGTTTTGACGTTGGCTTTACTCAAGCATTATACACGCAATTATACTAATATTATTAGGACCAAATACGTTGCTAGGCAACAGAGAAAGAAAAGGAAAAAAATGAAATATGCATTATGTCAATTTGATAAAACAAAATCCTTTATATTATTGGAAAACATGCATAAAATTCCCCCCAATATTATAAACCTAATTTTAAAAATCTCGCAAATATATTGACATAATTTATTGGAATAATTGCCGAAACGTCAGTGAAGGCTTACTGTGGAGACACGAAATGTTTTGGTTTCTGTTAGTCTGTCTGTTAGTCCGTCTGTTAGTCTGTCTGTTAGTCTGTCTGTTAGTCTGTCTGTCTGTTCCGCGATAACTGTCGCAAAAAACACCCAATGAGCTTGAAATTAAATAAGTATGTTGGTGAGGTGCCCGGAAATAGCTCTACTGTTTTTGGTTACATTTGTCCCATCTGTTTGGAAAATATGGAACATTTTATTTTGCATCATAATGCTGTTCTATGGCATTTCAGACGATTTTCAAATTTTCATTTCTCGAAAGAAAAGGGCTCATTTGATTAAAGGATTTAAATGGCAAATTACAGATGCGGAAATTTTCCAATAATGGTCTTTAATTATTTCTATTATTTCGAAATTTTGTCAAGACATTTGTAAGATTTTTTTTTAGATGTAAATCTTTTGGTAAAATTTTATACATATGTTTCAATAATATAAACCATCTTGTTTAAAAATTTACTTATTTGAAATAAACGTATTTATATTTTTCTTTTTCTTTCATTGGTTACCTAGAAACTGTATATTTCAAGATTTATCGTCTGCGTACGGCTAATGTAAATATTTGATTTTTAATTTATTATTTTTTTTTAAACTTTTAAAAAGCAAATAGATAACAAATGTCACCAATATCGCAACATTACCAATATCGAAAATAACATTATAATTAGCGGAAAATAATTAGTTCTATTCTTAATAACTAAAAAAATAACGAGACCGCACGAATAAGAACGTTTTTGACAAGTGTTAATTCTCAAAGCCACTACACTTCAGAAAATATTAATGAAAATTACTTTCTTTTTAAACAGAAAATTACACTTTAGTTCATAAAACCTAAATGTTTAAGATGATAGCATTAAAGTAAAATCATATTCTTCTGTCAGTATCGAAATGAAAGCTCGGGAACTCGAAGTATATTGAATATACGTTTGTAAATCGTAGTTCGGCAACAGGATTTTAATTCGACATTTCCTTTAGTTTTAAAGTTGCAAAATTATTTTGTCATTTAAAAAAAAAGCTTTTTAAATTAGTTTTTGGTACTTTTCGGTTAGCCGGGCGCCAGTGTTTTATTTACATTCATATACACATATATATGCACATTGCACATATATGTACATATATATATGTACACACACATACATAAATATATACATACATATGCATATATATATGTACATATATGTGCATATATATGTATATATGAATGTAAATAAAACACTGGCGCCTGGCTAACCGAAAAGTACCTAGTTTTTTTACAACGTATTCTTGTAAAGTCTTGGAAGAGATCCATATCCTATTCTGTTTTTTGGCGATAAATATTTCAATCTGATTGTTGTGATCTTCAGCATTTGGAGTTGCTTTTATTTATTAGTTGAATGCTACTGGTGGAAAAGTAATAATTTTAGATACATATTTTTTTATAATTCATTTTTTTAATTTATAATTTTCTGGGGTGTTTTTAAATCTTTTTGTAGATGGATATTTGCGTAAATATATTTTTTATGCATTTTTACATATTTTAAGATGCGTATAACATTAATGTTTATAATATAATATTATGTTTTATATTCACACATAGAATAAATATATAGAATAGGAAATATATAAAATTATTAAAATATATAGGTATAAAGTACTTATATATAATATGTATTTATATATGTTCATCTACATGAATAATTACATACTTAATATATATATATATAAATAATACATATGGAATGTTTTAAATACAAAAATAGATGTTTACAAAAATTTAAAAACCATTTTTTCTGCCATCTTGAAACATATAATAAGATGCTAAAACGACCTTTTGGTGCCATTTCGAATTCCTTCGTCAACCGTGCCGACCAGAACAGGATACGGAACTCTTCCCTAGAATTCTCCCAGCCTCGGTTTTTTCATTTTACGAAGAAAGATTCGACGATTTCCACGATTTTACTTTGCCCGCCTTTTTTCCTTGGTTGCAATTTCATTTTGGCAAATGAAATTGCAATTATATTATTTAGCACAAAATTTGCCACTTTTTATGGCTGTGTTACGTCAAAACCCCTGCAAATAAGAAATCCCTTATTGTTTCCTATAAAACGTGACAAAGAGTTGTTCAATTTTGATTTTAATTATTGGGAGTGAAATGTTTTGCTTAATTAATGCATGTATATTTCTTTTAAAGCTACGTGAACGAAGTCAATGATAACAACTAGTGGTCTATATAAAAACATTCAAATAATCCCGATTGCGAAAGATTAAGCAGAAAGTCCTGCTTGGAGAAATAAAAGATTAATTAATCTTTCGCAATTTGGTCTGAAACATAGGTTTGCGTCAAAAATGAACAATGTTAGTAAAATTGTGGTTTAAATTTGAATGTGTATACTATTAAAAGGCTATCACAAAAAATACTTTATAGCGCTAAATCACGTTTATCATTTAGTAAAATGACACTGACACGATGATGAATTATTAGACATTAGATTTAAAATTCTCCAAACATACCTATTTTTGCGTGATTTTAGTAATCTTATGCTATCGAGTAGATTAAGATGTATTTAAATAAGATCTTAGATCTAAATATTACAGAACAACAACGGAAACTATATTTGAGAAACAAAAAATGTAAAAACATTAGAGTTCTAAATTAGATGATTCAGTTTACATTTCCATAAGTTCCTTATTCATCAGATGCAGGTATTTGTGGTTGGTAGGTAAGTAAATATTGCTATTTGGATATTAGGATAACATGAAATAATTGTCCAAACTGTTGCTTATACATAAAAATCACTGCCTAAATAGAAATCTGAGATATACTATAATCGTTTGCACAATCAATAGAAAATTACGAATGTAAATTTAAATAAACTAGGGGGATCAGGGGGCCAGACCCCCTCCTGAAGAAATGCAATTTTTTTATCTAAAAATTTACCAGAATAAGCAGCTTATCTAAATTTCAGAATATCATTGCATAACAGCGTGTTTAATTTAACACTTTTAACGTTTACCACCCCCTGGCTCCGCTGCGGAGACATAATCTTTCTTGGCAAAATTTGTTTTTGGTACCAGTAATAAAGGAAAATAAAAGTTACCTCATTTAATCAGAGCATTTCTGAAATTGTGTACTTGAAGGAAACTTCTTTTAAAAAAGTGGTTCCGCTCGAATAAAATTTGTGTAAGAGACGCCGGAGCTTTAAGGGTTAATTTCTAAAACTTTTCAAAGCATATGTTATACTTATGAATATTTATGTAATTTAAAAAAAAAAAATTGCGATTTGGAGGAAGTTGAATGTTACGCAAACTGTATTAAAAAGAACAAGTTGCAAATCTGACGTTGAGGCTCCTGATCTGCAGATTTACTAGTTTAATAATGTTATTTAAAAATTTCAGCATCAAAAATTTACCATTTAAATCCATTTTTCATATGAGCCATTTCTTTCAACAAATGAAAATCTGAAAATCGTCTGACTTGCCATTGAAAAGCATTATAGAGCAAAATAAAATGTTCCATATTTCCCGAACGAATGAACCAAATTTAACCAAAAACTATACAGCTAAGTCCGGGTACCTCATCAACATGCCCAGTGAATTTCAAGCCGATCGGATTCTTTTTGCGGCAGTTATCGCGGAACAGACAGACAGATTAACAGACAGACAGACTAACAGAAACCAAAACTTTTCGTGTCTCCACAGTAAGCCTTCACTGACGATTCGGCAACTAGTAAATCTGCAGATCAGGAGCCTCAACGCCAGCTCTACAATTCATTGTGTTTAGCACCCTTTGAGTAATATTAATCTTTCTACAAAAAACGAAATTTAAAGTTTTGAAATTACATAAACATTTATAAAACGAAAAAATATTTCGAAGGTTTCTGACATTAGAAGCGTTAAATTAAACCCCTTGTTATATAATGGTATTCTGAAAATCTCATGAGCTACTTATTCTGGTAATTTTTAGATAATAAAGTAGATTTCTTCAGGGGGGCAGAGCCCCCCTGAACCCCTTCGTAGTGTAATTTAATTTACATTTGTAATTATCAATTAATTGTGTTAATGTCCTTTAGTAAATTCTACCAATAGACGGAAACGTACATGAATTCTTTTCTACAGCCCTGTATATTACGTGAAGATTTTTACGCGTCGTCTATAACATTTAAATTTAATGCAGACAAAAAACCCTCTTAAAACTGCTCATATCACATTTCCGGGGATTAGTATGCATAGTGTGCACCATATATCCAGTTTCTGCGGAGTCCTGTATTTGGTTCTATTTAAATTCTGCAAACATTTGTTAGTATTCTAAATGTAATTGGGCTGGGAAATACATAACTCAAAAAAAAAAAAAAAAAAAAAAAAAAAAAAGCACTGAAGCAATTCGCGCTCATTTTCATTTATACTTACGAATTCATTTGTGTATCCCTGTACATGGTCTATACAATATTTAAGCACTACTTATTAAGCACAAATTTACTTAACGTTAAAACGCACACCATAATCGAAAATGCTCTTCAGCAATCATCCCTAATAGACCAGAACTGTATCCGAAATATTTTATGTGACCCTATAAATGAACGATAAATACGATACAAATCACATTCAAGCTTCTTGTAGTCAACCACAGTAATGTAATTTAATTTCATAATGTTTGAATTAGTGCAACACAATTAACACACTGCCGACAGGCAATTTAATTAAATCTGGGTTTAAAAACAGTAGAAGCTCCTCCCTCTTCTGAAAGTGTCTCGGAAATTGGTTTCTGAGATATGTTTTTCATGTTTATGCAGCAGTAAATATCTTTCAATGTACGGATGTAATATATAATGTCTTACAATCTATAAAAAATATGGACAACACAATATAAATGTCTTTTCTGTAAGGTAGAAGTCACTCCCTTAGCCAATGATGTATTCTGAATAAAAACGAGAATTTTCGTTTCCCGTCGCTAATGTGTTAAAATAAGCTGTGAAGAGTTTTTTTCCCCCGTAGACCACATTTTAATCGACCACTTTTGTCTGACCCTGAAAAAAACATATGCTTTGCACCCCATATACTACAAAAATATTTCAAAAATACATATCAATTTTATTATTTTGTAACAGAGTAACATCATTAAAAAACGCTACAAAAGGATTTTCTTCAAAGATTGTAATATTATGAATACTTTTGAGTTACCTGTACGCATGCTGTAAGTGCTACACATAACATATTTTATAGTAACCAGGTTCTAGTGCACCTTAATAAAGTATATAAATTTCATTACGTTTAAAATTGTGTAACATTATTAAAATACACCGCAGACGATTTTTCCCAAAGACTATAATGTAACGGAATAGTTTTGAGTGCCCCTGTAATTAAGCTATGAATGCTACACTCTTCATTTTTAATACCAAACATACTTTGGCAAACCTCAATAACGTATATCAATTACATGTAATCCCGACTATATTTACGCGAGTTAGAGCACGTAGAGAAACACAGCAGGCGACAGATAGAAAAACTGAAGTCATAAATACTTTTCATCCATGTTGGAAAGTGTTAAAAAGGATTTACATGCCTTTAACTGTACTTTTTTTCACTTATAGCATGGTTAAACATTAGTTTAAACATCCTAATCCATGCGATAGCAATAACATATTAAAAGCCCCCCAAAATAGGCATATCTACAGATCTATAAATCTACTGGAAAATAATTCATTATCGTGCCCACTGTTAATTGCATAAATTGCATCGATTTGGCGCGATAAAATATTTTTTGTGATAGCCTTTTAAGGCGACAGTGGACGTTCAAAAACATTTTCTACAGTTTTTGCTCAATTGTTTTGAAATTTAATACACGTATAATTTGTGCAATAATTAAGAAAATTTCTTAATTTCATTAAAAAAAATTAATATGCAAATGAGTAATTAATTAATAATATGGTAATTAGTGATACAAATTAAAAATGCTCCATGCGCATTAAATTTTGTTTCAGAAACTTGTAATTTTTTTTTAGGATAGCTTTATGATATTATATCAAAAGTTGCTATACATTTTAAAATTATACTAAATTCCTTGGCAGAAAAAAATTAAAAACCTATAATATTGATCATTTTGGATAAAATTCAATAATAAAATATTACTTTTTGACCTTTATATGAAATAATGTGCACATTTTAATAGCAAGTTTTGTAATAAAGTATATCAACAACAATATTACCAAGTATTATGAAAATTGGTATAAAATTAAGACGCATGGAGAATTTTGAACTTACTCAGTCGGCGAAAATTCTCATTTTGAGAAAACTGGATTTAAAGTTTTATTTTAAGTGTAGATTAACGATTGTTTACGTTAGAAAAACAGCTGTATCTCTGCAAAAAATTATCGGATTTGAATAATTTTTATTATATTTGAAAGTAGAAGATTGCCAGAACATTTTTTTTCAAAAAACAAAAAATTGATTTTTTTAATGTTTTTTGCGATTTTGAACGTCCACGGTCGCCTTAATAGTACCTGCAACAAAATTAACGTAATTTACTAACTTCATTCATATTTGACGCAATGATAGGCTACTAATAACAGTCGCTAGGCAACGAAGAAAAGGAAAAAAAAAAGAAATATGTATCATGTAAAACAAGAAAATTAATTTAAAAATTCTTTATATTATTGGAATACATGTATAAATGTCCTCAAAACATTATACACGTAAATAAAAAAATCTTATAGATATATTGATAAAACTTCAATATAATAGGAATAATTTAAAACCTTTATTTGGAATTTTAGCATCCATAATTTGACATTTAAATCCATTAATCAAACGTGCCATTTTCTTTCGACAAATCGAAATTTGAAAATCGTCTGACTTGCCGAAGAAAAGCATTATAAAGAAAAATAAAATCTTCCATATTTTCCGAACGAATGAACCAAATTTAACCAAAAACTATACAGCTACGTCCGGGTATCTCACGAATATGCCCAATTAATTTCAAGCTGATCGGGTGCTTTTTGCGGCAGTTATCGCGGAACAGACGGACAGACAGACAGAC
The DNA here is from genome assembly GCA_963932465.1 of Maratus speciosus. Lineage (NCBI taxonomy): Eukaryota > Metazoa > Arthropoda > Arachnida > Araneae > Salticidae > Maratus > Maratus speciosus. Next base: position 515,497,434 of record OZ010795.1, read on the forward strand.
AGACAGACAGACAAACGGAAATCAAAACTTTTCGTGTCTCCACAGTAAGCCTTCACTGACGTTTCGGCAACTAGAGAACAGGAATTCTGCTTTTTCAGAATTTAGTGTCGCCCCCGGCATTTCCATTACTTCATTTTCTTCTGGTGCACTGGTGGCTTCTATTATTATGAAACAGCCATTATAAATGATGCTTTAGGTGAAGATGACTGCTCTTTCATCGTCACCTAACGCTTCATTTATAATGGCTGTTTCATAATAATAGAAGCCACCAGTCCATCAGAAGAAAATAACTCGGTTAAGCAGGACTCGGATAATCGGGACTCTACTGCAAAATATATTTCAATTTTAAGACTTAAAGCACACGCTTTTATTTTATGTAAAATGACGTCATTTGCATTAATATAGATACTTAAAATTAAATATAGTTTTTAATAGCTCCATGTTTTATCATAACTCCTTCATTTATATTTTTTTCAAAATAGGTATTTTAATTTTTTTTTTTTCAATTTTTATGAGAAAATGGCAACAAAAAGATATAATTGCTATTTTTCAACAATTTTTTGTTTACTTTCTGCAGAAATGGAGTATTTGAGTTGCCAAAATGAAACAAATGTCGCTAATAAACTACAAAAAAATTAATATTTCAAAAACAAATGGAGATGCAGTTTTCAAACAAATTGCATTAAAAAGTACTTTTTTTCCCAATACGACGGTATAAACATTGCAAATGTGCGATGCTTAGAAGTTTAAAAAAATACTGTAGAGTATTTAATCGCACAATGAAGCATCGGCTTTTGTTTTACGGCTGGCGTATACAAGGTAACGTTATTTATTGGAGACAAAATAAGCTGGGAGAAAGAAATAGCATACCGAGGGCTAAAAAGAGTGTATTATAAATAACACAAATTTACTTTGGGTTCATCCATAGATGTATAATTAATCAGATTAACAGATTTATTAAATAAGGTCTTCTTCTATTTCAAAGAAGCCTTAAATGACGTTAAACATTCGAGTAAAAAAATTTTTGAGCCGCTTCGTATCTCCTTACAGCAAAATAAATTAGTTTTTGAAGTGCTTGACACTTATCTCCTTTCTTATAATCTGCGGTGACTTTGATTTTACAGCAGTATCTTTTGAAGCAATATGCTCATTAATTGAGAAGAATGCGTCTTATTTTCGGAAGAACGTCGTATTTAAAAAATTGATTATGTCTTCAAATAAAGAATGCAAACTTTTCTTTTATAAGACTAGACATCAGTGATTAAGCAGGGAGTTACACTTCACGTTCGCTTGTAAAAAAAAGAAAAGAAAAGAAATAACAAGCAAAGGAAGAGAGAGAGAGAGAGAAAAAAAAAAACCTAGTTATTTTAGTAAAAATTAAGTTTGTCGTAAGGTAGTTAAATAAAATGTTTAAAAGTTTTCCCTTGTATGTTCAAATAATCTTTATTGTGCATGGATGTTCGAGAAAAAATAAGTATAAAAATGAAAATAGTTTATTTGTTTTTAAGCACTCAATGTTCAACTTAAAAATCACGCCTAATTTTATGAGTCAATTCATGTTGTTCCAAACTAAATTTCGCTACAATATGTTAATTTATCGTGAGTCCCTATATGAAAATTCACATAATTTGGCACATAATGAATTCCATTCTTTTTGCGACTCGTATATAGTTGTAACCCTAAAAATATTTGGCGATTTATCACCCGCGGCCGGCTAACTGAAATATGACTTAGTTTATTAATTTATACTTAAGTTCTAAAAATATTAAAATGATATGTTGTTTTCGGATACACACTTGGTGGATACTTTTATCTTCGAATTAGTCATATAAAACATAATCTCATCCATTACAATTTTTTTGCAATGCAACACAGTAAGATTACTTCTTATGATAAAAGTTGTATAGGGTAACTCCGGGAGAATCGCCGCATCCGGGATAGATGCCGCACCACTTATATTTCTTTTAATTATGGATAGATGGTCGTCAAACGGGCAGTATAGGTGCGCAATGAGATTAATTTAACCATTCTATAGCGTGAATCCCATTTCGATGTTTACTTGTAGATGTACAATCCTTATTTTGACGTAAGTGCATGATTTTACTGTTCAAACTTTTAAACACGTTATGCTTAAATACTTTTCATACGCTAATTACTAAATTGATACATGATTTCGTAGTCAAAACTAAGTGTAGCGTTTGTATAGAGTATTGTGTGTACGGTTACGCTATTTTCCTTAGCGATGACAGGCAACTGTGATGTGCGACGTCTGTACCATGCAAAATGGGATATATGCCGTACTGCAATTCCGGTATACATGCCGCATTTTCTTTTGTACGGTATGATTAAGTGTTGCTAACTTTTCCTTTTCTTTTTGCACAGACTAACCAAGTTAGGCATGTTATCAAGTTTACTAAAACCAAAGGAGGAAAACGGGAAAATAAAAAAGTAGAAGGGCAAGAAAGATGCAAGTCAAGATGATAATAATGAAAAAATGGATTACGTGTAATGCAGACATTCTTTGCAAGGAATGTTTAGAAAACTATTCCAAAAGAGAGCAAGTGTAATTGGCTTCGTTACAACATAGTACCAAATATAGTTACATAAAGACTGTACTTTTTCGAAACTTTTTATGTAGATTGTGGTCGAAAAAAACAGGTCTATTAACAAATAACAAGGTGGAACCCGTCGAATTTCGACGAAAGAAAATGTTTAAGAAGGAACTGTTTTATTATATTATAATACAACTACAAAATTAGTTACAATAAAAAAATGCATCTTATACAGGCTAGTCTAACTCTCAAAGAAATATTATTTTAGCTTACAGTTAACAAATTACTCTTTCTATAAAACTCCATTGTCCACATTATTAAAATTAAACTTTAATTGTATATGTAATCAGTAAAATATAATAAAGATAAATTATTATGATGAAGTTATCAATTGAGGCTCTTATGCTTGGTATTCCGGAATGAAAAACATCAAAATGTATTCCACTATGACGCGGTCATAGAATTTTTTCTCTGTGAAATCTACATCCGACATCATTGTCACCTTCTCAAAATTTACATACATACCTCTCATATCCGTATTTACCATTTAAAAAAATATATAGTATTTTAATTTGATCATTTCAAAACCATTTTAACTCAAAACTTGAAGTCACGATTATCAGCAACATCTTTGCATGTGAATAATTGCACTCTTAACAGATTCTGACCTCAAAACCGGAGAGTAAAAATTACCGTAGTTTATGCTTTTTAGACGCATTTGTGTTAAAATGTTTAGTTTTATCTAAGAAAAGGATCCTTTTTTTTTAAAAATATGACGTCATATTCAGTTACTTAAGCATTTTTCCTAGTGTCTCAAACTTAGTATCAGTACACATGCAGAAGTAAAAAAATATGGAAACTTGTGCGGAAAAATACGTATGTTTAAAAGCAGTACGTCATTTTCCGATCAAAATATTTAGGCGTAGCATGTCACTAATGGGATTTTGCGCCACTAAACCCTATACAACAAAATTTAAACTATATTATTGAAAAAAAAAATGTTTGAAAAGGACGCCCTTCTACAAAACATATTTCAGATTTAAGAATTAAAATACCCTCTTTTTAATATATAGAATGACGTCATTTGCACCCGCTAAAGCATTCCAGTTATACGATCCAGTCTTAAATAACATCTATAGAAAAATAAGCATATGACGTCATTATCGTGAATAATACACAAACCCAGCATAAAGCATAATGTCGTCATTCAAGAAGCAAATCGGGTATCTAATTATTCGTATGTCTTCATTTGTTTGTTTATAACAGCTCCATGTTTTATCGAAAATTATTCATTATATTTTTTTCAAAATTCGTAAAATGTTATTAAACACGGGTTAATAAAATTGCACTCTTTCAGCTATTTGGTACGAATGAAATAAAACCGGAGGAAATAAGTCACACGAATAAAAAAAGTGTTGTATCGCCTGTAAAGTAAGTTTGCTATGAACCAAAAATCATTTAATTGATAAATAAAAACGAAATAAAACCACAATTCATCGGGTTTATAACATACGATATTATTGACATAGCACGTATTTTAATTTCAATTTTTCTTTTTCAGTTTTTATGAGAAAACGGCAACAAAAATATACAGTAATATATTATTTTATTATTTTCCCTTTACTTTCAACAGAAATGGAGTACTTCAGTTGCCACAATTACCAAAAAAGGTATTAGAAACTACAAAGAATTAATATCTCAAAAATAAATTGAGAGACAGCTTTCAAACAAATTGCATTTAAGAGTAAATTTTTTTCCCTATACGACGGTGTAAAAATTGAAAATGTGCGATGTTTAGAAGTTTAAAAATTTGCAGTAGCGAAAATTGCAAAACAGAAATTTCAATTCAAATTTCAAAATGCTGCCATTCGCAAAATGACGTATGCGTTACGCACAGATATTTTTGTCCTTTATAATACAGAAAATACAATTTTACTTTTATTCTTTTCCCTCTCTAATACATTGATGTTACGTTGTTGCTGAAATAACAATTAAAATTTAATGTAAAAAATTAAGTCAATAATTTTAATGGTGAAATCAGTCAAACAGTTATTAATTTGAATCCACTAATAAGTTTCATTGTACTCATTTAGTTTCATTTGTTAGTACATCGTTAATTATAGTCCAGATATGAATATTTTTTAAATATATTTATTTATAATTTCATTCTGTTCTTATTACAAGCGCGGCATAACTACCGAACAAGTGCGGCGTCTCAGCCTAAATGTACGGGTGATGCGCCGCAATGTAATGTTTTAGAAAAAAAAAAAAAATTGTTAAAAAGTATTAATTATTTGTTTTGAATTTTTTTGTCGCAGTACACGTGTTGTATATTTAACATTAAACAGCACAGCATGATTTTTTTTAATGTCCACTATGGGGCTTTATACTAGGCCCGAAGCCCGAGCCCGGCCCGGCCCGGCCCGCGGTCCGGGCTCGGGCCGGGCTGAGCCCGGACTCCAATCTGTTCGGGCCGGGCCGGGTCGGGCCTAACTTAATTTTTCTGTACATAGCCGGGCCTGATTTCATCCCTAGTCTTCATTGCCCAAAATTTTCAGTCCTACGTATTTTTGATTCAGCCCGTATGAAAATCATTGTCTCAGCGTGGCCTGGTCCATTTAAAGGTCAGTTAAATTAAGCCTGGCCCAAAAATTTTTGCAAAAAATGCATACATTTTTGAATCGCCATTATTCTACATTAAACTTTATTACATTATAATATAATATATATTTATAACATTAAACTAACATTAAAATTTATTATTTTTAATGAATAGTAGATTTCTACGCATATTAAAATATAACTAAACTAGCAAACCCCGCGGCTTTGCTCGCGTAATAGTTGAAATATGCCAAGTGATATTTATGTGTTTAAGTTTTATTAAAAGAAATTATACTTTTAGAAATAATTCAAAAATTACTATTTAAAACACAGTTTGACTAATCTTCATTATTACACTGCATTAGGCAGAAATGAGACTTAAATTAATAAAAATAGATAAAACTATATAAATGATAATTTAAAAATATTTAGAAACATTTATGCTCAATTAATACGCTCATTTCAGTATTCATTTGAAGTTTTGAATTTTTTAGAAACCATCTTCTTATATATACCATGTCAAATTCCAAGTCCTACCACCTCTCTCAACATAAAGGGATATGTTGAAATAGCAACTGTCACCATTAATTTGCAACATTAATTTTGAAATCGGTTTGTTATTTCCTAATATTCCACAGAAACGTAATTTAGAAAGCTTTTAAAGCCCTTTATTGGAACGTTTGTTGTTCCTGTGAACCCCAGATGGTAGAATCATCGGCATAAAATATGGCCTGTGTAGGATCAGGGACTGTTACCACTGATTCGCAACTATTACTTTTATAAGCGATTTATATTCCCTGAAATTGCATAGAATCGTAATTTACGACTTTTTTCGAATGCTTTCTGCACCTCCCCTTCGCTTCACCCCTTTGTAATTCGAATTTATTTTCGACGTTCCTTCGAGGGAATTTATATTTTATAAGTAACTACCATGTCATATTTAAAGTTTCTAGCCCTTTCAGTATCACAGGAATCGCAATTTAGAAAGTGTTTAGCTCCTGCAACCTTCTGGTGGTAGTGGCAGAGACATAAAATATAGCTTATGTTTGAGCAGGCTCTATCACCAACAATCTGTCATCCTTATTTTTTTAATCGGTTTGGTATTTGATAAGATTGCATAAAAATTGTAATTTATAACGCTTTTCGCTCACTTCATCTTTTTAAATTTGGAATTTTGTTTCGACTGTTCTTAGAAAGCAGTTGCATATTGTAAGTAAATACCATGCCATACTTCAAAGTGTTAGACCCCTCAGTTTTGCAAAGAAACGCAAATTAGAACATGTTTGGCTTTTGCAACCCTCAGATGGTAGTGACAGCAACATAAAATATAACCTATGTTATAGCAGGGACTGTCACCATTGATTTGCAACCATTACTTTTGAAATAGCTTTGGTATTTCCTTAGATTGAGTAGAAATCGCAATTTAGAACGTTTTTAGGACGCTTTTCGCGCATTTTCACCCCTTTTTAAATTTCCAATTTTTTCGAAACTGTTTTTAAAGATCATTTATATCTATTAAATATGTACCTTGCCTAATTTTAAGTTGCTAGCCCCTACCGATCTCAAAAATCGAAATTTAGAACGCTTTTTGCTCCTGCAACGTTTAGGTGATAGTGATACCGACATAAAATAGCGTCTATGTTAGAGCAGAGGCTATCAGCATCAATTTCCTACCATTACTTTTGAAATCAGTTTGATTCTTCCTGAGATATTACTGACAAATTGGCATTTAGAACGTTTTTAGAAAGCTTTTCGAGCATTTTGCTCCTGCATCTCCTCTGGGATTAGTGGAAACAGATATAAAATAAAGCCTATCTTGGAGCAAGATCTGACACCATCATTTTTACACCATTATATTTGAAATCGGTTCAGTACTTCATGAGATTGCATAGAAATCGCAATTTAGAAAGTTTTTTACAACGCTTTTTGCGCATTTTGACCCCCTTTTAATTTCACGATTCTAGGCCCTTCCGTCATGCAAAAGCCGCAATTTAGAACGTTTTTCTCCTGCACCCCCTTTGGGGTAGTGGCACCGACGAAAAACATCGCCTATGTTGGAACAAGGGTTGTCACCATCATTTTGACGCCATTATTTTTAGATCGGTTTGGTATTTCCTGAGATTGTGTAGAAACCACCATTAGAACGGTTTTTAGAACGCGCATTTTCACCCCTTTTAAATTTCAAATTGTTTAAGAAATGTTCTTAGAAATCCTTTATATCTAATAAGTAGCTAATATTTCAAATTTCATATTTCTAGGCCCTTCGGTAACGCAAAAATCGCATTTTTAGAACGTTTTTTGCTCCTGCACCCCCTTTCGGGTAGTGGCACCGACATAAAACATAGCCTATGTTGGAGCAAGGGTTGTCACCGTCATTTTGACACCCTTATTTTGACACCATTATTTTTTTCAAATCGGTTTGGTATTTCCTGAGATTGTGTATAAACCACCATTCAGAACGTTTTTTAGAACGATTTTCGCGCATTTTCACCCCTTTCAAATTTCGAATTGTTTAAGAACTGTTCTTAGAAATCCTTTATATCTAATAAGTAGCTAATATTTCAAATTTCATATTTCTAGGCCCTTCAGTAACACATAAATCGCATTTTTAGAACGTTTTTTGCTCCTGTACCCCCTTTGGGGTAGTGGCACCGACATAAAACATAGCCTGTCTTGGAGCAAGCGTTGTCACGATCATTTTGACACCAATATTTTTTAAATCAGTTTGGTATTTCCTGAGATTGTGTAGAAACTACCATTTAGAACGTTTTTAGAACGCTTTTTGTGCATTTTCACTCCTTTTAAATTTCGAATTGTTTAAGAACTGTTCTTAGACATCATTTATATCTTATAAGTAACTAATATTCAAAATTTCATATTTCTAGGCCCTTCAGTAACGCTAAAATCGCATTTTTAGAACGTTTTTTGCTCCTACAACCCCTTTGGGGCAGTTGCACCGACATAAAACATAGCCTGTCTTGTAGCAAGCGTTGTCACCATCATTTTGACACCAATATTTTTTAAATCGGTTTGGTATTTCTTGAGATTATGTAGAAACTACCATTTAGAACGTTTTTTAGAACGCTTTTTGTGCATTTTCACTCCTTTTAAATTTCGAATTGTTTAAGAACTGTTCTTAGACATCATTTTTATCTTATAAGTAACTAATATTCAAAATTTCATATTTCTAGGCCCTTCAGTAACGCTAAAATCGCATTTTTAGAACGTTTTTTGCTCCTACACCCCCTTTGTGGTAGTGGCACCGACATAAGATATAGCCTATGTTCTAAGTTGGACTAACACCATCATTTTGATACCATTACTTTTGGAATCGGTTCGGTAGTTCCAGAGCTTATCTCCGACAAATAAACAATTTTTTCCTCTTTATAATAGGAGTATAGATTAAAATGCAGTAAAATGTGTGAAAAGGAACCTGCGTATGACGGAACCTTGTTTTAAACTGGAAAACGTGTTGATCCATGCAAAATTAATATACTAATAAGTAAGAAAAGAATATATAATACATTTACACTTGCTAAGAAGAGAACTCGTCTATAACGCATTTTTTTTTCTTTTCTATGCAATTCCATCTTAAAAGATTTTACTGTATAGCATTTTCCAGATTTTAAACACTTCTATGTATGGAATATGGATTAACATTATTAATGATAACTGAAACATTTACATACAAGAAATAGAGATTCATTTAAAAAATAAATATCGCAGCCTGCTGCACGTCTATAAAAATAAAGATTATAAACATGAAAAAAAAATTAAGATAAATATTTTTGGTCAGAACTCCTCGTACGAGACAAATTTTTAACCAATTCGACGTAAAAATCAATGTTTTGTAGAAGTTCACTCGGGCCGGGCCGGGCCCGGGCCGAGATTTTAAGTTTTTTCCGGGCCGGGCCCGGGCCTGGAAATGTCGGCCCGTGCAGACCTCTACTTTATACACAAATTCAAAAAAATATGCGGCATAAATCCCGGGATTACTCGATTTTTTAACCTCCCCAAGATTAAAAAATCGATTATGAAATTGCAACTTTTACAAACAAAATCAAAATTAAGTTAAACTAGTCGGATATACCAATCCCAAAACTTTCTTCTATCTCATGCATGTTAATACGTGAAAATTCGCTATCACACGACCAAAATTAAACGGCAATCTATGGCTATCATGAGGATTCTGTAGATATGAAATTCCGTGCATTAGTTCTTGAGATATGGCTATCTCCGAAATCGTGTAAATCCAGCAAAATTCAGCCTAGCAGCGCGACCTATTGGGTACTTTACACCAAAACCCATGTTAAACAAAACTACCAAGCAACCACTTACGTCAAAGTCTAACTGAATCTGAAGTTTGGGGAAAATCCGTGCATTAGTTTTTGAGATAGGGCTGTTGCGAAAATCATGAAAATACCAGCATACCAGCGCCACCTGGTGGACGATTACCACCAAAACCTAATCAACAACAATTTGTGTTAACATATAACTAAATCTGAAGTTAGATGAAAATTCGTGCATTAGTTTTTGAGATAGAGCTATTGCGAGAATCGTGCAAAAAGCAGCACAGCAGCGCCACCTGTTGAGCGATTTACACCAACACGTAATCCGCATCAAGCCATATCAAGGACTAACTGAATCTGAAGTTTCATGAAAATCCGTACATTAGTTCTTGAGATAGAGCCATTGCGGAAATCATAAAACATGCAGCATAGCAGCGCCACCTCTTGAGCGATTTCCACCAACACGTAATCAGCATCAAGTCATATCAAGGACTAACTGAATCTGAAGTTTCATGAAAATCCGTGCATTAGTTCTTGAGATAGAGCCATTTCGGAAATCATAAAAAATGCAGCATAGCAGCGCCACCTGTTGAGCGATTTGCACCAAAAACTAATCAGCATCAATATGTATCAGGGACTAACTGAATATAAATTTTTATTAAATTCCGTGCATTTGTTCTTGAGATAGAGAGCCCACAAAATTTGTGTCACACACAGACACACAGACAGACAGACAGACTCACAGACAGACATTTTGTAAAAACATGTTTTTCGGGTTCTCTGACCTCTGAAACGTGTAAATCCGTCGAAAACCGGAATTCGAAAATTTTCATGAATCCAATACTTTCTTCTTGTAAAGATAGAAGAAAGTAACAAGTAAGTAAAATCATGCGTTAAGCATAGATTATGAAAAATTTCCAACACTTCCTGAATGCTTTAATAAAACTTCGTTATTTAGGGAAATAAGGTATATAAGTGAACTAAGTAAACATTTTTGAAAACGCATAAAACATTTGAAAAGCTGATTTCAGCAGTTACCGTCCATAGCAAATATGTATTCCAGTTTTTCTGAACAGCTCTGTATTTGATCTGTAGGTTGATATATATACTATATAATGGGGAAATTTAGTTTAGCAAGAAAAGGAATAACAAATTAAAATTTCTCTTTCAGCAATTTATACTAATAGATGGAAACATACTTGTATACTTTTGTACAACCCTGTTAGTTAACCTAGCATCTTTATTACACGCACTATTTAGCTAAAGTTTAATTCAAAGTAAAACACTCTTAAAACTACCGGAATCACATTTCCAGAAATTATCATTTATAGACGGCCATGTATCCAATTCTTTGCGTGACCCTGTATATCATTTTATATATGTTCTACAACCATTTCTTAGTAAACTAAATGCAGTTCAGCGTAAAAATGCAAAACTCATTTAAAAACCAACTTTAAGCAATTTACAATCATACCCAGTGACCATTACGAATTCTTTTGTGTAGCCCTGTATATGAATTACAGCATTTATACACACCATATACAATGCATAAATATAGTGAAACATAAAAGCAGATAACATAAAAATGCATTTCCAGCAATCATCGCTATACGGTACAGTACTTCGGATACAATATAGTATCTGAAATCTTTTGTGTGGCCCTGTAAATGCAATGCACTTCGCATTATACATAAAATAAGTTATAGTAAACCTCAGCGACGTATATCAATTTCATTATATATGAAATAATTTAACATAATTAAAATTCGCAGGAAGAAATTCCCTCCACCCCTATATTATTATATAACGGAATTCTTTTGTGTGGCCCTGTAAATGAATAATAATTATTCTTTGCACCGCCATATTCTACGGAATGCATATTTTGGTGCACAGGATAAATGCATATCAATTTTATTATGCTTGAAAGCATGTAACATCATTAAAAATCTTTTTAAACGATTTTTTCCCATAGGTCGTAATGTAACGGAAAAATTTTGACTGTCCCTGTACATGAACTAAACATGCTACAAACTTCATTTGAAATAGGGTTCGTGCTATGATAGAGGTCACTAGCATCCAAAAATTTCAGAACGATCCGAGTATATTTACGGGATTTGGAGCGCGTACAGACGGATAGACGGCCAGACAAACCGAATGCATAAACACTTTACAACTTTGTTGGAAAGTGTTAATAAAAAGACTATAATACATAATACAAGTTTACTTTGTCTATATCAATAGATGTATAATTAATCAGATTAACAGATTTATTAAATAAGGTCTTCTTCTATTTCAAAGAAACCTCATAGGACATTAAACATTGGCATAAAATTTTTTTGAGCCGCTTCGTATCTCCTTTACAGCAAATAAATTAGTTTTTGAAGTGCTTGACACTTATCTCCCTTCTTATAATCTGCGGTGACTTTGATTTTATAGGAACATCTTTTGAAGCAATATGCTCATTAATGAGAAGAATGTGTCTTTTATTTTAGGAAGAACATCGTATTTAAAAAAAAATTTGATTATGTCTTCAAATAAAGAACGCAAACTTTTCTTTTATAAGACTACACATCAGTGATTAAGCAGGGAATTATACTTCACGTTCGCTTGTAAAAAAAGAAATAAAAAGTAAAGAAAAAGAAAAAAAAAGGAACCCAAAGTTGCTTTAGTAAAAATTAAGTTTGTTGTAAGATAGTTAAATAAAATGTTTAAAAGTTTTTCCTTGTATGTTCAAAGAATCTTTGTATGCTTGGATGTTCGAAAAAAAAAGTATTAAAGTAAAAATAGTTTGTTTGTTTTTAAGGCTGTTCTGAAGTTCGCTGCGCAAAAAGCCCGAAACTTTGAGACACAATGACGGACATATTTTTAAACGTAAAGGTGTAAAATTGGCAGACCTGATTATGGAAGCAATTTGGAATCGAAATTATCTTTTCATTTTTTGATAAATAAATTACCTATCGAGTTATAAGATATTTTGATCACGTGACAAATCATTTTTCTGCCTTGTTTGACTGGTTTATCTGCTTTCGACTGGAAATTCGGTTCAAAACGCCAACCTTGACAGTACTTTCTGAAAGATCTAATGCAATTACAAAAAAAAAAACGGAATACGTGTTTCGAATACATAGTTTCTAAATAACAACACCTGCCAGTTTCATACGTTTCCGAACAAAAATGAATAAAAATTTATGTCATAAAGTTGCCCCTTTGGATTTGAGAATAGCCTTCACGCCTAATTTTATGAGTGCAAGCAACTCGTATATAGTTGTAACCCTAAATAATATTTGGCGATTTATCACCCGTGGCCGGCTAACTGAAAAATGCCTTAAAATTAGTTTATTAATGTATAATTAAGTGCTAAAAACATTAAAATTATTTATAATCTTCGGAAACACACTTGGTGAATACTGTTATCTTTAAATTATGTAAAACATAATTTCATCCATTGTAGTTCTCTTGCAAACAGAGCTTAATTTCTAAGAAGGAAAGTACCGGAACTCTAAAATTCTGGAGTAATAACATCCGCAGTGTATCCCTCCGTCCCGTACTCTCTACTCTCGTATTTATATTTCATACATTAGGGGCTGTACAAAAATAACGTTATCAACTTTTTTGGTAATTTTGGACCCACTCGCACCTTTACGATATCATACGTTATCATCTCTCGAACCTCCCCCCCCACCCCCCAAGTATTGATATCGTTATCAATGTCTAAACTTTCTTTCCATTTTTGGAAGTTTTTTGTTTTTCTTGGAGTGATATACAAATATGGTTACATTTATTACTTCATTGATTCAAATATAGAGAGATCAATAAAATATCACTTTATATATGAGGTAACTTTACATCAAACTACACTGAAAAGAAATATTTACTATTTAAAAGTATTTAATAATAGCTTTTTGTTAAATAATGCATTCAACAGGGGTGAGGGGGACAGAACTTCTTATCAACAAAACAGGTGGATAACATTCTTTCTCTTTTATTTACTAGTAAACACAAGTATCATTTCAAAAATACTTCGCATTTGGTTCCTCGAACAGCGGGAATGATAAACGTTGGGGTATTCTACATTTTGGAATTAAATAATTTTATAATCATTTAATAATTTTAATAATAACTTTGTATTTTCATGAAAATAGGTAAGACTAAAAAAAGACAACATACTATTTTTATGTAAAGACAAAGTTACAAATGAAAAGAGCAAATTTTGGATGTATAAAAAATGATAACGATATCAAAAGACAAACCCCCCTCCCCCTAAAATGATAACGTTATATATGCACAACCCCTTATTTGCAAAAATTTAAAGCAATTTAGTCTTCAGAAAAACATTTTTAATACTTTCCAAGAAACTTCAAAACTGTTTATGAATTTGGTTTGTCTGCTCGTCTGTCTGTCTATCCACTCTCTAACATCTAACTCCCGTAAATACCGCGTTTACTCGCGTAAAAGTCGCACCCCATCTTGAAGCAGAAAAAATCGTCAAAATATTTTCTTCGCATAAACTGAATGGATGAAAAAATTATGAAAGATTGGATTCGCGATGTTTTGAAGAAAAAGTCTGGAGTATTGCTCAAAAAACTAGCCATGCTGGTACTCGATAGCTTCCGAGGAAATCTTGTTGATGATGTGAAAAAGGAACTTTCAGAAGGCAAAAGAGACTTTAATAACAAGCGATATAATTTCAAAAAGTTTTAACAAGACAGATATCTCCAATGCTTTGGACGGAAGCAAAGATGACATTTTATGGAATGACGGAGATTCTTCATACACCGATTCACATTACAATAGTGATACTGATACCTTCAGTGAAAGTGATTTATTATGAGAATTTTTTGTGAAAAATTTCACAAAGATTATTTGTAAATTTTATGTCTATAAAACTATTACCATAAAAAGGAAAAGGGTATTCAATAAAGAGCACATAATCTGGCAATATTTAGCAAGTTACTAATTGTATTACAATGTGTTTTTTTTTAAGTCAGTAATGTTTTTGCATTAGAGTGTACAATATTGTGTAGTGGATTTCTCCGCATAATAGTCGCACCTAGACTTTCACAATGAAAAATTGGCAAAAAAAGTGCGACTACCGTGTTTACTCGCATAATAGTCGCCCTCGCGTAATAGCCCCCGTTTTGAAGCAGAAAAAATCGTCAAAATATTTTCTTCACATAAAAGTCGCAGTCGCGTTTTTCAAACCGGGAGGGATCAGAACGCAAAAACGATTAAACTAATATTCTAATTTTTTTTTAATTAACGGTGATTTATTTATTGAAACTTGGACCATTTTGAACATTTTTATTTAAAAAAATTTATTTTTAGAAGCACGCCATTAGAAGGACTCACATCGATTCTGCAACCGTTGGACATATCAGTTTAACAAACTATTTAAGAACTGTATAAGACGAGTATATAGAGATTGGATGGTCAATGGAAACAAAGTAAAAACTGCCAGTGAAAAAGTAAGGCGTTCATCCCTGGAACTAATGTGTACTACAAAGCTGGACTTTAATAACAAGCGATATAATTTCAAAAAGTTTTAAGGAAACAGGTATCTCGAACGCTTTGGCGGAAGCGAAGATGACGTTTTATGGAATGACGGAGATTCTTCAGCCACCGATTCACATTATAATAGCGATACTGATACCTTCAGTGAAAGTGATTTGTTATGATAATTTTTTGTCACAATTTTCACAAAGATTATTTGTAAGTTTTATGTCTATAAAAATATTATCATACAAAGAAAAATGGTACTTAATAAACAGCGCATAATTTGGAAACATTTGGTAAGTTACATTTTATGATAATGTTTTTTTTTATATCAGTAATGTTTTAGCAATAGAGTATGCAATATTGTGTAGTAGATTTCCCCGCATAATAGTCGCACCTACACTTTCACAATGAAAAATTGGCAAAAAAAGTGCGACTATTTTGCGAGTAAACACGGTATATTCGGATTTTCACGCAATTGATATATTATAATGATGTTTACCATGGAATGTTTGGCACTGTATATAAAGTGTGTGGGATTAATAGTTCATTTACAGGGACACTCAAAAGAATTCCGTTACATTACATTGGTCAATGGGGAAAAATCGTTTGCAGGGTATTTATATGAGATTAAGCTATTTCAAATATATGGAAATTGATATAAATCAATGAATTTCACTACAATATGATTACTATAGAATAGGGCGCTCATAGCATTTATCGTTCATTTACAGGGACATACAAAGGAAATCGGTTACAGTACTGCCTTTCAGCAATAACTGTTGAAAGTGCGTTTTAATTTCGGTATGCGCTTTTAAATGTAACTAACTTTTTGCATGTTACTCGTTGTGTATAAATTCTATATCTCGTATACAGGGATGCACAAAAGAATTCACGTACCAAACGCCTTATAAGCGTAAACTGCTGAAGGGGTATTTTTACCCGACTGAAAAGAAGGGTTATGTGTTTCACGCGTATCTGGGTATGTGGATTTCTTTATACCCTCGAAACATCCCAACGGCTGGATGGGTTTTAATGAAGGAGGTCTCTATCAATTCGTCTTAACGGCCGGATGGTTATAGGCTAGGTTTTGTCTTTATAAATTCAAAGTAGCAGCCGTAAAATACAAAATGGCGGTAGAGACGAAAAAAAATCTACGCACCCTATTGAGTGGCATATCATTGGATAGGTCTTTCAAAATGAAGACGATGTTTCACTGACTATTTTACAGTCAGAAGCTCCGTTAAAATATCATACAACCTGGAAGTTGTGTAGGTAGGATCTCTAGCTTTACTGCAACTCTAACCATCATAGACATCTATAGACCTCATCAAAATAGTGTTTATAGATAGAAACTAACAATAAAACACAACTTAAAATTCATCAATACAAGTAAATAAAAAAAATAGGTAATTAATATAAACAAGTAATATATATATGTATAAAAGGAAATTCCTACATAGGTCAATAAGAGAATTTTTTCTCTCCCGTTCTTCTTTCCTCTTGAGTGTCGCTTAAAATGCCTTGATCAAGAAGAGGGCTCTCTCGGTATTGAAAATTAATTAATTTAATTTAATTGATGAATTAATATTTGAAAAAAACTGGATTAACATCAAGTTAAAAAACATTTATTTGAGTTTAATTGGATGAAAATAAGTATTTTATTAACGACTGAAAATTTGAACAAGATATGTATAGCAAGAATGTGAGCTAATAGTAGGAAATGAAAAAATAGTTTCAGATTGATGAGAAATAATTAATTAGTTCACTTTTACGCAGTCGGGTTTTGTGATTTTTTTAATTTAATTGTTTTTAACTGTGGTATGTATTTCCTAACTGAATTAAATTTTCGCATTCATGTAGTTTATAGATACAAATCTATATATCCTATACATGGCTGCTCAAAGAATTCAGATAATTTACCTACTGTAGATGAATTGCTGAAATGAATTTTCAAATGGGTTATGCGTTTCCAAATGGTTCAATTAGACATCCTATTTCAACTTATTAAACGGTGAACTTTTGTTACCTTATTCTGAATGTATTGGAAAGCGTTTCATAATCGATGCTTGACACATGATTTTTCTTTCTTGTTTTTATATATATGTCTACTGTATCTATATTCATTTTTATATAACAAAATCTAATAAATGAACTGAGCAAGAACATTAAATTCAGGCGCGGAGGATTGTCAGAAAATCCTACTCCTCAAGGATTTCTTTGCAAAACACAACACACAGCGCTGTTCCGGTGGGCTTCAGTGCACAATATTTATAAGCTACCATGGGTTACAACCAATATTTAAATTTTCACTAAGAATAGAGAAGTACTGTAACTGTGCTTCTGGTGAACTTCGGAGAAAATTAAACACCGCGTGGTGCAAAAAAGTTGACCTGTAAGAGTATTTGACAAACACGAACACAAAGCAGCGAGTAAAAATAACACAATCACGAGTAAAAACAGTAGATATGGCTGCAGTTAATTCTGATTCTGGCATTCTTCGTCGCCGTTTGGAAACCATTGAGATGGAAAACCATTCAGTCTACATTTCTGAGCGCTAGTTGAAAAGTAAGCGTCTTTGGTGGGAAGGTTCCAGATGGTTAAAACAATACCAGTCTCTTTAATCGAAATTTGAAAAATCCTACCATAAATTAGATATTTATGAGGTTAAAGACCAATTAAAGAAAAGTTCTACTAAATTAAGCCATCATCGATGAAAATTAAGGAAACAGTGGGTTAAGTAACAGATATTCTTCCTTTATCAAATTAATAAGAATTAGTACATGGTGTCTGACATTTCAGAAAAATTATAAGCTCGAACCAAATTCAGAATTTTAAACAGAAATTCGATGTTTAAAAGAAGAATGCCCTCTGCCAAAAAGTAAGACCTTGAATGTAAATGTATTTCATAATGAAGATGAACTGTTAAGGATCTGAGGTTTTCTAATGCATCGGAATCTTAGAAAAGTCAAATAGTCTTACCAAACTCTCTCACTATTTCTTCTTTACTATACTTCTTCTACTATATTTCTTCTCTCACTATTTTATTGAACTGTTGAATGAATTTTACAATAAAACATTTCTAAATTCGTGTGCTCAGAAAACTCTCTCTGTATTAAAAAAATTGCATTGGATTCCATCTGTCAAAAGTCAATTAAAACAAATTATAAATAGATGTATGGCTTGTCTTCGATTAAAGCAGTGGTGTAGTCATAAAAAAAAACCAGAGGGTATACGTTCTAAGCAGAGGGTATACCCTAGTGTATATATACTATAGCTTTCTTGAGAAACAGAGGATATACGTTGTTTCTTAAAAAAGTCAGAGGCGTATACCCCCCGTATACCCTCCACTACATCCCTGGATTAAAGCACCAGACTATTCAGCAAATGATGGGCGATTTTACCTCGAAACAGAATTGTACCACCTTGCTTGACTCTTTGAGAAGAATGGTGTGCATTTAGCTGATTCTATTATAACAAAGCCTAACTTAAAACGATCATAGCATTACAACTTCATAGTTTTCCGCTCCCCATCTGCTTTTTAACCAAAGATGTCCATTTAGAAGTCGTTTCAGATTTGACTATAGAAACATATTCAGTCTGTTTAAGAAGATTCATTGCTCGATGATTGAAATACTGTGTTATAGGAAGTGGTACTGCAAACTGCAACACATTTTAAGAGTATTTGTGCTCTTTTAAAATATCTGTGATTTTCTGGGATTATTAAAACAGTTATAAACTAAAAAGTAAATAATTACAACAGTATAAAAGTTATAAGATAAAATTTAAAGAGTTACAAGCTAAATCTGCATTACGTGGCAATACGTAAACATTTTCTTCTAATTCAGAAAAAACCCCCCTCTTAAATGGCATATTGAACCTTCGTATAAAAAAAGCATGAGCCATCTCACATATCCTTACAGCAAATAAATAATTTTTTTCAAGTTAGTTGGTACTTATCTTTATTTTTACAATCTGCAGTGACTTTGATTTAATAATATCTTTAGAAGCAAGACGCTCTTTAAGGAGAATAAAAAAAACACTTTTATTTTTATTATCCTTAGAACAAAGCATTAACAAAAAATTATTAAATCTTCAAATAACGAATGCAAACATTGTTTTTTTAGGAAACTACAGAACAGTCATTCAGCAGGAAACCATACCTAACACATTTACTTGTTAAAAAAAAAAGTAATGACGAAAATTAATTTATTTTGTTTTAAGATAATAAAATAAAAGGAAAAAAAAAACTTTCCCCCATCCGTGTTGAAAGTATCTTTATGTATAGGATAAAAACAGGAATGGTGTAACCCTTTTATGAATAAATTAATTTATTTGCTATTTTATAATCTTTAATATTTCTAATGTTCTTAAAAAAAAAAAAACAGTTTCTACGTACTAAATTAATATGGAATGTGTACTGAACTGTCTAGAGTTTCTCTCTCTCTCTCTTTTTTTTTTCGTCTAAGAATGTAAAGTAAATTTCAATTATTTTGCGATTACTTAGCAATGAAGACAATAAGATTATTAGGTGTAGTAGCAATAGCATCGGGGATATATTTTTAATAGCCTATTCTTTAACATTAATGTAAATTACGTACGTAAACAAATGCAAATCGGATATCGTTTTAACATCCAATTAGTAAAACTGGCAGAAATACTATTGTAAATGAGAAAGTGTACAGTTATGTTTTTATTTGTAATAATTACAATAAAAAATCAAACAATTATTACGGTTGAATTAAACTATGAATTTAAAAATCTATCTATATTATAAAACAAAAAATCCCTGCGGGCCCGGCCTACAGGCGAAGGTAGATTTCGAAGTTAAGTATACTAATTTCACTAACAAAAACTAAATCATGATTAGAGACAAACCCACTTTAACAATTTTATCTGGCTACTTTTGACGTTTTTATTTCATTTTTATATAATAGCTGGTTTTATCATAATCATGTTAAGGCGGTATTTAAAAAAATACTTTCCCATGCTCAACAACTCGAAATTTTCTGGCACATTTTCAGATTTATTTTTAATAGACAAAATATGAAACGTGCTGACGTGATTTTTGAAGAGATTTATAAGCGACCTGTGTTTTTATTTTTCGTTCAATTAATTAAAACTTGATTTATAAACAATTATTTTCCCAGTAGGACAATATTTTTCGTTTCTAACACAATCACTTCGGGAAATTCTGTTCAAAATGCCCACTTTGACATCATTTTTTGAAATATATTATGCCTCTATCAAAAAATCGATCATTACGGTGCAAAGGAGATTTATAATAAAATTAATTGGGTTTGATATCTTGAGAATTGACGAAGTTATGAATTTTTTTCTCCCAAAAACCCTATTTTTTGCGCTCCTTGAGCCCATTTTTAATTTTATCAAAAATCTGTGATACACAAATTTTTGGCCCTATTTTTAGAAGTAATAAACACTTTAAACTGATTTGATATGTACAAAAATTAAGAAGTTATGGCGTTTTTTCGGTTTTCGCAAAACCCCTCCCTATTTCCATCCCCTTGGTCCGATTTTGCCCATCGTCGAACTTGACCGAGATTTTCTGCCCCTTGATTTTATGTATCAGTTTCGAAGAGATTTGTGCAAAATTGTGGATGCCAGAAGTAGCCCATGTATCGTGCCCAGAAGAAAGTGATATATATATATAGATAGATAGATTGATATAAAGTTTTTTACGGAGGGTGGTTTTGGGTTCTAGGGGTCATGATCGGTGTAGATCTGCCAAAATTTTTCAGAAATTCCAACATAGGGGAGAATGTAATAGGTAGTATTTCATACGAAATCTACCTAAAACGTACCCCTCAGTAACGTTGACGGCATATGTGGCAATAACATGAACAATCGTTTTTCTTTTTATCGAAAACTAGCAGAACCATCCATTTTTGCCTGTATTAATCGTAGAGGTTTTCCAGGTAAAATAAATCAAAATGTCTTATCCTAAAAATATGGCGATCACAGTAACGGAGCTCTGAGCATTCGTGCCCATATTTATTTTATTTTTTTTTTAACAATCAGAAATAGTATAAATGTAAAAATCGCCCAAAAAAACATTTAAGGCTGTTCTCAAATCCAAAGGAGCTACTTTCTGAAACATTTTTAAATTCATTTTTCTTATAATATATGATATAACTGAAATATACAAACGAAATCTGGAATAAAGCATAGCAAGTTTTGCCTCTCACTAAAGTAATCTCATAGAAAGGGATGTCATATTTAGCAATTTTTTTTTTCTTGAAATAAATAATGGAGAAAGAGGATAAAAAAAATTACTCTGTGGTAATCCTTTTCTATGTCTTATCCTTGAAAATTATTTTAGCGTCAAAAAACATGGGCCATCACACAATATAGCAAGCTAAACAAAAACTATTTTTTAACAATTTATTTACAGAGTCATGTTGCAGTTCTTTCCAGTTGTTATCAATTTTAATAGAAAGGTCATTAACTAAAAGCCAAATAGAGAAACAGATTTCGAATCTTTTCCCTTCTTTGAATTTCTTTTCTTTTATTTTAAAATTATCTATGTTTGGTTTTCTCTTTATGGATTTGAAAGGTTGAAGTATTCTATGTTTTTGTTTGTGATCGATCGCTTTTTTTGTTTTTTGCATACATCATTATATTTCGGTTTTCAAATAATAACTGTTAAAAATGTTAACGATGGGGACATAAATAAAAAATAGTCATTACTTGTCAAAAGAATAACAGCTGTTTAATTTCAGAACACTTTTTATTCGGTAAAGTTTTAAATAAATGATGTCTTATAATAATGTGGAAAAAATTACGAAACTAATTTATCATTTTTTTTTAAAATTTTTATCACACGCTTAAATTTATTATTAAATTATTCGCATTGTAATAATTATTTTCCTTTGCGTCACCTTTAAAATGAATAATATTCTAGGAAACGTAGCATTAAATAGCATTAACAAAAACATTTTTTTTTTATTAACTTGGAAATTTCTATTGTGATTCTGTTCAATTGTAAATAATTACTTGTTGACTTATGTTTATTAACTTAAACCAAATTTTATTATTATATAAAGTATATTGTAATAATTCTTTTTTGTTTTATATCATTAAAATTATTGTCATATAATATTGTGAAAAAAATTACGTAACTATTATTTGAAATTTTATTCTATTTTTATTTTTCCCAAATTACGTGTCTAAATTTATTGACGAAACGTCAATTGATTCTTACTGTTGAAAAAAGAAAAGATTTTGATTGCATTCTGTTCTCTCTCTCTCTCTTTTTTTTTTTTTTTTTTTTTTTTTTGTTTCGCGATAAATGCCGCAAAAAGCATTGGCTTAGCATGGAATTAGGTAGCTAGGATTGCTAAGGTTATCTAGATTTATCTGTATAGTTTTTAAATTTAGTTGATTCGTTCGGGAAATATAGAACATTTTGTTTTACGTGATAATGGTTTTGTATAGGAATTCAGACGATTTTCAAATTTTACGATTCATTGAAAAGAAAATGACGCATTTGGACAATGGATTTAAATGTTAAATTACGGATGCTAAAATTTCCCGATTGGAGTCAAATTATTCCGATTAATTTGAAATTTTGCCAATACTTTTATCATATAATTTAAATTAGGTGGATAACTTTTGATGGAATTTTATATATCTATTCGAAAAATATGAAACATTTATTTTATTACTTAGCATATTTAACACCATCATATATATTTCATTTTTTCTCTTTTTCTTTTATCAGTTCCCTAGAAACTGCATTTCAGAGCATATAAAAAACACTAAAATAATTCCAATTACAAAAAGTTAAGTAGAAAGTGGATGGGAGTAATAAACTGTTAGCTAATCTTTCGTAATCGGGTCTGTAGCTTTGGTCTGCCTCAAATATGCCCTTTAAGGGTAATATTGCGATTTAGAATTGAATGTGGATACTATTAAAAGGCTGTCTTAATATAGGACCATATAAAATCCTCGTCCAAACTGATGCTTATTTTAATAAAATCACAGTGTAAAATGGAATCTTAAATATACTACAATCAAGATGTAGCACGATCATAGGGAATTGCGAATGTAAAATTATTGAGACTACTGTGGATTTAGGGCAGCCATACTCAAGCTGCGGCCCGCGGGTCACATGTGGCCCGGCGACCTTTCATGAGCGGCCCGAGATACATAATCATTAATCCGTATTTTAAAAATTAATTGATGTGCATAAAAAGTATTTAAGACCTTAAATGTTGTTTTACTTATTTTCATGGGAAGACAAAGTCTGCCCTGTTTTTCATAATTTAAAATTATTTTAAAAATTCTGAAATGCCGTTTTCTTTGTTAAAAATTGTTTTAACCCCTTAAGGGGCGATGAAATGTGTATTATCCCACTTAATTTTAATCAAGAATCGAACCAGAATTTTTAATTAAAATTTTACTTTTAAAACTTTGGTGGAAAAAGGCTGTGAAATTGCATATTTTTTTCTTTTGATTTTTTTTTTCTTTTGAAAAATCTGGTGTGAATTAAAAATTGGATAAACACAATTACTTGACCCTAAAAGGGTTAAATGTAGTTTTAATTGTGTTACAGTGGAGTACACATTTCCCAGTCTTCAACACTAATTAAACGTTATTGCAAATGAATTTAATTTGCACTGCATATTTCTACATAAAAAAAAGAAGAAAAAGAAAGATTTTGCGTTCAGCAAAAGATTGATTTATTAGAAAAAATCTCTTTTCTTTATTTATTTTTATTTATTTATTTATTTTTTTTTTTTGAAATTTTGCATCGTTATATTATTATGTTTTATACTTATTTGTATGGCTAATACAGCTTTTTAGGGTTAGACGTTTGTCTCAGAAAATATTGGAAACCAAAAAATTTTACAGCACTATTTCAAATTAGAAACTTCGCGGCATATTTCTAAAGCATTTGCAATAGAAATCTATCTCTAAGTTTATTGCTTGGAAATAATGGTGTTAAAACTTTATGGTAACATTTCTTCCGAGACAAACGTTCAAACATACTAGTAAAAATAACCTTATTATATTGCTTTGTTATACTATTTATGTTATCTGACTATTTTTATTACTCCTTTTTTACTCAATTATAAGTGTGTTGCTCACCTAGCAGTGCAAACATATGTTTGCGATGCTAGGTGTGATGCGGCCTGCGAGAAAAATAAGTTGAGTATGGCTGATTTAGGGGATCTCTTCCTCCCTAAAAATTGTACTTTTATTGTAAAAAGAAAACAAAAATAAACAGTCGAAGGTTACCATTTCATAACATCGAGTTTAATATTTAACACCATTTAATAAAGTTTTTCTTCTGAATTTTTGAGAAATTT